>OY740717.1:127026151-128226151 GCA_963513945.1 Hydrotaea diabolus
ATCTGGACTTTAAGGTGGATGAGGAGCAATTTCAAATCGTAATTCGGCCAGTTTTTGTTGAGTTAAAAATGCAGTGTGTGACGGAGCATATATATATATATATATATATATATATATATATATATATATATATATATATATATATATATATATATATATATATATATATATATATATATATATATATATATAAATATATATATATATATATATATATATATATATATATAATATATATATATATATATATTATATATATATATAATATATATATATATATATATATATATATATATATATATATATAAATATATATATATATATATATATATATATATATATATATATATTATATATATATATATATATATATATATATATATATATATATATATATATATATATATATATATATATATATATATATATATATATATATATATATATATATATATATATATATATATATATATATATATATATATATATATATATATATATATATATATATATATATATATATATATATATATATATATATATATATATAATAAGATGAACATATGTGTGGGAGATATATCTTAACCTCAACCGATTTTCCTTAATTTTAGTAACGTTTTTAGGCCAAAAAAGCTAACGTATGCCAAATTCCAAAAAAAAAGAAAAAAACATATGTGTATAGGAACTATATCTAAATATGAACCGATATTCTTCAATTTTAATCACATTCTTCCTTGGTCAAGATTGGATGTATGATGTGGCTTCCAGAGCTAAAAATCTAGTAATAGGATAAATACTTATATATATGTGTGAGCTATATACAAATCTCAACCGATTTTTTTCAATTGTAAGAACGTCCTTTCTAAATCCATAGATCAAACGTGTGACAAATTTCATCAAAATTGTATGTAAGATGTGGCTTCTAGAGCTTAAGGCATAAAGTCGGATACATATATAAGTGTAGGAGCTATACTCGTATATCTAAATCTGAACCATTTTTTTCAATTTTTCTAACGTTGTTCCTTGGCCTATAAAAATTAGTCGTGCTTAGCTCCTTTAAGATTGGATGTACGATGTGGCTGCTAAATCTAAAAACATAAAAATCTGATGAGCAAATAGGTGGGAGCTATATCTAAATCTGAACAGATTTTCCTTAATTTCAATAGCGTCCGTCCTTGGTCCTAAGCACACTTCTGCAAAATTTCATTAAAATCGACACCAATTGCGATCTGTATAATGATTACAGGATTTGGATGAAGGAACGGACGGACATCGTTAAATGAAATCAGCAGGCTATTATACGTCGATCGGTAGACTTAAAAACATGAAACTATGCTATGAAACTACTACACACAGAGAACAGATTCGTTGCCACAACCGGTTATTTTACCATTATTATCGTACAAAACTGCAAGTACATAATTTAGTCTTTTATAATCTTAAAAATAAAAAGACAGATTGCTTTATATGGAATGAGTCCGAGGGCGGAGTCTCAGCGGAGGCATTTGCAAGCATTTGGGGATATTTCATTGAAAAAGAAATACTACGTGTAAAAGACCATCCAGAGAAGATTATTATTTATAGTGATGGATGTACATACCAGAACCGAAATTATATAATGAGTAATGCCTTATTAAATACAGCAATTAAACATAAAGTCATCATAGAACAAAAAATTCTTGAGCCCGGACATACTCAAATGGAGGTTGATAGTGTACATTCCGCAATAGAGCGTTCTTTGAAAAATAAAAACATTGATGTACCTGCTGATTATATTGGAATATGCAAATCAGCAAGAAAAATTCCGGAAGCATATAATGTTTCTTACTTGTCCCATGATTTTTTTAAAACATTCAGCAATGTACAGTTTTGTAAAAATATTCGCCCTGGCCGTGGCAAAGGAGATGCAAAAGTAACCGATATTCGTGGCCTTAAATACATTCCAAATGGTGACATATGTTATAAACTTCGGTTTAATGATAATTGGAGACTTCTTCCTCAGAGAATTGACAGACAAGTAATCGCATTGGAGTGGTCAAATTTGAAACAACTACATCAAGAAAGAATAAAGATTACAGCTAAAAAATTCGAAGACCTACAATATTTGAAATCTACATTGCCCAAAGACCACCATCACTTTTATGATAATATTCCTCATGAATAATATTTTTATTACATATTTTATTAAAGAACTCTACAGCAAAGAAGTAAGACTGTTTTTTTTCGAGTTAATATTAATATAACATTATTAAAGTAATAAAATTTTACTTACAAAATATATACTTTCTAATTAAAAATGTAATGAACAATATAATATAATTAAAAATAAAATAAATTATATTAAAATAAACTTGATTTCCTTTAGGAAAAGGCGGTAAGTCGAAATCACATTGATAATTTAAAAAGCGAAAAAGTTCAAAGTCCAAAAAAATGCTCAAAAAAGACTACCAAGCATATTTTTCAAATTTTTTTTAATATTACCAACAACATGAATAACCTACACATAATTGCATTAAAACTTTTGGAAAAATAAATCGTCGAAGAATAAAATTAAGTTATTTGTCTCTCTTGTAAAATTTTAAATTTTGGACTTACACCCTTTGCGACTTTAGGTAGCGATATATGATTATCGTATTGTAGACTCAACTAATTGTTCGGTCATACTATACATTAACTAGTATATTGAGTTGTCACAACTGGTTGTGGCAAACAATAGTTTTAACAACAGGTTGTAGTTGTAACTAAATATTAGTAATGATATCTAAACATTTACCATAACCATAAGCGAAAATAATCCTTTTATTAATCTAGTTAATTCAGTAAAAATCTTGCATCATTCATTTCAGAAGTTTCTGTAAAAAATCTATTTTTCTCTTAATTAAAACAAAAGTCTACAATTATACTACTTTAATAATAAAAATTATCATATTCTAGATGAAAAGTCGAATGAACTAAAAGTAGTAGTTGAAAACCTATAGAAAATGGCAGTGTTTTTTTGTGTGTTTTTAAAATTAAATGTGAATTCTGTTATGTGTTAAATGTAACGTATAATATTTTTTAACAAAAATATTCCTGAGGAAGTTGGAAAAAGGACAACGAAACGTCGGAGGAAAATAAATGAAGTAAAAATATATTTGCACTTTTAATTACAAACGGAGTAAATATGCATAATAACCAAAATAACAAAATCTTTTTAAATTTGGTGATAACTAAGCTTAAGAAAACACATATTTTATTTAATAAATAAAGTATGTAAGGATACAGTTTTTTACCTTTAATGAAAATTTAAAATTTTTCGTTAAACAAGTGCAGCATGTGGACTTTTAGATCCAAAAATTCCCTTCTGGAGTTTCGATAATTCTGTTAGAATTCCTGAACGTTTCAGAGCACCAACTAGTATTTATATGGCTGTACTCGTGGTTCATGCAACCTCAATCATTCGCTTGGTAAAATAACCGGTTGTGGCAACGAATCTGTTCTCTGTGTGTAGTAGTTTCATAGCATAGTTTCATGTTTTTAAGTCTACCGATCGACGTATAATAGCCTGCTGATTTCATTTAACGATGTCCGTCCGTTCCTTCATCCAAATCCTGTAATCATTATACAGATCGCAATTGGTGTCGATTTTAATGAAATTTTGCAGAAGTGTGCTTAGGACCAAGGACGGACGCTATTGAAATTAAGGAAAATCTGTTCAGATTTAGATATAGCTCCCACCTATTTGCTCATCAGATTTTTATGTTTTTAGATTTAGCAGCCACATCGTACATCCAATCTTAAAGGAGCTAAGCACGACTAATTTTTATAGGCCAAGGAACAACGTTAGAAAAATTGAAAAAAATGGTTCAGATTTAGATATACGAGTATAGCTCCTACACTTATATATGTATCCGACTTTATGCCTTAAGCTCTAGAAGCCACATCTTACATACAATTTTGATGAAATTTGTCACACGTTTGATCTATGGATTTAGAAAGGACGTTCTTACAATTGAAAAAAATCGGTTGAGATTTGTATATAGCTCACACATATATATAAGTATTTATCCTATTACTAGATTTTTAGCTCTGGAAGCCACATCATACATCCAATCTTGACCAAGGAAGAATGTGATTAAAATTGAAGAATATCGGTTCATATTTAGATATAGTTCCTATACACATATGTTTTTTTCTTTTTTTTTGGAATTTGGCATACGTTAGCTTTTTTGGCCTAAAAACGTTACTAAAATTAAGGAAAATCGGTTGAGGTTAAGATATATCTCCCACACATATGTTCATCTTATTATATATATATATATATATATATATATATATATATATATATATATATATATATATATATATATATATATATATAATAAGATGAACATATGTGTGGGAGATATATCTTAACCTCAACCGATTTTCCTTAATTTTAGTAACGTTTTTAGGCCAAAAAAGCTAACGTATGCCAAATTCCAAAAAAAAAGAAAAAAACATATGTGTATAGGAACTATATCTAAATATGAACCGATATTCTTCAATTTTAATCACATTCTTCCTTGGTCAAGATTGGATGTATGATGTGGCTTCCAGAGCTAAAAATCTAGTAATAGGATAAATACTTATATATATGTGTGAGCTATATACAAATCTCAACCGATTTTTTTCAATTGTAAGAACGTCCTTTCTAAATCCATAGATCAAACGTGTGACAAATTTCATCAAAATTGTATGTAAGATGTGGCTTCTAGAGCTTAAGGCATAAAGTCGGATACATATATAAGTGTAGGAGCTATACTCGTATATCTAAATCTGAACCATTTTTTTCAATTTTTCTAACGTTGTTCCTTGGCCTATAAAAATTAGTCGTGCTTAGCTCCTTTAAGATTGGATGTACGATGTGGCTGCTAAATCTAAAAACATAAAAATCTGATGAGCAAATAGGTGGGAGCTATATCTAAATCTGAACAGATTTTCCTTAATTTCAATAGCGTCCGTCCTTGGTCCTAAGCACACTTCTGCAAAATTTCATTAAAATCGACACCAATTGCGATCTGTATAATGATTACAGGATTTGGATGAAGGAACGGACGGACATCGTTAAATGAAATCAGCAGGCTATTATACGTCGATCGGTAGACTTAAAAACATGAAACTATGCTATGAAACTACTACACACAGAGAACAGATTCGTTGCCACAACCGGTTATTTTACCAAGCGAATGATTGAGGTTGCATGAACCACGAGTACAGCCATATAAATACTAGTTGGTGCTCTGAAACGTTCAGGAATTCTAACAGAATTATCGAAACTCCAGAAGGGAATTTTTGGATCTAAAAGTCCACATGCTGCACTTGTTTAACGAAAAATTTTAAATTTTCATTAAAGGTAAAAAACTGTATCCTTACATACTTTATTTATTAAATAAAATATGTGTTTTCTTAAGCTTAGTTATCACCAAATTTAAAAAGATTTTGTTATTTTGGTTATTATGCATATTTACTCCGTTTGTAATTAAAAGTGCAAATATATTTTTACTTCATTTATTTTCCTCCGACGTTTCGTTGTCCTTTTTCCAACTTCCTCAGGAATATTTTTGTTAAAAAATATTATACGTTACATTTAACACATAACAGAATTCACATTTAATTTTAAAAACACACAAAAAAACACTGCCATTTTCTATAGGTTTTCAACTACTACTTTTAGTTCATTCGACTTTTCATCTAGAATATGATAATTTTTATTATTAAAGTAGTATAATTGTAGACTTTTGTTTTAATTAAGAGAAAAATAGATTTTTTACAGAAACTTCTGAAATGAATGATGCAAGATTTTTACTGAATTAACTAGATTAATAAAAGGATTATTTTCGCTTATGGTTATGGTAAATGTTTAGATATCATTACTAATATTTAGTTACAACTACAACCTGTTGTTAAAACTATTGTTTGCCACAACCAGTTGTGACAACTCAATATACTAGTTAATGTATAGTATGACCGAACAATTAGTTGAGTCTACAATACGATAATCATATATCGCTACCTAAAGTCGCAAAGGGTGTAAGTCCAAAATTTAAAATTTTACAAGAGAGACAAATAACTTAATTTTATTCTTCGACGATTTATTTTTCCAAAAGTTTTAATGCAATTATGTGTAGGTTATTCATGTTGTTGGTAATATTAAAAAAAATTTGAAAAATATGCTTGGTAGTCTTTTTTGAGCATTTTTTTGGACTTTGAACTTTTTCGCTTTTTAAATTATCAATGTGATTTCGACTTACCGCCTTTTCCTAAAGGAAATCAAGTTTATTTTAATATAATTTATTTTATTTTTAATTATATTATATTGTTCATTACATTTTTAATTAGAAAGTATATATTTTGTAAGTAAAATTTTATTACTTTAATAATGTTATATTAATATTAACTCGAAAAAAAACAGTCTTACTTCTTTGCTGTAGAGTTCTTTAATAAAATATGTAATAAAAATATTATTCATGAGGAATATTATCATAAAAGTGATGGTGGTCTTTGGGCAATGTAGATTTCAAATATTGTAGGTCTTCGAATTTTTTAGCTGTAATCTTTATTCTTTCTTGATGTAGTTGTTTCAAATTTGACCACTCCAATGCGATTACTTGTCTGTCAATTCTCTGAGGAAGAAGTCTCCAATTATCATTAAACCGAAGTTTATAACATATGTCACCATTTGGAATGTATTTAAGGCCACGAATATCGGTTACTTTTGCATCTCCTTTGCCACGGCCAGGGCGAATATTTTTACAAAACTGTACATTGCTGAATGTTTTAAAAAAATCATGGGACAAGTAAGAAACATTATATGCTTCCGGAATTTTTCTTGCTGATTTGCATATTCCAATATAATCAGCAGGTACATCAATGTTTTTATTTTTCAAAGAACGCTCTATTGCGGAATGTACACTATCAACCTCCATTTGAGTATGTCCGGGCTCAAGAATTTTTTGTTCTATGATGACTTTATGTTTAATTGCTGTATTTAATAAGGCATTACTCATTATATAATTTCGGTTCTGGTATGTACATCCATCACTATAAATAATAATCTTCTCTGGATGGTCTTTTACACGTAGTATTTCTTTTTCAATGAAATATCCCCAAATGCTTGCAAATGCCTCCGCTGAGACTCCGCCCTCGGACTCATTCCATATAAAGCAATCTGTCTTTTTATTTTTAAGATTATAAAAGACTAAATTATGTACTTGCAGTTTTGTACGATAATAATGGCTGCTAGCTTGCGATTTGGGAGCCATTAACACTGCTTGAAGATCAACAGTGTACACATGTGATTCCTTTTCTTTGTCTCTGTTTTTCTCAGTCCTGGCGTCTTCCTTTTTTTTTGGTGCAAAAGATACTCCTCAAGTGACAGATTTCCAACAGAGTATCGGACGCATTTTTCGCACTGATCTTTTTTTGGGATAAATAATCCCAAATTTCGGATATTAAAAATCTCATTGAACTTTGTTATAGAAAAGTTTTTTACACATTGTTTTGTGCACCAATCATTTACATACAAATCGTAAACCATTTTTTTGGAACTCCACTCAGGCAAAAGATATTTTTTTTGAGTTCTTGCGCGACAATAGTGTGATTCCATTAGAGGAAGGGAATCTAAAATTGACTCAAGATTCTGTCTTTCTACTCCATAGTTCCTCTGTATGTTGTCCTTTGATTGCACTAAAGGTTTCTTTATCCAATTTAACACAGTATGGTACCCAATGCTAAACGTATTCAAAAAAAAGTTTTTGCACACACGCACAAATCTATTTTGTACCTTAAGTTGATATTTTATTGACTGGCTTCTTCTCGATTTAGTATCATCTTTTAGATTTCTGATTCGGACTGGGACTGATGTTTGAATTAATGTTTTTACTAAAATTTTTTTGGCCGACCAATCCATTTGCCAAAATTTTTCAAATATGTCTTTTCATTGTACATCAGTTACCTGGGAACATTTCATAGTGCAAACTTTTTTGCAGTTGCATCTCGGTTTAATTGCTCGTTGTTTTTTGACATTATTATAAATCCAAGAATCTCCATGTTTTTTCCTTCCGAGGTAACGGTTTCCATTTTCTCTCAGACGTTTATTCTTTGCACTGAACCATTGACATTTAGAACTTTGTACCCTCTTTCTTCTAATCCGTGATTTGGAAGGTAATTCATACGAGTCGTCTGAATCAGTATTAAATCCATAAGGAACTAATCCAACGAGACCGTCATCATATTCCATTCTATAAGAAACGTCATTACTTCCTCCGCTGATTAATTGCGAAGCGTTCATATTATCTATAAAAGACAGGAACATCTATAAAATAAAAAGGTTCTGAAATTATGAAAATAGAGACCGCACCTTACCTCCTACAAATGTTGGAAAAATTAGCTTTCACTTTTTATAGACAACAGGATCACAAATGTTTATTGGTGGAATAATTTTTCTAGACTGATAAAATCTTAAACTGACAAATGTCAAAAGTAAAAACCATGCAGTTACATTGAAATGCTATGACTACTTGATCAAAGCAAATATTTTCAACTTTAAATTCTAAAATGAGTGGCTAGAATGATTAAAACAAAAAGGCTGGACTTACAACTTTTTCGCTTTGTTTGTATATGTTATAGGGACTTAGAACATTTTCTTTTCAGTTATAAAAGGTGACAGGGCATATATTTTTGGTGGTTTTTTTCTTCAAGCCAGATGCGTTTTCAACTTATCTTGCGTTCTACATCAAAAAATACATTTAGCCAAAAAGTGGACTTACAACCTTTACGACTTTAGGTAGCGATATATCATCTTGTGGTATGTCGAACCGAATATCCTTTACGATTATAAATATTTTGTGATTGCAACCGAATTTCTGGTGGGGCAGGGTATAAATAGAAGACATCCGTTTGATTAGCGAATTTTCGTTTTGGGATGTCTTAAGTGAAATCATGTGAAGATTATTATCGTAAAATATTTCAACGTCCTATCTCTAAGTTCGATGTGTCTTTTTTCGAGACAAGTGAATAATACTATTCTATAGTAGTTTTGAGCATTTTTACCTATTAAATGTTAAGCAGCCAATAGTAGGGCTGGCTAAAGACAAATAATCCATATTTCTAATTTTAGCGTGTCCGTTTGGTCCTTTAAGAAATTTTATAAATGTGCTTAAAAATGGTCGCACACACAAAAAAATCAGTTGGAAATTGGTCCGAACTACAAAAATTCGGTTCGATAAACCGAATTTCGGTTGAAATAACCAACATTAAATAGTATTAAAGGTATCATGGTTCGAGATATTATATGATTGTTGCTACAACCAAATTACGGTATTCACCGTCAAAAACACAGTTATACCAACCGAATTCAGTTTAAAAATTGGTTGCGACAGCCGGCGGTTATGGCAACCAGCCAATTGTGATGTACATGTTACTTTTGTGGTGACAAGAGATTAGTTTTTTGTTCGTTTATTAGTTATTTCAACATCAATATATAAATACTACCTATATAATATTTTATAGGTTTTAGTTACAACAAAAACTTTGTTTACGACGAAAACATATTTCGAAATCCCAAAAATGTATAAAAACCAAAAAAAGTCAGACAGTTTAAGTTTCTTGGATAGACGGTTAATACTTTCAAACGATACTGTCATATAAATACTAAAAACAAATATTTTCCAGAATAAAGAAACAGGCTTAACTGTAATTTAGCGACATTATTCAGATTTGGTCAGAAAGAGTGTTCAAGGGGCAGAGATTAGAGCGAAGTGGATAAAACAAATACACCGTAGTTACCCATGAAGACCTTGAAATTGCGATTAGGCGCTGATCAGCATTTGACCAGAGCGACCCGGCTTATATTGCGATCTTAACACGTTGGTTATACATGCCATACAAGCGACACAAATCAATCAATTGCTTGCGTGATTATGAAACTTTACAATTTGAAAAAGGTCTTTTTTTCATATTGCCATAAATGGAGCTCAAAACTAACCAATTTTTTATCTCACACCACTGTCGGTTAATTTAAATTTTCTTTCCAATCGTTCTTATTTGAGAATCTCCTATTTTGTCAATTTTTAGTACATAATAAAGAAAAACTAGAAATTTATTTTCAAATGGGTAAGTGCTAAAAGTGTAAACTAGAAACTAATACAATTTAATGAAAATGTTATAAACAAATTTGTTTTCAAATTCTGCAGTTTTTTCACACAGTATGTGTGATTACGTATTCCGGCCAAGAAACTAATAGACACTTGGCTAAAACATTATGCTGCTATACATAGCCGGCATGTGAAACTGCCAAACACGTAGTTGTGGGAGTAAATAAATATTTAAAAGTCGATCTGTCAGTTTGTTTCACCCTTGACGCCACCCACCAATCGTAAGATGAAAATACTCGTACACTCTCCCAAGCATCATCCCACAGCCTGAGTGAGCACCAGCAACCCCACCAAAAACCGGCAACATAAGTTCCTCACCACCACCATCCGAAGCTGTTTGTTCGGTTTTTATGTTACAAACACCCTAAAGAGCAACCAATTGTATCCGCATCCATCCGGTAGTGTTTATTTGGGGGGGAGTGGAGGTGGTTGCTATTTATTTTCAATTCAAGCTGCATGGTTTTGCAAATATTTTTCCATTTTCCCTCTACCACCTTTTGCCAAAACATACATACATTCATCCACTTATTTATTGATTCATCGTTTGCTTTTATGAACTCGTTCTGGGTACTGCGAATTGAATTTTTGTTCAAATATTCTTTTACTTTTTTTTAATTTTTGCTATTTGGTTGCTAGTTTCGACTGTAGAGGAATTTTTCTACAGTGCTGTCGATGTAATTGGTTTGGT
Source organism: Hydrotaea diabolus (assembly GCA_963513945.1). Classification (NCBI taxonomy): domain Eukaryota; kingdom Metazoa; phylum Arthropoda; class Insecta; order Diptera; family Muscidae; genus Hydrotaea; species Hydrotaea diabolus. The sequence continues at coordinate 127,037,015 of OY740717.1, forward strand.
CAGGTATTCGTTACCATAACCGAATTTATTTGCCAACCAATTGTTCGAGGTTGTACTTTTAAGAGTCCATCAGCACAATCTCAGTAAGTGCAAAGGAAAGTATCACTGATAGTGATAGAATAGTATAAGAATATTTCATAGATCTGAATTTATTATATGTTGTTACTCGTATCTGACCTTTTTTTCTCACTGCTCGATGAACCACTTAGGCTGCAAAACTTTTACGTTTTTCATTGTCTTAACTAGATCCTTGCACTCAGAAAAAAAAATAGTTGAAAATCAGTCGGAACTACAAATATTTGGTTGCACAAACATATTATCTGTTGGAATCATCAACTTTTTAGGGTAGTGATGGTTATATTGTTTGACACCATAATATGGTAGCTGGGATAATATTACGACACTCACAGCAAAACAATCGATTATACCCATCGAAAAATCTTCGTTGCCATAACCATCAGTTGAAAAATTATGTAGCACATGTTACTTTATTACCAATAATTGGAAGCGCCAACGAATAAGTTCTTTGTAGTAACCAACTTTCTAAAATAAGAATATTTTTCCTAAATACGCAACGCAAATCTATTACCATTTGTATTTAAACTAATAGATTATCTACAAGCAGAGAGCAGATTTGTGGTCATAACCGATTTTTTTTTCTTCCAAATATTGGTGGTTGCACGTATTATCGATAGGTTCCATCGCTACAAATGAATGTTGGTTGTGGACCTGGCAATTTTCAGTAAAGAGAAGTGACACTATCGATTTAAGAGACAAAGTATCAGTTACCATATCTCATAAAGATGATTATTGACACTGAACTGATGGTTAAATTTAATGTGTTCGGATCATCTAAATAATCTATTAGTTTCAATACCAGTTGTAATACTTATAGATTTTTGACCAAAATTCAAAAAAATATTTCTTATTTGAAAAAATTTAAAATCCAGTTTAGAAAAAATAACCCATGTTCTAAAATATTTAAAATTATTATTCAATACTTACCGCTTTTCAATTTTTTACGTATTGTGTATTCTACTGAAACTTAGATTTTGTTGTGACTAGAACCGATAAATTGATATAGGGATTACTTTATATTCTGATGTAAAGATAACCGTGTATTAAATTGGTACTGCGGTGAACTAAGCGGGGTTTGCTTACAACAAATGACTTATCTGTGGTCACCACCAATTATTGGTACCAAAGTAACATGAATTTTATAATTGGTTTGTTGCCATAACCTCCAGTTGTGGTAATCAACAGATTACTGAATTCAGTTGGTATAAACGATTTATTGGTTTTAAGTTCCTTAATATAATCGTAGTTACTATTTAAAGTTTACTGAATTTTAATATTCTTTTTGGTAAAAAAATACCGGTCGCGAACGAGTCATCCAAAATGGGATCCTGAGAGTGGACACCGTGAGGCGTAGTTGCTGCCAACATTTGAAGAAAATTATATACAAAAATAAAAAGGGCATGAAATATCCTTTTGAATGAACAGTAAAGATTCCAAACTTGATTTGAATTTTTGTACTTTTTTTTATTTTGAAAAAATACCTCTTGATTGATAACCCGTTAATGTTTCTGTCCGTCTGAATTGAGACTAGAAACCGTTCGCACAATACCATTTTAGTTATCAGTAACATTGCTAAATAGAAGTCAATATTTTTTGAAATTACAGAAGTTTCTATATTTTAGTCCACTTAACAAACATTTGTGATTTTCCCAACCGATTTAAAAAAGTACTTCTAACCAACAACCAGGAACAACATCCAATACATATACAAATTCAGTGACAATAATCATCTAAATTAGTTAAGTTTACCTATACTTTGTCTTTTTAGCTGACTGTGTCAGTTGTCTTTACTAAAGGTTTCCCAATCAACATTCGGTAGTAGCAATGGAATTCGTGGATAGTACGTGCAATTAATAGAATTCGGTTGGCCACAGATCTGTTCTCTCCGCACCATGTGCTACAAGGAGTCTTACACGGTGTGACTGCAATTATTTCAAAGTTTGGATAGTAAAAGAAAATCTCCTTCATGTTTTCGATATTAATCCTCTGTCTTTTCTAGAGGGCAGGACGAAGTTGACGCTTGTAATTCGCTTCTAAATACAGAAACTGTAAGACATTAAGAAGAAGGATAATTTGACATCAAAATGAAAAGTAGAACCGTTCTGGCAAATATCTGCTACTTTGGGTTAAGCAAACCGTTAAAGAGCAGAGCTCAACTTTAAACAAATCACGTTTAATGTAATGAAAATTCCAGGGCTCAAACCCACATTCGGTTTTGAAAATTCCAGATCTCGAACCCACATTCGGTTCTACTGCTGAAATGTTTGTAGTGTACCGAACCACAATCATACGGGTGGCAATTAAATTCGGTATTGATTACGAATCCATTCTGTGTGTATGTAACAACAATGAGTTTTCATAAGGCCAAGCCGTTTGTAATAAAATGGGTTATGCCGAACAAATTCGAAATAACCTTGTCGTCAGGTGGTGTTGCTCTGCAATAAATTGTCATCCTCATTCGATTTTTTTCGAACACCCGACCATTTTAATAAGGAAATATTTAAAAGCCTATGGGCCTTGGCACCCATTAATAATCATACCGATACCGGGTTTTGGCCCATTCTGATACGCCCCCCTAAACTGTAATTTTACTGAATTTGGGGTATAAATTTGTAGAAAGTAGTTTCCTGACGCCTGGACAACTCTATTATAGTATGATTAAAATTTTTAGTATGATATTGTTCCTGATTGATTCATTGATTCACAACGCACTGTATCCTCTGCCGTTTTGTTGATTTCGATACGAGAATTTTGTGTGCTAGGTTCGTTTTTTTTATTTTCCTTTCCATTTTTAATAAAGTGCATTGTTAGCATTAATTTTTTGTTACGAATATTTTTCGTATTATTACAAGCTACAAGCGAGTATCCATGGATTTCCATGTACGAGTACTACTATGACTACTGCCACGAGTACATCTGCTATGACGACTATGACTCCTTCGTCGACTGCCACTGGTTGTTCAACTATAATCATATTTTTGCATTATGGAGTGTGGGTTTTGGCACTTCAATTGCCATGGTTTTCAACGAAAGTTGCCAGGATAGGACGTTGAGTGAAGAGATCAGAAGGAATGGTCAATTAGAAATGGAATTTATTAAAATACAAAATGTACTTTTTATTGGAATTAATGTGATTCGATCATTAAAATGGGTAGGAGCAGGACGTAAAAAATCTGTTATTATCGCTAACATTTAGGTTGGGCTTTTTCCAGTATGAAACTGTGGCACAATACTTTGTTCGGTTAGAAAATTTTGGATCTGTGATGAACAAACTATAGGTCGCACTATTGAAGATAAATTAATTTGTGACATTTTGCAGAAATATGTGCAAACACTGAGTTAAGCTCTGAAAATATTCCTGTAGTTGGCGTCTTTTTGCTTATAACCGCTTTCAACTCGGATCGTTACGAAATTTTCGGCCAGGTAATATTTGTAAGGTACATTACGATGTGATTGGACAAAGGAGATTGACACCGCCAAAACAACCCTGAATTTAAAAAGACATTTGCAGTAATATGTGCAAACACTGAGTTAACCTCTGAAAATATTCCTGTATTTGGCGTCTTTTTGCTTATAACCGCTTTCAACTCTGATCGTTACGAAATTTTCCAATTGTGTTCCGTTCGGCCAGGTAATATTTGTAAGGTACATTACGATGTGATTGTACAAAGGAGATTGACACCGCCCAAACAACTCTGAATTTAAAAAGACCATATCTTATGAATTGTTAGAGATATGAAAATGATATTTGGGCTCTATATTAACCCAGATTTAATCGAAAGAAACCAGAGTCCGGCGTTGCCGACTTTATTATAAAATGTTCTACTGGATGCACAGAAAAGCTAATTGAAAACAGAGCTTCGGACCCCTTGAACGGGTTTTTAATCTACCCAGTTTTTAATAATAATATCACATTTTAATTTGTAAGAAAATTTCAGACCTTTTTGGCACCACACTAAAAAAATAATGTTTGTGAAAAAAAACACGAAATATTTTATATAAATTGCAAAATTTACCTTTTCAACCAAAGAAATTTTTCATAAAAAATATGGAAACAAATCGTAAAAATTACGAAATCGGTTTCATGATAAAAAATATCGTGATTTTAAGAATTCAATGAATAAATTTCTATGTTAATTTAAAGAAGGCAATTCTTTCATATATTTTAAGAATATGTTTTATGACGTAGTTTCATATTTTGTACGAAATGTTACTTACGAGGGCGACCGCAAAACTAACTGGCCTGGCACATTTTCTGTTTTACTAGCAACTTTTTTTTTGTTTTTTAAAAGCAATCTTTTATAAGCCATATGTCAAAACTTCCGAAATATTTAATGATTATTTTCTTTGTTACAGGTGATTGAAGTAAACAAGTTTTATAATATTTGAAAAATGGAAAATAAATAGTTTCGTGCGGTAATTAAACACTTTTATATGAAAGGTTATACGCCACAATTAATCAAAGATGAATTGGATTCTGTTCATGGTGATAATGCACCGTCATACTCCACCGTGAAATCCTGGGTTCAACAATTTAAAATGGGTCGTTCAAGTACGGAAGATGAACAACGCTCTGGAAGACCGAAAACTGCTACTACTATTGAAAACATTAGAAAAATATTTAATGAAGTGACTAAAGACAGACGAATAAAGCTCAGAGAACTTACTGATATTGTTAAAATACACGAAAAACAAGTTTGGAGTATTTTACATGATGAACTCCACATGAAAAAGCTATCCGCAAGATGGGTGCTGCGTTTGTTGTCTTTGCCCCAAAAAATCGTCCGTTTGACCAAATCCGAGGAGCTTTGAGCGATTTATCAGCGTAATCCAATAGTGTTCTTGCGCCGATTCATAACTGTTAATTAAACATGGATCCATCACTACATCCCAGAGTGCAAAGAACAGTCAAAACAATGGATAGAAGCTGGTAAAAGAGGTCCCAAGAAGGCGAAAACTGTTAAGTCAGCAAGAAAAGTAATGGCCACAGCATTTTGGGATGCAATTGATTATCTTGAGAAAGGAAAAACTATAAATAGTCAATATTATTGTGCATTATTGGATAGGTTGAGTGAAGATATCAAGATAAAACGACCGCATTTAGAAAAAAAAGTTCTTTTTCATCAAGATAATGCTCCTTCACACACTGCATTTTTAACTCAACAAAAACTGGCCGAATTACGATTTGAAATTGCTCCGCATCCACCATATAGTCCAGTTTTAGCTCCTTCTGATTATTTCTTGTTTCCAAATTTAAAAAAATTTCTCGGTGGCATAACAATTTTCGTCCAATAGCGAGGTTATTGCTGAAACTGAGGCATATTTTGAAGGTCTTTAAAAATCTTATTTTTCGGATGGAATTAAAAAACTTGAAAAACGTTTGATGAAGTGTATTGAGTTGGAAGGAGGTTATGTTGAAAAATAAATAATAATAATTCCAAAAAACGGTTCTTTTTATGTTAGGCCAGTTACTTTTGCGGCCGCCCTCGTATTATTCAAGAAATTGTTTCATATTTTTCATGACACTTGTTTTTTTACAATTCTTATGACAATATGATTATATAAACAAACGTGCTAAAGAAATATTTCACAAATTCCATGAAACTCTTTCACAAAATTTATAATTTATATGAAAAATGTTCACGAAAATGCTGAACTTTTCCATGGAATAGTTTTTCCCTTTTATTATTTATTCAGTCTTTTATCATTTTTATGACTTAAATTCGTTCGAGAACTTTGTTGTTCCTTTTTAGAATCAACGTAAAATTCGTGACATATATTTGTCATGATTGCATGTTCGACTTTACATCCGTTTATAAAACCGCCAAGCTTTACGTTTTAACAAATCAAATAACATATGTGACGAGCAAAATAGAAAGGGACCTAAGGATAAAAACCAGTTTTGTTCAGGAGAGCCATTTTAAAGATTTAAATACGTGTAAATTTGGTGTAGAATCGTTGACTTCACTTTCATAAAACGCGCATATCTCTGGGAGGGAACACTTTTGGGGAATGGGATCGGTCTCATTCGATGCTCAGATGTTGTCCACATAAAAAAAAGAAAAATAATGAAAATTGATTTTTTTACCCTTAGGTCCCTTTCTCTAAAAAAAAGAAAAATAATGAAAATTGATTTTTTTACCCTTAGGTCCCTTTCTCTATGCGCTGTCACATATACAGTTGTATCATTAAAATAAATGAGAGTTACCCTTTTAGGTATATTCATCGATAATTATAGTAGGGACATAAATACTGTTACAACATTGAACACACCCATTTCAAAAGTAGAACTGAACATACCCCATTAATATCATACGGGTTTTGAAATCTAATCTCAATAGCGTTAGTCTGTAACGGGATTTTAAAATTTTTGTTAACTTTCATCATGGTGTGGTCAGATAATGAGAACCGTATCACTGTAATAGCGTTTTTCAAGTGTGAAATGAAAAAAGCGATATTTTCAAAACGCTCCGGATACTAGGGATAAGACGCATGTTCGTCTACCGATGCATAAAACTGTTTGAGGAGACTGGAGATGTAAAAGACCGCCACCGGTCGGGTCGCCCACGCTCTGTTCGAACACCGCATGTCATCAAAGCCGTTAAATCAATAATTCACAGAAATCCGCTCCGAAAACAGAAAATCAAGGCCCGTGATATAAATATCAGGCAAAAGTCCATTAGTCGAATCATTAAAAAAAATTGGGGCTTGGGGCTTTCAAACGACATTTATTGACTGCAGCTTTAAAAAAAACGTCTTTTGGTGAAGCACGCTGATAACTTGCACAGAAAAATTTTGTTCACCAATGAAAAAAATTTTACCGTTCAGGAAAAATTTAACAAGCAAAATGATAGAGTGTATGCCAGGCCATCTTAAAGAGCATCTGAACTGATTCCAAGGGAGGAAAAGGGACATCCCCCAGCTTCGATGGGGTCACTAAACTGCATTTATGCGAACAAGGAGTCAAAACATCGGCCAAAGTTTGTCAAGAAACTGTTTTTGGAAACTGTTGTGAACCCTCTTAACAATTCCCTGTTCCAAAACCAGCCATGGACTTTCCAGCAGGATTCAGCGCTGGCCCATTAGGCTAAAACGTCCCAGGCCTGGCTTCGAAACAGTTTGCCAGCCTACATTTCCTCTGAAGAATGGCCCCCAGTCAGTCCAGATTTGAACCCATTGGATTACAAATTGTGGACGGTTTTAGAGGACAAGGTTTGTCACAAAAGATACCCCAACATTGGATCTCTTAAGACTGATTTGGTTCGAGCTGTGGCCAGTTTTCCGATGGACGAGGTTCGTGCAGCTATTGACGATTGGCCAGTGAGACTAAAGGTCACACGCCAAAAGGCGGACATTTCGAATAAGTAGATTCTTTTTGGATACAATATATGTGACGCGCAAAATAGAAAGGGACCTAAGGGTAAAACCAGTTTTGTTCAGGAGAGCCATTTTAAAGAATTAAATATGTGTATCTTTGGTGTACCATCACTTTCACAAAACGCGCATATCTCTGGGAGGGAACACTTTTGGGGCATGGGATCGGTCTCATTCGATGCACAGATGTTGTCCACATCAACAAAAAGTGAAAATTGATTTGTTTTACCCTAGTTCCCTTTCTCTTTACGCTGCCACATATAAGTAATTGGAAGAGATATCTGTGTTGTATCTGAACACTGACTACGGACGAATTTGATAGCCGGTTTTTTTTACTGACCAATACCAATGCACAGTGCCGAATTAGCCCAAATGGGGCCATAGGCCATTCCAATTTTGGAGCCCCGTTTTTTTAATAATGGTAAAGTTATTCTTTATTTATTCATTTATTAAATTTTTTATATATGAAAACGACGTTCATCTTTAAAAAAAATTCTTCGACATTTCAGATCACTAAAATCATTAAAGATACTTTCAAAATCAATTTGACGAAGAACATCCGATTCAATGGACATCAGACTTAGCATGTCCAATCGTTCTTGACGCATAACACTTCTTTGCTCGTTTTTTATGCGTTTCAAGTTTGAAAAATGTACTCTGTACTGCTGTACAATTTGTAATCATAAGAGTTAAAAAATGCGAAGAGCAATGTCAACGTTTGGGAAAACAGTTTCAAGATTATCTCGAATCAAATTTTCGTAGAGTTCAGAGTGAGTGAACTTAGGTATTGATAGAAATTGTGATTTGATAAAATCGTAAAACTGTTTAAGTTCAGGATAAAAATCTTTCAAATCGTCAGGGTAAAAGTCAACTAAACCGGCAATTTTGTCGCGGTACTCATTTTCTGTCAAACTAAAGTCAGCCAAAAATGAAAATCTCTTCGAAACCACTAAGTAAACTTGGGGTCCTCCGTTGATTTCGATCTTAAGCGTATCGATTATTACAAGAAAACCGTTGACACGAAAATAGTCTTGCGGATTGAATACAACTTCTAGAGCATTCCCATCGTTTGGCTGTCTTGTTCTTCGTCGAACTCGCGATGCAACATTCGCATAATCCGTCTCAGGAAAATTTATCTGGCATGTTTTCAAACACCTCGAGTTTATTTCTCATCATCAACGTGCAGGTTTCCAGATCAATCTATTCCGACTGCAATGCTTTGCTCGTTCCCCGAAAGTAATTCAAAATATCGCTCCACAAAACAAGCATAAAAAAGAATTCGAAAGTTTGAATTTTATGCGCGATACATTCAGCTTCGTGTCCACAGTCACTTTTTTGTGACGAATCATCAGCAATTTCATATAATGCCGCTAGGATTTCGTTAAAAGATTTAACAGATGCCTCAGTGGCGTTCGCATGAGCTTCCCAACGAGTTTCGAATAACGATTTCAGTACCTTTTTGTTTTTTATATGTTTCCTTAAAACGTGCCACCTGTTTGTCGAGCCTGAGAAATAAGTGTACAATAATTGTACGATAGAAAAAAAAAATCACTGCGAACAAGCAGCACTTCACAGCAGTTTCTCCAACTAGGTTAAGCGAATGCGCTGCACGGTAAATAAATCGCAAATTTGTTGAGATTTAACAAGATCGTCTAAGCACCTAAGTCAATACCGGACATTTTCGTTGCATTATCATATGGTTGGCCCATGCAATTTTTAACATCTAAGCCGCAAATCTCAAGAATTTCTAAGACATGTTCAGCTATTTCAACACCTTTATGACCATCAAAGTTTAAAAAAGTTAAAAAAATTTCAACAGGCTTTCCATTCTTAGCAACATATCGGACTGCTATACTGTGTTGATTACCGTGAGCGATATGGAGTTGAATCGACTGAAATACTAAAATATCGTGCAGCTATATAAGTAATCTCCTGAACAACTTGATTTCTAACTTTTGCTCCCATAATATCAATCAACTCTTCACAAATCGTTTTTGATAATTAAGAGGAATTTGCCTTGCCTCGGTTCGCGAAATTGACGAAAAAAGGAAAAAATTAACTTGAAATTAAAAATTGCATTGAAAAAAAATCATATCAGATTTTCGTGGGGGCCCCTGCTCATCGGGGGCTCTAGGCCATGGCCTAGTCCGGCCTAATGTGTAATCCAGCACAGTCCATGCGATTTCCCCTATATCGTTGGTGAGTGGAGGGTTAGGGAGGGAGAAATAAGAGAAGTGTTTATGGACATTTGTCTTGAATTTCCGGATGTCGTATTGTCTGTGGGAAAAAATAGACGGATGTCTTACGGACAGTTCGGGCAAAAAATGAATTAGAACTGTAACGTATAGTGTGGTCAAACGGCCAATCGATATCAAAAGGGTGTGAATTCCTGAAAAGTCGCGTATTTAAGCCGAACATCCTCAGGCCAGGTATAAGTCGACGGATGTCGGTGGAGCACATACCGGGAACGATGCTCGAGGGAGATAATTAAGTTGGATACCCTACTACCCCTACTCGTATCAGCACCATATCTCCTTTGAACACTGCCAAGGAGCACCAATGATTTTTTTTGGAGCATCTGCCCATTTATGGGAGTTGTATTCCATCTTTGGCCGGATGTAGGTTGTATAGATATCGAAGAGATCAGAAGGAGTGAAATATTTCGAATGTCAAATTGTATCTTTATTTCTAGAGTGTCAAGAGCATATGTGACAGCGCATAGAGAAAGGGACCTAAGGGTAAAAAAATCAATTTTCACTTTTTTTTTGATGTGGACAACATCTGAGCATCGAATGAGACCGATCCCATGCCCCAAAGGTGTTCCCTCCCAGAGATATGCGCGTTTTATGAAAGTGATGGTACACCAAAGATACACGTATTTAAATCTTTAAAATGGCACTCCTGAACAAAACTGGTTTTTACCCTTAGGTCCCTTTCTATTTTGCGTATCACATATGATTGTTTAACAGCCATAGCATCGACAGATAATGACGACCCTGATGTATCAGTGAATCGCTTGTGAGGCAACAAGCAGCACTGCGCCTGCGCGCATTCAAATTTACACTTTTCCTTCTACTCCAATCGGAAATGGCCTGCAAATCTTGGGCCAGTGTCTCAACTATAATTCACCTTTTGTCTTTAATATCTCAGCCTAGGGTTAAACGAATATGAATGACAAAGGTTGCTTTTATCCGCGAAAGAGTTCACTCGCTTTCTGAGCCAACAGATCGTCAATGAAAATAAGAAAACGAGAGGGAGAAAGGACAGAGGCTTGTGGTATAGCGGTAAGCGGTAACTCTTAGTACGATCTCTAAGAAAGATCTCTAAGATGTAAAATGAGCAAATGTATTACCCACACCAAAAGAGAACAGCTGCGATATGAGATAATAGTGCCAAACTCTATCAAGGGCCATGGAGTTATCCAGAGCCACGAACTTACACTCACCAAACTGTTTGATAGACCTACTCCAGCACTCCATCAAGAAAGGTATCAGGTAGACCTGATAAAGCGATTTCTATGCAAGCCATACTGTCGATCACTTAGCATGTCGTTGGACTCTAGAAACATCGCAAAATGGTGGTTAGCTATGCTCTTCATTACATTGGAGAGCGCAGAGCAATTCGCGATTACCCGATAATGCGCAGGATTATTGGCTTTACCCTTTTTAGGGATCGGCTGGCCGTTCTACACCTTTCAACACGTAGGGAAGACACCTGCACGAAAAGTAAGATTGAAATGGTTGCGTAATGGAAGGGCTAGCGTCACAGAGCACTTGCTTAGGACAAATACCGAAATACAATCCGTACCCGGGGACTTTTTACATCGAGATTTTCAAGAACCCTTTTAACTTCTCGAGTTCAAAAAATATATGAGAAATAAAACTAGTTTTCGATCACGAGGACTGGTTGATTGCTTTTCGGCTAAGGAAGAATTTCCTGAATCATAATTGCCACATTCAAATTGATTTACACTTAATATGGACAGACTGACGGAGAGACATCGCTCAATGGAATCAAATAGTGAAACGTTTTTGGCCTTACGTACATTAAACTTATTTAATAATTCGCTGCATGTACCATTGAGTGGTGTAGAATATACAAATTCGTTCATAGCCCATTTATGTAAAAATGGTCGTAAATGCAAGAAGAAAAAATTATGGTTGGGATAAGAATATTCAGTTCAAAATACTCAGTTCAAAAAAACCAAATCCAAAGCAACTCGAAAAATTTAAATTTACATATGAAAAGTACTTTTATTGCATAAGAATCGAATAATAACATTGTTCTTAAAACCATATTCAAACTAAGAAAAAATACAATAGTACAGTATGATTGCCGTAATCATATTATTGTAAACATAAATCCCAAATAACAATGCTTTATCGCACCAACCAAATATAAATTTTTGCTAAAATCATATTTTTATTTTAAAATCTGGCAATGATACTATTGTTACACTTCAACTATATTAATATTGCCGCAATCATACTATTGTCAAAATGAAATTCAAAAGCATTACTTTGGTTGCAACGGACATTCTTTTTTGCAAAAAGCATATAATTGTTGCCGTGACCATATGGTAACCATATTTTTTTCTGCGTGTGTTTAGAAAATTTTAATTAGAAATTTACAAATTATGGAATGAATTAGGGATTTTGAATAAATCGATCGAAATTTTGATGTTGTTGGTTTGAGATTTAAAACGTAAAATATGACGTGAAAAACACCAACTCTTTTAAAATCATCAATATTGATTTATTGCGAAATCTTTTGAAATCGAAAATGTCACGATTTATTTAAAATTAAGGTACCAAATCGATATCGATAGTAATAGATCGATTTCTATCTCACACCATATAATTCGAAATCGGATGAAATCCAAACCGCATTATCCACATAAACATAACTAATAAAATCGTATGTACACACAGAAAAAAAAACAGTTGGAAATCAGTCCGAACTACAAAAATTCGGTTGGATAAATCAAATATTTGTTTAAATAACCAACATTCTATATTGTTGATGGTAACATGGTTTGTGATATTATATGATAGTTGCTACAACCACTCCACGGTATTTACAGCCAATTTCACAGTTTTACAAACCAAATTCAGTTTAACTATTGATTGCGACAACTGGCGGTTATGGCAACCAACTAATTGTGATGCACTTTGGTTGTGACAACAAATTAGTTCTTTGTAGTGACCAAACCCTGTTAAGTTGGCATTTATAACATAATATTAGTTATTCCACCATCAACATATAAAACCTATACTATTTTATAGGTTTTAGTCACAACAACAACTTTATTAACGACGAAAACAAATTTTGCAATCCCCCAAAAATGTATAAAACAAAAAAAATGGTCAGACAGTTTAAGTTTTTTGGGTTAAGCGGTTAATGGAATACAACCCCCATATATGGGCAGGTGCTCCAAAATCATCCTTGGATCTACTTGACCGTGTTCAAAGGAGAGCGATGGTGCTGATTGGTGACAGTAGGATATCCAACTCTATTGTTTCCTTGAGCATCGTCGGAATGTGGGTTGCGTGACGCTGTTCTATCGTTACTTTCATATTCAGACATCCGTCGCCTTATTCGTGAGGATGTTCGGCAGGGATACGCGACTTTCTAGGAATTCACACCCGTTTGTTATCGTTTGGTCAGTTGACCGCATTATACACTACAGATCAAATTCGTTTTTCGCTAGTACAGTCCGTATTTGGAATCGACTTCCGGCAAATGCATTTCCCACTAATTGCGACATCCAGAAGTTCAAGGCAAGTGTTAATAAACATTACGGTCTCTTTCTCCCCTCCGATCCTTTACTTACCACTCACCAACGCAATGCACCGCATGTATAGGGGCATCCTGAGTGTTGGTTATTTAAAAAAAAACGATACTGCCATATAAATAAAAAATATGTACTTATAAAAAAAAAATACCTTCCAGATGGAAACAGGCTTATCTGTAATTTAGTGACATTACATAGTCATGTTCAGAGTTTCGCCATAGATAAACCTCCTTATTATTCAAAACAATAACCAATTTTTTTGAAAATATATATTGTTATATATCTTAATTAATTCTTTCCGGTTGGGGCATCACTGCAGTTCTTATCAAAACATCTATGCAAAGACTTTTAACAGTTTTTCAAAAAGTTTTTATAACCAACAAACAATAACAACAACTAATACATGTACAAATTCAGTTCCAATATTTATCTTAGTCTGTTTGGATTACCGATAATTGTTTTTTTCAACCGAAAGTGTCAGTTTACTCTACTGAAAATTGCTTTATTCCCAATTAACATTCGGTTGTAACGATGGAATACATGGATGGTACTTGCAACCACCAACATTCGGTTGGCAAAAAATTCGGTTGTGGCAACAAATCTGTTCTCTGTGTGCAGATTAACGTACTTCTTCAATACAACATAAATTTCGTCTAATTTCCACACCTCTCCACTATGTCGCAATTTCCTGTCATTTAGCTAATTTCCATTAATACTTGTGTGTATGTCTAAACGAGTGAAGCTTATTTCCTTAATTCGCATTTGATGATGATGACGATGATGATGTCACCCCTAATATTCGAATTAAATCACAGCATGATATGACAGCAAAAGCCCACATACATTGGAGTTGATCAAACAACGACGGCAAACATTCTGTGATATCAATTAAAATATCACACAATCGAAATAGACAAGAATTTTCGGGCATGACAGAAGTTGGTGATGGCGGTGGTGACTGACAGTGGTGGTGCTGTTGGCTGGTGTTGTTCATAATAAAGACGATGAAGAACACACTTAATAAAATGAATTTCAACAAGACAATTACTTTCAGTTAACACTTCACACCCTCGTTTCCCAGCTTACATATAAATGAACTCTCACACATGACTTTGGTTTTTTTCTTCTTGCTAGGGGGAATTTATTAATGCCAGCAAATAATTGTTGTTAAACTAAACTAAACTTAATAATTAACTTTCCACACGACATACATACACTCAACGACATACACACACTCGACTACACTTGAACTCTCAAGTCCTTAAAGTTAGTCACAACCCAGCATAATATGTAGGAACATTGGCTGGCTTGTACTCAGCGGAGGTAAACGCTCTGTAGAAAGTCTATTTGTAGGTCTGGAAATGTAGTTTGAAGACCTTGCCTTCGCATTTTTAATTAAGAACCAACATTTTTCCATCTTGAATCAATTTTTCTTACAGGTCTTTAGAATATGTTTATTCTGTAGCCCTGTAAGAAATGGTTTATCACGAGCCTTGCTGATTAAGGCCTGCTAAAAATTCTACAGAAGAAGAAATCTGAAATGGACTGCTTGCAGGCCTGCAACAACTCCTTTTCACGAGAAATGATAAAATTATGGATACATTTTTTTGTAGATATCTAGCGTGTCTTTTTTGACGAGACAATAAAAAATTTTCAACCCATTGGTCGAAGCGAAAACGCATCGGATAGTGTTCTATTACACTAGGTCAAAAATTACAAAATTTTTTCTGTTATTTGTTTCTAGCATACTTTTTCCTATTGATTTTGACCTACTAAACACGAAAATGAGTTTTAAAAATTTTTCTGTCGATTGTTTTTCGAGATACAAATTTTTGAACTTTTTTTTTAAATTTTTGGAGGTACACTTACAATTTTGAGCATATCTTTCGTCTTCTTTGACCTATTTGATCCTACTACTACTCAAATTAAAGAGCCGTCTACAACTCATTCTCAGAAAATTTTCAAATCGGGTAAGTAGTTTTGATGTTGGCGGCTTAAAAAGGTTAAAAAACGGCGTTTTTTTAGTAAAAATGTGGCAGAAAAAACCATATAAAAATTCATATAAAATATAAAACACGATGCTAACAGAAATTTTGGTTTTTTTACGTATAGCTGGCATTTTACAAAGAAAATAAGCCCTTACTTAACAAAATCTGACAACAAATGGCGGACTTATAATTTTTTTGGTAAAAGACCGACGATACGAATCGCTTAGGATTGCCGTTTCTACACGCGCCGTGTAACGAATTTTGTTTTCTCTGTGTAAGCTGTGCAAATAATGAAAATCAAAATATCGTGAAATAGCGGAATTTCGGTCTTTTACCAAAAAAATTATAAGTCCGCCATTTGTTGTCAGATTTTGTTAAGTAAGGGCGTAGTAGTAGGATCAAATAGGTAAAAGAAGACGAAAGATATGCTCAAAATTGTAAGTGTACCTCCAAAAATTTAAAAAAAAAAGTTCAAAAATTTGTATCTCGAAAACCAATCGACGGAAAAAACTCATTTTCGTGTTTAGTAGGTCAAAATCAATGAGAAAAGTTATGCTAGAGCCAAATAACAAAACGACTGTTGGCTAGTGTTATTAAATAACAAGGTTCAACATTTCCAATAAAACCAGAAATTAAAAAAATTATCAGTACTTTTTTACAGCCGATTCAAATTTAAAATTTCAATCACCCACCCACGTATAGATACAGGATGGCTGATAAAAACCGCTACCAAAAAAAAATAATAACTTTTTCAATTTAATGTATCTGAAAAATATTTTTTTATATTTTGCAGATTGATTTTTAGCAATTTAACAAAAATGGATAACTGGGACAATGAAACAAGAATGTGGTTTGTCCGCCGCTATCACGCACTGGAGTCCGTAGTTTCGGTCCAAAGAGAGTATAGGCGCATATTGGCGGCAATTCTCCAAGCAGGTGGATTATAATTAGACTTGTTAACAATTTTGCCGAGCACGCGATAGTCAACAGAAGACCTTACCGCAGAAACCCTTCAGTTCAGACGAAGGAAACAATCGCTGCTGTAGCTGCTGCCATACAAAACAATCCAAGAGTTTCGACAAGAAGCTTATCTGCTCAAATGGATATAAGCAAACAGTCATGGCAGTCAATTATGCACAAAGATTTGACCTTATTCCCATATAAAATTCATATGGCGAACAAACAGACTTCCCGATTCGCTTGGAATTTTGCCAGAATATGCTTCAAATCAAATGGTGGAAGAGGACGGAAACATGTTAAACGGTCTTTTCATGTCTGACGAGGCCAATTTTGATTTAAACGGCAACATAAACCAACAAAATTGTCGAATATGAAGTGCTTCCAACCCACAGCTAATCAATGAGACGGAATTGCATCCACTTCGTGTCACAAAGTGGTAAGCAGTTTCATCACGCTGCATTGTCGGGCCCTACTTCTTTGAAGAAAACGGTCAGACCGTTACAATTTCTGGATACCGTTAATTGAGCATGTTGAGAGAGTTTTTCTCTCCAGAATTACGCCAAATGAGAATTTCTTTCAACTCTGTGTGTTTTCAGCAAGATGGTGCAACTCCTCACATAGCCCATCCGACTATGACAGAAATGCGTCAAAACTTTTCCAATAAGCTGATATCCAGAAACACCACATTCCGTTCGCCACCCCAGGTCGTCTGACCTTACTGCACCTGACTTTTTCTTGTGGGGTTATTGCAAACAGGAAGTCAACAAAGCAAACCTGACAAATTTAAATGAACTAAAGAAATTCTTTGCGGTTAAGCCTGTCACAACTCTCCAAGCAGTAATTAGCAACTTTTTGGTAAGATGCCGCACATGCATCAACGAATTTAAATTCCATTATTTTTAAAACTAATTAAGCTATACTTAATAAAATTTAACGAGCTTTAACATGAATAAAAGAAAAATGAATTTGATACGCTGAGAGAAAATAAAAATTTATATTCTTTAAATAAAATATTTTTTTTTAATTTACTTAATTTTTCGCTTTTGGTCGGATGTTTTTTTACACGTGTGGTTTTCAAGAAGAAATTGAACACATACAATTTAATGTTATGACAAAGAATTTAGTTTTATTATAGAGATAAGGGTTTGCCATTATGTTTAAAAAATGATTTCTAGCGCGTGGGCGCCCTGGCTTGCTCGAATAAATTCCAGCCGAGAGGCCTAATTTTCGACCACTTTTTGCAGCATTTAGGGCCGATTGTCAGCAGTAACGCGACGAATATTCTCTTCCTAGGTGCCAATCGCGTCGGTCTACAAGCGACTTCACATAACCCCACAAAAATAGACCAGATGAGTTAAATCGCACAATCTTTTAGGCCACGCCACAGGCCCATGACGCAAGATAAAGAGCTCACCAAAAGTTTCCTTTATTACACTGATTGTTTCGTTGGCTGCATGTAGCGCCGTCTTCTTGGAAGCAAAGCAACATACTCTAATTCAGGCACGAAAAAGTCATTAATCATAACTCTATAGCGTTCCCAATTGACTGTAACATTAAAGACGGCTTCATTTTTGAAGAAATATGGACCATTGATTCCCTCTGCCCATAGAGCACACCGAACAGTGATATTTTGAGGATGTAACGGCATCTCAACAATGGCTTGTGAATTTTCATTACTCCAAATGCGACTATTTTGGTTATTTACATACTCATATAACCAAATGTGATCTTCATCGCTAAACAACATTTTCTGGTAGAAATCAGGATCGGTGGCCATCTCGTTTTGGGCCCATTCACCGAACGTGCGACGCGCTTGTTGGTCGTTCGGCTTCAATTCTTGCCCTAGTTACATTTTGTAAGCCCGAAAACCAAGATCCTTTCGCAAAAACGCCCACAAAAAGGATGGGCACAGCTCCATTTGTCGCGCGAAATGAGTGTGGCCAGATTGAAAACCACACGTCTAAAAAAATCGTTATATATAAGTAAACTCTTATGATGTTTGTATAAGTCTCTCATGATAGCTCGACACAATTAGTGGGCTGGATCAATATATAAGAGCATACAAGAAACTGTGTAACTACACGCAAAGAAAAGATATGGTTACTATATGGCCACGGCAACAATAATATGTTCTCTACAATAAAAGCATGTTCGTCGCAACCGCAGTATTGTTTTTTTAATTTCATGTTGACAACAGTATGATTGCGACAATACTTATATTTATATTATTGAAATGTAAAAAAACTATTATTGCCAAATTGAGAAATGAAAATATGGTTGTAGCAGCCATATTCATTTTGTTGGTGCGTATTGTTGTTTAAGATTGCCGTTAACTATAATATAATTATGGCAATCATACCGTATGGATGAACATAACACAACAGGTTTTATAGACTTACTTTCATACATTTACGTGTACTTATATACTTATATTTGTTATATGTGACGCGCAAAATAGAAAGGGACCTAAGGGTAAAAACCAGTTTTGTTCAGGAGAGCCATTTTAAAGATTTAAATACGTGTATCTTTGGTGTACCATCACTTTCATAAAAAGCGCATATCTCTGGGAGGGAACACTTTTGGGGCATAGGATCGGTCTCATTCGATGCTTAGATTTTGTCCATATCAAAAAAAGGGAAAATTGATTTTTTTACCCTTAGGTCCCTTTCTCTATGCGCTGTCACATATGTAGCCATTGCTCATGGTGCATTTACCTCCTGCTTGCAACTAATAGCCTTTTCGACTGCTTTTGAATATATTTTTGTTCCTTTTAAGGAATGTTCAATAGAAACATTGTCATAAATCTGGGTATGAACTAATTGTAAATTAATTTTAAAAATATTGATATATTAAAATCTCAATTGTTGAATAACAACATAAGCCAATACTAATAAATAACTTTGGGGATCATAAAATGGTTGATTTTGAATCATACATGGTTGTATGTAAAAGACAGTATGGTTGTGAAGATTTGGGGATCCTAGCATGGTAGAGTGTGACTCATGGTTGTGTAGATCATAACATGGTTGCGTGTGAATCATACCATTGTTGTGAGGATCACAATATTGTTGTATCACAACCATATACCCAACCGTAGTATGATCCTCTTCGGATATTGTCACCACAACCATATTTATTTCCGTAAGTATTTGGAGACAAATATGTATGTTGTCGCTTACTCACCTATTCAAAATGTTCGCTGGGTGTAACCATCAACCAACCGAGCACAACAAAATATTTGAGCCGTAGAAAAATCTATGATATAAAAATTAACATATGAAACACCTTCACAATAAGCCTTACCCGGTTACAGACACGGAGGGCAAGGGGTGCAAACTTCCAACTATTTGCACCTGTAACCGAGAGAGAGTTGTTAAAATGCCAAAGTAATGCCTTTACCCCGTTCTTCAACAAGGGCGAAGTTCGAGGGTGGGAGGGTGTCGGCTGGCTGGGTGTCTGAATTAAGTTGAAGTTTATTGTCTGCTTCCTTGCATGTGATGTCACACACTAATGTCAACCGAAGGGTAAACATTAATCTCCTTTTTACGTTTTTGTGTATGCTTTTCTTGTAAAGTGAGATATACTGGCGAGTTGAGTCGAGTCGTTTACGTTCGAGCACAAAGTCCTTTTTGTTGATGGTCTCTTGGTGTGTGTGTGTTTGGGGGGGTTTGTTAACTCCGAGCATTGTGTGCCTTTAACATGTCAGGGCCAACAAAAAAACGCCCAACTGACCATTTGAATTGCCCCGTTTGCTTTCGTTTCCTTTGCTCACCACCATTACCGGGCCAAGGTATTGTTGGCCGAGGATGGTGGGATGGAGTAGTGGTTGTATATCTGGGGATGAATGGGTGTCTGTGGCGTGCTTGTGAATTATTTGTAATGACACCTGATTACCTTTTTAAGGTTTAAACATTCAGCATTTCCAAGCCTATGGCTCTGTGTGGGTGCGTATCGTGTGCAGCTTTTCCTGTCGTTGTTGTTGCGCATTCATTCGTAAAAAAGGACTTTGATTTGTAATCACTTCCGACAGTTCATTTGTATTCTCGTGAATGTTATTTTGGCTTTTGTTAAATGTTCACCTTATTTCATGTTGCTGTTGTTGTAGTTGCCGTTGTTTGGGTTGGATTGTCTTTAGTCTTATCTGAGACCCGAAACATCTGATGTTGTCTATTGTCTCCAGGTTTATAAGGCAGGATTAATGGCTGAAATGACCTCTGAGCTAAACACGCACTTATCTATGTAGTGGGCGTTATGCGTTGAGATGTCATGACATAGAATCATTACAAAGTCCTTAAGACCCTTTGAAATAATTTAATTAACCCGAAATATCATTTAAGAGGCCATATAAACCTTTTAAGAAATTGGAGCTACGAGTATATAGCACTGTGAGAAAAACTTAACGGAAATTTTCCATGTTTCGAATTTGACCTCAGTTGGCTAAGAAAACATTTGAACAAATATGTTTCTAGATCATCATAAACATTTCCCTTATCTAGATATCTTTTTTGGGGCACCACTATTTTTTAATAAAGTCATTTAAATTTGTTTTGTATATATGCGAGTATATACAGAAATTTCTCTTTAAGTGTATGCCAACAAGAGCCAAAAGGCCCAGCACCCGAGCCCATCTTTAAGGTATTAAGTGCATTTTAACTAACAGTCCTCATCTATATCCGATTTTCTCTTTTCATTATGTTCATCCGATTTTTCTCTTTTTGGCTCTAGATGGCATCTTACATCCAATAATTAAAAAATTAGCATGAGCAAGCTCTTTACGCCAAGAAATAGCGTTATTGACATCGACGAAACCCGGTTCAGATTTAAATAAAGCTTTCACACATATACTTTCACCCGACTTTGCCAAAAACAATACAATTTTCCACAAATTTAAATATGATATTAGATTTAAAATCTGGGTAAATTCAGAGCCTATCAAAGGTGGTCCAAAATCCCATTTTCGTTCGGCTTTTTTGAACATCCTGAAATACAGGGTATAATATAGCGGCCACACATGACTTTAGGTTTTTTACTAGTTAGAATTCTATTTTTAAACAAGTTTTTGCTATAAGCACTGCCGATGCATATAACCGAGTTTTTATTAATGCATATCCCGTTTATAAGCACTTAAATTTGTACATATGTGACAGCGCATAGAGAAAGGGACCTAAGGGTAAAAAAATCAATTTTCACTTTTTTACTTTTTTTGATGTGGACAACATCTGAGCATTGAATGAGACCGACCCCATGCCCCAAAAGTGTTCCCTCCCAGAGATATGCGCGTTTTATGAAAGTGAAGTCGACGATTCTAAGCGCAAATAGAAGGGGACCTAATCTTTTAAATGGCTCTCCTGAACAAAACTTTTCATCCACTTTTCACTTTTTTTGATGTGGACAACATCTGAGCATCGAATGAGACCGATCCCATGCCTCAAAAGTGTTCCCTCCCAGAGATATGCGCGTTTTATGAAAGTGAAATCGACGATTCTAAGCGCAAATAGAAAGGGACCTAATCTTTTAAATGGCTTTCCTGAACAAAACTGGCTTTTAACCTTAGGTCCCTTTCTATTTTGCGTGTCACATGTAATGATATGCATTTAACCGATAATTACTGTAAAACAAATACTTAAAAAAATTCGACAAGAAATTTTATTGAAATAAAATGCTAGATTATATTTTGGGACTTTAGATAAATATTTTGAGATAATAACAATTAGAAGCGACGTCAATTTGGCCTCACTGTACTTTATATACTATCCTCCATGAAGTGAAATGGCATTTGGTTTGTGTCGATGAGTAAAGTAAACCCAGCAAAATCTTAAAAAAAATCCATATTTGGATTAGCAGTCAATTTTGATCCTCTTCGTTCTATGAGTCCGACAATAACTTCAGGCAATACTTTCAAATAAATTTATATACAGAGGGTGTTTTTCAGACGTGTGGCTTCCAATCTGGCCACACTTTCTGTTGGATTTGGTCTTTTGACTGCTGTTACTTGATATATGCTCTGTTTGGTTTGTCATTACGCAATGAATAGACATACTCCGGAACAACGTTTGCAAATCGTGGTGAATGGGCCCAAAACAAGATGACCACCGATCCTGATTTTTACAAGAAATTTGTTTTCAGCGATAAAGCTTTCTTTTGGGTAAATGTGTACGTTTCTAACCAAAATTTTAGCATTTGGAGTAATGCAAATACACAAACCATTGTTGAGACGCGGTTACATTTTCCAAAAGTCACTGTTTGGTGTGCTCTATGGGCAGAGGGAATCATTGGTTCATATTCATTTAAAAATGAAGCCGGCCGTAATGTGACATCGAATGGAAACCGCTTAAGAGCCATGATTAATGACTTTTTCGTGGCTGAATTGGAGGATGTTGATGTGGACGACCTTTGGTTCTAACAAGATGGCGCTACATGCCATACAGCCAATGAAGCAGTCAATTTATTGAAGAAAACTTTTGGTGATCGCATGATCATCAAAAATGGTTTTATTGTTTTTCAAAGTATTCTCCAGCATGATTTATACACTTTTGCATGCGCTCAAAATAATTGTCGAAGCACTTTTTCACTTCGATTGAGACACCTCCAAAACATGGTTTTTGAACGCTTCTACAGCATCTTCTGAAAACGAAAATCGTTGACCATACATTTGTTTCTTGATGTGCGGGAAAAAAAAGAAGTCATTGGGTGCCAAGTCAGGGCTGTACGAAGGATGACCCATCAATTCGATGTTTTGGCCGGTCAAAAAGGCGCTGGTTTAATCCGATATGTGAGAGCTCGCATTGTCATGGTGCACAATGATTCGTCTTCTCTTGTTCGTTTTTCGAATTTCTCCGAAGACTTCAGGCAAACAAATTGTGGTGTACCACTCAGAATTGACCGTTCTACGTTGCTCAAGCGATACAGTCGCCACATGACCAGTTTTATGGAAGAAGCAGGCGACCATTTGCTTCGAAGTGCTTTTTCCACTAACAACTTTCGTTGGATTTGGCTCGTCTTCGAAGACACATAAGGTCGAATGCTGTTTTGTTTCGGGCTCATACGCATAGATCCATGATTCGTCACCTGTGGCGATCTTAGAAATGTCTTTTAAAGCACCGCGATCTTTTTTTTTTCAAAATTTCTTTGCATCAATCGACACGAGCCTTTTTTTGAGCGATTGTCAAATTGTGCGGTATCCAACGAGAACAAATCTTTTTTACGGCCACGTGTTCATGCAATATCGAATGTATGTTGGTGGAAGAAATGCCCAAGGATGCCTCTATCTCACGGTATGTCACATGACGACCTTGCATAATCAGTTCACGCACGCCATTAATGTTCTCTGGCACAACGGCCGTTTTTGGACGACCTTCGTCTTTGAGCGAGCGTCAAAGATTTAAGTTCATCGGTGCACTCTTGTCGTGATAATCCACGTCGAAAGTTGTAAAAAATGATCGCACGAAAATCTTCACGAGTTAATTCCAATTTTTGCCAAATTGATTTTTTCAATGGAAATTGTCAGATGACGCCAGGCAACACTTAGCGTTGCCTAGGCCAGATATATATGTAACAACCCTAGTATCTTGCGTCGTGGGTCTGTGGCGTGGCTTCCAGGATCGTCTGATTTAACACCGCCGAACTATTTTTGTGGGGTTATGTTAAGAAGAGAATATTCGGCGCGTTATTGCCTTTCGGCTGGAATTTATTCGAGCCAGCCGCGGCACTTGCCCGAAATCACTTTTAAAACATAGTGGTAAACCTTTATATTTATAAAAAAAATCTAAATTCTTGGCCATAACGTTAAATTAAATAAGTTTCATCTCTTCACACGTCTAAAAAAACACCCTTTATGTTCGTAGTGTAATTTACTTTAATAACAAATATGTCCATATTTACTATCATTTGTGTTGGCCTGAAGTTTTATAGAGCCAAAACTTCCATTAAACTAGGCCTAGTTAAAATTAAGCAAAACCTCAAAAAAGTGCACCTTTTTCTCTGGCCATTTGTCCTTTAAAAGGAAATATTTTACCCCTGGGATGATTTTGTCCTTATACAATCCCATGAAATCACTTGACAAAATGTTAGGGTCCTTTCTTTTGGCCGTTATCGTGTTTTCAAGTGACAAACGGACGCACGTATGAATATTGGTGAATCGTTTAAAACTTTACTACGATAATATTATATAAGGGACTCTCTGCAAACCGGATCAAAAAACAAAAACTGTTGTTGAGCCCCGATTTAGTTAGTACACGATGCTGTGTACAAGAACAGGAGGGTTGATGCGATTAGTTAAAGAGGACATTGTTTTTTTAATTTGTCATTACTTCGGACACAGTTAAACAGGTTATATAAGCATGGGTAAACAAATCAAACATGTATAGTTTTTAAGATATTTTTACGGATGCATTCATCTGATGTATTGAAAACCTGACTTTATCGTACTTATACCCGGTTAATCGAAAATGATAATTTCATTAAATGTATACTCAGTAACGCACAAATTTTCGCGAAAAAATGATAGAAAGTCAATATTGAAACACAATAAACATAGAAAACACTAAATTCGCACACTTTATACACACAAAAAACAGTATTCCCAAAATGATTTTAACTTAACTCTGTTTTTCGATTAATCGCTAAAGCTCAAAACGCCCAACTTGTACATTTTATTGTCATTGGTAATCATAGCTCTACTATACGATGATTACTACCTCTGCGTCAAGGTGAAACTTTACATGGGACTTAAGGTATATATACACGGCCATCCTTAAACTGCTTACATATCAACAGTGAGGGGCTTCTACTATAAGTTTGAGTCCCACTCACTCTTGTTTAGAGCAAAAACGCATACACCAAAGATTCACTATATTTTACCACCCTAAGGATGAATGCAATCAATTAAAATGTTTTAAATTCCATAAGCAACAAAAGGTTAACAACTTAAATCAGTAAGCTGTGCTTGTGTTTGGTAACCAAAGCTGAAATTTGATTTTCGAACAACCGATCAAATAATTTCGTTTTGGTTATGCTAATCGATTAATCGGAGGCGAAAGTGGACTCCGACTTCGATTATCGACTAAATTACTCTTAATAATAAGTTAACGGGTTTCTTCTTCTCTTTCAGGGAATATTTAAGTGTTCATACAATTAAAGTGTACCACAAAGAAACCATAGTGTAGCGTATTCGGAAACGTCAGTATAGAATGTCTCCATATCACTAACAGGTTAGACTTTTTGCGGAGGGCCGGGAAATAATTACGAGATAAGATATATTGACGCTCAAAGTTGCGTTTGAATATGCATCAATATATTTGTTTTAAAATTAACTTTACTTTATTTTCGCACAAAAAAAAAGAAATAAAATATATAAAAACGAACCTCCAGCGCAAAAAATGGTCCGTTTTCGGCCCATGAGTCCGTCCCTCATCTCACCGTCTCTAATCTCACTCAAAATTACTCTATATTTGGATTGGTAGCAAATTTGCTTTATTTTCAGTATCCATATGTGACAGCGCATAGAGAAAGGAAACTAAGGGTAAAAAAATCAATTTTCATTTTTTTTTCTTTTTTTGATGTGGACAACATCTAAGCATCGAATGAGACCGATCCCATGCCCCAAAAGTTTTCCCTCCCAGAGATATGCGCTTTTTATGGAAGTGAAGTCGACGATTCTAATCGCAAATAGATAGGGGCCTAATCTTTAAAATGGCTCTCATCAACAAAACTTTTCATCAAATTTTCACTTGTTTTGATGTGGACAACATCTGAGCTTCGAATGAGACCGATCTCGTGCCCTAAAAGTGTTCCTTCCCAGATATATGCGAGTTTTATGAAAGTGAAGTCGACGATTCTTAGCGCAAATGAAAGGGACCTAATCTTTAAAATGGCTCTCCTGAACAAAACTGGTTTTTAACCTTAGGTCCCTTTCTATTTTGCGCATCACATATGTTGATCTTTACTACAAATCAACCGTTTCGACCATGCGGGACGTTTTTTGGGCCATATATGCCCAAAAGTCTAGCAATTATTCCCTTTTTGTGTTATTTAGAGTGTCCCAACTAAGTGAACCTATTTTAACCATTATCCGTCTGCAAAAAATTATGAATTGTAAAATACTGAGAAAGTGTCCTTTTTAAGAGGTTACTAAGAGTTTATGACCATAGGCCAACATCATGTACATTTTTTGGGATCCTAGGTTGATTCGATTGACTGATATTGTGCTTTCAACAGATCAACCTACGGACGGACTAGATTGTCTTCTAATTTTACGACGATCATATACTTTATAGGGTCTCTGATCAATATTTGGTGGTGTTGCAAACAAAATGAAAAATTTAGTAATACCAATTTCTTCTTTTTAAGTTGATTCTGAAAAAGAAACAACATAAAGGTCTCGAACCAGAATAAAAAACTGCTCAAGTCATAATAATGATAAAAGACCGAATAAATAACAAAAAAACGAAAAAAATACCAATAAATTTTAGGTAGAGGGTATAAGAGCATAGAAAATCATTTTTTGATTTATCTAATTTTTCTCGCTTTTCCGATGGATTTTTTTCAAACCTTGTCCTGCGAATAAAAAAGAATTCAGTGAAATTCGTTCAGCTGGCGCATGTAAGTTACTTCAGTGATGAATAACTTACATGGGCCAATTAACGTTTGTTTATATAGATAGAGATGTAGTAAGGGTTTCCGAATAATATTTCGATCTGTAGCATATCCATCCATCCTATTATGGAAGGTACAGTAAAATTAAAGTTAACCGGAAACCGGTTTCCCTGCCAGTGTTGTCATTTTGGTCGGTTCCGACCATGTTTGGAGTGGAAAAATTAAAAATATGTAGTATGGTCGGATTGTGTTGGGATTTTGGGCAGTGTGCCCCTAATTAATCAATATATCAATGACATTTTACCGATTTAGATGGAAGCATACGATTCCGACGGTTTTTGGTCGTTTTGGATGTTTTTCTCGTAAAATTTAGGACGAAAACTAAATTGGTGAAGGCGACAAAAATTGTCCTGAAGATTTGTAACGAAAATACACGGGTTGCTATTTATATTTCGGGTCCAGCAATAAAAACACAATAATGTATCTTTGGAAATGGTTTTTTTTTCAAAATATTCTCATTTAAGATCAATACACTTTTGCATGCGCACAAACCAATTTTCCAAGCACTTTTTCCACTCAGATTGAGACACCTCCAAAACATGATTTTTGAAAGCTTCAACAGCTGCTTCGGGCGATGAAAAACGTTGACCTCGCATTTTTTGCTTGATGCTGGGGAATAAGAAGAAGTCATTGGGTGCCAAATTAGAGCTTTACGGTAGATGGCCCATCACATTGACACATTGAGTGGTCAAATAGCTCATCGTTTCAGCTGATGTGTGAGAGCTCGCATTGTCGTGATGCAAAATGATCGGTCTTCTCTTATTATCTTTCCTCATTTTTTCGAACACTGTTGACAAACATATGGTTCTATACCACTCAGAATTGACCTCCTTCGTTCCACTAAAGGCACTGTGGCAACATGGCCGGTTGTACCGAAAAAACGCAATCATTTGCTTCGATGTACTTCTTGCACGAATAACTTTTGTTGGATTTGGCTCGTATTGAAAGACCCATACGGTCGATTGCTGTTTTGTTTCGGGTTCATATGCATAGATCCACGATTCGTCACCTGTAACAATGTTATACTCTGTCTTTGAGCTACCACAGTTATACTTTTTCAACATGTCTTTGCACCAATCCATACGAGCCTTGTTTTGAGCATTCGTCAAATTATGTTGGATCCAACGAGAACAAATTTTTTTCACGGCCAAATGAACATGCAATATCTTATTGATGCTTGTCATACTAATGCCCAAGGATGCCTCAATCTCACGGTATGACACATGTCGGTCTTGCTTAATCAGTTCACTCACAGCATCGATGGTTTCAGGCAAAGTGACCCAAGTTGGACATCCTTCACGAAATTCATCCTGGAGCGAACGGCGTCCGAGACTGAACTCTTAGTTCCAGCGATTAACAGTGCTTTTTGGTAGTGCTTCATCGCCAAAAGTCGAAGCAAGTTGATTTAAACACTCTTGTCTCGATAACCCACGCCGAAAATCGTAAACAAATCATCGCACGAAAATGTTCACGGGATATTTCCATTTGTTGACTGAGATGAATTTTTCAACACACTGTAAAGAAAGCAATTCGCCCTCAAATGACAAAACGTTCCGAGTGAAGTGATGCTAAAAAATGTCAACGTTTCCAATGGAAGTTCCAGTTTGCGTCTGGGAAAACTAGTATTGTCCGGACCCGAAATATAAATAGCAACCCTCGTATCAATGAATGAAAATCTCTTATTTTGGAGATTTTGGTCGCTTTTGGACGGTTTTGGTCGCTTTTGGACGGTTTTGGTCGCTTTTGGACTTTTTTTTGGGAAAATTTTGGCCGGAAAAAAATTGGTGGAGGCAAAAACTTTTCGACAGCAGATCTTGTAAGACATTTTTACGAAAATTACTTTACACAACTCTTGATACAGTTTAAACTCAACAACAGGAAGTTTTAGCTTGCCCGTAAAAAAGGCGATTCTTCCAAATAAGTTCATTGACTTGCATCATACAAAGATCACCTTTATTTTTGCTTAAGCCGTAATACATCTCTACTTATCCTGGCTTATCGTTCGCAGACAACAGCCTCTGCTCAATACGAACAGAGTGAGTAACACTTGTTTGACTTCCCAAAATGAAACAGAAAAATACGATGTATCTGATATGTCCACTCGGAATATGCCCTTTTTCCACTAATCTAAACGTAAAATCTTTAAACGCTCGATAAAAATGTGCAAACATATAAAAAGAATGGAAGGCATGCAAGCATCCAGCGTTCCACATCTCTCGGTGGTGGATGGTATAATGGAAAATATAAGCATGAAAAGAAAAAAATAATAACTGACAGTTTAACAACGTTTACGTAATAGAGATAAGAAGTTTTTAATCCAATTCCATTGTTCAACATGGAAAAAAATTCAATGAAAATATCGAAAATACTTAATGCTCATAACAACAAGCAACACTCCTGCAATGCCGCAGAGGACTAAAGAATGGATGAATGAATGCTTGAATGCTGGAGTGAAAGAAACCCCCCTAATTGAGAAAGATATAAACAAGCATAATCGTTATCACCTCCACGTACCATAAAGAGTCCTTTGGGTTTTCCAACCAGACAATGCACACCGCATTCGGTGCTGATGCATCAGCATCACGGCAAAGTGGTGCTGCTGCGCTTACAGCTCCGTAGTCATGCTGGCGACGATGAGCTCACTCACCCTTAAACCGAGTTCAGATTCAACACATTACATAATAATAACGAGTCTCGGCGTTCATATGTCTCCGTGGTCATGTTCGATTAGTTGAACATGCGTTAATTCGTCTTCGACTACGGCGAAATAATCTCTTCCGGATACTGTTGTAAAACGGGGGCCTTAAAATATTTCATCGAGCTGCATAAGTGAGAGATGGTAGAGGAACAAAAAAAAAACAAGCGAAGATGAATGGGATAAACGCATGAATGAATCTTGGTACTCTAAGAGTTTACGTACATGCTGAGATTTGCTCGAAATATGTGCGAAGATATTTTTTTTTACTGTTTTAAAAAAAAAATTACAGCAGTTTTTTTTGATACAAGATATCAGCACTGTTGCACAGTGGTTTATGAATGAAGTATTTAACAATAAAATTGAATTTAACAACCTTCTCCGTTACAAGTCATCAACAATTTTTAAGATAACTTCACATATTGGGGAGCGCTACATATGTTATACCGGGGCTAAGGAAATCCTCCCTAAAACATCTCTTCTAAACCAATAAAAATTCAAATTGGCACAACAATCAATAAATTGTACTTATACGAGGGCGATCGCAAAAGTAACTGGCCTAACATTAAAAGAACCGTTTTTTTGGAATTATTATTATTTATTTTTCAACATAATCTCCTTCCAACTCAATGCACTTCATCAAACGTTTTTCAAGTTTTTTAATTCCATTTGAAAAATAAGATTTTTCAAGACCTTCAAAATATGCCTCAGTTTCAGCAATAACCTCGTTATTGGACGAAAATGTTTTGCCACCGAGAAATTTTTTTAAATTTGGAAACAAGAAATAATCAGAAGGAGCTAAATCTGGACTATATGGTGGATGCGGAGCAATTTCAAATCGTAATTCGGCCAGTTTTTGTTGAGTTAAAAATGCAGTGTGTGAAGGAGCATTATCTTGATGAAAAAGAACTTTTTGTTTCTTAATGCGGTCGTTTTATCTTGATTTCTTCACTCAACCGATCCAATAATGCACAATAATATTCACTAGTTATAGTTTTCCCTTTCTCAAGATAATCAATAAATATTATACCCCTTGCAACCCAAAATACTGTGGCCATTACTTTTCCTGCTGACTTAACAGTTTTCGCCTTCTTGAGACCACTTTTACCAGCTTCTATCCGTTGTTTTGACTATTCTTTGCATTCTGGGATGTAGTGATGGATCCATGTTTCTCTATTGGATTACGCTGATAAATCGCTAAAAGCTCTTCGGAATTGGTCCAACGGACGATTTTTTGGGGGAAAGTCAACAAAGGCGGCACCTTTTTCGCGGATAGCTTTTTCATGTGGAGTTCATCATGTAAACTACTCCAAACTTGTTTTTCGTGTTTTTTAACAATATCAGCAAGTTCTCTGAGCTTTATTCGTCTATCTTTAGTCACTTCATTAAATATTTTTCTAATGTTTTCAATAGTAGTAGCAGTTTTCGGTCTTCCAGAGCGTTGTTCATCTTCCGTACTTGAACGACCCATTTTAAATTGTTGAACAAAACAAAAGTTGCTAGTAAAACAGGAAATGTGCCAGGCCAGTTAGTTTTGCGGTCGCCCTCGTATTTCGAAACTTAACGTACAAAAATTTAAAAACAATCACAACCATGGTTAAATAAACGAGGCTTAGTCACTAACCAAACAACAAATAAACAGTTCGCTGTACTGTCAAAGTCGCTTAAAAGAAAATGGCAAAAATAATTTTTTGTGAATGTTTGATGATTATTGCGAGTATTTGATATACAGGGTCGCCGCCGGGAAGGTATACTACTTTGTTTTGCCGTCATTTTGGCAAACATTATCTTGACAGTTCACATTTGGCAGTCATGAAGTGGCAAATTTATTGTGGAAAAATATTCGATAAACCAACGTGTTGTAACCGAAAAACATTTTATTAAAATCTTTAATCGATTACTGTGACAATGAGAAAGTTACGTGAAATTTTTGGGAGAAACAACGAGCCAACAAAACACAATAATTATCGTGTAGTGAATGATTTCAATATATCTGACAGCGCATAGAGAAAGGGAACTATGGGTAAAAAAATGAATTTTCGAGCATCGAATGAGACCGATCCCATGCCCCAAAAGTGTTCCCTCCCAGAGATATGCACGTTTAATGAAAGTGAAGTCGACGATTCTAAGCGCAAATAAAAAGGGACCTTATCTTTAAAATGGCTATCCTGAACAAAACTTTTCATCAACTTTTCACTTTTTTTTTGATGTGGACAACATCTGAGCATCGAATGAGACCGATCTTATGCCCCAAAAGAGTTCCCTCCCAGACATATGCGCGTTTTATGAAAGTGAAGTCGACGATTCTAAGCGCAAATAGAAAGGGACCTAATCTTTAAAATGGCTCTCCTGAACAAAACTGGTTTTTAATCTTAGGTCCCTTTCTATTTTGCGCGTCACATATGTAGGCCCAAGCATGGACCACAACGTACTGCAAGATCGGCTGAAAACATTACTGCTGCTCAAGAAAGTGTTCAAAAGAATCCATCAGCCTCTGTTCGACGCCGTGCTCAGGAGCTTAGTCTTCAAAGAACAACTTTGGCCACAATTTGCACAAGGATTTGCATTTGTTTCCATTTAAGGTTCAGTTGACACAAGAGCTTCTTCCACAAGACCATTTACGCCGCCGTACATATGCCAATAGGATGTTACGGCTCAGCTCGCCCATGACAACCCCGATTTTCATGAAAAAATCATAATGAGTGACGAGGCACATTTTCATTTGAATGGATATGTGAATAAACAGAATAGTCGGTTCTGGGATATGGAAATTCCACAAATTATTCATCAGTCACCTTTGCATCCATTAAAGTGACAGTCTGGTGTGCAAATTGGCCAGAAGGAATCATTGGACCTTACCTTGTTAATGCCAGAACTGCATTCTTTGGGCTTGATTTACATGTGGTATAAACAAGACGATGCCACATCGCATAGAGCCAGGATAAAAATGGAATAACGGCGAGACCTCTTTCCACAGCAAAATATTTCAAGAAATGGTGATGTCGATTGGCCTCCACGGTCACCTGATTTGACTGCTACGGACTTCTTTTTGTGGGGATATCTGAAAAGCAAAGTTTATGCAAACAAAACTGAAACGCTTGAGCAACTCAAACAAAATATTTTTAATGAAATACCGCGTGGAATGTGTGGAAATGTAATGAAAAATGTGCTCAAAAGGGCTTTGATTTGTGAGGCTAACAGAGGCGGACATTTATCTGATATTGTATTCCATGCATTATTGCCGATTCCAAATAAAACATTTATCAATATACATAGTAGGGACATAAATACAGTTACACACGTTTTATGCTGTAAAATAAAAAGTACTGAATGTTTTTGGACCAAATATTTTTTAATATATTTATTGATGTATTTTGCATCCAAAAAAAATCTACTTATTCGAAATGTCCGCTTTTTGCCTTTACACACGCCTTAAGTCGCACTGGCCAATCGTCAATAGCTGCACGAACCTCGTCCATTGGAAAATTGGCCACAGCTCGAACCAAAGCAGTCTTAAAAGATCCAATGTTGGGGTAGCTTTTGTGACAAACCTTGTCTTCTAAAACCGTCCACAATTAGTAATCCAATAGGCTTAAATTTGGACTGCCTGAGGGCCATTCTTCAGAGGAAATGAACGCTGGCAAATTGTTTCGAAGCCAGGCCTGGGACGTTTTAGCCTTATGGGCCGGCGCAGAATCCTGATGGAAAGTCCATGGCTGGTTTTGGAAGAGGAAATTGTTAAGAGGCTTTACAACAGCTTCCAAAACGGTTTTTTGGTAAACTTTGGCCGATGTTTTGACTTCTTGTTCGCAGAAATGCAGGTCAGTGACCCCATCGTAAGAGACACCCACCAAACCATAACTGAAGCTGGGTGATGACCCTTTTCCACCCTTGGGATTAGTTCAGATGCCTCCTTAGATGACCGCGCATACACTTTATCATTTTGCTTGTTATATTTTTCCTGAACGGTAAAAATTTTTTCATCGGTGAACAAAATTTTTCTGTGCAAGTTCTCAGCGTGCTTCACCAAAAGACGTTTGCATTTTTCAATCCATTTTTTTTAAAGCTGCAGTCAATAAATGTCCGGTACTTCGTTTGAAAATCCCAAGTCCCAAGTCTTTTTTAATGATTCGATCCATGGACTTTTGCGTGATATTTATCTCACGGGCCATGATTTTCTGTTTTCGGAGCGGATTTCTGTGAATTCTTGATTTAACGGCTTTGATGACATGTGGTGTTCGAACATCTCCAGTCTCCTCAAACAGTTTTATGCATCGGTAGACGAACATGCGGCTAGTGGCTGGAGCGTTTTGAAAATATCGCCTTTTTTCATTTCACACTTGAAAAGCGCTTTTACAGCGATACTGTTCTCATTATCTGACCACTCCATGATGAAAGTTGAAACAATTTTAAAATCCTGTACAGACTAACGCTATTGAGGTTAGATTTCAAAAAAATATGACATTAACGGGGTATGTTCAGTTCTACTATTGAAATGGGTGTGTTCAATGTTGTAACAGTATTTATGTCCCTACTAAGTAAGATCCATTCTCTTTCATTTTATCAAAAATTATTAACAAACAAAGTAGTTTACCTTTATTAACATAAAACACAGAATAATTGTTATGTCCTTAATGGAAACCCCTTTACTTGAACCTGATACGAATTTTCCCCTGGGATCGCTTCTTGTTTGATTTTTTTTAAATATGTTGATAACAAAAAACATATGTTTTTGTTAATATTTTTAGCAGGGTGTTCTAATTTGTTAGAAAAATAAGTAACTGTCACTCTTAATCGCCTGACAACTTAGTAACTTCCATGCAAATGCTAGTTTAGTACCATCAAAGTAACACAGCTATTGTCTATGGATATTATGACACCGGAAAGAGTGTCATAAAGTCAATTAACAGTTTGACACTTTTAAAAGTGGAACAATGTCATAAAAGCCATGTGCCACATTATTTATGGATACATAGAATATTTTAAAAGAGTCCTCACAGTCAAAATGACCGCTTGCTTTTGATCAGTGTAATGCGATATCAGCAAAGTGTATTTTGTTAAGTGCAAATTACCCAGCAATTTCAAAATTTTCTGAGAATTATATCCTCGGAACGGTCCCATACTTATCTTAATGGAATCCCGAACTAGTCATCCAAAATTGAACCCTCAAAATGGAAACCCTGAGGCGTAGTTGCGGCCTACATTTGAAGGAATTTATATTTTAAAAAAATAAATGCCATAAAATGTCCTTTGAAATCGCCAATAAAGATTCCACGCTAGATTTGAATTTTTACATATTTTTTTTGTTCTGAAAAAATACCTCTAGATGGTTCACCCTATAGTTTTTCTTGAATATTTTTTTTTCTACATATTAAAAATTTAATACGTTGCATTAAGCCAATCAGTTCTTGTATACAAAGAAATGTAATCGGGTAAAGTTTTGCAGTTACCGCCTTAGCGACAACTAACTCGTTTAATAAGCGTGTACCAATAGAACACGCCTAATATTAGGGAGTTATTCGGGGAACTTGATCGTTTTGTTATTTCCTACTATCAGCTAAAACTTTAGAATTGTAGAGCAAAGGTCTTTTCGATTTCACACTCGAAGCCCTATTTTTTATTGTTCGTTCCAAGCGATTTATAACGCACTCTGGTAAAATTAGACTTTATCGGACCTTGTTTTTCAATGTAATTTCTAGAACAATTAAAGGACCTGCCTTTAGAAGCCACATATTAAATGCGCTCATACTCATATTTCCCATATGAAGTTATAATTGACCGATTGTATACTCTGTTAAAATTGGACCGCATCGGTCAATGGGACCCAGTCAATGGTCCCTATTAATTTAGGGTCCTGCCGCTACACAAGCCATAGTTTACATCCGATCTTGCTAGTTGCTAGTTGTTTTATTGGAAATTTAAATCAATCTTGGCAATATTGGAACATTTCGTTTCTGTATCCCCCACACTCTAGAAGTCACAATTTAATTCCGACTGTGTTTTAATTTTTTATGGCACTTTACAAGAGACCAGTATCCATCCTTGCTAAAACTGTACGAAATTTGTTTTGAAAGAGGAATTACTTCACATGATAATAAGATCAGGTTTGTTGTTGTTTGTCATAAAGGGAAGGAGAAGTAAGTCAGCGAAGTAAAGCAAACACATCACCGTCTGATGGACGCGGCGTTTTGTCGTTGGTGTGGGCGACTTTTCAATACCATTTATGTGTGCTCCCGACCTGGTCTCTACTCGTTTAACTATCTTTTATTTTATTTTGCATATGCGAAGTATTATTGTCGAAGAGAGAGACACAAGCGACTCACTGAAACAATTCCTATCATACTGACAGACTTGTAGATCTATTACCAACCGTGCAGAAATCGGTAAGTTCTCTACCGATTACAGGCCCTATCGCTATACAAGCCACATTTTAAATCCGTCATAAAGCGTCGTAAGTCACCTACAATAAACTCTGCAAAAATTAGACCATATCTTCCGTGTTTATATGTAGTCTCCGTACAAAAATATTTCCCGGCTGCTCTAGGAGCGACATTTAAAATTCGATCTAGCTTACATAAAGCAAAGAGCGTTTTTTGTAACGTAGAACTACTCCGTTTCATACAGCCCCCATGTAATTTGCACCACCCCACATAAATAAGTAAGACCTACATAAAATTTCGGACGAAGGCGTGGAGTCTTCTGAATAGCAGAGTGGTGTTGGTTGGGTATCACATAGTCAAGCCAGCCCAACAGAACATTCCTTTTACTTGGTTTATTTTGAATTGACAAAGGAGACACCGTTAGTGTCAGTGGTTCCCGGTATATAGCGATGTTAACCGACTATCTGTGGTCGAAGATATAAGGGTGTGTTTTTCGTACGTGTCGTTTTCAAGAAGAAATAAAAAGCATATAATTTACTGATATGGCGATAAGGGTTTGTCATTATGTTTTTAAAAATATTTTGGGCGAGTAGCCGCCGCGGCTGGCTCGAATAATTTCAGGCGAGAGACCCAATTTTCGTCCACTTTTTGCAGCATTTACGTATATCAGCAATAACGCCCCTAATACTCTCTTCTAAGGCGTCAACCGTGTCGGACTAATCTGCGAAGAAAAGCGCACATTCTTAGAGGCCACGCCACAGGCACACAATACAAGATAATGCGCTCACCAAAAGTTTCCTTCAATAAATTGATTATTTCGTTGGCTGTATGGCATGTAACGCCGTCTGTATGGAACCAAAGGTCCTCGACATCAACATCATCCAATTCAGGCACGAAAAAGTCATTAATCATGGCTCTACTTATATATAATGTTCTCCATTGACTGTAAGATTATGTTCGGCTTTATTTTTGAAGAAATATGGACCAATGATTGCCCCTGCCCATAGAACACACCAAACAGTGACTTGTTAGGGTGTAACAGCGTCGCAACAATGGCTTGTAGATTTTTATTCCTCCAAATGCGATAATTTTGGTTATTTATGTACCCATTCAACCATAAGTGTGCTTCATCGCGAAACAAAATGTTCTTGTAAAAATCAGGATTGGTGGCAAAATCGTTTTGGGCCCATTCGCCACGATTTGCAAACGTCGTTACGGAGTAAGCCGATTCGTTAAAAAATAGCAAACCAAACTGAGCATAAATCAAGTACCATAAAAGACCAACTTCAAAAATAGTGTAGCCAGTATGACAAAACACCCTTTACTTGCAATGCAATGCTCGATAGACAAATTTGGCGACTGGGTCACTTCACAGAGATCGTTCACCAATTGGACGGTGTGATGATGCGTTTTGATATTCCTTGATTATTTCCTCTATGAATACCTTAAGTCTACGCCTACGCCCTTATGTCCTTAAACATTGGACCGGCATTCTGGATCAGTTGTGCCCAACTTTTAATTTGGCCAAAAAATTGACAGAACCAAACTTCGGTCAATTCTAAACATTTTGAAAAATATTTTTATAAATTCAGTTGGCCGCACAAATTTCAAAATTAATTACGACAAATCACTGTGCCCCTGATGGTTGGTGATTAACACACACACAATGGCATCCGTATCTTGACGGATATTATGTTATTTTGCTAAATTAAGTATCGTTGCCTTCTTAAAAGATACTCGTACTTTTTTCGCCTTCTTCGCCTAACAATGGCAAGTAGCAGCAACAACAATGAAGGATGTCAAAGCTGTTGATGTTGGAGAAAGGAGGCTATTGTCCTGTGTGTTAATGTGTATGTGTGTGTGTGTTGCTGTTTTAGATTCAACCAAAAGATTTGGATTTTGTATCCAACTAAAGCCGATGATGACGTAGGCGAAGATAATAATGACGTTGATGTCGTCGATGGTGTTGGTGGTGATGATGCTGATGATGATACCAAAGGTTGTGACCTATCTTTAAATCTTGACATCGTTTCTCTCTGTGCACGAGTATGTGTGTTTTTGGTTTGCGTCGGAACATAAAGGATTTTCCATTTTTGCTTTCCTTTGCAATTATTTTGCAATCATCGCTGACAATGCGCGACACAAAAGGCGATGAAGAAGCAGATCAGAGCAGTAGCAGCAGCAGCAGAGAATCCGAATAAAAGGATGCCATTTGCTAAATGCATATGTTGCATGTTTATGCTTTCAATCACCCGCTCGCTCGCTCACTCAGTCTCTCGCTATTATCGTGGCATGAGTTCATTTTCCATTGTATCGTCTTTGCAAGGATGGATGGATGGATGGTTCCTAAACAAAAGTGTCCTAAAATGTGGTAAGCGTCACAAAGTATGTATGTTGTTCTGTTGTTGTTTGAACCGCGGCTTTTAGCTTTTAATGGGCGAGGGCGCATACTTAGTCAGCGTGCTGCATTTGTTCGCCATTAATTGTGTGTTTTTTTTCAGAATGATTCCATTTTCTTTTTGTACTTCTCTAACCCGTCGTCGTAATGGTTCATAGCATCTACTCATACATTAAAAACGCTTTTATGATATGTTTTTTTTTTCTCTTTTGCTTTATTGCTTTTTGACGGCGTATTAAACGCACCTTTTCTGCCAGGCTTCCTTGGCAGTTGCATGGATTTTTTTCTCCATTATCATGCTGTACTTTCAGCCATTTGCAAAGTTTTGGCGCTTTTTTTGGAGTCCTGAATTTGGAAACGTCCTTTTTACTTTTGATTTTTATAAATGTTAAATATGTGGGATCTATTAAAGAACGTTTTGTAGACAATTCGAAAAGACTTGCAATTGATTGTTATAATCGTAAAGTACAGGGCTAGGCGATTGAAGTGTAACCAACTTTACGTTGGCATGTTTTGTTTTGCTCTTTCTCGCATTGAGTTATGTAAAACATTTTTTATTTACATTATAAGTAATAACGGAGTTTTGTGTTTCACACTTTCTTGATGTAAAAAGTTCACACAAATATTACAGAACAGCGGTAGTGGGATAGGTAGGGGATAGAATAGGGATAGAATTATTGCAATAATTATTGCATTATTCCTACAGCATCCCATTAAGGAGCAATGCGGGAATTTCTCTTAAATTAGTGAGCAAGCTGTGCACTGTTTAATTCTTGTACCGACTGGCCAGGGCAAATTGGTGTACACCAGACCCGAACGGCTAATGCATTTTATACAGAAGTTTTTACATGGTTTAGTGATAAATCGTTTACTCGTAAGGTTGTCCGCATTTACGAAGTCATGATTTCAAAGCCCGGCAAAGATCTAAGTCAAATAAAATCTAGCCCGATACGTCTTTTATCTATACCTCAAAAATGTTAAAGAAATTTTGTTGCTATAAATTATACCCCATGTAATCATTGAGCAAGTACAGCGTACACATTTTATTAGTCATTAAAAAGGCATTTCAAACCTAGTAAAAAAAGGACTACATATACCCTGGATGTTCATAAAACCCAACAGAAAATTGATTTTTGGACCCAATTTACCCTGATTTTAAAACGTTTAAATTTGTTTGTTCGTTAAAATTGATTTGTGAATAAATTCATTGTTTTTCAATAAAATCTATTAAACACATATGTAGGAGCTATATCTTAATCTGAACCGATTTCTGTAATTTCAATTAGTTGTAATAGTTAGAGTGATCCATCTAGAGGTGTTTTTTCAATAGGGTTTTTTTTACAAATTACGCGTGAGTTGTATTAAACTTTATTTTTTCTTTGTTTTCAGTACTGTTTGACATTTCATCATGGAAAGGCTTACACCGCAACAACGTCTCCTAATTGTATAATGGAAATTCGCGATCGGTAAGAAACTAGCGACCAGAAGAGGTCCAAGAGGTGTCATCATACCCAGAGAAAACCACGTTTGGGTGCAGTTTATGGCCTAGTAGAATCATCGGTCCCTATTTTTCCAAAAAGATGATGGCCGTAACGTAACTGTGAATGGTGCCCGCTCTCGCGCCATGATATCCGACTTTTTGCTACCTTAAATTGAAGCCCGTAATCTTGACGAAATTTGATTTCAACATGACAGTGTCACTTGCCATACAGCTTCTCAAACAATGTATCTATTGAGAGGTAATTTCGAAGACTAGCTAATTTATAGTTTTGGACTGGTGAGTTGGCCGTCTAGATCGTGTGATATCACACCTTTAGACATTTTTCTTTGGGGCTATGTAAAGTTAAAAATCTATGCTGACAAACCAGATACGATTCAGGTTTTGGAAGCCAAGATTACGCGTGTCATTAACGCCATACCGATCGAAATGCTCGAATGATTCATTCAAAATTGGACCCTCAGAATGGACACCCTAGGGCGTTGTTGTGGCTATACTTTAAAGGAAATTATATTCAAAAAATACATGGCATAACATTTCCATTCGAAGAAGAACAATATTGATTCCCCACTTGATTTGACATTTTGTATTTTTTTATTTTGAAAAAAACACCTCTAGATTGAACACCCGAGCTAAAAATATTAAATTTAATGAACATGTGGGGGAGCTATAAAAAAATCTTAACCGATTTTCTTCAATTTCAATAGCGTTCTACAGGGTGGGCCGAAAGTTATCATGGGGCTAAAAACCGTAATAACTTTTTCTTTTATTATTTTTTTTTCTCAGATAATATAATGTGCAAAATGAACATTTTTTTAAACTAAGTATAATAAATAAAGTCACTTAAATGACCCCCGTTTTCAGCTTTGCAATGATGGGCTCGTTTTAGAGCATTTTCCATAATATCTTTAAAATCTTGTGGCTGTAGCGTTCGAATTTCTGCAACAATGTTGGCCTTGAGATGAAGGATTTCTGCAACAATGTTGGCCTTGAGATGATTGGATTGCCTACAGCTCTGTCTCGGACATGTTCACATAGACTCGCTACTTCAAATAACCCCAAAGAAAATAGTATGGTGCTGACAAATCTGGCGGTCGCGCTTGCCAAATAATTTCTGGAAATTTTTCGCTCTCCGAAAATTTGACTTAAAAGTGCCATTGTGTCTCGGGCAGTGGCTCCGTCCAGCTGAAACCGCATCTCAAGAGCAGGACGTAAAAATGTTCTATCATAAACCGATACCGCTACACGGTTACAGCAATTCCATCTTCATTCTCGAAGAAGTAAGGCCCAATGATATTTGCAGATGTGATCCCACACCATACTCTACACCTAATGAGGTGAAATTGGCGTTGATGAATGGCTCTTTGATTTTCAGAACCCCAAAACCTACAGTTCTGCTTATTAACAAAGCCATTCAAATGAAAATGAGATGCTCTTTGCGCTTAAATAACTGATCGCTGATTTAAATAATAAAGTTCTACTATTCTGGTTCATTGTTCAGTTGTGAATCTCTCCATTATTTATTCTACAAGTGCTATTTATACTTATAATCTGAAAACAAATATGAACAAAAAAGTTATTTAATTTTTTAACCCCATGCTAACTTTTGGCCCACCCTGTACTTGGCCCAAAAACGTACTTTTGATAATAAAGTATAAATGTGAAAGCTATATCTAAATTTTTCTGCAATTTTAGTAATACGAGTACTTGCTCATGGTTTAACTAAC
This sequence comes from Hydrotaea diabolus, assembly GCA_963513945.1. NCBI lineage: Eukaryota > Metazoa > Arthropoda > Insecta > Diptera > Muscidae > Hydrotaea > Hydrotaea diabolus. The sequence goes on from OY740717.1 coordinate 127,078,560, forward strand.
GTGTGCCAAATTCCATAAGGATTGGCTGTAATATGTGGCTTATAAAGCTAAAGAACTAAACCTATTTGTATGGAAGATACATCTAAATCTGAACCGATTTACTTCAATTTCAATAACGTCCTTCTTTGGACCATAGAACTTTCTCTTTGGTCTTAAAACGTTCTCGAACTTTCAAGATTGGATGAAAAATGTGGCTCTTAGAGCCAAAAACATAAAAATCAGTTACACGTGTTTTCCATTAAGGACAAAAGAATTTTATATATTACGAGTAATAAATTACAGAATATTTAAGACACTCGTATAGAGTTCAAATTTATTCCAGGTATAGTGCAAATGTTACATTTTAAGAATGAAATTCGATTTCGGTCATATGACTACCACGAGCCCGTGTACAGTAGAGCGTACCAGGTTACAAGTAAAAAAAAAAAGTTCGCCGTACACCTTCGAATATGAAGTATTATTGAAAGGTAGTTTCAAAAAAAATTTTTTTATTTTTTTATGCCGAACGTAGGGGTCGCGCTTTTACATTTTTCTATATAACTTCTGCATTTATAAACGGATTTTAAAGTGTGATACATCGATGTTTTTGTCTCGACGAGGCCGATTTTTTGTCTTTGAAGTCATTGAGCTCAAGCACCCCCTTCTGGTCCGGCCTCGTCGAGACAAAAACATCGATGTATCACACTTTAAAATCCGGTTATAAATGCAGAAGTTATATAGAAAAATGTAAAAGCGCGACCCCTACGTTCGGCATAAAAAAATAAAAAAAAATTTTTTGAAACTACCTTTCAATAATACTTCATATTCGAAGGTGTACGGCGAACTTTTTTTTTTGAGGTACGCCCTAGTGTACAGTGATCTATTCTTTGGACCCAATTTTCAACCACTTTTGCACACATTTCTGTGAATTATTGATTTAACGGCTTTGATAACATGCGGTGTTCGAACCAAGCGTGGGCGGCCCGACCGGTGGCGGTCTTTTACATCTCCAGTCTCCTCAAACAGTTTAATGCATCGGTAGACGAACATTCGATTTCGGTCATATGACTACCACGAGCCCGTGTACAGTGATCTATTCTTTGGCTTGTAGGCATAGACCAACGACTTGATGTGGCCTCAAAAAAAGGAAATCCAATGGCTTTAAATCACATGAACGGGGGAGGTGGTCATTCGACCGGACCATTTCTCGAGATAACATGTTCACCGAAATTGCCTTTCTATAAATTGATTGTAACGCGTGCTCTGTGGCTAGTGGCACCGTTTTGTTGAAACCACATATCGGCGTCAATCCAATCCAATGTCAATCTCACCCAATTCTGGCCAATTCTAACATGGCACGATATCGCTTTCCACTAAAATATACGGCCCAATCACACCTCCGACATGAAACCACACCATGTATTTATTTTTTGTGGATGCAATTGTGTCTCTTGAAGCACATGTGGGTTTGCTGCTGTCCAATAACGCATATTTTGTTTATTTACTAAACCACTCAGCCAGAAATGAGCTTCATCGCTGAAGATGATAAAAATTGAAGTAAGCGCTCTTAAAGAGTCGACCGCCGACTCAGAATTCCGGTAGTAATTTTTAATCATTTCCGAACGTTGCTCGTAAGTGAACTTTACCTTGACGATAATGTCGACTTCGACTAACGTTTTGGCATCAAAAGATCAGTAAACCTGTTCGAGGGTGCGTTGACATATTACAAAATTGTCCTATTGGAAAATCCAGTAGAGCTAAAGACATAAAAATGAATTAAAATAAGGGTGGAAGCTTTATCTAAATCTGAACTGATTTTCTTTAATTTTAAAAGAGTCCGTTCTTGGTTTTATAAACTTATTTCTGCCAATTTTTTTGAAAATTGGACAGGAGTTGCGACCTGTTAATTTGATTACAAGCTTAATATGGACGACGGAGAGACATCCATCGATTATTGAAATCTGTAGGTGGTTATACGTCGATCGGTATACTTAAAGGTATAGGTCAAATAATTTTGGTAGTTACAAACATTTGCCATGAAACGACCTCATAATACCCTGTTCCATAAAGTGGTTGAGGGTATTAATAGGTCATCTGTTCTGTCCTTTTATCGATATTTGTCAAGCACTTGACAAAGTCTGGCAAGATGGTCTTCTATACAGGGTGATCCATTCACGACTGGACAAATTGCACCAGCGTATTGCTTGGCTCATTTCATGTTAATATACGACTATACGACCATTCCCGAAAATGTCATAACTTTGGAAAGGTAGGACATCTGGGCTTCGTTTAGGTAATTTTGGAAAGGTAAGAGGTAGGGCTATCTTTTAATAATTCGACTACTGGTTCAGAACTTAGCAATTTTACCCTAGAAACCTCCAACCACCAATTCGAACAATTTCTGACCGCTGCCATTTCGCCCCGTTGCATTTTTGGGCATGGTAGTAAATGGACATATTTTCATGAAATGCGCCATGGAATACGCTGGTGAAATTTGTCCAGTCATAAATGAATTACCTTGTATAAAATCACACAGATTATGCCAAAAAATACAGACAATCTCTTAAAGAATTATATTACAGTCGGTTCTTTGAAGTGCGATCAAATGAAGTATTTTCTAGCCCTAAAAAAGTAACCGCATGTGCCCATGGTAGTATTCTGGAAACCACATTATACACAATCTATACAGAAGATATGCCAAGTAATAATAAAGAAACTTCTATATATCTAAGTGACACTACCTGACATTATAAGATACAATTTACTCGTATACATTCCAGCAGTTGCGTCGGAACAGCAGCAGTCGCAAGTCCTAATGTTGGAAAACTGGTGCACTTACGTCACTTTGACCCTGGGAAGAGGTCCTTGCCCATCACTATATTATTCAATGCTTATATTCCTTAAAAGAATTTCAGATTGGTTAATTAATCTGAAATTCAGTTGGACCGCCGTCTCATATTGACTTTATGCCATATTGTGACTTTGAGAAGGCACTTGCCATGGTGTGATAGGCAGTGTGCGTGAATGTTACGAAACAAACCCAGTTCGACATCTGGGAGAAGGTACCTGATACTTTTAAGGCAATGGCTTTCCACCTCGTAAACTACTATCGCTATACAATTTGTCTTGTTTATATTCTTAACAAGCACACAGATACTCCTACTATACTAAGTGGTTGAAACCATAGCAATTATTTTAATATTTTATGGATGGATATACATATATACACGTACTTATGTACTTATGAATATTTTTCAATCGAGATTGCACCAATGGGGACAATTTATACATCGGTTCGGCACTGGACATGTACGAGTATCATTGTTTAGATACTGTAAACAATTTATGCATATTCTTTTTTTATCATTTTTCATCAAAATTGTCATCTTACACGCAATTTACAAAATTGCTATTACATAATTTCAACGGGATTTGATCGCTTACGTTGGAAGTTTCATTTTAATTTAAGTTACACACGAGGCAACCATTAGAGAAACGCGTTGCAGCAATGTGTTTTGTATGTTCACTATACCCGAGGCGACCGTCGCCGCAATCTCAGTACTTTGTTTACCTGGGTACAAAAAAGACACAGGCGGAAGAAAGGTATGCTTTTTCTCTTTAGATATTGTCCGGCTAGAGGTCATTAATAAATTTTAAAAAAATCAGGTGTTGGTCTTTTCTTGTAATTTGTTTTATTTTATATTCTTTTCAATGACAATCGAATATAAAATATTTTATTTTATTATATTCTCCGCTTCAGGGTTTTTTGCGATTGATTTTTATTTTTATAAAATTCACCAAATATGTCTCAAAACGCTTTCAAATTTCTATATTCTTTTATAATGTAAACATAATTTTTATTATCTGTAATTGCCATTCTCCTTTCTTTTTTCCGCTAAATTCTGCTACGCAACTAAAAATACAGTAAACAATGACCCACACGAAGCGACAGTTGTTTAGATATTTCTGGCAACCTATGCGGCGACACAAAACCAATGAGCTACACACCAAGCAACGGTTGTTTCACATGACTGTATTGCTGCAACCAAAGGCGATCAATTGTACAAAATGGGCGATAGACATCTTCTTTGCAATAATGTAGAAAAAGAGAACTCAGTACACAAATTCGCACAAATTCTTGGTTTATTAATCCACTTTCGTTTGATCACAATCAACAGAACTCCAAAAAGGCAAAACTAAAACACAAAAAACACCGAAAACGCTAAATTCGCTCACATTAAATGCAAAAAAGCTCTCCCAAAATAATTGTTATGTTTCCTTAATTCTTGTAGAAGCTCAATTCGTCTTGTACAAAATTTATCGTCCTTGGTTTCAACAATAGTCTCGTGTGTATCTAGCATAAAGGATGGCATATGTTCAAGGGCAAACCTCTAGATTGATCACCGGATATATGTAACTTTATTTGTATTTTTGTCCGATCAGGCTACAGCCGTCAAATGAGAAAACTAGAATAAACTTAAATTAGGGAAATGCTGGGCTAGGTATTATCATGCTTAGATCGGGGTTTTTTTTTTATTGGTATAGGACTTTTAAACCAAGCCAAAACTCTAAAAAAATATAATTTATGTCAAGGAAATGTTAAATCAAATTATTTTGGGTTATTTTTAAACCCATGAAGGAGGAAGTTTTCTCGATTTGTTCTATTTTCATATTCAACCGATCTACCGGTAAGTTACTTACCGTGACTTTTTAAATTAAACAGTTATTTTGCAAAAAAAAAATATTTTTCAACATAATCTTCTTTGAGCTTAATACACTTTGCCCAGCGTTTCTCCAATTTTTGTATCCCTTCCAAAAAATATGATTTTTCGAGGTCCATAAAATAGGCATTTGTTTAATCTCTGATTTGAATCTCTTTCCACCGAGCCTTTCCTTAGGTTTGAAAACAGGATATGGTAGATGAGGTACCAAATCGTAACCCAATTCATACAATTTTGCCATTGAGACTGCACTCGTGTGCACGTGTGCATTATCCCGATGAAATGGTAGTCGCGGCACTCATCTTGCAGACAGCTTTCTTAAACCCAACTGATCCTGTAAAATCGAAACCACACTGTCATATGAAATGCCTATGGCTGAAACAATCTTACGCAGTTTTACTCTTCGATCGGCCAACACCCTATCGTAGATTTCATTCATTTTTTTCATTTTTAACAAAATCCACGAGTTTGTATGTTTTGAGCAGCTGTTAAACATAAACTAAGCTGAGGAACTCTTTTAAAATTTGACAGTAGTCTATTAACTGATGGTACTTAATGGGAGCAGTGTTGCATTTCATGTAACTAGGAGAAAAGTTGGAAATGTCAAGGAGTTATTGATCTACTTAATTATTGATATACTTAATTAATAGTCACAGTCATACGTTATGATAGCCGTTATCATATTGTAGTTAACATAAAACCTAAAAACAATACTTTTGTCACACCAAAATTGTTTATACGGTTGCCACAACCATATTTTCATTCCTCAATTTTGCAATAATACTACTGTTTCATTTTACCATTATAATATTGCCGCAATCATGCTATTGTTAAAATGAAATTCAAAAAATAATTCAATGATTGTGAGAACGTTCTACGTTGGGGTGACACATATTAACCAGACCTTTTCTCTGCGTGCACAGATTATAAATTGTTTTAATAAAAAAAAAATTCGGATAAAATATTTAGTCGTTTCTATAGGCTTCGCTGCAATCGCCTAAGCCTGTAGGATCAATGGTTACGATATTATGGCCAATTATGAACATACTAAAGGGTTAAAGGTTTTATAGACGTTTTTTAAAGATATAAACATAAGATATAAAAATAAGGGTTTGACATTTAGTCCTAAAAATGATTTCGGGTAAGTGGCTGACGCGGCTGGCTCGAATTAATTCAAGCTGAGATTCCCAATTTTCGACTACTTCCTGCAGCATTTGGGGCCGTATGTCAGCAATAACGCGCCGAATATTCTCTTCCAAGGCGTGAATCGGACAAGTTTCCTTCAATAAATTGATTGTTTCGTTGGATGCATGGCATGTAGCGCCGTCCTATTGGATCCAAAGGTTGTTCACATCAACATCCTCTAATTCAGGCACGAAAAGGTCATTAATCATGACTCTATAGCGTTCCCAATTGACTGTATCATTATGGACGGCTTCATTTTTTATGAAATATGGACCAATGATTCCCTCTGCCCATAGAGCACACCAAACAGTGATTTATTGATGATGTAACGGCGTCTCAACAATGGCTTGTGGATTTTCATTACTCCAAATGCGACAATTTTGGTTATATTGAACCAAAAGAGAGCTTCATCGCTAAACAAAATTTTCTTGTAAAAATCAGGATCGGTGGCCATCTCGTTTTGGGCCCACGTGCGACGTGTTTCATGGTCTTTGGGCTTCAATTCTTGCACGAGTTGGATTTTGTAAGCCCGAAAACCAAGATCCTTCCGCAAAATCGTTCATAAAGTGGACGGGCACAGCTGCATTTGTTGCGCGCGATATCGAAATGAGTGTGGCCAGATTGAAAACCACAAGTCTAAATAAAACCTTTATGAAAAACCCTCTGTGATAATAATATGAAAATTTAGCAGGAGGTTATGGCTCTAGATTTGTCGAGGGTATAGGGTAAATCCTAGTACAGCGCTTTTATACCAATAAAATTATTTCTGGAGGACAAAAACCAGATATAAAGAAAAGGTTAAAAAATAAATCAGATATGATTAGGTGCAACATAAATACCATATTAAAACCAGTGTAAACTGCACCGGTTAGATAGGTAATTTGGGATTATAAATTCAAAGTTTGAAAGTTCGCACATAAACGAAAATTAATAACAAAATGGCTCAACCACCCCCCAGACAATCCAGTCCACAAAAAGGGTGTTTTCTGTACCATTCATCATTTTTGAATAAACTAAATCCTTGACAAAAAGGATACACATGTACACAAATTCACAGAAATAACAGATAACTCGATTTTTCAATTTGCAAATAGGATGAACGCAGTACTTGAAGATAACAAGAGAGAGGGGGAAGGGGAAAAAGTTTCGATTCTTTCCCAAACAACTCGACGAATATCAAAAACACTCAACCGGTCACCGGAGCATAAACGCACAAAGTAAACATCAAAACGGCATCGACAAGGACTTCTTCCAACAATTGATTGGAGGGCGAAAAAGCCAAAAGGACTTCAGTACAAGTGGTAAACGCATATCCTTCGTTTTTTTTTCAGAGCAATGACGTACCAAATGATGAAGATGGCAAACAACAACAAACGGCATTTGTTCACTTGTCCTCCTGGTGCATTTGGAAAGAACGACAATAATGAGATGATGACAATGTTTTTGAAAGCGATTATCGTCAAGCAAGAGTAGTGGCGAAACAACGCTGGGAAGACATTGTCTATAGATAAAAAAAAGTGATAGCCACAAGGGCGCGTTAGAGAAAATTCCAATTGTTATTCATTATTTTAATGAACACACAAATCTGTGGTATTACATTAAGGATGTGACTTGAAGGAGGACACTGTTTCCCAAAATATTTTGGGAAAATATTTAAAATATTTGTGGAACCTTGAAATATTTGATTTCGAGAAATAAGGGCCAATACAATTCTGTACCGTCATTAATAAATTCTGGGTTTTTGATTTATACAAATAGATCATTTGCAATTTAGACCATAAATTAATTTGGCCTAGCTCAGTCTTTTTAGAAATTGTTATTTGTTTAAAAAGAGTTCAGCGTCGTTCTTAAGAGAAATTTCAGTCGTTTGAGCAGATTGTATTAACTATCGCATACGCCCACACCTTGTTGTCAAAAAGCCCATCCCCTTAGGGGGACAGTATAGTGTGGATTTCGGAGTATCAGAATTGGTTGCCTTCTTTTCTTTGAAGCTAAGATAAATTGGGTCTATCTCAGTCTTTTTAGAAATGATTATTTGTTTAAAAAGAGTACAGGGTCGTTCTTAAGATAAATGTTAATCGTTTGAGCCGATAGTATTAACTGCGGCATATGTCCAAAGGATTTCGGAGTATCGGCACTAATTTCCTTTTTTTATTTGAAAATGGTCTTCCTTTCTTTGAAAATGCCATTTCGGTTTACGGTGAGAGCAAGGACTTGGTGATTAAAGACAAGGACTTGGGCAATATTAAGTTTCATTTGGATGGTTCGCCACAATCGATCTTTTACAATCAGATATGTACTAAAATTTTTATCCTTCTCATTGGAATCTTTAAGACTTCATGAATTTGGTAAGTCTACCGAAGCTTTAGTCGGCCCAAAGACGATTTTAAATGTGAGTCATAATAATCTTTTTCACATATACTCCACCAAGCGCAATCGTTGCAGTTCGATTGACCCGACTTCGTCAATATCGACATATAGCTCACAGTTACTGCACTGGGGTCCAGAAATTCTACGAAGAACCTTTCTTTTATAATCCTACTTCAAATATCACCTAAAATGCTTGCGCCTGTACCCATGTTTTAATACAGGAACTGAAATTGGGATTTTAGTCCGATGCAAAAGGACTTTATTTTATAACGATCGGTAAAGCCCAAAGAGACAAATAATATGATTCTTTGTTAAATTTCAGAATTGGCTTAGTTTATGGTGGAAACTAAAAAGACAAACTAGTCATTTACCTCACAATTGCAACTAACTTCTTACCGATATGTCGAGTACTACGAGTAGAGAACATGAAAGGAGTGTTTTTCGATTTTACAAGGTGCGGCAATAGTAATCACCCTATTGGAAAACGGTATAAGCTTTTCAATTCGGTTTTGACATTTGTGGAGAACAAATGCACAATACAAATCGAATATCCATGAATCAGTTAACTCCGCAAGATCGCGAAATAATTGTTTCCATTTTTTTACCAACAATTTATCGTTTGTTGGCGCAGGGTGAATTTCATCGCAGATTTCCTGGCCGCCCAACACCACTGAGTAAACGCTGAGGTTTTTGGCCCCTGCCTGGGACAACACAAAATTTTCCCAGGGCTGCGGAGTAGCCGTTCGGCTGAGAATATTGCTGCTGTTGGCCAAGATGACGAAGAGGGGCGTGGAACATTGACCAGTCGACATGCAGCGCAGTTGGGCATTAGCCAGAAGTCCTCAAGAAATTTTGAGTGTAGTACGTTATGGACCATATAGGTTCACATTTTCGTATAACCCTCATACATAGGCCCTTCCCGATTTCTAAACGTGCAGCTTTAAAAGCCACATATAATAACCGCTTCCGACTTAATTTTGCACAGAGCATTCAAAAAAGCAACACCTATTATGAAATTTGACCATATCGGTCCATATTTTCCAACAGCTCATACACAAAAGTTCCTTCCAATTTAAGGTCCTGCAGCTCTGGAAACCACAAACTAAGTGCATGGTAGGTTATAGGCGATCAACAAGTATCACTGGTAAAACTGTACCAAATAGGTCCATATCTTCATATAGACCCCACACTAGGGTTTCTCCCGATTTAAGGTCCTGTCGCTCAAGAAACAACAAATTGACTCCGATCGTGCTTAAATTTCGCATAATAAATTATAAACTATACTGAAACTGGACCATATCGGTCTATGTTTTCGAATAGCCCCTACAAAAGATCCCTCCCGATTTGTGTTCCTCCAGCTGAAGAAACCACGAATTAAAGGGCCATGATCAAATTTCGCATGGTACTTTATAAGTACCCGATGAAAAACTCTAGGGAAAGTGGAACATATCGGTCCATATTTTTATATACTAAGGTTTATCCTGACTTTCTCTACTTTTTTAATATTTGTTTTGTTCGCTTCAAAGGTATTGTAGTGACCAGACCTCTAGTCTGTGAGTTCGGGATGGACAATAGGGAATGCAAATCCTCCCTTTTGATTCAGAGTTACATACTCGAGCCTCCACAACCCTTAAAATAGCTAAAATTTTATCTGAAGTATGCAGCACTCACCCGGCAGCCTGTCTTCGAATCTACTAAATTCTGTCTTTGCAATGGAAACAACTAGTCCTGTGTCTGTCTTCATTTTAGAACCATCTGATGCATGTTCCATAGAACGGAATTTAGAAAGAAAACTGGGCTTGTTAAAGGCCAACAAAAACCCGGTTTCGGTAAATCGAATGATGGCAACACAACCGGAAGATTTTTTGAAAAAGCTAATATATCAGCAGATATTACGAAAGTATATTTAGAACCGATTAGAAACATGTACGCAGTATTAATTGTTGTATCCTCTGGCTATGAAATCAATGTGGATAATTTTCTTATAAAACAGCTCGACTTTTTGTTAAGAAATATCAATGGTTTTAGAACCTCCTACGTTGTGTTTAATGCATGGCCCGGAAATCATTTCACATATATTGCTTGACCGAGCAACTGTCAGAATAAACCCAAGATGATCGAAATAGGAATTTTAAAAATCATAGAAAACATTATTTCGCAAATGTACTCGCAGAGAAAAGATACTTACTATATGGTCACGGCAACAATAATATGTTCGCTGCAATAAAAGTATGTTCGTCGCAATCATAGTATAATTTTTTTAATTTCATTTTGACAATAGCATGATTGTGGCAATATTAATATTGTTGAAACGTAACAATATTATTATTTTAAAATTTAAAAATGAATAAATGCTTGAAGCAGCAATATAAATATGGTTGGTGAGACAAAAGTATTGTTATTGGGGTTTTATGTTAACAATAATATGATAACGGCAATCTTAACGTATGATTGTAGCTTTTATAAATTTGAAAACGGTTTTAAGAACAGTGTTATTGTTACGATTATTTGGCAATGCTAATACTTTTGACCTGTAAATTAAAAATTTTCAAAACAAACTACTTTAGATTTCAACAGAAAAAGAATTTTTTGCTTTAAATCAAACAATTTTTTAAACGGATTTTTCTACTGTTAAATAAATCAGGCCTAATATTTTAAATTTAATGTATTTTTAAATTATTTGCTTAAGAAAAGTCTATAGTTGGATAAAAAAAGGCAAATCCTAATAAATAATATTGGGGATACTAGACTGGTTGAATGGGATCATACTATGGTTGAAGGGATCATAAATGGTTCCGAAGATCAACTATGGTTGTATGTACAACATACTATGGTTGCGATGATCATGATATGGTTCTGGGGTTCATAGTATAGTTGAATGTGAAACATGATAAGGTTGTGCGGACCATAGTATGGTAGTAATATTATATTAAGGATAATATTTTTTTTGTGCCACAACCATACACACAACAATAGTATGATGCTCTTCGAATATTGTCGCCCCAATCATAGTAGAGAGAGTCCCAACTAAAATGTACTATATAAGCTCATACTTAGCTCAGACCCGATTATGCCGGGTAAAACCAAGTTATGGTTTAAATTTTGAAAAAATATAAACATTTTGCGACCCAAAGGCTTATCTAAATTAATCTCCATATTTCGGGTTTAGCCCCACTGTGGTAGTTTGATTTCTATATAAATTTGGCACCCCGGCGGCGGCTAAAACATTGGCTTATTGTTTTTTCGAACCAACAAAACAATATTTTCATAATCCGGACCTAATATATATATTGTAAAATGAGTGGCGCATTATTGTTCTGCTTAAATTAAGGGTTTTGTCAAAATAACTGCATAATAACGCAAGTATCAAGTGTATTGTTTTAGCACATTGACGAAATATTCACATATTTTTACGTAATATAAAATGTTTAAACAACTGCTTAGCCGGCTTGAACGGTGGCTTCATGAAGCCAATTTAAGCCATTAAAATCGGCGATGGCTGGCCTAAGCAAAAAATGTCAGCGGCGACACCGCTGCCTGTTTGAGAAGGCTCAGCTTCAAACTCAGAGTCAGACATTCTTATATACCTATATAAGTAGAACCTAGACTGCTCCTAAAAATAGAATTATGATAGCAATATCGTATAACCTTATGATGTCTAAAACTGATTCTGGTTGTCTCTCCTATTATGAATTCCCCTAAAGGATATTGGATCATGTCTAGTTCAGCCTGCGACGTACTTCAAATGGCCCCTTATTTTCAGTACCACTATTTTAATTTCAAAGGAAACGGTGAAACTTTTCTTCCTTACATAACGGACAATATGTTTAAAATCAGATAAAAAAACACATTTTGTTCGACCAAAAAACAACAACACGAAGCCGTCTATCATTAAAATAAAAGATTGTGACTTCAAAGTAAAAGCCGCCGTGTTAAAAGTCAATTTGAAGTATAAGGCGTTTCGAATGATTAAAATGCTCTCGCAGATAACAGCAGCAACTGACATGATAACAGCAGCCCGTCCGCCAACCAACACCAACCCCACAAAGGGGTGTTTCCACCCGCTTGCGTGCGGTAACGACAAAACATGTGCCGTGCCACGCAGCGGGTGGTAAGAAGCTTCATCTGTGCTAGCATATGTTGCAAGTGAATCACAAATGATGACAACTCTCGTATTCAAATTGACCCAATACAGCCGCCCAGTAGGTCGCACAGAGAGATAAAGAGGGAGAGAGTGGAGCGAGAATGCGAATGCACTTGCTTTGACATAATACGTTAGGTTTGACAGTTTATTAAAAATTCAAAACAGATATTTGAAGGGTACTTCACCTGACATTCAAAACTTTTCGGTAATTTCTTAAACGCAAACATCAAACGCTGACAATTGTTTTTCTTTTTCGCTTCCCTTTCATTATTTTGGAGAATATTTGCTAGCATTTATTATTTTTCGAACTTCAATTCAATTAATTTGAATGCATATTTGGTTTAGATTTGATTTCAATAAATGTGAGCAGAACAAAAAAACTGACACTGGTAAGAAGCCGTCACTTGACAATTTGTCTGACATTTTAAAGTACTTGTGTAGATACACTTGAATGAATTCTAGCTGCTCCATATGAAGTCACACCGCAGCGGGAATGTGGAGGCTGGCCGTTCCCTTTGTTATGAAGAAATGGCTACGAAAGATCAAAGGATATGAAGCAACAAAAAATGCAAATAAATGTGTTTACATTGAGTGGTTCCTTTATGAGATACGATAGCATTTCATTTCAAAAAAGCAAGAACTGGAAACGCATATTTTCCTGTTAAATTTGCGGCCTGCTTTTCTTTCTTGCTGCTGATTTTGTGTTTGTTGGAGCGGCTAGAATGATGTACAAAAGTGACAGAGAGTTTGGAATTAATTAACCCTACTTATTCAAAAATTATGTTTATACCCTACACTTTCTTACTCCAGCGCATAAGAAAGTGAGACAGGCCAAGCAAATTTTAAAGCGGTACAATAGGCGTGTTTTATATGACAAGCGAAAATAGGCTTAAAATCTATACAGGGCTATTATTTTAAATCGTTATCATTACTCATAAAACTTTTATAAAGTGTGGTTAAATTTTAAGGGTCGATGTTGATTTTGAATAAAACACAAATTATTTAGGAAATTATTATCATTTCTTTTTACTATGATAATATTGGTATGGTTCCATTATGTATGGAACAAAATATCGACCAAATGGCCGCCGCGACCTCGGCGGCACACCGCCATCCGATAGTCCAATATTCCAAAGTCGCTGAGGCATAATTGAGGTTCTATGCCGTTAATATGCCGAATTATCTCATCCTTTAGCTCTTGAATTGTTGCTGTCTTATCGACGTAAACCTTTTCTTTCAAATAACCCCAAAGAAAGAAGTACGAAAGAAGAGCCATTGTTTCATGGCACTGTCCTGTTGAAACCACATATCGTCCACATCTATATATTCCAATTCGGGCCATAAAAAGTTCGTTATCATCTCACGATAGCAAACTCCATTCACAGTAACTGCCTGAACGGACTCATTTTGGAAAAAATACGGACCGATGATGCCGCCAGCCCATAAACCGCACCAAACAGTCACTCTGTGTGGGAGCATTGTTTTTTCGACAATCACTCTTGGATTATCATTCGCCCAAATGAGGCGATTCTGCTTATTGACGAACCCACTGAAGTAAAAATGTGCCTCATTACGGAAAATGATTTTCTTGGAAAATTGATCATCCACTGTTGCCATTTCTTACCACCATTCTGACCATTGATGACGTATGGAATGGTCAAGAGGCTTTAGTTCTTGAGTCAATTGCACCTTGTAAGCGTGTGAATGCAGGTCTTTATGCATAATGTTCATCAACGATTGAGAGGTGCAAATGTTGGGCACGACGACGGGTTGAGTTGAGGTGGACGAACAGCTGCAATATTTTCTGCAGTACGAGCTGAGCTGTACGAACACCAGTGCATGACTGGTGTTTTTACATCTCCTACAGACCCGTTTTGCTCAAATTTTTGCACGATTTTTCCGATTGTACGGACATTTAAACGATTAAATTGACCGAACAAATCACGAAGTGCACGATATGAATTTTCATTTGAACGCCCATTTTCATAATAAGCCTGAATAACTTTAATGCATTGCTCGCTGGAGTATCTTTACATGGTTCAAATTGAATTGGTCTGAAATTGAGAAAAAACAAATGAAATGCAGAAAACAACTTGACGTTTAGGTGTGGCTTATATTAAATATCGGCTCTTAAAATGTAACCACCCTTTATTTACTGAAGGCATGTTGGATATACGAATTTAAAATCTTTTTTTTTATTTTAAAAAATGCGTTAAGAGAACTACAGCGGAATTAAGTAGCGTTTAGACTAAAGCAATTTATGAGTTTTTAATGAGGAAGTCTGAAAATATATTTTTTTGAAATTTATCTGCGATTTGTCGCGTCGGCATTAAAAGTACTGTAAGTAAGTACGAGGGTTGCTATTTATATTTTGGGTCCTGACAATACCAGTGTTCCCAGAAGCGAGCTGGAACTTCCATAAAAAACTTTGTCATTTTTTAGTATAAATTCGGTCAGAACGTTTTGTCATTTGAGGGCGAATTGTTTTGTTTACAGTCTGTTGAAAAATTCATCTCAGTCAAAAATGGAATTAACCCGTGAACATTTTCGTGCGATGATTTTTTTACGATTTTCGGCGTGGGTTATCGAGACAAGAGTGTTTAACGCAACTTGTTTCGACTATTGGCGATAAGGCAACATCAAAAACCACTGTTAATCGCTGGTTCAGAATGAATTTCGTGAAGGACGTCCAACTTCGGTCACTTTGCCAGAAACCATCGTTGATGTGCGTAAACTGAGTAAGCAAGACCGACACGTGACATACCGTGAGATTGAGGCATTCTTGGACGTTAGTATGACAAGCATCAATAAGATATTGCATGTTCATTTTGCCGTGAAAAAAATTTGTTCTCGTAGGATCCCACATAATTTGACGAATGCTCAAAAAAAGGTTGGATTGGTCCAAGGAGATGTTGAAAATGTATAACTGCGGTTGCTCAAAATCAGTGTATAACATTTTGCACAGGTGACGAATCATGGATCTATGCATATGAACCCGAAACAAAAAAAAACAATCGACCGTATGGGTCTTTCAAGACGAGCGAAGTCCAACAAAAGTTGATCGTGGAAGAAGTACATCAAAGCAAATGATTACGTTTTTTTCGGTATAACCGGCCATGTTGCCACAGTGCCTTAAGTGGAACGTAGGAAGTCAATTCTGAATGGTATACAACCATCTGTTTGTCAACAGTGCTCCAAGAAATGAGGAAAGATAATAATCGCCCGAACTCATGTTTTGGAGGTGTCTCAATCGTAGTGGAAAAAGTGCTTCGAAAATTGGTTTGTGCGCATGCAAAAGTGTATTGAAAGAATATTTTGAAAAACAATAAAACCATTTACAATGATAGATATTTGTGTTTTTATTGCCGAACCCGAAATAAAAATAGCAACCCTCGTAAGCGAGCCTAGAGGGTATGTTTTTCCGGCCATATACAATTTTCTGTTTCAATAAACTGAACAAATTTAAATTTACTTCCAAGTACAAGGTGTCCGTCGGGAAGGTATACTATTTCCTTTGTTTATAATTTTTAACTAAATGAAAAAGAATGGATCCTATATTGATAAATGTTTTATTTAATGTCGGCAATTATGTATGGAATACAATATTAAATAAATGTCCGCCTCTGTTAGCCTCACAAATGCGAGCCCTTTTGTGCACATTTTTCGTTACATTCTCACACATTTCACGCGGTAATTCATTGATTTCATCACAAATATATTGTTTGAGTTGCTCAAGCGTTTCGGGTTTGTTTGCATGCGCCTTCCTTTTCAGATATTCGCACAAAAAGAAGACCGGAGCAGTCAAATCAGGAGACCGTGGAGGCCAACCAACATCACCATTTCTTGAAATAACTTGTTGTGGAAAGAGGTCTCGCAGTAATTCCATTGTCATCCTGGCTGTATGCGATGTGGCACCGTCTTGTTTATACGACATGTAAATCAAGCCCAAAGCATGCAGTTCTGGCCATAAAAAGTTTTCAATCATATCACGATATCGCTCCCCATTGACAGTTACCGTTACGCCGTTTTCATTTTCATAGAAGTAAGGTCCAATGATTCCTTCTGACTAAATTGCACACCAGACTGTCACTTTAATGGATGCTTTCAACAGACATATCGTCTTAGATTTTTACGACGATCTATAATATATATTTTGTGTATTGTCTCCGATCAATCTTCGTGGGGTTGCGAGCGGATTATACCCTCCACTTCTTGGTAGACGGTAAAAGGAAAAACTTAGTTACCATCCACTATTCGAAAGTCGAATTTTATTGCTCTGTAACGCCCACTGCTAACCGAAACGTTGTTTCCATCCTCATTTTCGTAGAAAAATGGTCCAATGATGCCTCCTCCCGACAATCCGCACCAAACTGTCACTATATGTGGATGCATGGGCTCGGAAAAAGATCTCGAAAGTATAGTGCAGGTTTTCCGAGCCCCAGTACGGCAGTTTTGTTTGTTAACATAGCCACAGAGATGAAAATGCGCCTAGTTAGAAAAAAGTGGTATTCGTATGTTCGTTTCGTCGGAGTTGGCCATTAACAGTAGGTCTCGGTCGGTGAGTATAAGAATTATATCGTGCATAGCTCACTGATTTAAGAGATGTTCTCTGTTTGTTTCCTAATAAAATTAAAGCCTTTTGATTAAGCAATCGTTCTCACTTCTACTTTTTTGAAAGTGTTGCAACACCTATAATTTTACAGGGTGGAGCGTGGTAATTTGCTTTTTCGCACTGCAGGCTGTGGCCGAAGAGAGTGGCTTATAGTGGCAGACGGGAGATTTGTTTTCGTCTGACTTTCAGTTGCCATCATGCATTGGACACGTGGGGAGAGGTAATTTTGTGTTGAAGCGTATTTTTCAAATGCGCACTCGATCATTGCAGTGCAGCGTGCTTTTTGTTTACGATTCACTGTTTTCCCACGCGGAAGTGTTCCTGGCGGCAATCAATTGTAAATTGGGTAACTTCATTGAGAACAACAGGGAATGTGTCATGTGTACGAAGAGGACCTGAGAGAAGAGCCAGCTGAAAAAAATTTCAGCAATGCACACACAGCGAGGGTTACCATGAATTGTTTAGGGCAAATGTTTCCTGGACGGCTTATCTATTTGAGGGGTGATGTGAAGTGGACGGCACGCTCACCAGACTTACCTTGGAAGACCTTATTAACAATATTGAGGCTGAAATTGGCAGAATACCAGTCGATATACTTGTTACAGTTCATGAAAACGTTTGTTTAGCTCGTTTGTTTTATTTCGGTCTGTTGCTTTTACACATTGAACAGGGAAAACTTTAGAAAACATATGCAACAGTGTGTAAAACCATGTAATTTAAAAATTCTCATACTATTAATATAATTAAAATATAAAATAAATATTTCTAAGGTTCATAATTTTTTTATTTCTTCCAAAATAAGCACATTAATGCGCTCCACCCTGTATATGCCGATCGGATTTAAACTTTCACAGATAGTCAGTAATTTGCTTAATACGGACACAACATTAAGTGTATCGCCGCCCTAACATTAAGAAACTTTTAACAACCGTAGCTGATAAACTTTCTGGTAAGTCGTTATAATTCTTGAGAAATGTAGGCGTTGCCATGTCTGCTGTAGCGCCCAAAATAAAGAACCGATCGCTTTTGTAAAACCATCTCTAAAAGCTTTAGGGGGCAGTGAAACGCACTCGGCTACGGCTTTTATTCTATAATAATTACGGTACGGACAATTTAAAGTTTATTCTTTAAAATAGTAAAAATATTTTAAAAATCTTTTCATAAGGAATATAGGTATCTAATATATCTCAATTCCCGGAACGTCAAACAAGAAAATGAGAGGGTTACACTGAAAATGCATCCCAGAAAAACACTCTAATTCTGCAGAATGTCTTCTTTATTTTTGTCTACGTGTAAAAATGATTGCTACACCTAATTCTGAGTGGTTATAAATGTTATTGGCAAATAAACTCAACGGCGTAAAACCTAACACTTAGCCATAAACTAATTGCACTTGAAATAGTATCGATATGTCTTAAAATGAAACTTCCCATATGTACATATTGTTGGTATATTCGCACAGAGAATAGATTTGTTGCCACAACTGATATTTTTGCCAACCGAATGTTGGCGGTTGCATGTGTTATCCATCATTACAAACGAATATTGTGGGTACACGGTAATTTTCAGTTAATGGAACTGACGCTATCGGTTAAAGAGACAAAATATCGATAACCCTTTACTAACTGTTGGCTATAGTACTCTTTGGACTCGGTTCCAAGTCCGAATTTAGACGGAGGAAGAGCACCTTTTTAGTATAACGAACTTCTCAGCATAACAATAAAATTTGTGTGAAAGATACATCTCGCAATTCTTTTCCAACCTTTATTAATTTGAAGCAGTCAAATGGCTAATACAAGTATTCAATAAAATTGCATATAAGCCAAATTTTTGATTTAATTTTTTTGTGTTTATAAAATTAATAACTTTGGGTGATAAAATCTCATTGTTTAAAAATTTGCCTGTAGCTAGTTGTACGAGGGTTGCTAGTTATATTTCGGGTCCGGCAATAAAAACACAATAATTTATCATTGGAAATGGTTTTGTTGTTTTTCAAAATATTCTCCTTTCAGATCAAACCACTTTTGCATGCGCACAAACCAATTTCCGAAGCATGATTTTTGAACGCTTCAACATCTGCTTGACTACGCATTTTTTTCTTGATGTTAGGGAATAAGAAGAAGTAATTGGGTGCCAAATCAGGGCTGAACGGTGGATGGCCTATCAATTCGACATTTTGAGTGGTCAAATAGCTCATCGTTTCGGCTGATGTGTGAGAGCTCGCATTGTCGTGATGCAAAATGATCCGTCTTCTCTTATTATCTTTCCTCATTTCTTCGTACACTGTTGGCAAACAGATGGTTGTATACCATTCAGAATTGACCGTCCTCCGTTCCACTAAAGGCACTGTGGCAACATGGCCGGTTATACCGAAAAAAAACGCAATCATTTGCTTCGATGTACTTCTTCCACGAACAACTTTTGTTGGATTTGGCTCGTCTTGAACGACCCATACGGTTGATTGCTGTTTTGTTTCGGGTTCATACGCATAGATCCATGATTCGTCACCTGTGACAATGTTATACACTGCCTTTGAGCTACCGCAGTATTACTTTTTCAACATCTCTTTGCACCAATCCATACGTGCCTGTTTTTGAGCATTCGTCAAATTATGTGGGATCCAATGAGAACAATTTTTTTTTACGGCCAAATGAACATGCAATATGTTATTGATGTCTGTCATACTAATGCCCAAGGATGCCTCAATCTCACGGTATGCCACATGTTGGTCTTGCTTAATCAGTTCAAGCACAGCATCGATGGTTTCTGGCAAAGTGACCGAAGTTGGACGTCCTTTACGAAATTCATTCTGGAGCGAACGGCGTTCGAGACTATACTCTTGGTACCAGCGATTAACAGTGGTTTTTGATGGTGCTTCATTGCCAAAAGTCGAAACAAATTGATAACCCACGCCGAAAATCGTAAAAATCATTGCACGAAAATGTTCACGGGATAATTCCATTTTTTGACTGAGATAAGTTTTTCAACACCTGTACACAAAACATTTCGCCCTCGAAAGACAAAACGTTCTGGGTGAAGTTATGCTTAAAAATGTCAAAGTTTTCAATGACAGTTCCAGTTTGCATCTGGGAAAACTAAAGTTGCCAGGACCCGAAATATAAATGGCAACCCTCGTACTATTGATTTTCCAGAGAATTTATACGTTTTACAATCTGTAATAAATTTTCAGTCAAAATTTATAAATCTTGGAAAAAAAATATTTTTTTTAGCAACAGTTTTTTACTTTTTTTGTTCGAAGACTATACGCAAAGGGTAATTCTCATTAATAAAAATGAGTCTCCCGTATAAGTCATTTGATTTGTGGCCGAAGTAATCGTTGCCAAAGACTGCTGCAGAAAAACCTTGGCGGATTTAGAAGCAGCTGTACAGTCTGCATGACAACTGTAGCAAATACATTTCACCAATTTCTTCTTTTAACGTTGATTCTAAAAAAGAACCAGAATAAAAAAACTGGTCAAGTCATAATTTTTTAGAAACTGTAGAATCTAATTTGGAAGAAAAAAAATTGTAGTGACTAGAAACAGTTAAAATATTATGGGGAATATATTCTGCTGTTGGGATAACCAATAATATGGGTTATACGGAGTTTGGTTAATACAAATAACTTTTTTGTTGTCACCACCAATTATTGGTACTAAAGTAACATGTATTTCATAGTTGTCATAACCCCCAGCTGTAACAACCAATAGTTTTACTAATTGCGGTTGGCATTACCTATTTATTGGTTGCGAGTTCTGCAATATTATCGTTACAACCATCTTAAGATGATCGAAACCATGTATCCATTAATACCATGGTTTTGTAGTACCGAATTTGTGTTGCCCGGACCGATTTCCAACTTTTTTTTTCTTTGCTTTTTTCTTTTTCCGATTGCTTTCGAATTCCTTGGAGCTAGTTGGTTTTTGTAGCAATTTTTTGTAGCAAATTCTTATGATGTAACAACTTCCACCACAGATCGCATTATACCCAACAGAGCTGTAAATACAAGTCACAATTTATCTGAAATGCTTGTACTTAGTATAATTATATTTTGATAACGTCGTCTACAACAACAGCAACAACATGAGGAGAAAAGAGGTTTATCTGCGTAGAACATTTGCCACTTGAGACACTTAAATCTTTTCGTTGGTTTTCTACCTTTTCCTGTGACTTTTTTTGTTGCTTGCCATTGTTGCATTTTTTGTTTCCTTTTGCTCTGACGCTCTCATCTGCTCCGACTCTCCTCTCGACAACCGCATGTCAACAAGAAAAAAAGGATAAAAACAAGCAATTTGAAAAAGAAAATGCAAAACTAATTGTTTTCATTTTACCTTTTTGCACAAAACACATCGAAATTTGCATATTTCGTCTCCCGTGCCCAACACTCCGTTCTCAGTCCTCGTCAGATGCATCCAATGGATGGAAATTTACATAAACGCTGCTCCTATGCCTGACGCTCTCCCTAGGTGAGTGTGCATATGTGTGTGTGAGTATGTGTGTCACTTGAATGGTTCTTTCTTTGCCTATTGTTGCACAAACATATGTGAACACACACACTAACACACTCTGGCGACACGTATGTACATATGTATGTATGTATGAATGCGTGCATATCCTTATGTATGTTTGAAATTTAAATGCATTTCGCATATGTTAATTTAATGGGATATTTATTATCTTTTAGGACATCATCATATCCTTATCCTTTCCCAAGTGTTTCTACACCACGAAAAAAACAAATAATTCAAAATGGTGGATGATGAACTTTGCTGCGAAGTGAATGGGCATGTGAGTGTTGCCCTCTTAAGATTTGATTTCGTTGGTGTGACGACAAAAGATCTCACTGTAAGTATTCGGGATTCGTTAAGGGACGTCCCAAATTAATATTCATGTCATTCCCACACCAGTGACCTCCTCGGGGAGGGTATGAGGGTACCAAGCTCTATGAAGAATTTTAAAAACAAACCATTTCGGTAGCTTGTAGTACAGGGTGGCTGATAAATATTAAGAACATTAAGAAACTCAAGGAACTTTTTTCCAGTGTATGGAAATCATCCTTTTGTCATGTTAAAGCTCATTCAATTTAATTAAATATAGCTTAATTAGTTTGTTGATGCATGCTGCACAAACATATGCATCTTACCAAAAAGTTGTTCATTACTGCTTGGAGAGTTGAGACAGGAATAGCCGCAATTGTTTCTCAACTGGAATGCTTTAATTCATTCAAATTTGTCGGTTTTGCTTTGTAGACTTCCTGTTTACAATAACCCCACAAGAAAAAGTCAGGTGCAGTAAAGTCAGATGACCTGGGGGGCCAACGTAATGTGGAGTTTCTGGATATCAGCTTATTGGGAAATTTTCGTCGCAATTCTGTCATAACCGGTCGGGCTATGTAGGGAGTTACACCATCTTGCTGAAAACACACAGAGTTGAAAGAAATTCTCATTCGGCCTAATTCTGGATAGAAAAACTCTCTTAACATGTTCAGTAACGGATTCCAGTAACCGTAACAGTGTGACCGTTTTCTTTAAAGAAGTAGGGCCCGACAATGCAGCGTGATAAAACTGCTTACCACAATGTGACACGAAGTGGCTGCAATTCCGTCTCATGGAGTATCTGTGGGTTGGAAGCTCTCCATATTCGACAATTTTGTTTGTTAATGTTGCCGTTTAAAACGAAATGAATAAAAAGACAGTTAAACATGTTTCCGTCCTCTTCCACCATTTGAAGCATCTTCTTGCAAAAATCCAAGCGAATCGGAAAGTCTGCTGCTTTCAGTTTGTTGGCAATTTAAATTTTATATGGGAATAAATCCAAATCTTTGTGCATTATTGACTGCAATAACTGCCAGCTTAAACCCATTTGAGCAGGTAAGCTTTATGTCGAAAATGTTGGATTGTTTTGTACGGCAGCAGCAACAGCAGCGATTGTTTCCTTCGTCCAAACTGAAGGGTTTCGATGGTAAGGTCTTCTGTTAACAGTCCCATGCTCGGCAAAATTGTAAACAAGTCTCATTATGGTCCATCTACTCGGAGGATTGACGATAAACGTGCGCCTATACTCTCTTTGAACCAAAACTAAGGACTCCAGTGCGTGATAATGGCAGACAATCCAAATTCTTGTTTCAGTGCCCCATCCATTTTTGTTAAATCTAAAAAATAAAAAAACAATTAACCAGATTCATTAAATAAAAAAAATTATTAAATTTTTTCCGGTAGCGACTTTCATCAGCTTCCCTTTATAATATCGATTTATACATATTTTTAAGAATAATCTAAGGGTTCCTGTGAATGTAAATCGTAAGGTGAAGCTTCTCAACGTCTCAGCTCAATGAACCCTGTCCTATATTTATTGACGTCGTCTAAAGTCGTCGCAAAAAGATTCGCATAGTAACTTCAGGTAAATCGGGTTTTGATATTCGTTGAAATTTAACATAAATTATGTGGCAGGCATGCCTACAGACTAAAAAAAGGATTCGTTTGTCACAACCGAATTTTTTGCCAACCGAATGATTGCGGTTGCATGCACCTCGAGTACTAAGAGAATAATGATTTCTTTAAAAAATAAAGTACGAGTACTAAAGTTTTTTCTTCTCATAGCGGAAGTAAAAGCATTTGTTAATTTGTCAAGAGAGTAAATGATAACTAATCTTCAATACTAACTCTAGTGATGGATAATCTGATATTTACAGCCCCTTTTGTTGGCTGAAATGTCCGCTACAAACTAATCTCTGCCGAAAAGCAGTCAACCACTTCCGGTGATCAGTATCGTAACTGAAACCACGGTTCATAAACTTAACGTAAATAAATCCCCACGCCCAAGTAAAATATCAGTTCTTGTACTATTACCTTGCAAATGTTCATAGACGCTTACGTACCCATTACGAAAACTGTTTTTTTTTTTCTTTCAAACCGTACGTTATTCACGTAGGACGTTACCAGCCAAAACCCACAAGAAGTAAAGCATCAATTCAATTCTGCGAATGACCGTAATGTGATTACGAGAGTTTGCTATTTATATTTCGGGTCCGGCAATAAAAACACTATAATTTATCATTGGAAATGGTTTTATTGTTTTTTAAAATATTCTCCTTTAAGACCAATACACTTTTGCATGCGCACAAACCAATTTTTGAAGCACTTTTTCCACTCCGATTGAGACACCTCCAAAACATGATTTTTGAACGCTTCAACAGCTGCTTCGGGCGATGAAAAACTTTGACCACGCATTTTTTTCTTGATGCTCTGGATAAAGAAGAAGTCATTGGGTGCCCAATCAGGGCTGTAAGGGTAATGGTCCATCAATTCTACATCTTGAGTGGTCAAATAGCTCATCGATTCAGCTGATGTGTGAAAGCTCGCTTTCTCGTGATGCAAAATGATCCGTCTTCTCTTATTATCTTTTCTCATTTCTTCGAACGCTGTTGGCAAGCAGATAGTTGCATACCTTTAGAATTGACCGTTCTACGTTCCACTAAAGGCACTGTGGAAACATGGCCGGTTATACCGAACCAACGTAATTATTTGCTCTGATGTACTTCTTCCACGATCAACTTTTGTTGGGTTTGGCTTGTCTTGATAGACCCATACGGTCGATTGCTGTTTTGTTTCGGGTTCATATGCATAGATCCATGATTCATCACCTGTGACAATGTTATATAATGTTATGAGCTACCGCAGTTATACTTTTTCAACCTCTCTTTGTCAAATTATGTGGGATCCAACGAGAACAATTTTTTTCCACCGCCAAACGAACATACAGTATCTTATTGATGCTTGTCATACTAATGCCCAAGGATGCCTCAATCTCACGGTATGCCACATGTAGGTCTTGCCTTATCAGTTCAAGCACAGCATCGATGGTTTCTGGCAAAGTGACCGAAGTTGGACGTCCTTCACGAAATTCATCCTGCAGCGAACGGCGTCCGAGACTTAACTCTTGGTACCAATAGTCGAAACAAGTTGATTTAAACACTCTTATCTCGATAACCCACGCCGAAAATCGCAAAAAATCATCGCACGAAAATGTTCTCGGCATAATTCCATTTTTTGACTGAGATAAATTTTTCAATTCACTGTAAACAAAACAATTCGCCCTCAAATGACAAAAAGTTCTGATTGAAGTTATGCTAAAATATGTCAAAGTTTCTAATGGAAGTTCCAGTTTGTATTTGGGAACACTAGCACGAGTATTGTCAGGACTCGGAATATGAATAGCAACCCTCGTACCTCTCTCTCATGAAAAGCTTAATAGATCATGAACTTGTGAGGTGTCTAGAGTCAAGCGGACTTCTCGATGGTCGGTAGTACTAAAACTATTCAGCTGGGCTTAGATCTGTAATCTAAAAACATTATTATCTTTTACGAAAGTCGAAATTCTTAAAGTAAGCATGTATGAATACATGTACAATACACACAGTTTGTACTTTTGCATCTGTGGTTTTCAACAAAAGCCGATGGGAAACGAAATTGGTGGAAATGAGATTGCTCTTACCACAGTTCGAAGACAATACGCAAAGGGTAATTCTCAGTTATTAAAATGAGACTCCCGTGTAAGTCATTTGATTTGTAGCCGAAGTAATCGTTGTCAAAGACATTTCACCCATTTTTTAGTGGTTTCTGAAAAAGAAACAACAAAAAGGGCTCGAACCAGGCCTCGAAAAGAGGCCCCAGACACACGTTTTATATTGGTATATAAGTTTCAGCGCGGCCAAACATAATATGTCCACTTATTTCTTCAGACCGTTTTTGACAATGAACATATCTGTTGTTGAAAAAGCTCAAAATGCACAACGATTATGCTTGAAACCTCTACGTCTATGTAAACAAGCTAAACTGTAGCAACTGCGGACCGAAATACCCGAACATAATCGTTGAGGAGACAAAGCTTGGGTGGCAGTTACACGCAGAGAAAAAACATGGTTACTACATGGTCACGGCAATAATAATATGTTCTCCACAATAAAAGTATGTTCTTCGCAACAATAGCATTGGTAAATGTATTTATTTTTGACAATAGTATAATTACTGCAATATTAATATTGTTGAAATGTAACAATAGTATTATTGCCAAATTTAAAAATGAAAATATGGTTATAGCAACAATATAAATATGGTTAGTGCGACAAAAGTATTGTGTTTTGCAATTTATGTTAACAATAATATGATTACGGCAATCATACTGTATGATTGTAATTTTTCTTCATTTAAATATGCTTTTAAGAACAAATGTTATATGAACGGATCTAATGCCATAATAGTACTTTTTATCGAAATTAAATTTGTTTAAACAAGCTGTTTTGGCTTTATTTAACTAAAATATATTTCATAAAACGCTTACGTTTATTTCAACTTATTTTTTCTACTGTGAAATAAATCACTCGTGGTATTTTGAATTTAATGTGTTTTTGAATAATTTTCATAATTCAAGTCTATTGTTGACAACTTAAACCAATTCTAAAAAATAATATTGGGGATCAAATCTATTGTCGACAACTTAAACAAACTCTAATAAATAATATTGGGGATCATAGTATAATTTTGTGTGATCATACTATGGTTGTAGGGATCATAACATGGTTTCGTGTGAATCATACTATGGTTGTGAGGATCATACTATGGTTGTATATGAAACATACTATGGTTGTGAGGATCATACTATGGTTGTGGAGATCATAGTATGGTTGAGTGTGAATCATACTATGGTTGTGGGGATCATAGTATGGTTATGTGCGAATCATACTATTGTTGTGAGGATCATAGTATGGTTGTATTTGAATCATACTATTGTTGTGAAGATCATAATATTGTTGTAGCACAACCATATACCCAACAATAGTATTATCCTCTTCGAATATTGTCACCACAACCATACTTTTTTTCTGCGTGTATGCGCGAATTTAATGCTGCAAGAAACGCTTTTTTTAATGAACATTTATTATGGCCGGAAGTTGAAGGCTGGGATGATGGATGCTTTAGCAGGATAGCGCGTCCTGCCTCAATGCCCAAGCCACAATCGACCTTTAAAATGCTAAATTTGGCACGCGTTAGCAACCGTCAATAGGCCACTTTGGAAATTGTGTTGACAGTTATTAGATTTCTAAAGCACAAAGAAAAAAAATAGTTGGAAATCGTTTGTGACTACTTAAACTCCGCTGCAAAAAAATGAATTTGGTTGCAATTACCAAATATTTTTATCGTAATGGATATTCGGTTCAACTTTCCAAGATGATAAATATGATGTTCGTATTGAGAGTCGCAATTGATAGTTTATACCTATGAAACGCATAAAACTTAGTTAGTTGCCGTAACTGGTGTTTTTGGCAACCAACAGTTTTGCCAACATTTTGTGGTTGTAACCGTATATTGGTGTTGACATCTAAGCTTTCATCATAACCAAAAGCAAAACTACTCCTGTCATAACTGCATTAAGCAAATCGTTTTATCTAATTACACAGTGCAACAACCAAAATGCAAATGTGATGAAGCCAATTGCGAAGTACATTTTGTTATTCTCAGTACGTCAGTCAGTATATGGGACGCGCAAAATAGAAAGGGACCTTAGGGTAAAAACCAGTTTTGTTCAGGAGACCCATTTTAAAGATTTAAATACGTGTATCTTTGGTGTACCATCACTTTCATAAAACGCGCATATCTCTGGGAGGGAACACTTTTGGGGCATGGGATCGGTCTTATTCGATGCTGTCCACATAAAAAAAGTGAAAATTGATTTTTTTTACCCTTAGGTCCCTTTCTCTATGCGCACATATATAGATTGTCAGGTACGAGTATTATTGTGGTGGTTCTTAGAGTTTTGGTACGAGGTAGTCTGATTGTCTTTTTTTTTTGGGTGTGTAAAAAACTATTATAGTGCGCTTGTGTTTATGGTCTTGATTTGAAGCAGTGTTTACCCGTTAATTTGTTATCCTATCGTCAAATGTCTTTTGTTCGTATATTTCCACGTTCTCTAATACGTTAAACTGTTTTCCTTTGTGTTGTATATACTGTTATTGATGCAATACACGGTTTTTTCTACAAGAAAACAGATTTTACACATCCGAAAAAAGGCCAATCTGGCTACTAGCGTACCACAACTCTAAGAATTCCCACAATTATAATACCTGACAATCTTTATATACTGACTAAGGTACTGAGAATAATAAAATATACTTCGTAGTATCATTGGAAATATGTTTTACAATAAAGCCAACATCAAAAATTGATTTTTCAGCCTAATAAAAGTAAATACACCAATTTTCTATGAAAATCTACAAGAAATAGAACCGTTTCTATGACAGCGCCATCTAGCGTAAGTTTTAGGTAAAAATAAATATCAAAAATGTATTAAACGACCCCAAAAACAATAATATACCACAACTTTCCAGGATAATAAAAATAGATAAGCATTATTTTATCAAATTTGCAATGATCTTTTCTTGTTAGACGAATAATGTCAACTTTCATTTGCAATTGGTCTCATCCCATTCGCTTTCGGAAAGTTCGATTTTGCATCACTGTGTTAATTCAAAAAAAATCTCCATCAACTTCAAATATAAAAAGAAAGAGTTTTTGGTCTCAACAGAAATTTAAACTTTTTTCGTTAAACAAGGCCGTACTTGTTGTGGACTTTTAGATCCAAAAATTATTTTCTGGATGTTTGGATACTTCGTATGTTCTACCGATACTTTAGTTACAATAACTGAAAGTTACAGGTGCACCCAACATCAATCATTCGGTTGGTAAAAAAATCTGTGAAACAAATCTGTGCTCATAAGCATATTTGCTCTTTCGATTAAAGCGTTTTGAATTATTAGAAAGAATCTTAGATTTGGACCAAGAACAGATAATGCTTTTAATTTTCCTACTCATAGAGTCTGGCAGTTACGAGTTAGATTTGAGCTGTAATTTGTTGTTATGCGCACAATAACTTTTACTGTCACGTCTTGGCTCATGTAAGGATATCCTGTACGGGCTGTTAGCAACAGCCCATTTCGAGGTTCCCTACTATTTTAAAGAAAAAAAACAGAAAATTTATTCAATTTAAAATATCATTAAATATCAAAATATCTAATATCATTTGAAAAAAACATTCTTTGGCATTTATTTTTTGAAGATTATGTCTATCAAATGTTGGCTGCGGCTACGTCTCAGATGGTCCATCCGTTGAGTCCAATTTTCTATGACTTGTTCCAGCATTTCGACTTATGACACGCGTGATGTTTTGCTCTAAGGACTGAATCGAAGCGGGGTGTCCGCATAAACTTTAGACTTAACATATCCCCACAGGAAAAAAGTCTAACCGTGTGATAACACACGATATTGGTGGTCAATCGACCGGCCCAAAAGGTGAAATTATCTGCTCACCGATGTGTTCTCTCAATAAATCCATTTATTGATGCGATGTGTGGGAAATGGCGCGGCGCCGTCTTGTTGAGACCAAATGTCGCCGAGATCACGAGCTTTAATTTCAGGCATCAATAACGATAATAGTCGCCATTGACGGTTACGTTCTCACCAGCATCATTTTTTAAGAAATATGGACCGATGATTCCACCGGCCCACAAACCACACCAAACCGTTGTTTTTTTTCTGGATGAAGTGCCAGCTCTTGAACCTCTTCTGGTTGCTCTTCGTCCCAAATGCGGCAATTTTGCTTGTTTATCGTACATACCCATTGAGCCAGAAATGGGCATCATCGTCGGGTCTTCTTCGATCTTTTCAGAGCTTATAGAGCGAAGCGATGTCGCTTGGGAACGTCAGGCGGCTTCAGTTCTTGCACAAGCTGTGTTAGATTAAAATTTAAGATCTCGATGTAAAATGCGCCAAGTCGTTCCATACGTCAGTCCGAGTTGCTGCGAACGGCGCCGAATCGACGCTCCATGGTCTTGGTGTACACTCTCAGCTACGGCCGCTACATTTTCTTCCCTGCATGCTGGACGTGGTCTATTCGGTCGAATATTATCCAATAATGAATGCTGGGTTTCAAAATGGGTGATGGTGTTGCGAATAGTACGCTCAGTAGGCCTATAATGTTGACCATAAGTTGAACGTAGTGCACGAAACACATTCCTCATAGAACGTCAATTTTCGTAATTAACTTCAACGAGTTGTAAACGTTGTTCAGGCGTAAGTCTTTCCATGATGAAATGGCAAACAATACTAAACAAAAATAACATGACAGCGTGACAAGACTCACACGTGATCTGTCAAAAAAGGCTATTGAAAAAAGTATCTCTGCTTGGATCACCCATTATATTCACTAATGATAACCAGGCATGCCCAAAGACCGATACATACGAGGTCGCTAAACATCTGTGGCCTTAACTGGACATGGACGGAACCAAAACCCAACTAGGAAATAACAATAGTAATGTTTCGGTTCTCGTATGTGTCCCGACCGAATATTGTACTGTTAGGACAATGCCTTCAAAATGACAACCCGTATTACAAATCATATTATGTTTAGTTGTGCGTCCGTTCAGAAAAAACGCCGAATTGCCTGCAGTAATTAGAACTTTCTTGAAGATTTGGAGGAGTTCTACTTAGTTTTGCAATAGGTCATTGTAGCGTAATTTATGATAGACAAAGGACAATAATGATGGACCCTGTACTAGTCAGCAAGCGGCTGTAATGCGTATCAAGTAACAAGCTGGACATGGTTACAAGTCCTTCCAACCTAACTTGATCATACTTACCACGGTCGGCCACATGTCAATATAAGTATACCTCCAATCGGAATTGCATATTGTTAATTACTTACAATTTAGCTGCTTTGAGTTTGAGACTTATAACTTAGCTGCCGATCAATTCACTAGATATTCGATATAAACTTCTACTACTCGTAACTCACCGAACCATTGACTGCTACAACTACTTCACTTAATAGAAAAAACGGGTTTAAATTTCTTTATATATTTATTTTATTTAATTTAAGTTGAAACATTTTTTCCTTTGTTGTTGTGTTAAATAAAATGCTTCTTATTACTCTATAAAATATCCTTGCATTAAGAGAGCGTAAAACTTTCCAATAAATTACTAAAAAAACAAATGACTCGAATATAGATTCTATTTGTGATCGATCATTTATCGATAGTAATTATAAGATACATAAAAATACAGAGTGTCTTATACAACATTTACAAAGATGTGACAAATGACTAACTAAATAAGGGAAAACACTTAGAAATACAATGTGATAATTCTCATTTACTCTCGAAAGTTTAAGTTTATTAACATTAAATTAATATTAGAAATATTTATGTACACTATACAAAATATTCGAATGATTGTGGGCAATAAAATTTCACTAAAAATAAATGCAGGTTTAGTTTTAAAAAAGAGAGGCGAACAATTTAATTTTAGAGTAGAGAAACAGGTTTAAAACTAGTTTGTGCCCATGATTAATTGTGTAATGAATTGAATTTAATTGAAATGTTTGGGGTTTTGTTTAGGATACACATTTGCTTAATTACAAAAATCACACTCAATGTTACGGATACTAGAGGTTAACCTAGGGATTTTATTTAGTGTTTTTTGGGGTTACGTTGAGGCGGTGCTAAAGATCAACTTTAGTTCAATGCAGAGTCTATTGCACTCTTTGGTGGCTGTCAGTAAGTGTGCACGATATCTACCAGAAGAATTTAGTTCAAGTTAGGAAGAGGTCATAATGAAACCTTTTGTTTATGTCTCTTTATATACAACAATGTTTAGTACTCTATGTAATTCTCAATAGATGCTGAGATATTCATGTTCCTACATTTCTCTTCAGGTCAAAAGGAAAACTCTATTTTGCTCTTCTTGTAAATAGAGAATTGAAATTAAGAGTGAGTGCGGAGTATCTTTACGCTTTGGTAAAGAAGTCTGCATACAATCTCTAAGTTCTTGTTGACAGAGCTGAGATATTTCGATCCTTTTCTTTTCATAAAGCAGTCCATTGAAAGCTATATGTATGACAATCCTTGTAGCTCAGCATTTGGATACTTCTTTTCTGTGCTTTGCTCTCAAAACAAACCGTTGAGAGCTTGCACAGCTGTTCCCAGCGTGGTACTGGCCATTAAAGCTTTCTCTCGCTGCATCGTTGCGGCATCTTCGTTCTCATCACTCAAAAGCACTTGGTGATTCGTGGCGGACGCTTGATGATATTCGGTGTGCGTTTCTACGGTCATCACGTGATGTGGCGGCATGGACGCTGCAGCAGCAGCTGCTACAAATTGCAGTCAATCGATTAGAATACTCTTCGAAGCTTGCGATGTCGTGTGTGTGGATGAGGCGGAGGTGGTGGCACTGGTGCCCCCAAAAGGGGGCGAGTGACGCTGATGGCTATGATGATGAACCGTGGTGGCCAATGTGTCAGCATAGTATCTATGTCAAAATACTTTGGCAATGAAGGGGACATTATCCATGGCGGTAACCGCTGCCGCCGCAGCAGAAAGTCGTTGATGGGAGGCCGGAGTCATGTGCTGAGCAGCTGCATGGGCTGGATTGAGATGGGCAGAAGGAGCGGTGGCGGAGGATTGGGCAAAATTGATAAAAGCCGAACTGCCACCATACTCGGTAGCTGTTCGGAAATTGGTGATCGTGGGTGGTGTCAAGGCTGCCGCCGAATAATTGTGCGGATTGCCGGCATACTGAGAGGGCGTGGGCCAAGCAGAACTACTGCCTTCATTGCTGGACAACGGAGGTGTGGTTACATTGATGGGCGGTGACATAGAACCATCTGAAGAATTGGAATTCAGATGGGCGCTATGGAATTCAATGGACTGGTCACGTCTCGTATACTCTCTGCGTCTCTCCAAACGGTCATTGGTATTCTCATCCAAATCGAGAGCACTGCCACCGATATCGTGCAGTTTACGCATGTGTTTCTTCAAGTCGAAATTCCGGCAGAATCCCTTGTGGCACACGCGGCACGTATAGGGTTTCTTGTCGTTGTGCGTGTGCATGTGGAAGGTGAGATTGTAGACCTGGTGGAAAGCCTTATTGCAAATGTTGCACTTGTAGGCCTTCTCGCCGCTGTGGGTGAGCTTGTGATTCTTGTAGTTGCCCTTTTGGTGGAACCCCTTGCCGCAGTATTCACACACGAAAGGCTTGTAGCCGGCATGAATGCGGGTGTGCGTATTCAAGGTGGACGATCTGTTAAAGGCCTTGCCGCAAGTTTGACATTTGTGTGGCTTCTCCGAGGTATGGATTATTTTGTGGCGACACAAGGTAGAGGCTTGGCGGAAACCTTTGCCGCATACCTTGCACACAAAGGGTCGTGCTCCTGTATGGACCGGCATATGACGCGTGAGATTGTAGTGGGCATTGAACACTTTGCCACATTCCAGGCAGGAGAAGGTTTTCTGTTTGCCGCCGGTGGTTGAATTCGGACTATCGTCTATGGAACTGGGCGAATCGGCTCGGGACCGTTGAGCTTCGGGCGGTGAACAGGGATCACTTATCGAGGATGAAGTGTTGTTGTGGCTAGAGGCGGGCGAGTGTTTGCGTTTGTGTGCATGAAACGATGCTGAGGGGGTGAGCGAAGATTCGCGAGATTTATGGGCGGAGACTGGAGACTTTTCTAGGGTTTGTTGTAATTGAGGATGAGAAGAGGCTAAAGCCTGATGATGGGCAGCCTGAGCGGCGGCAGCAGCAGCGGCGGCTGCAGCCAAATGGTGGCTAGTGGCGGGTGCCGCCAATTGCCGTCGGAAAGTTTGACTATGCAGTGAACTGAGGGAAGCGGTGAACGAACTCAAATGAGCGGCAGTGGCGGCCGAGCTGCCCGCCAGTAGCGACTGCTGTTGGGCGGCTGTTAGGGCAGCATATTGAGCGGCAGCAGCTGCACACATCAACTGATTGGGAGCGGCATAGTACAGCAGAGGATACTGAGTAAGCAATTCCTGGTGACGTGATGACACAAACTGTTGAACTGCCGCCGAGGCGGACGATGGGGAGGTGTTGTTCGAGGACGCGCTTAAAGAAGAGGGAACATACTTCTTGAAAGCCGAATCGTAATTCTCTTCCATGTTAGAGCCGGCGGCGCTGGCATGTGGTGTGGATTCACAATCATCGCTTGTGACTTCGATGGGACTACAGGATCTGTCATCGTCCAAAACTATGTGACTATTTGAACTAATGTGTGAACGTTGATCGGGTTCCATAATTTTCGCAATGGAAAATTTCAAAGGACAATTGCGTGTACTTAAGGGTGTAGACGCCGACGATGATGAGGACGTGGTGGTGTTGGTGATGGCGGCTGCGACCGCATTATGCGCACGGGGCTCGGGAGTTTTCTGACCAGCAGCACATTCCATGGTGGGACTCTTTGATGGAGGCATTGTTACCGCTATAACGCCGGATGGACTGCAGGGTTGCATGCCACGAGGACTCTGCAATGACAACAACAACAAAAGAAAAACCAATGAATAAAAGGTTGTAGACATTTAAAGAATAAAAAGTTTTTGCTTCACGTTAAGGTTCAGGTTGCGGCTATGTTTTGTTATGCTTTTAAATCAATCAATCACGGCGTGGCTGTTTAAAGCAATTAGTGCACAGTTTGGCAACCAAAACAATTTGGTTTCCAGCGTCTTTCGAAGACACTCCTCTTCAATTGCATTCAACAACAACTAACAAAAAAAAACATGTAAAAATTTTCCCGACGGCAGGATATCGACATATCGTGACTCTGCCAAAAGGGTTGCCACTAATTAAAGCTGATTTCATTTTAATGATTTCCATGCGAACTGCTGTTTTATTTTGGGCAAACAAAGCGCGTGGTTTTGTTCCATTTCGAACTTGAGCCTTAAGAAACTACAAGAATAAAACAATCAATCCTTTGCAGGATTCCATGTGTGTATGTTTGCATGAGTTCAATACAAACAATATCCATCAATTTTGATTTTAACCCGTGCGGTTTTCAATTAAAATCAAGCGATTTCTTTGCAACTCTCAATCGACGGCGAGTGCTGAGGAAGGAGTGCATTCAAAAACTTATTTGCATATGGAGCAACAAACACACGCACGCTTTATGTCTTTGTTCAATTGTCCCCGTGATTTTATTTTTAGACGTTTTGCATTGTTTTGTTACCCGACATTATGTTTTGAACAAGCGAAAGCATATTGTTTTCCCTGTGTTGCAGGATAAACAAAGTAAATCGTCAAAATCGACGAGATTTTGGCGCAATTATTTGGCAATTTTAATGCTTTTCTGGTAACCGCAATTCGGCATTTTCCTGAACCCCCAACTCTAAGACCAAACTGTTTGATAATTTAAGATGGGAACGAGAACTTGCCCACCGTTGCATTTAAGGCTGCAGTTATGCATTGTTGCCACTACGCTGCTACGGCGTTTATGCCATTTTCACACTTAATTTGAGATGAATTGAAAGCTATAGAGCTTGCATTGTTTGAGTTCGGTTTTTTTTGTTGAAAATCTTTTAGGCTTCCTGTAGTTCTTTGGTTTCGGTGTGATGCCTTTGCTGAATGGGTAGGATAGGGATATTTTTTTCTTGGTTTTATTAAGGGTATTGTACCACTGTGGTAAAATGGTAAACTTAATTAACTTCATTTAGCACTCGAATAAAAGTAAAGAAATTCGCAAGGGTTTCTTTTAATTGATGCCTAAGCAACTGCATTTATTTTCAATTATTAGCAAAATGCAGTAAATTGAAATGTTTACGAAAGAGGGGATTTTTTAATAATTTTAATTATGTATAAAATATACAAAGTCCTGAAAGTATCGTCGTAACAGAAAATATTGCAAAGTTAATAATTTAATGCCTGATTAAGATCCGACTAGCAGCTAAACAAGTCAAATTTATTAAACTTTAAACTAAACATGAATATAAAGGAACATGATATTTCACCCATTAAGCTTTTCTAGAACCCTGAACACAACCCTGACACTACCCCAATTTATCTTTTAATTTATATTGTACGGAAGAAATTAATTAAACAATTAGAAAATAACTTTATGAATGTTCGAACTCGAGCTAATAAAACACTTTTAGTTTTTTTCTGAAAAGGAATGACGATCGGAGAAAGAACCATACGGAGGTTGCTCTCATATTAAGTCATAGCTATTTTCTATATTCCTTTAAGGAGCGGACGCGAAATTTGTCTTTTGTGAGCTTGCTATGCCTGATATACTTCGTATGGTCACTGACCGGGAAGTATTATTCAATGCCGGCTCCGAATGGCTAATGCAGAATTTATATGATTTATATAGACCAAAATTATACTTGAATTGTGAGATAAAAATTCGTGATATTGTTTTAAAAGCTCACCAAAACTTATGTAATAAAACTGGCATCTTATGGATTTAGATTTTAAACCTGAGTATTTAAAATTATAAAGAGAATAGCCATCAACTAAATCTGGTGTTATGTCGTGGCGTTTTAAGGTAAACGCTTAAATAAAACAATAGGTTTGCTTTTGGAAGAATAAAGCTTTTGAATTAGAACACCAAGCCACCATAGCTGTTTTATAGAAATTCTCTCGATGATATAACTTCTCTGATGGTGCTCCGAAAACTCTCTGATGGCAAGGCTTGCCGTTCCAACTACAACTCTTGAGCCTTAGACTTCTTAAGCGACGGCATAACACCAGAGCTTTTATTATATAAAACGTTACAATAAAACTTCTCTGGCCATAACATCAAAGCTTTTTGATGGTACTTCTCTTTATAACATATCTTCTCTGGATTATTGGCATATGGGTGCAGCGTTTGTAGACAATGCCCGCGGCCTTTTCAAAGAAATGTCTAATTATGCTTGGGCTTCAGCACACAACAATGTTAAAAATATAAGAGCTATTTATAAAATAAATATATAAAAATTGCATAAAAAATTGTTCCCGTTTAAAAAAAAGTATCTAATTTTTCACTTAATAACATAATTGTTATAAAAATAGAATATAAAAAAGAAAAATGTTTGCTAAAACTAGTGTTAAGCCGGGAGTGGAAAACATGATGGAACACTGGACTCGGACGATATATTAAGAAAGATGATTTATAATAAATTGAAATGCCATCGTCATGATGCATATTTCTAAAAACGTTTAAAATTATTTTGCAACTTATACTACACTTACAGTTCGAATCAAACATGTCCATGATAACATTTTTATCCAAATATTATTATTTCTATGCAAATGTTATTTTTTAATTTAGAATTATTTATTTCTTTTTGTCAATAAAATTCTATTGTGCCCCGCATGAGCAAAAATTTAAAAACAAAGTTATTAATTTTTGCTCTTGTTTTATATTCTGGACCTGAGTTTCAACAAAAGGTAGATTTAATTATCACTACAATTGAATTAAAATCGAATATTGATTATTCACGCTATTCCCTTCATTAGTCCTCAGGGTTGCACACAATTGAAAACAGATCACTAATTTGACCTTAATTATTAACGATGTTTATAGGATATGTTCTGACTTCTGGGTTTAAACCGGTGAAGTTCTAATAATTCCTTATGGACAATTCTTATCAAGTCTTATAATAAAATTTTCCGTTGAAATGACTTTTTATGTTTTTCACTTTGCTTTTATAATGTTGAATTGTTGATATCATTTGATAGACTACTGGTTTCAAAACCCGAAATGCTTGGATATTAAAAATTAGGTTTTAAATTTGAATCCATAACTGAGAATTCAAAAATAAAAATCTTCACCTAGTCGCAGACCTAATAAGAAATCTGCATAATAGTTTTAAAAACAGATATTAAAGTTTGAAAAAAAAACTTTCAGTTATTTACAAAAAATACTCCAAAAGCTTTAAAATTCAAAACCTTTTTTGAGTCTGTTGTGTTTTACCCAAACTTTTCTAATTCGCGGCAGTAAGACGTTTATAAACCAGACTAAAGGTTAAATACATTGCTTTTATTTTATAGTGATATCTTAAGTTAGTAATTAAAAATCATTTCCGATAAAAAAAATGTTTATTTCTTTACTTCCTTTAAAGACTACCAGAAAACTCGTACCCTATTTCCAAATCCACTACTCTTTTGGATAATTTGGCAAACAATATTTGAAATGCGAGAAAGATGTATTCAAAACTGTTTGAAACCTTTTATTACAAATTGCCATATTTTTTTAACAACTAACAGAAAATAAAGATTCAAAACTTGGATATCAACACCCGAAAATTTCTAGCGGCGGTTACAAAAGCCATGTGAATACT
Organism: Hydrotaea diabolus; assembly: GCA_963513945.1. Classification (NCBI taxonomy): domain Eukaryota; kingdom Metazoa; phylum Arthropoda; class Insecta; order Diptera; family Muscidae; genus Hydrotaea; species Hydrotaea diabolus. The sequence goes on from OY740717.1 coordinate 127,116,728, forward strand.
TCTATATTTAATCGAATTAAGTATTTTGAGGAGCTTAAATATATTCTGCATATATGTAAATACTTTCAAGTTTTATTTTTTAAGATACATAAATAACGCTTGGGAAATGTTTAAATATATAGTATTTTCGATTTTTTTTTATTTAAATTTGTAATTTTTACAAAAAATATTAACTGAAAATGTCACTTTGCCATATTCTTAAAAACTGGTCTTCTATTTAATAAAACATACAAGAGATCTGGAGCCGGTTAGTCCCTGTTCAATATGTAAAAGCATCTAACCGAAATAAAACAAACGACTTAAACATAACTAAAAATTTTAAAAGTTTATAACGCGATTTTATAATAACAGCTTAATTACGTTTAAAATTAAGTTTTTTTAGAGCTTTAAATAAAGCATTATTGAATTGTTACTCTCTAAATTCGCCAATATTGTACTTTAATATTTAAAATGTAATTAAATTAAATTTTAATTTGCAAACATTGAAAAAGTATAGAAAGTTAGGGGAATTGTAGAGAAATTAACAATAGATCAATGGCTCAGAAGGTCTAAAACTTAAATATTTTTCAATATAGGAAGAATAGAAAATTGATGTCTATATTCTTAGTTCTAAAGATTAAAAATTCTTCGAAACTTTTTTTGAATAGAGGGGTAAAATGAAATATTTTTTTTTAATTTTTTACACGTTTGTACTTATATATTTCATTTTATAGTCTAACGACTTGAACAGGGATCTTTAACGGCTCGAGATCTTTTACATCTATATTTAAATAGAAGTAAGCTTTTTTATAAAATGGAATATTGACATGTACTATCGTGTGTGCCCAAAACTGTTAAGGCGATTTCGGGACACTGGAGACTTTAATCAGAAATCATTGGACGGAAAACTCACCAAGCAAATGAGAATTACTTTTATTTATCTTTCTTTTTAAATTTATATCTAACAATTGCTCACAAAAATACTAATACTTAAAATAAAAAACTTCATAAAAACCTGCCTTCTATTAAAATATATAAATATGCAATAAACGCAGTTTAATTAGGCTAATTTAACTAAACTGAATTCTTAATTAAAACTGACAGGTTATATTGAAACAAACAACCGATGTACTGAATTTAAATTTTAAAATATCCGATTTCGTTGAAACCATAATTTTGTATCAGACAGTTTAATTAAAAGAACTCTATAAATAATTATCAAATTAAACTCAATCAAATTACTGACGTGAAATTAAATTTTTAAAATTTGCGTCTTCGTTCGAATTCATAATTTTGTATCATTAAAAAACTTCATAAAATATTTCAAAAATTATTTCAGTTAATTGCTCTTTAAATACAAAAAATGTATTCAAATATTGGGATATATATATTGGGATTTCTTTAGATGTAAGAAAATAAATTAATATTTTCCTAAAAAAATATCGAAAAGTGTCCGTTCACTTCTAATTGGACAGCCGTCGGGTATGGGACTTCATAAATATTTACGCTTTTTGGCTTTGATGTATTTGTGTTTTGTTATAATCATTTGATTTAAAGCTAGAATTTGTATTTTTTCTTATATTTTTTTATTCTTAAATTTTTTTTTTTCAAAAGCTAATGAAAAAAATTAAAATTTTGAAAGCACTTTTAAAATACGTACAAAGTAGACCATAATTGGTGCAGCTCCTCTGGGTTTTTATCCAATCTTGGGCGCTAAAGTTTTGAATAATTTTCAAAACAAATTAGCTTTAGTCAAATCACTTTTTTCTTGTCTCTTGTTTTAAACACTTGTTTTGAAAAAATCTTAGGCACTTGTCCTTTTTTTTGGAACTTGTGAATAATTTTCAATATCCGTTTTGTTTGTAGATAACGTAAGGACGTAATTTCACGGTAAATCTTTTTGATATGAACACGTAAAATAAGTTTTTTGTTGTGAATTTACGACGCAAAATTTTCACTCGTTTATGTGAACGCGTTGCGCTGTTCGCTTTGTGAGTGTTTTAAACGTTTGTACGGTTGAAAGACGAATGATGAGCATTGTTTGCGGAAAGGAATGCTTAAAATTTATGAAATTCTTGGCATTCTATTTTTCCCCCGATACCCTCAACGGACATTGAGTGTACGTGTGTGTGTGCTTTTAGGGGTAGCTATATGCGCTGTCAAAAAGGCAAAAGAGCAAAAGTGAAAGAGGGTTAGAAGAAGAGAGAAACAACCCTTAGTGAAATGCGCCATGTGCCTGTTGGTTTCGGGCAGAATGTCAGAAAGAGAAGGGTAGTTGTTGGCTGTAAACGACCTTTTCAAAAAGGGGAAAGTTTAAACCAAAGAGCGGACCCGAGAGTAATGGTAAGAGATAACACTCTCTGCAGCTGTGTGGGAGAGATAAAGAAATTTGCTCTCTTTGCCAGTTGTGCCAAAAACACATACACATACGCTCAGACCATCATATCCTTTGAGAAACCGTTTGTTCACTAAAAATATGAATGAAATACATCAGGATAATGATGAGGGTAGGCAGTAGAACAACCAGTCTGATGCTGATAATGACGATGGTGATGGTGGTGCAGTGGTTGTTGTTTTTATTGCTGCTGCCTATGTTGATAGACACAAACACGCCCTCTTTAAATATTCATAAATCTCTTTCTTAACGTCCCCCGTCCCAGTCAGCCGGCTGGGCAAGAGCGCAAGTAGGACAGAGATAGTGCGAAGGATAATACGGGATGGACAAAAAGTGAACATCATCATTTTGTATTTTTGTGTACATAAGTGGGCAGCCAGTGTCTCTGTGTGTACGTACATGCCCGGCTATATGGCTGGTTGTTGTTTTTGGATTATGCTCTGTGCAATACATAAAATATTTATTAAGCATTAAGCTCTGCTTTTTTTCTTCTTGCTGTTCAGGCTCCCCCTTTTCTTTGTACGAGTAGAAACGAACAGAACAGCGGCCATACAGGCAGGCTGGCTGCCAGGCAGACAGACAGGCTGGCGGTGGTGGAGGAGAAGACGTTGAAGAAGTTAGAGAAGAAAGAAACATAAAAAGACATACACAGATCCTTTAACACTTTTGGCTCTTCTATGTACACATACATAGTTGCACAGTGGTTGGACATCAACAAAATGCTGTAACGATTATGCCATTTCGCGAATAGCATTACTTGGTTGCTGAAAGTTATATCATAATGAGAGATAACGGGCTTTCCAATAGGGACAAACAAATTTCGTAGGTTGTCAATGTCAATGCACCCTCAAACATCAGTGTGAAAACGTTAGTCGACGTCAATATTTTCAGTTCAAAGTTCACTTACGAGCAACGTATGGAAATCATTAAAAGTTGCTAAAGAAATTCTGAATCGGTGGTTCCGGCAAAGTTTTATGAAAATCCAGAATTTCATCGAATAATCATCTTTAGCGAAAAAGCTCATTTCCGGCTTAGTGGTGGGACAACAACAAACCCACATGTGTGACACAATTCCATCCGCAAAAAAAACTGTGTGGTGTGGTTTTCATTCCGGAGGTGTGATTGGGCCATATTTTCAAGTCGATGAAAACAATCGTCATGTTACCGACAATGGAGAGCGCAATCGTGCCATCTTAGAATATTATTTTTGGCCACAATTGGATGAGCTTGACATCGCCGATATGTGGTTTCAACAAGACGGTGCCACCAGCCACACAGCACGCATTACAATCGATTAACTCAAAGCCAAATTCGGTGAACTTGTTATCTTGAAAATGGTCCAGTCGAATGGCCACCTCATTCATGCGATTTAACGCCATTGGAGTTATTTTTATAGGGCCACATCAAGTCATTGATTGGTCTATGTCAAAAAGCCAACAACTTTGGAGAAGCTCAGAGACAACATCCAACATAAAATAGCCAACAATCTGATCGAATTGTGTGCAGGAGTGGTGTAAAATTTGGTCCAACGAATAGATCGCATTACACGGTCTCGTGGTGGCCATATGACCGAAATCGAGATTCATGTTTAAGATGTAACATTAGCACTACACCTGGAATAAAATTGCACTCCAAATCTTAAATATTCAGTGTTTTATTAATAGAGGGCTGCTATATATTTATGCCCTAATATTGAAAATGCGAATATTTATCATCAAAAATGGTTTTATTGTTTTTCAAAGTATTATCCAACATGATTTATAATAAACTTTTGCATGCGTCAAACCAATTGTCGAAGGACTTTTTCCACTCCGATTGAGACACCCCCAAAACATGGTTTTTTAACGCTTCAACAGCATCTTCTGGCGACGAAAATCGTTGACCACGCATTTTTTCTTGATGTGCGGGAATAAAAAGAAGTCATTGTGTGCCAAGTCAGGGCTGTGGTGATCCGCCAACCCATCAATTCGACGTTTTGGCCAGTGAAAAAGGCACAAAGTGTTGCCTGGCGCCATCTGACATAAGACAGAAATATATAAATTATTAAGTACTTAATGGAAACCCCCTTTCAACTTAAGAACAACTTAAAAGCTCTGATGTCTCTGAATGCAATAAAAGTATATTTCCCATAGCAAATCTATTTCATCTTTTAAGCTTTTGCCGTCATACCCCACTGCCTACACCAGAGCATTGGACTGGTGCGCTATTTTCCTTAGTTATTGCCCATTAGTTATACCCTACACCACACTGTGCTACAAGAAATTATGACTTATTGCTGCTGTTTGTAACATCTTTAAGGAATGGAGATCTAGCTCATTATTGGTTTACCAAGCGATTTGGAATCACTATTTGATTTCATTTAGCGATACTAGCCCGTCAACCGGTAGTTCATCCTGCGTTCACACGCAATTAACACAAATCATTCCATTCTTTATGATTGAGCTGGAGAAGCTAGAAGAGGGGAAAAGGAGTAACACTATGCTTTTAACTCGCAAAATTAAAATATTTTAAAATTACAGCTTTTTCATGATTTTAAACCACTGTGGTACGTAAAAGGACATTCATTTTTTTCCACTAGTGCTGCTACTGATTCGTGATGTTGTTGGTGTCGTTGTTGTTAATATTCAACATCTGCTGGGGTTGGTTGTTGCTGTTGTTGTTTTTTTTTTGCTGCGAACAGTCTTTCTTGCTTGCTTTCAAAAAGTTTTCTTTGTTGTTATTTAGTTTGGCTACGTAGCTTAAGGATTCATTATTGTTGTAGTTGGCACTGGCACTACTAGCTCTGCTGCTGCTTAGCTCGTGGCATGCCACTACCACCACCACGGCCATAAACTATCATCAGCCCACCGCCAAACCAAGCAACAACAACACCGTGGCTGTTCGTTTTTGCGAGTAGTTGTAGTAGCAGTAGGAATACTTAGCTACTCATCACTGATGTCGGTTCCAAGGAAAAGTGGATTCCTTTAGCTTGTTGTCCCCTCCAGTTTTTTGTTCGTCCTTTGGTGATTGTGCGCGTGTGTGTGTTGGTGTATGTACGTTTCGTTTACAACTTAATCGCACAGCGCCGCTCCACAACGCTGTAGGTGTCTTTTTTGCTGTTGTCGTTCGCGACGTGTGCTGGTGCTTGTGTTGCTGCAACGTGCAACATTTTGTCTTTCATTGTTGGCATTTCTCTTTTTGGGGTCCTTTGTTGGCGGCTACAACTTGAAAGTGGCATCGACTTAAAAGCGGCTATGATCTCAAATTGAGCACTGGTTAAACATTATTTTATATATTCATGATGTTGATGTTGTGTCGGTTGTCAGTTGCCAGTTTTGTTGGCTTTCTTCAGAAGGATACCCAGCCGAGCATCAGCGGCTATGAACTGTGCAGGCACCTTTGTAGTTTTTTCGAAAGGGTATTTTTTTGGCGGGGGTGAGCGAGGGAGAAGAGTATGTATTTTTGTTAACTTTTATGTAAATCGTAGATTATATTTTGGTAGGCCGAAACGATAAATGTTGAAATGCTTTCGTTGTGCTGAGAAAGATTTGGACGAAGGACATTTTATAAGTTGAAAGGGAGGTTTGACCGAGAGTGTATCTTTAAAGTTTGTGTACGAGTGTTTTTTTTTATAGAATTTAATGTTTGAATTCGTTTTAAATTTTAAAACTGAGAGGTTTTAAAATAAAATCATATTTAGTGCAATAGAATGTCAGTTTCAATTTTTATATACTCCATCGACGGATGGATGGTAAAAAATGGTACAAAATATTTATCGGAGACCCTATAAAGTGCATATTTATATTAATGATCGCCGTAAAATCTAAATTTAGCCATTTTCGGTTCTGGGTCAGTTAAAAGCACAATAGCGGTCAAACGAATTTAACTAAGATCCTTAAATATTGCACTATGATGGCTTATAGCCATAAGCTTGTAGTTTGTCTGTACTAAAAGACTAAAGGATGAACCGATTTTAACGAAACTTGATACAATGTTCAGCTCTAGAAGGCCCATTTTACATCCGATTCAATGCAAACTTCGCACCAGAATCCGTTTCTGCTGAAGTGTTTTCAACTAACTCCACTACAAAGGTGTCTCATTGTCATTTAGAAACCACAAATTAAATCCGATCGTGCTTATGGGTTGTTATGTGTACCAATGAGTAACGCTGGAAGCCAATATGGGCCAATTTTCCGAATAAACCGATGCAAATTTTTTCAAATAGTCCCACACAAAGGCACGTTAGACATGATTGAAACGACGCATAAAAAAGTGCCAAACATAATTTAATATTTTGGTAGCTGGCTGGCATTTAAAATCGTGCGAGGCCAACGATGAGATACTCTACACCACTCTGTTATTCAGAGGATTAAGAATTTGTACCACACAAAATTTGTTCATGATTGGGTGTAATTCATGGCTTCTATAGCAGCAACACCTCAAATAGGATGGACCTTTATGTGTGTGCTATTTCAAAACATGGTCCAATATGAATCCAGTTTCACTACAGTTAATTAAAGGATGCTCATAACGTATTATGCAAAATTTGGGCTACCGATACTTTGTCTCTTGAATAGATACTTTAAGTTCCCACTACTGAAAATGTTCGGGTACCCAATCAACGAATGGATAGAACGTGCAACCACCAACATTCGGTTATGGCAACAAATATGTTCCCTGTGTATTCAGTGCACCCTCATCAGTAGGTCTTGGGAAAGACTTGTCATATAAATGTATTTCTTCGTTAAAGCTAATATGTAAATCTCGTCGAAATATACAAAAAGCAATGCTTAAATACAAATACAAATTTCCAATGTTTCTCTTTTCCAATTAATTTATTTTCTTTTCACACCCATCTAGACTTCCGTGTTTCAGTAGTACAAACAATTTCTTTAATTGCCACTTTTCAAAAAAAGAACAAAATCAACAATTTTACTATAACAAGTGACTAATGTTGCCAGTGCCTTTTTGCGCTTGCCATTATTTCACCAACAAATTGCACAAAGGCGCATCGGAAAAAATCCATACCAAGTTTATGTATAATTTTATTGTTGAAAATTACGCCATTATTTAACCTGGCAATTACATACATGGCACGAACAGTGTGAGCTGAATATATTGGGGAGCTTACGAAAACTCGTAAAGACGAACATATTTTTAAGCTCATGTATAGCAAAGATATATTGATGTGATGTTGATGCGTACGATTATGACACGTGTTCAGGTTCAAATCCGGGTGAGTTTATCTGAATATTTAGAGAAATTAGTCTCTATGTCATGTAATTAACTTTAGGTTCCAGACAGTGACTAAACGATTTATATCGTTCTAAGCTTTCGATTTCATAAAAGTTCCTTGTTTATTCCTATTTGGAATGTAGGGTCCCTTAAATGGTACTTATGTTGAAAAGAAGTGGCAACTATTTAATATGGATATATTGATACTCAAATTTAAAAATATTACATTACGAATACAATTATGGATTAATTTTAAAGATTTGGCACAGAACGGGCCAGACTCATAAACTATAAATTTTTAAAATTAGTCAGAATATGTGGATCGCACCAATCGGAAATTCGAACAATAAATATGATCAATGCTAATTCGCGATTCCAACAGCAAACCTATAGTAGAGGCTTCAAAAATAAAAAAAATAAGTTCGGCCAAGAATAATCTTATAACTCCCAATTGCGGATTGCGTTCCGCATTATCATTATCGGCACATCCACCAATAGTCTGTCAAGGACTTATTGAATCCTATTAAATTTTATAAAGATGGGTCATTTATTTTGGAAAATATGATTACACCCACCTGTACTTTTACAGAGTGGGGCAAAAGTTACCATGAGGTTAAAAACTTTAATAACTTTTTCGTTTATTAATTGTTTTTCTCTGATTATATAATATACAAAATTGAAATTTTTTACCACTATGTATGAAAAATAATGTCGCTTAAATGACCCCCGTTTTCAGTTTCGCAATGATTCGGTTTAGAGCATTTTCCATTACATCTTTCAAAATTTGTGACTGCAACAATCTTGGCCTTGAGTTGAAGAATAGTCGCGGGCTTGTTCACATATACTCGCTTCTTCAAATAACCCCAAAGAAAATAGTCGGGTGCTGACAAATATGACGATCGCGCTGGCCAAATAATTTTCGAATTTCTGGAAATTATTCGCTCTCCAAAAATTTGACTTAAAAGTGCCATTGTGTCTCGGGCAGTGGCTGCTTTCTGCTGAAACCACGGCTCAGGTCTGTATTTACGAGCAGGACGTAAAAAATTTTCTCTCGTAAACCGATACCGCTCTCCATTTACGGTTACAGCACTTCCATCTTCATTATCGAAGAAGTAAGGTCCAATAATATTTGCAGATGTGATCCAACACCATACGAGTACTGTATACCTAATGGGGTGCAATTGGCGTTGATGAATGGCTCTTGGATTTTCAGAACCCCAGAACCTACAGTTTTGCTTATTAACAAAGCCATTCAAATGAAAATGAGCTTCATCACTCATGCGTTTGCGTTAAAATAATTGATCGCTGATAATAAAATTATATTATCCTGGTTCTTTGTTCAGTTGTGAATCTCTCCCTTATTTATTCGCCAAGAGTTAGTTATCGAAAAAAAACAAAAATATTATTAAAATTTTAAACCACATGGTAACTTTTGGCCCACTCTGTATACATGGATATATTCAATTTGACAACTATAAAAACTGTAAATTTATACAAAAATGAACTTAATATTTTGCGTTATGTGATAATTTATACATTTCTGGCGAGTTTCCATTGCATGTCTAACATTTTTTTGATTCAGGAGTTGGCAACACTTAAAATATTGGTTCAAAAGGGGACCAGAAGGACATTCTAAAATTAAAAACGCTGATTTTTCGTCTTAAGTAAACACTTCAAAAAAATATTTTCAACCTATTTATTTAAGTCATCAACATCCAACAACATCCCATTAAGGAACAAGGGGAAACTACTCTCAGCTCATGGGAGCCTCTACTGGTTAACACCGGCTTCGAAAACATGGCTTTGAGATAAATCTATAACTCGTAAAGTCGCCGGCATTTACGAGGTGGAAACCCGCTGCTGAAAAAATTGTAGATGTTCTTACCCGGGTAAAACCTTTCTCTTTGGGAAGTCTTAATGTCGTTACGCAAATATTCTACATGACAACAAAACTAAGTTTTTTTGTTCGTCTTATAAAAAAAGGTTTCTCCACAAAAAAAGTTATGAAAGATATATTAAGCAAATTATGAGAATAGTAAATTTTTTCCCTCTGTAGAGTTTTTGGCCATTTATCCACCTAGCGTATGGCCAAAGCTATTATTTTGGAGCTTAGTTTATTTGTCCGCTATCCTACATTCAATATATACACAGTCGAACGGACATGGCAAGATCCTTTTAGAACTTTTTAACGACCAGTATTATATATTCTTAAAAGGCTCTTCGATCAATATTTTGAAGTGTTAAAAACGGAATGAAATATTTAGTATAAGAATACTCCATGGTGGATGGTATAAAAACCCAATGACTTGGTTGGCCTTTCTGTGTAAAACAGTGGGAGCGACTATCAGAATATTTTACGTAATGTAAGCACTAGAGTGTCTCAAATAGTAGCCGAAATTCCGGTTTTTATGTCCAAATCCTACATTTGGTTTCTCAAAAATAGCTAAAACCCTACTTGTTGTGTACAAAGGCAAGGAAAATTTATAATTTTCAAGTTGTAAATACGTTAATACAACAAATATTTAAGCTAGACTCGCCTTAATTTGTACCGCTCGACTTAGAATCACCAATCAATTCGATTTTACGATATCTGTCTGTCCGTCCATCCGTCAGTCTGCTGTCATTTTAAAACTTGTTTTTAAACGCAATTGTTGTCCGATATCCATGAAGTTTGCTAAAGTACGTTTTTTTTTGGATAAATGCTGTTAACTTTTATAAAAATCTGCTAAAATTTAGGTATAGCTCCCACACATGCGTTTAAACGATTTTATGCCTATAAGCCCAAAAAGACACATGGTATATCCAATATTGATAATATTGGGTACATCTCATTCCGATCGATCAGTTTATTAGCACAGATAGCATCTACGTTTCAATAAAGTCCCAGTGCAAAGATCTCTCCCGATATAACACACAACCACTCGAAAACATCCATTTTAATTTTGATTTCAATCAAACTTGGTATGGTATATTTTGATTGACCAACAACCAATTTTGAACCGACGTAAATCATATACTAAGTAGGGACATAAATACTGTTACAACATTGAACACACCCATTTCAATAGTAGAACTGAACATACTCTGTTAATGTCATATGGGTTTTGAAAGCTAACCTCAATAGCGTTAGTCTGTTACGGGATTTTAAAATTGTTTAAACTTTCGTCATTAAGTGATCAGATAATGAGAACCGTATCGCTGTAATGAGATCCGTATCGCTGTTCTTTTCAAGTTTAAAATGAAAAAAAACGATATTTTAAAAACGCTCCGGCCACTAGGGATAACCCGCATGTTCGTCTACCGATGCATAAAACTGTTTGAGGAGACTGGAGATGTAAAAGACCGCCACCGGTCGGGCCGTCCACGCTCTGTTCGAACACCGCATGTCATAAAAGCCGTTAAATCAAGAATTCACAGAAATCCGCTCCAAAAACAGAAAATCATGGCCCGTGAGATGAATATCACGCAAAAGTCCATGAGTCGAATCATTAAAAAAACTTGGGGCTTTCAAACAAAGTATCAGATATTTATTGACTGCAGCTTTAAAAAAAAATAGGATTGCAAACGTCTTTTGGTAAAGCACGCTGATACCTTGCACAGAAAAATGTTGTTCACCGATGAAAGCATTTTTACCGTTCAGGAAAAATTTAACAAGCAGAATAATAGAGTGTATGCGCGATCACCTAAGGAAGCATCTGAACTGATCCCAAGGGTGGAAAAGGGTCATCACCCAGCTTCAGTCATGGTTTGGTGGAGTGTCTCTTACGATTGCATTTCTGCGAACAAGGAGTCAAAACAGTGGCCAAAGTTTACAAAGAAACCGTTTTGGAAGCTATTGTGAAGCCTCTTAACAATTCCCTGTTCCAAAACCAGCCATGGACTTTCCAGGATTTCTGCGCCGGCCCATAAGGCTAACACGTCCCAGGCCTGGCTTCAAAACAATTTTCCAGCGTTCATTTCCTCTGAAGAATGGCCCTCAGGCAGTCCAGATTTGAGCCCATTGGATTACAAATTGTGGACGGTTTCAGAGGACAAGGTTTGTGGCAAAAGATACCCCAACATTGAATCTCTTAAGACTGCTTTAGTTCGAGCTGTGGCCAATTTTCCAATGGACGAGTTTCGTGCAGCTATTGGCGATTGGCCAGTGCGACTTAAGGGGTGTGTAAAGGCAAAAGGCTGATTTGGTAAATAATTTTCATTCTTAGGCAAAAGACTAAACCAGAATGTCGGTTAATGCCGGATTTTACTATAAAAAACCCCGACATCCGGTTTTTTCAATATACGCTTTTGGAAAAAAAAACCCGAAATGCTGCTTTTCTGAAAATCCTCGTAAGCACATATCAAACCCTGCATTAAAACCTGTAAAATGTTTCATTTGATATTTGTCTGCGGAAAAAACGCACACAGGATCGAAGAAGTCGGCACATTATCTCTAACTATATATATTATTTAGCAAATTCCATCAGGAACATTCCAGGCTGTCTGCGTAGAATCTCCATGTCTGTCTGTCTGCTGCAATATGTCTCAGATCGTTGAACGGTTTGCCAGTCTCGTTAAAAATTGTGCACCTTCAAGTTGTCCTTGATCTACCCCATTTTCTCGAGCCTTGGGGGTTCCAGTGTTTCGTGGCACATTTCGTTGTACGGCTTTCTTAGAGTGTGCCCGAGCCATTTATATTTTTTATCTCTGTGTTGATGTTGTCTTCTCCGGCGATTTGAAGTAGTTTCTCGTAACTCTTAAAATATGACAGACAGTATTAAAACAGATTTTGAAGCCGACCAAAATTTACTTGATTTTTTCTCCGTAAGTTTATTTGTTCTGCGAAATCATTAAAAAACTGGGAACTGGGAAATTTCAAATGATAAATATTATAGTACATTTGTAATATCTTCTTACGATACTGTACACAAGCAGCAGCACCAGCAACATACAACATCGTACACCAATTACATTTTGCAAAACTAGCAACATATTCCATATACTCTATGCACTACAGTGCGTCCGACCGACTTTCAACCGTCACTAGTACCGGCACAACTGACTCGAAATGAAATTGTTCGTTCAATTACTTTGTAGGCGCATTGTTTTTTGTTGTCTCTCCATTTCTTCCATTCAAAGCCATATCAATTTGCAATCACTTTAAATGTCGGCCTGCCTCTGTGCTGTTGTTGAGTCGAGATGGAAGCGATATTTTCTGCCATAATTGTATTTGCATAGCAACCAATTTAAATAAAAATTGCAAAACGGCAGCATTACCATTATTACACCATTGCGACAGGCGAACGAGCGATTCCACATGAACAATAAGAGGCACTCGTTCACGGTGGAAAAAAATCGAAAGGGTTTTAAATTGGATAAAAAGGCAATTTAAATAAAATAATAAATATGAAAATAAAAACAGCAACAACACATTAACAGACAGCCACATTTTCGAAATGTGCAATTTCAGGTTTTAGCACGAAAACAATGAAATCGAATTTATTTACTTATCCAATGAAAGCAAGTGGCATGTCATATTACGGTTGACATTCAGTATTCTGTGAAATTCAAAATGTATTTCGAATACACGTTTGAGTATATGTGAAAATCCCATAGAGAATTGTAAATGGAACCAATGAATATGTAAGAATAGAATATTTTCAGGGTACTGAATTTCACTTTCACAACAACTGTATGAATATATTGTTGATACACTTGATTTTGCGTGTGACTTAACAGCGACTTTAACTTTATTTGAAAATTTTTTATTATATCTTATTTAACATGAGACTTAAACTAAAAGTTATATAAACTTTACTTAAAAATATCGTGCGTAACTCAAAACTTAGTCGGGTTGGCTCATCTTACATTTTTACGGTCGGATCTAGACCTATTAAATGCAAGCAACTATATGAGTTAGAAAATAATCTGTAAGCAATGTTTCAAATCTCTACACAGAAAAAACAACCCTCAAATTTCAACGGAAAAATTGGTATGTATGTGAATTTTATCACCACTCAATTAAAAATTTCCTAAATTAGCTAAACTATTTGTCAGTTTTTTAAATGAAATTTAATAAAGGGAAATAACAAAAACAGTATTTAAATTTATGCATTGCATCGTGTGTGTGTGGGTGTATGTGCGAGGGATTTTTAATGTGTTGGGTGGAAAACTCTGCTGCCGGCAGTTCTCGTTAAGTGCGAAACTGCCACAGTTACAGCATATTCGTCGCTTGGGGTCTTATGATGCTGAAGTGACTCTCGGCGAAACTGCCGCCTGCTTTTTTACAACTTTTTTGGTAATTAATTTTTACAACTTTTTTGGTAAATATGCAAACTTCTACATTGCTTGATTTAAAATTTTTATTAAATATGTTTGTGTATTTGTTAATCGCTTGAAATCGGAAATATTTTTGATTAACAATGTACGAATAGTTTAGTTAATATGTGACATTTTATATCAAGGGAATCCTGACTACATTTTTTTTGAAATTTTAAATTGAACCGAAAAAATATTGTTTTTGTATTGAACATGAATTTACACAGATAAAAATATTATAAATTCTAATTTTTTAACAAAAAAAGAAATGGTAAATTCATCATAAAAATAGTGGATATGTGACGCGCAAAATAGAAAGGGACCTAAAGTTAAAAACCAGTTTTGTTCAGGAGATCCATTTTAAAGATTAGGCCCCTTTCTATTTGCGCTTAGAATCGTCGATTTCGCTTTCATAAAACGCGCATATCTCTGGGAGGGAACACTTTTGGGGCATGGGATCGGTCTCATTCGATGCTCAGATGTTGTCCACATCAAAAAAAAGTGAAAAGTTGATGAAAAGTTTTGTTCAGGAGAGCCATTTTTAAGATTAGGTCCTTTTCTATTTGCGCTTAGAATCGTCGACTTCACTTTCATAAAACGAGCATATCTCTGGGAGGAAACACTTTTGGGGCATGGGATCGGTCTCATTCGATGCTCGGATGTTGTCCACACCAAAAAAAGAAAAAAATGAAAATTGATTTTTTTACCCTTAGGTCCCTTTCTCTATGCGCTGTCACATATGTTCGACTTTGTATAATTTTATAGACCATACACTATGAAATAATTTGCATGGTAGGACTGGGAGTAAGTATGAGGAGATTTAACCTAAATAGAGTGTCTTCAAAATGAGCGCATCCTGCATCACAGGAAATATACTCGGTGTTGGGTTTCTATGGGTCTGTATTGCTGTTTACTGTCCATATTGCCATAGTCTTTGCTAAGGTCAAATTATTAATAAAAAGTAAATATTCAGTTGAATCAAAAAATCGGTTTAGATATAAGCTTATATGTGATTTTAGAGCGACATAGCCTCAAGTCAGGGTTGGTTACAGGTCGCACATAACGAAGCATGCTTTATTCCCGGCAGATCGGTTTAAATTGAGGTTTCTAAAGCGAAAAGGAACTATGGGGGATAAATCTAAAGAAGGGTGATTTGATTGAGCTTCAGCAGGGTGATTTGGCTTGTTAGCCTCCTGGAAATGTTTCAATGATTGGTTCTGTAAGAAGTAAGTATATCTAATTGCTCCAGTTGCAGTGGTAACTAAGTCGTCCCAAGTCGGTGTTGATCATCTGCTTTACTTTTTCAGATAGGTCTTGTGCTCTGAAATCCACAGTTTGTGTATTAAGGTAGGTGTTTCCAGTCACAGGACAACTACTTTGAATGTCACGATAACTGCTTTAAAGAAAATCCTGTAACCTAAGCCACAAGTCTAAATCTAGCTCTCGAAAGTGAACATTTAACCCCCTTCTTCCTATTTGTTTAAAACTATAAGTGTGAAATAATGGCTGTTTCCTTGTCCTGTCGTTACTGCTAATGGAGATCGTTGGGGGTTCTCTTTATTATTCCATGACTCATGGAACTGGTCTTGGCGTGGTCTTCACTTCCAAGGAAGGGGGCGCTTTATAAATCATGTGTTACACAAAGAGCGGATGGTCTTTGAAGACAATAGCCATTTTTGCACACATAAAGGTGGCTTTACTTGGTGTATCCAATATATTGGATTTTAAAGCTACGAAAGCATTTCTTGAGTTTCCACCTCTTAAATTCTTGGCGGAAAAAAGAGCTCACATCTTTGACATTGTTCAAAATATGAAACTTAAATACAATATAAGGGGATTAACGCTGACCATTAGTACGTTATACGATTTGATACTTCCCACATCTGTTAACTAAACTATTTATTTGTAAATTCGGGTTTATTAAATAAATTTTCATGTAATTTTTCGATAAAAAAACGCCAAAAAATACAAAATAATTTCTTAAAAAAGCTTTAAGCAAAATGCGAAATCTTTCCACTAAATCAGTTAAAAACCCGCTAAATCTAGCGGAAAAAATTAAGAGGCAATGCTGAGCCAGCTGTAACCATTTAATAAACAATTTGGATAAATTAATTTTTTTTTTACTAAACTGAAATAGAATAAAATCTGTTCACATTTATATATTACTCCCACACACATATGCTCATCCGATCTTAAATTTTTAAGCTCTAGAAGCCACATATTACATCCAATCTTGATGAAATTAAGCACAAGTAATTTATTTTTACAAAGGGCGAATGCTACTGCCATTTAAAAAAATTAGTGCAGATTTCGATATTTATCCAATTTTATGTTTTTAGGATAAGAAGCAACATACTAGATCCAAACTTTTTAAAATTTGACACACGTTACTCTTGGACCAAGGAAGGTCGTGAGTAAAATTGAGCCAAATCGGCCCAGATTCAGATATAGCTTTCTCACATATGTTCAATTGATTTTATGTCTTTAGCTCTAGAAGCCACATACTACATCCAATGTTGATGAAATGTGGCTCAGCTAGTTACAATTCCGATTTCGATCAAAGTACATGAAGATGAACAAACAGCCAATCTTTTACCAGTTCGGATATAATTCCCATACAAATGGCCCAAAATGGGTGCCACTAAAAAAAACTTTCTGCATACATAGGTATATGGGTACCAAATAACTAAAAAAAATTCTCGCGAAGCCAAAAATAAAATTAATTTTTCCATTTATCTAAATCCGGCCCTAGGGCCAACAATTTGGCTTGTTAAAATAAGTCATATGGGTCCCAAAAAAAACAATGACATTTTCTCATCTAGCCCGCCCGTTCCATAGAGTCCACCCAAGGAGGTGTTTACTTTCTTTGGTGGAAAACTCTACTGCGGCAGTTCTCGTTAAATGCGAATCAGTATGCCCATAAGTGTATAGCCGCTGATCATGGTTACGGAAAATTTGTTACATCGGATCTTATGAGAGTAAAGAAGCGGTTACATCTGCTTACAACTAAAAGTCTTTTCGAGAATATTTCAAAAAAACTGTTACAATTTTTTTGGTACATTTTTTCTTCGGCTCATAACGAAAATATTTTCGTAACTTACAACTTTTTTTTTGTAAATATGTGAAGTTTTTCATTGCCTCATAATAAAATTATTTTCGAAAAGCGCCTTATAACGCTTTTTTGAAAATACAGCAGAATGCGGATATAACGACATTTAAGTGACTGGGGTTTTCGTCGATATATCTATAAAAAGGTTATAACTTTCTGCTTTAAAAAAAATTTTAAACATCAATAATTGTATTTTTTTATGTTAAAGTTTTTTAACAATGAAGTTGTTTATTGTTTTGAAAATATTATGCGATATTTGATTGTTTTTTTTTAAAATTTGTTAATCGCCTAAAACCAGAAATATTTAATAAACAATGTTCAATTATTTTAGTTAATATGTGAAATTTTTTGTCTGATTATTTTTTTATTGGAATTTTTGAATTGAACCGTAAATAATAGTATTCTTTTTTGTACGTTTTTACGATTACTACGTCCTACATCCTTGTCATAATTTCTTAAATTCTAGCAAAATTTACAGAAGCATATATACTCAACGATTTACTTCCGCACTTACGGCTTATAAATAGTATAGTCTTACAAATCTCTTCCATACTTGTATCGCGCAAAACCAACAGCTTTTGCACCTTTAATCAGGTGTGAATGTAAAGAGGCCATAAGATGCAATATCCTTGCCAATCCTGACGATTACATAAATCTAGCGGATTTCACAAGGCAACAAGGAAATCCCAGAAAATTACACAAGCCTCAACTTGAACTACTAAACCAATAAAATGATTTACACCTACACAGCTCGGGCACACGACCACTGTCACGGTCACGGTCAACAAGCGGAGTCCACCCCTATTAACGTTTGAAATTAAAAAATTTACACCTACTACGCGACGAGTATCGACCGAGCCAACATCGCCTTAACATCATGTCCAAGTTACAGCAACTTAACGCATCACATACGCATAATCATGATGTAAATCTCAGGAATCTTTAGGATGATGTAGGACGTTAGCAAGGATCAAAGGGAAGAAACAACAACACAACATATGGGTGTGTGTGTGCTTAAGTCTATGTCCAGATTTCCTTTATTGTAACTTACATAATCTGTGGTAAGTAACTACAGATTACAACGCATGTTGTCCAAGATCACATGAATACAATTTGATGTCATAGACACAGATTCATTGTTGCATGTGTACGATGTGAGTGCTTGTGTATGCGTATTTGTTAGACATTGGTCAATGAAACAATAGTCCAGACTCAGGCGGTGTCTAAGAGCCGTACACTTGAGGGAAATAAATATAAAGGATAACAGCTGTCATAGGTCCTTTTCAATTGATTGAATGTGGGAGAGTACGAGTATATGTGTGAGTGTAAAAGTACATACTTACTTAGTAGGGACATAACTACTGTTACACACGTTTTATGTTGTAAAATAAAAAAAGTACTGAATGTTTTTGGACCAAAGTTTTTTAATATATTTATTGATGTATATTGTATTCAAAAAGAACCTACTTATTCGAAATGTCCGCCTTTTGCCTTTACACACGCCTTAAGTTGCACTGGCCAATCGTCAATAGCTGCACGAACCTCGTCCATTGGAAAATTGGCCACAGCTCGAACCAAAGCAGTCTTAAGAGATCCAATGTTGGGGTATCTTTTGTGACAAACCCTGTCCTCTAAATCCGTCTACAATTTGTAATCCAATGGGTTCAAATCTGGACTGCCTGAGGGCCAGTCCAGAACGCTGGCAAATTGTTTCAAAGCTAGGCCTGGGACGTGTTAGCCTTATGGGCCGGCGCAGAATCCTGCTGGAAAGTCCTTGGCTGGTTTTAGAGCAGGGAATTGTTAAGAGGCTTCACAACAGCTGCCAAAACGGTTTCTTGGTAAACTTTGGCCAATGTTTTGACTCCTTGTTCGCAGAAATGCAAGTCAGTGAATCCATCGTAAGAGACACCCCACCAAACCATGACTGAAGCTGGGTGATAACCCTTTTCCACCCTTGGGATCAGTGCAGATGCTTCCTTAGGTGACCGCGCATACACTCTATCATTTTGCTTGTTAAATTTTTCCTGAACGGTAAAAATGTTTTCATCGGTAAACAAAATTGTTCTGTGCAAGTTATCAGCGTGCTTCACCAAAAGACGTTTGCAATCCTATTTTTTTTAAAGCTGCAGTCAATAAATATCTGATACTTCGTTTGAAAGCCCCATGTTTTTTTAATGATTCGACTCATGGACTTTTGCGTGATATTCATCTCACGGGCCATGATTTTCTGTTTTTGGAGCGGATTTCTGTGAATTCTTGATTTAACGGCTTTTATGACATGCGGTGTTCGAACAGAGCGTGGACGGCCCGACCGGTGGCGGTCTTTTACATCTCCAGTCTCCTCAAACAGTTTTATGCATCGGTAGACGAACATGCGGCTAATCCCTAGTGGCCGAAGCGTTTTGAAAATATCGTTTTTTTTCATTTCATACTTGAAAGGCGCTATTACAGCGATACGGTTCTCATTATCTGAGCACTCCATGATGAAAGTTGAAACAATTTTTTAATACCGTTACAGACTAACGCTATTGAGGTTAGCTTTCAACAGGGTATGTTCAGTTCTACTATCGAAATGGGTGTGTTCAATTTTGTAACAGTATTTATGTCCGTACTAAGTATGTGACACAAGAATCAAGCGGGAAACTGAAGAGGCCTTCTCATAAGAAGACCTTCTAGAAGATCCAATACACATTCAGTAATGTCTTCTCTGCATTCAGTAATGCCTTCATTCAGTAATGCCTTCTCAGTAAATAGGCCTTCTCTGCAAATGAAATATGATTTCTTACAAGTTGTCATGTTCCTAAGACGTTGTAATTAATCCTTTACTCATTCCTTGGTCCATCCTTAGCCCGTAAGAAGGACTCGATAATTTCAATGAGACGTATCCAATAAACATTCCTGGCACCCTTTTTGTGAAAGGCCTGGTGAATAGCATGGAAGCTGCTCGCCACAGCGATGGACAGTGAAGGTATATAAGTATAAGAAATTTTGACGTTGACTCAGAATTTGGATTGGTAGGCCAGAACTTAGCATATCGGAGTAGCAACCTGATGGTCGGAGGATCGAGCTCCTGTGGTATCAGTATCAATCAAATAGAAAGGGACCTAAGGGTAAAAACCAGTTTTGTTCAGGAGAGCCATTTTAAAGATTTAAATACGTGTTTTTTTGGTGTACCATCACTTTCATAAAACGCGCATATCTCTGAGAGGGAACACTTTTGGGGCATTGGATCGGTCTCATTCGATGCTCAGAAGTTGTCCACATCAAAAAAAAATAAAGTGAAAATTGATTTTTTTACCCTTAGGTCCCTTTCTCTATGCGCTGTCACATATTATATTACATTCGATTCTATGCCAATATCGTTGCGCACAGTGAGTTGCGAATGGCTAACCCCCATTCCTGGAGATCATATCGTCCCATATGTTTCGAATACTCCCTTAAAAAGGTCCCTTCCAATTTAAACCGTAAAGTCTAGATCCTTATCCAAAATTTGAGTGGAACTGCTCGTTTTACATCCAAATTATTGTTCAGGGCATAACAAGCAACCAACTTTCACCTCTGGTGCAATTCTTCCATATCGGTCTATGTTTTTAAATAGCCCACCGCACTGAGGTTTCCAACCTCAAGTTTTAAGGGGCGACCTCCTCAAGACCAGATCAGATTGCAAATTTAATCTAGTTCAAAAAAAACATAATGCGTTATGTGTGACTTATTTTTATACCGGTAAAATTGTTTCCATCTGTGTTTCATATAGTCCTTCCCGCTCTAGAAGTAATAAAGTATATTGAATCCGGCCTTGCTCAAGCTCCAGTCAAAGGTGCGTAATCCTCTTACTAGTAGAGTGAAGGGTATGTTACATTCGCTCACGGTTGACTTTAGCCTTGTTTAATTGTTGAACCAAGTCTACACAAACTGTCAGTTTTGAAACTCTTAATTATGTCTTCATGAGATGTGGCCGGCACGAAAGCGTACCGATCAATCACTGCGCTGCTTCCAAACTCCAGCAAAACTTCATTGGACAACTCCCCATAAATCGATGAAAAATGTTACATGTTTCCGACTTACCCATACAATACTTCATACATCCGTGTGTGAACTGTTCGCTTCTGAACATTCGCAAGGATACACAGATTGACACACACCCAGCACCAGCACCACAACAACAATCTCCCACATACATTTGCAGAGAAGGAAACGTTTTTCTTTAGTCCAAATCCGATTTTGTTTGTATAATACACAATTGCGCGTTATTTGACCAATCGAACAATTGTGGTAATCCTTTAAATCAGGACATTAGACATCAGACATTACGACAATTGTTTGTGTGTTGGTAGGACTGCGAGTGTGTATGTGAGCTGGTAGGTAGACAGCGAAGGACAAAATCCTTAAAAACTGAGTAGGAATTCTTGGCATAACAATTGAAATTCTACAAAAATTTTTTGAAATTGTTTCAGGACACTTGCTGGCTGTGTATGTATGTGAGCGCGCGAGCGTTAATGTCCTTATATCGTATTCATTCAAGAGTAAACAAGCAAATAATAGGCGATTATTATGTGGGTTGCATACACTCGTCCATACAAACTTATGTAGTACATCGATAACATTGGTCACATAAACTATTGAATTCAATGCTCGTCCACTGGCTGCCTCTCCCTCCGTTTGCCAGGTTCAGGCGTTCGTGTGTCCTTCCATCATTTCAGTAGTAAATGTTTATATTACAATTTGTATTGTCCCTATTGTAGAGGTTTGTGAAAACAGAAAGCGACAACTTCAAATACGGCGAGATGCTAGGGCAAAGTAGTTTAAAGTATTTGAGCGATTACCGTATCGGCTTAAGGGATGTTCAACATCACGATTACAAACTCTGGTGTGTGCGTATGTCGCTTGCATTGGCCAAATTCCTTTCAAATATTCTCACATGCGTCCCTCTTACAATGGAATGAAAAAACACCTCGACACAATTCAACTCAGCTCCTAGCAGTCCATATACTCCGTACGTACTGAGTTCATCTAAAGGGAGGTATACACGGGTAAATAGTTAATAACTCAATCGGATTTTTTGCCTAGCATTTTGTTTTTGCATTTTTCTGCAACATCTTCCTTTACTATTTGTTGGCAATTAAGGTCGGTGATCCTTTTTATCCTTAAATCTTTTCATTCCTTGCAGTCTCCGCTGTGTTTTATTGTTAAGTTGTTTTATAGAACGTTTAAATAGATTAACCGCCTTTGTAAAGTTTCCTTCTGAGACTGAGCGAACGAACACAGAATATCCGCTTTTCCTACTGATCCCTGGCAATTATCTCGTATTTTTTATTGTCTCGCAAATACCGATAATGCTTTAATCTCTAGCAAATTAGTTCATTAAGATGTTAATTCTTCACAACACCCACAAATTATCCATTGGTTGGTTGAAGTAAAGGAAAGTCAGGTAAAATGAAAATCATCGTCCAAAGAATTCGGAGTTCGAGTGGAGCGGTGTGATCTTTTTTTTAGAAAGCAATCTTGCAGATATTACAAATTAAACTCTGCAGAAAGTGTAGAAACTAAGTTGCATCGAAATTTAGGCCCACGTAATACTACCGATCTGCACAGTAATAATACAAATAGGAGGCTTATTTTATTAAGGTAGTAGTAGTCCAAAAAGTTATACCATAAATCATTGCCTCAATGGTGAAGTAATTTAAAATACATTTTCCAAAAATACGTGGCTAACCGACGAATGTATTCGCTGTGTTTTCTGAGACCAAAGTCTGTGAGGATAATGATCCCCAGAGGGCTTGTGGTATATGTACACTAGGGTGGGACGATTTGTATGGACAACAATTTGTCGATATTGTAATATCGATTTTTCTATAACTTTTGGAATGAGGAAAAAAAATTCCTATAGGACATGTCTAAAAAAATCACAAATTATTTTTTTTTACTTTCATTTTTAAGGTTTTTAAGTTCGATACTCTCAGTCGTATATCTACTCTTACGAGCTCACATGTTATATTGTACTGTATGTGGCAATGTATATTTGTTTGTATTGTATGTCACGTTGGAAAGGTAATATTAAAAAAAATATTTTTTTATTACCTTCTAAAAACACGTAAAAAAGCTAAGAAAGAGTCAACAAAATTTGGACGCCTAGAAAATAATTTTTTTAAATGTTGTACTCGTAGAAACTTTTCCTCATGCCAAAAGCTATATAAAAATCAATGGCACAATATCGAGTGCTTAATCGAACCACCCTAATGTAAATTCAGACATTAGATATGGTTACTATATCTTCACGGTTACTATACGTTCGATATTACTATGTTGTCCATATTTACCTGTCGATTAGATACAATATCGCCATAACTCAGAAGAACGTGTCTTCCAAGAGCAGAAGATTCATTTGTATGGGAACTACGTATATTGTTAAAAAACCTAATTAATGTGCCTATTTGCTTTGAAATATAATAAAATTCATGTTCTTTGCACGTTGAATCTACAAATCAGAGAACCATTGGGAATTGGCTATTTCGAATGTTGATGGAAAATATTTGGTATCGACTATAAGAGTTCTGAGAACTCATCTTAAAATCACTTTACACACTATATACGAGTATATTTTTGTCCAAATCAGTTAAATGCTTTTTTAAGCCAATTGAGACAAGTACGATGGCTGCAATATATATTTTTGGCCTAATAATGAAAATGCGAATATTTATCAACAAAAATGATTTCATTGTTTTTCAAAGTATTCTCCAGCATGATTTATAAAGGGTGTTTTTTATTGGGGTATAGAACTTTAAGTTGGCATCACTTTTTTAACTGGCGGCCATTTTGTCAGCTGTCAAGTAATTAATATTTAGTTTGGTTTGCCATTTCATCATGAACAGGTTGACAAAAGAACAACGCTTGCAAAATGGGCCGCAAATGAGATTCATCTCGATGCTGATTTTCATCACAAAATTTTGTTCAGTGATGAGGCTCATTTTTGGTTGAATGGCTACGTCAACAAGCAATATTGCCGCATTTGGAGTGAAGAGAATCTACATGAGACCCTTGAGACGCCATTACATCCACAAAAACTGACTGTTTGGTGTGCTCTATGGGCTGGTGGAGTCATTGGGCCATACTTCTTCCGAAATAATGCTGGAGAGTCAGTTACCGTTAATGGAGACCGGTATAGAGCCATGATAACCGACTATTTTGTTCCCGAATTGGATGGCATGAATGTGGATGAGTTGTGGTTCCAACAAGACGGCGCTACATGCCACACAGCGCACGTCACAATCGAATTATTGAAGGAAACATTCGATGAGCGCATAATTTCGCGGAATGGACCTGTCAATTGGCCACCATGATCGTGTGATTTGACACCATTGGATTATTTTCTTTGGGGATATGTGAAGTCGCTCGTCTACGCCAACAAACCAGAAACGTTAGGGGACTTGGAAGCCAACATTCGTGGCGTTATTGCCAACATACGGCCCCATATGCTCGAAAAAGTGGTTGAAAATTGGACCTGTAGAATTGGCTTTATTCGAGCCAGCCGCGGCGGCCACATGCCCGAAATCATATTTAAACATTAATGGCATAAAATTATCCTTCCAATAAAGCCAAATTGATGGACATTAAAACGATTTTCTTGTGTTTTATTTCAATTCGAAGTTCTATACCTCAATAAAAAACACCCTTTATAAGAACATTTTGCATGCTCTCAAACCAATTTCGAAGCACTTTTTCCACTTCGAATGAGACACCTCCAAAACATGGTTTTTGAACGCTTAAACAGCACCTACTGGCGACGAAAATCGATGAGCACGCATTTTTTTCTTGATGTGCGGGAATAAAAAGAAGTCATTGGGTGCCAAGTCAGGGCTGCACGGCGGATGACCCATCAATTCGACGTTTTGTCCGGTCAAAAAGGCGCTGGTTTGAGCCGATGGGTGAGAGCTCGCATTGTCATGGTGCACAATGATTCGTCTTCTCTTGTTTGTTTTTCGAATTTCTCCGAAGACCAGGCAAACAAATTGTGGTGTACCACTTAGAATTGGCCGTCCTACGTTGCTCAAGCGGAACAGTCGCCACATGACCAGTTGTGCCGAAGAAACAGGCGACCATTTGCTTCTTCCACGAACAACTTTCGTTGGATTTAGCTCGTCTTCGAAGACGAGCTCGTCACCCACACGGTCGATTGCTGTTTTGTTTCGGGCTCATACGCATAGATCCATGATTCGTCACCTGTGACGATCTTATAAACGTCTTCTGAAGCATCGCGATCGTATTTTTTCAAAATTTCTTTGCACCAATCGACACGAGCCTTTTTTTAACGATTGTTAAATTGTGCGGGATCCAATGAGAACAAACCTTTTTTACGGCCAGGTGTTCATGCAATATCGAATGTATGCTGGTGGAAGAAATGCCCAAGAATGCCTTAATCTTACGGTATGTCAAATGACGATTTTGCATTATCAGTTCACGCACGGCATCAATAGTCTCTGGTACAACGGTCGTGTTTTGACGACCTTCCCGCCCTTCGTCTTTTAAGTAAAAAACCGACATTGCGGTTTGAGCCATTTGCCTAAGAGTGAAAGTTATTTTCCGACTCAGAAAAAAAGTGATTGACCACATTTATATACGATGAATATGCAGTAATCATTTGCTAATACTAGAGTTTTGTTCTTTTGTTCAAAAATAAACTAGTAAAAAATAAAATTCCCCGATCTTTTGGATTTTCCAAAAATCCAATTGAAAACAAGTTTTGGGGCCCTTGAAAAACGTCACATACGAATTTGTGAGAAGATTGCAGTGTTTCCCGGCACACAAATAAAGCCAAATTGCAAACAAGTTTCAATTTTTGCCGTTTTTGTTATTTGGTACTCGTATGCTGGAAGTAGTTTTTGGGCTGAACACAATTTGTGTGTGGACTATATCACAAAATAAGCAATACAAGCATATATATTTCCGGTCCTGGCAATACTAGTGTTCGCAGATGCAAACTGGAACTTCCTTTCGAAGCTTTGACATTTTTAAGCAGAACGTCATTTCAGGGAGAATTGTTTTGTTTACAGTATGTTGAAAAATGCATCCCAGTCAAAAATGGCATTATCCCGTAAACAGTTTCGTGCGATTATTTTTGACTATTTTCGGCGTGGGTTATCGAGACAAAAGTGTTAAAATAAACTTGTTTCGAATTTTGGAGATGAAGCTCTACCAAAACCCACTGTTAATCGCTGGTGCCCAGAGCTCAGTCTCGGACGTCGTTCCCTCCAGGATGAATTTCGTGAAGGACGTCCAACTTCGGACACTTTGCCAGAAACCATCGCTGCTGTGCGTGATCTGATTAAGCAAGACCGACATGTGACATACCGTGAGATTGAGGCATCCTTGGGCATTAGTATAACAAGCATCAATAAGAACAATTTGTTCTCGTTGGATTCCACATAATTTGACGAATGCTCAAAACCGGCTCGTATGGATTTGTGGTGGAAGCTCAAAGGCAGTGTATAACATTGTCACAGGTGACGAATATGGATCTATGCATATGAACCCGAAACATAGCAGCAATCGACCGTATGGGTCTTTGAAGACGAGCCAAATCCAACCAAAGTTGTTCGTGGAAGAAGTACATCGAAGCAAATGATTGCGTTTTTTTCTCGGTATAACCGGCCATGTTGCCACAGTGCCTTTAGTGGAACGTAAGACAGTGGTATAAGTGGTATACAACCATCTGTTTGCCAACAGTGTTCGAAGAAATAAGGAAAGATAATAAAAGAAAACGGATCATTTTGCATCACGACAATGCGAGCTCTCACACATCAGCTGAAACGATGAGCTATTTGACCACTCAAGATATCGAATTGTTAAGCCATTCACCGTACAGCCCTGATTTGACACCCAATGACTTCTTCTTATTCCCTAGCATCAAGAAAAAAAAGGCGGTCAACGTTTTTCATCGCCCGAAGCAGCAGTTGAAGAGTTCAAAAATCATGTTTTGGAGGTGTCTCAATCAAAGTGGAAAAAGTGTTGATCTTGTGTATTGATCTTAAACGAGAATATTTTGAAAAACAATAAAACCATTTAAAAGGATAAATTATTGTGCTTTATTGCCGGACCTGAAATATAAATAGCAACCCTAAAGTCAAAAATGTTGGTTATTTGTCTATCGTTATATATTTGATTAAATCTGAATTGAAATGAGTGCTCTAGAGTGTTTGTTTTTAAAATCACGAAGGATTTTATGATTGTTATCGATCGTTATAAACGTACCAAATTTCGTCAACATTGGATGTAATTATAAGTAGATGTTAATAAGTGCCTTCTAAAGCTGAAAACATAAAATCGGTTGAATACATGTATTCACCAGATCTGATCCGACTTTCTCAATTTTCAACAGCGTCCGTCTATTATCAAAAAAAAACTTACTTCTAGCAAGTTTCAAGAAGATCGGAAAATTGTGGTTATTATTGGACAGCAGACGGGCTGATATTTTGAATCAGCTCGTGATTCTGATTTTATGGGAACACTAAAGGCAGTTACAAATATTTTTTTTAAGACCAACACTCAGGGGTGTCCCCTATATATGCAGTGCATTGCATCGGTCCAGGGAAGATAGGTTAGGATATTGAAGGAAAGAGGGAATAATGTTTATGGACATTTAATTTGAACCTTTTCATATCGTACGTGGCAGGAAACACCTCTGCGGGAAGTCTGTTCCACATACGGGCAACGCGGCTGAAGAACGAACTCTCCTTGTAATGCGTCGTGCGATCAGTAGGTCAATCAATAACAAATGGATGCGAACTTCTAGACAAGCGGGTGTTACGGGCGAACACTCTGACCTCCGGGATGAGATCACCTATCTCAGAAGAGCACATCCCGTTAAAGTATCTGTAAAAGAGTGATACGCAACCAATACTCCGCCGATGCTCGAGTGAAATAACAGGGTTGACCACCCTGCTATCTCCAACAAGCCTCAGCGCCCTCCCTTGCACCCGGTCGAGAAACTCCAAAGAAGACCTTGAAGCACCCGCCCAGATGTGGGAGTTATACTCCATTTTTGGCCGAATGTATGTGATGTAGATGTTGAGGAGGTCGGAGGAGGTGAAGTATTTCTTGCACCGCTTTAAAAAAAACCCCAGGCACTTGAATGCTTCTTTCGACACTTTAAAATGTGTTTGTTCCAGCGAACATCACACTGAATTTTCATGCCCAGAACATCAAGAGCATCCGACTCCTTGACAACAGTCCCATTCATCAGTATTGCCGATGATGTTAAGCCCGTCGATCGTTTATAGCTCAACAGGCAGCATTGGGTTTTGCTAGCATAGAACTCGACCCTATTTGCAAAACCCCACTCTGAGACCCTGACAAGATCTTCGTTGAGTGTGTCAGTCATATTCTGACCCATCGCCTCTGTATCTGTGAGGCCCGGTCTACGGTCGAACGAATATGAGTGACAGATGCTGCTTTCGTCAGCAAACGAGTACATAGGGTTTGTTGTCAGACTCAGGAGGTCATTGAGATATATAAGAAACAGAGAGGGAGAGAGAACAGAGCCTTGCGGTGCCCCTGCATTTATAGCATACTCATCGGACGAGACCCCGTCTATAACAACACGTATAGAGCGATCACTGAGAAAACTCGATATGAATCGAGAAAAATCAGTACCGACTCCAAAAGCAGTTAGCTTTGATAGGAGTGCGCCGTGCCACACTCTATCGAACGCCTTAGAAATATCCAGAGCCATTACCTTACTTTCACCAAGCCAGTGAATTGATCGACTCCACTGCTCCGAAAGGAACGCCATCAGGTAGATCGGTTTCTACGCAAGCCATACTGTCGATCGTTGAGAAGGCCATTTGTCTCTAAATAATTTACAAAATGGTAATTGACCATACTCTCCATCACTTTCGAGAGTGCAGAGCACATTGCAACTGGGCGGTAGTTTTCAGGGTTACTAGCCTCACCCTTTTTTGGGATCGGTGTTACATTGGCAATCTTCCAACACTGTACTAGAGGTTGAAAAGATTGCGCATTGGACGAGCTAGCGTCGATGAACACTTATTTAGGACCAGTGCTGAGATTCCATCCGGGCCCGGGGATTTATTTACGTTGAGTTCCACAAGAACCCTTTTAAGTCCTCGAGTTCGAAAAAATATCCGAGGCATAGACGAAGATACATTTTCTATCACGGGAAGTGGTTGGCTGCTATCTGGCAAGGACAAATTCCTTGCAAAAATGCTAGCCAAGAGATTAGCCTTGCCAACCGGGTCAGTGAACAACTGGTCGTCCTTAATGAGGGTTGGCATCGAAGATGGTTTATCCCGTATCCTTTTAACAAACGACCAGAAGCTCTTGCTTCCCCTGGGAGAGGAGAGAACTTTGGCACGTAGACGTTGTTCGTGCAGATGTTTTTCCCGTCTAAGTGTCCTGGCACATGCAGCCATTTTCTGCTTGCGTAGCATATCAGTAGTGGCGTTTTTTTCCTGACGCCAGTTTCTGAAAGCTTCCGCTCTGGATCTGACAGCCTGTCGACATGTCTGGTAAACCAACACTTATGTCTTGGCTTAACCGATATATTCTTTTTGGGAATAAAGAGCTTCATTCCAATAAGAATAAAATTTACTACCATGTCTGCTGCAGCATCGATATTGTTATTGAGAAAACAGAGTTTCCAATTATGGTTTTTCTTTTCTTTTACATACACCAAATAAAAAAAAAACTGCAAAACCCGATAGACAAAAACCGGGAAAACCGACATGTTGGGTTAAAACTATTTTTAAGAAACCGAAGTTTGGACATAAAAATTGAAACGTCGGTTTTCGGTTTTGGGCACTCTAGTCCCCCTGATGGCTTGCTCGCACGATATCTTCGAATAGTGTCACGAATCGTTTTAAAATTAGCATGAAGTAATATTTGCCTTTGGAATTAAAAATGGGCCATAGTGACACAAACAAATCGCATAATATTTGAATACTTTTATGCTACAGGGTAGGAGGGTATATATCGTTTGGTACGTACAAAAAGTATAGCGCATCGAAAAAATCGTTTTAAACAAAACTATGTTTTGACCAAATCCATCTCATGAATTTTAAGTCATTTGAGCCATGTCCGTCTATCCTTCTGAGCGGCTGGTTCACTCGTTTACTTTCGAAAGGAGCTACCAATCGTTTTTTTCCTCAATTTTTCATGTCATAATATTTCTCTAAAGTGCCTATAAAGTCGAAAATGGGGCATATTTTCAAACCTACTCTCGTATATCCCACACAAATGTACCATTACACCCACTTTTGGTATTCTTAAAATATCCGCAATTCTATACAGTGTGATTGATTCACGACTGGACAAATTTCACCAGAATATTCTCATTTCATGAAAATATGTCCATCTATGACCATGTCCGAAAATACATGGAAATACAATGGAAGCGGTTTGGAAATTTTCGGATTGGTGGTCGGAGGGTACTAGGGTAAAATTGCTAAGTTCTGAATCAGTGGTCGGAATTTTTAGATTTTTTTCTTGGAAGATAGTCCTAATCTTACCTTTCCAAAATAAACTAAACGAAGCCCAGAGGTCCTACCGTTCCGAAGTTATGACTATTTGACTGAAATTCCAATTTTTTTTTGCAAGCGAAATGGCAGCACTCTTTTGAACATTAACACAAAAAAACTTTTTTCCTTGAGACGATAACGTGGTATAACTACGAGTATGTTAACGTGGTTTAACTATGTTTAGCGGATATGCACTTAAGGGCAGGCAGTTTCACATTTATCGAGAACTGCCGGCAGTAAAGTTTTACACCGAACACACTAGAAATTCCTTACACTGCATACACACTAAAACATATATGTGACAGCGCATAAAGAAAGGGACCTTAGGGTAAAAAAATCAATTTTCATTTTTTTTGGATGTGGACAACATCTGAGCATCAAATGAGACCGATTCCATGCCCCAAAAGTGTTCCCTCCCAGAGAAGTCGACGATTCTAAGCGCAAATAGAAAGGGACCTAATCTTTAAAATGGCTCTCCTGAACAAAACTTTTCATCAACTTTTCACTTTTTTTTGATGTGGACAACATCTGAGCATCGAATGAGACCGATCCCATGCCCCAAAAGTGTTCCCTCCCTGAGATATGCGCATTTTATGAAAGTGACGTCGACGATTCTAAGCGCAAATAGAAAGGGACCTAATCTTTAAAATGGCTCTCCTGAACAAAACTGGTTTTTAACCTTAGGTCCCTTTCTATTTTGCGCGACACATATGCATTTTGTGAATTTTGTTGTTGTTTCTATTATTTAAATATCTTTCAATGTCTGATAAATAGTTTAGCTTATTTGCAAAATTTTTAATTGATTGGTGATAATAATTTTTTGTTTGAAATTTAAGGGTTGTCTTTTTTTCTATGTACTCGTACTGTGTGATGAAAATTTTAGATGACAGTGGGTTGGAAAGGATCCCTAAATAGTACACTGATCATGCCATTTTTATAAACCAAGCAGCACATGTATTTATAATCCCATCCGCTACCACTAACTTATACTTGTATAAAACCTTGGATGTGCAAATATATCTGCCCGCATTGTAATCTCAGTATTCAAGTATTTGAAAACAGTTCACTTGTTCAGACATACAATGGAAATCGTTTTGTGTTTTTCCCAGTTCCGTTTTTCTTTGTTGTAAGGACGAAAAGGACTACTTACACATGTATTCATGTCGAACATGTAGCAGAAAACAATCGCAAATATACCACAGCGTATGAATGTCTAGTGTTTTGTCTGTCTGTCTGTCTGCCGGCCTGTACGGCCAGTGTGTGTTTTGCGATTTATGTCCAAATGAGTACAAATGTTTAACCAAATTTCAATCGTAATTATTGTAATTATTTTACCAACACCCGCGTGTATGTTGCCCCTACTCTGAAGCACTCATACACATTTTTGGCAAAAATATAAAAATATTTTTAGGGTTTATTTCATATTTAGGGTTATTAACATTCAAAAGGAGTTAAAGGATTAAAGCCGTACTATTTTGGTATAGTTTTGTTTCTATTTGTACTCCTTTTCGCTCCTGTGGTCACGTTTATGATGGGCATGGCGGTATTGCAAAGGAGTTGTCCGGTTGAATTATGCCTGGTGAGTAACGAGTGTGGTTTTGTGTGTACTGTGTGTGAAAGGATGTTTGTTTGCAGTATTTAAAGGATTAAAATGACCCAGTTTTTTGCTGCAAGCAGCATATAAGGTCCGCATTATTGTTGCCAAACAACAACTGCTGAATTTTATTTACTTAACTCTTTGTATTTCGATCAATGCAGAATGAATTCGAGAGTCGTTTCAACTATAATTTTCATTCGATTTCAATATATTTAGTAGGTTGAATTAATGTGCAGATGACCCTTAATTACGGCTGATAAGAAACTTAGTCTTTCAATTTCTATGATTTACATATATTAAAAAAAACTCTGGTTATCTATACAGTGGCCTTGACCTGACTCTGTTTAGCCTGAGTTTAGAAATAATCAAGTAAAATTAATTAGCACTCTAAAGTGCTAATCTTAACTCAATGCAGGACATACATATTCAATAAATCAAACTTTGCCTATCGAGAGGGGCTACTAGACCATCCATGGGGACACTCCCATTGGGAATAGGGGAAGTTCACCATATAATTATAATATGTCGAACAACTGGAAAATATATACCAATATCTATTATAATGACGGCAGCTGGTCCTTTTATTACTAGCGATTAGCAAAGGTTGAGTCAACTAGTGTGCACCTAAACAATGTCTACACAGAAAAAAAGACAACCCAAAAATTTTTACCAAAATGTTGGTATGAAAATGTTATCAATTAAAAAATTTCGTTAATAAGCTAAACTATTTATTAAATGTTGCAATGATATTTAATGAATGGAAACAACAACAAAGTTCATAAAATGCATGCACTGTATCATGCGAGGGATTTTAAGTGTGTTCGGTGGAAAGCTCTACATCCGGCAGTTCTCGTTTAATAGGAAAATGCGTGCCCTTAACTGTATTGGCGCTAAACATACTGCATATACGCTGCTTAGGGTCTTATGATGGTAAAGTGGTGCTCACCGAAACTGCAGTTACCCCTGCTTGTAACTAAAATCTTTCCGACTCTTTTTTGAAAATAATGTACAACCTTATTTTGTAAATATGTGAATTTTTTATCGCCGCATAAAGAAAATATTTTCAATAACAGGCTAAATATGTTAAGTTTTACATTTCATGATACAAAATTTTTTTCGATAAACTTTTTTGTAAATATGTAAATTTATTCATCACCACACTATGAAAATATTTTTAATAAACGGTATACCCTTTTTTGTAAATATGTGAATATAAATAAACAACGTACGTATATTGAATAAGAAAAGATAATAATTAGAAAACCACGACCTCGAGCTTGAGTATTAAATTATTTCGTCATATAATATATCTATTATCGAATATCGAATATTCATTATTAATCTACAACGAAAGACTGTTCTATTTAATATGTGAAATTTTTTTATCGCAAGATTCCTAATTAATTTTTGTTAGAAATAATGAATTATTTAATTGAAACGAAAACTTATTTTCTGCGTATACAGCAAAAATCTTTCGCCAGATTAGGAGCAAGTGGCTCGCTGCTTTACAAATGTGTTAATTTATAGGCGGAATGTCATCGATAAACTAACAGCACCAGAACACAGTAGGCCTATCACTCGTTTTTCCAAATCCCTTAAGTAATGTTAAACTTCAAATAGAGAAAATGGACCTCCTTTGCCGATTTCGAAAATTGGCACACGAAAACGGAATAGAATCGTACTTTAAGACGCTTAATGATGTAGTCGCATACTTAATACGATTGTGACCAAATTTTGCATAGAAAGTTACGAGCGATCCATTACCAACTCTGGTGAAATTGGACCTTACGCCTCAACTTTTATACCATAAGCCTACTGGGTAAGAGGTTATATATCATCATATCACACAACGAAAAATGATTTTAGAGCCTACATTTGGTTTGACCCTCTACATTTCATGACTTTTAAGTTTGATCCATTTCCGTCTGAACGGTTGATTGGCATGATAACTCTAGAAAGGAGCTAGCAATCTTTTTTAAATTTTTCATGTTATAATATTTTGCCAAAACTGCCATTAGGATTGAAAATGGGCCATATTTCCGCACTCATTCTGGTAACTCCCATACAAATAAACCATTACGCGAGCTCTCGGTATTCTTAGAAAATATTCAATGCTATTCAAACCACCGAAGTCAAAATTTGTTATTAAAAACAGAGTTATACGTTGAACTTGGTGACAAATAATTGGATTCCTGGTCACGTTTCTTCTGATACTTCTCACGCAAATTACAATTTTAGTTGCAGATTAGAACCTACATAACTTGTCACCCAGAGCGTTAATTCATTTAAAAATGAACGCTAAAATACTGAAAAAATGGCTTTGTACTTACATAGGCATGATTTGGTCGACACGGCATATTTTAGCCCCTCCCACGCGAATAAACTGTTACTCCCACTTTTGGTGTTCTTGAAATATCTATAATTCTATTCAAACGATCTAACTTAATATTAATACATTATAACACTGTTATATGGCAAACTTGGTAAAAAATAATTGGACTCCTAGCCACGTCCCTTCTGGCACCTCCCACTGTTTCTGTAAAGACTAGGACCCACATAGCTTGTCCCATAGTTTACGGAATTTGCTAAAATGTTTAACTTAAAATAAATCTATTGATGGCCCTCGATGTGGAGTCTCTCTAGAGGTGGCAAGAGTGAGTTTTATTTTGGTGGGCAATTGTGTAAAGAAAACTTGAAAAGTAAGGTTTACAACAGTAGTTCTCATTCGTTTGGGAAGAGCCTGGCCTTAAAGAGTTCGGTTTTACTTTCAACAATTGCAGCAAAGCTTTCTAAAGAGGGTTGTCGCGGACCCGAACTCATGACAAATGCAGTGTGCATCCACGAAAATCAATGTCATTTGGCCATTTTGTTAAAAACTTGTCTTCTTTTTAAATATAGAAGCAAGAGGTCTTGAGCCGGTTAATCCCTGTTCAATGTGTAAAAGCAACAGACCGAAATAAAACAAACGAGCTAAACATACCAGCGTACGAAAAGATCGGATGATATTTTGGTACCTCTAGTGGAAATTCGCCACTCCTTAAACTCTTGGTGTTAGCGTAAAAATTGTAATAACATTCATCAATTCTGGTGAACATAATTAGAACATCAATAATAAGTTAAACTTACTGGCAATAAATGGGAGCCTTGGAGCCACGCCCATTCTTGTAACTCCCACACAAACTGCACTACGCGAGCGTAGATTGAAACTCACATAATTGTATTCCTAAATCGAGAATTTCGCTTGAATATTGTTATCTACTGTATCTTTATTTCATTTTTGTATGTGTATAAGAAGAAAGTGGATTCCACGCCTATCCATGTACTTTCCACACAAATGATCTTTTACGATATTTTAATAAAATCGGTAAAATTGTAAATCCCTAAAGCGTGAGAATAAGTGCGGGTCGATTTGTTGGGAGGCAAAAAATCGCTCACGTGACTAGGAAAATCGTATTTCCTTTTTTGCTTTCAAGTACGGGTCAAAAGTCGGGACATCAGAACTCGTTTCTCGGGCAAAGTTTCTTATTTTGATCCCTACACGCAGAAAAAAAGTATGGTTGTGGTGACAATATTCGAAGAGGATAATACTATTGTTGGGTATATGGTTGTGGTACAACAATATTATGATCCTCCCAACAATAGTATGATTTAAATACAACCATACTATGATCCCCACAACAATAGTATGATTCACACATAACCATACTATGATCCCCATAAACATAGTACTATTCCCACACAACTATACTATGATATCCACAACCATAGTATGATCCTCACAACCATAGTATGTTTCATATGCAACCATAGTATGATCCTCACAACCATAGTATGATTCACACGCAACCATATTATGATCCCTACAACCATAGTATTATCACACACAATTATACTATGATCCCCAATATAATTTATTATAATTTGTTTAAGTTGTAGACATTAGATTTAAACCCTAATATTATTTATTAAAATTAGTTTAAGTTGTCACAAATAGATTTTAATTATGACAATTATTCAAAAATACATTAAATTCAAAATAATAAAAATACGTAAGTGTTTTTATTAAAAAAAAAATTCAGTTAAACAAAGTCAAAGCAGCTTGTTTAAAAAATTTTAATTTCGAAAGTACTATTATTGCATTAGATCCGTACCAATAACATTTGTTCTTAAAAGCATATTTAAATGAAGAAAAATTACAATCATGCAGTATGATTGCCGTAATCATATTATTGTTAACATAAAACGCCAAACACAATACTTTTATCGCACCAACGATGTTAATATTGTTGCTATAACCATATTTTCATTTTTAAATTTGGCAATAATACTATTGTTACATTTCAACAATATTAATATTGCAGCAATTATGCTATTGTCAAAAAAAAATTCAGTTAACAATGCTATGGTTGCGACGAACATAATTTTATTGCGGAAATCATATTATTATTGCCGTGACCATGTAGTAACCATGTTTTTTCTTTGCGTGTAGAATACAATTTTCCTTGTCACTTGGGCGACTCGCCCTAGTGAGGATATATGTAAGTCGGATCAACCGACTGAAATTTCCTTAGTACTCGTAGCTCCCGCCGCTCTAGAATCTATAAAATAAATGCAATATTGGTCTAGTTTGGTGAATATGATGAGCAACTTAGTACCAACCCCATCGATGCTCGGCCATATCGTTTGATCATTCGATGTAGTCATCTACAAAGGCCGCTTCCAAAATCTTGTCGCTCTACGAACCACAGTTGAAATCAATCTTGCTAATGTTAAACACACTTTGATATGGGTAAAATTGTAAAATATTCGTCCACGATTTTGAATATCCCCCATACAAAAATTCATCTCGTGTTGAGGTCTTTCCGCTCGAGGGGGCCAAATTTCGCATGGTGTGCAATGACTGCAATGACGACTGATAACCGACCGTACAGGAATTCCATCATATCGGTCCTTGTTTTTATAGAACGCCTTTTTTAAGCTTCATATCTAAATTGATCTTGCTCAAGTCTAGCACACAACTTTATGCGTAAACAATAAACCAACCTGCTAATATTGGGCCATATCGTTTCATGTTTTCATTTGGCTCCTTTATAAAAGTCCCTTCCGATGTGAGACCCTGTCGCTCTAAATAGAAGTTAAGCAAAGTGCGTTATAGGCGACTTTAACCCTACCGAAGCTGAACCATACGGAGTTATATTTTAATATAGCGCTCATACAAACATCCTTTCTGATTTGCGGTACTGCCACTCTACAGGTCATATTTCAAATTCTATCGAGCTCAAGTCCATTGGTCCATATCGGTTCATGTTTTCATATAGCCCCCGTCAAATATGTCCATTCCTTTCTGGAAGTGAAATATTAAATAAAACCTATATTATTACCAATTTTAGGACAGAATAGATGAGTCCTCTGAATAGCTGAAGAGTAGAGAGTATAACAAAGTCATCACCGTCCTACTTTACGTTTTTTACTTCTACTGCTTTAGAGAAGTCATATGACGGATTAATAAAACACTTCCTTGACAATATGTCAGAACTACTGAAAAAAGCTATAAAGGGCAAAAACGTTGCAGTTATCGGACTCGATAAGTCTGTAATGAAATGTGTTTTTACTGACTTCTTCTGTATATACTCAGAGAAAATTGTAGTCCAAACAAGCCTATTTGACCAAATTGGAAGGTATAACTATGGCGAGGATGACTTACTTCATTAGTTCTAAATATTGGAGCCATCAGTGTGAACTCGAAACTTGTTCGCATTTGTTCATCAGGATAAGATAATAGATGTATATCCTTTCAAACCCAACGTAACACTCTTCATTGTTGCTTTAAACCTGCCTAAAAATCTCGCAAACTTATTCCCTGCCATTGTTTGGCATGTTGTTTTTGCTCTTGTAATAGGGGTTATTAAGGACATGACATGAAGTGTACACCGACACACACTCACACTTACAGAGTTCTCTCAGAAAGACCAGGACAATACACACGACTGTGAAAGAATGTGTATTGGTGGTGGTGCACGTAGAGGATTATAAATGTTTTGGTCAAGTAAAGTAGTTATGGGCGGCTAATAGAGGGAAATTAGCAATTATTCACTTTACAAATTAGTGAAAATCTTGGGGATTTAAAAACATATTTTCGGGCTATTGTTGTTCGGCATGTAGTTGTTGTTATCCTCCCGACAAACACACCGCATCTCAGCTGCCCTACTCTGAGCCGTAGTCTGGTCTGCAAAAAAACAGATTTGAGGAGTTTTCAGCACCATGGTTCTAGATCTACTTAACAAAACGATTAGTACGATTACGGGGATTTAAGTTCATTTACGGCAATGCAAAAGAAAAAAATAGAGTGGAAACAGTTCGTCTTTGTGAAATTTAAAAAAAAATCTTTACCACTCACACATACACCATCGGACCCGGCTTGAGGGCATTCGGTGTTCTAAGCAAGGATCCTTAGTCCCATTACAATACGCTTCCATTCAATTGTGCAACTTCGCATCTTATTCTCTTTCGAGCAATGATTTCGTAATTTTGTTCTTACGATAGCATTGACGGAATATTGACGGATGCGGATGCATCTCCTGGTAGTTGTAGTTGTAACTGTGTATGTGCGCGTTTTGTAATCGTTCGTTTTTCCAGGAATTGCACCTTTTTAATGGAATTGTTGTGTTATCTGTTAGCGGCAGTTGTAATTGCATAAATCGCATACAATCTGTTGCCGCTCCTTTTTCATTGATCTGATTATTGAATGGCTGGAATGCGGTTTACCGCAGCTGTCAAGGCTTTGCTTTCATCTTATTATTACGGCTTAGATTTTATTGTTATGCAAACTGTTGGCGGCTGTTGGTTTGTTTTGAAAGAAGCCGTCAGCAATTATTAGATTACGCCGACCCAATTCCCGACCACCGGAATTTGTGGTCCATTGATAAAAACTACAAGATAAATACCGCACACAAAATTAAAATGTCAAAACAATTTCATAATTAAAGATCAATATTGTGGGAAAAATTCGGTTAAAGTTTTCGATAATGAAGCAAGAGCTCTTAGGGTGGATATGTGCAGTATGGGACCTGTGATATAAACTAAAGAGCTCGGGGCAAGCGTAGTATCAAGAATTTTCTAAACATACGGTGGGCGATTTAACATTTTAAATTTAAATCGCCTCTTAAAAAAAGTACTGATAATTTTTTCTTATATTTGTTTTTTTTTTTTGGAAGCGTTGAACTTTGTCATTTAATAATGTCATTTAATTATATTATTAAACTCACTTCGCCCAATGGGCTGAAGATTGTTTGGCAGGAGATGAAGAATTTTACCGAAATATCGTGTTTTCAGATGATGCCCATTTTCATCTCGATGGCTAGTCAATAAGCAAAATTGCCGCATATGGGGTTCAGAGAACCCACATGTGACTATTAAGAAGCCAATACATCCACAACAAGTCGCTGTTTGTATTGGATTTTGCGCTGGCGGTATCATTGAGCCGCCATTACCGTCAACGGTGAGCGATACTGCTGGGGAGTACCTTTAAGGATTCCCTTAACGATACAAGTCTGTAAAACAAGTAACGAGCAAACCATTTGTTGGACAGAGCCCAAAACAGTTAACATAGTCTTGGAAAATTCGGTCATCGTGCCGTTATTATAGTGCCACTAGTACATGTACGACCACACGTCACTAGTACAAGATGATTCAATTGTAATGCAAAAGTTGTCAGTCACAGTACCCCATCTATTATTTTGCTGATGAAAAGACAACCCTTAAATTTCAACCAAAAAATTGGTATGTACATTTAATTACCACTCAATTAAATTAAAATTTCGTAAACAAATAAATATTTAGATTAATCCCTCTATTTTGAGCCCAACCCACTTTAAGAGATGTATCAAAATCAGGAAAAAAAACAAGAATTTTCGGTTCACATTTCTAAAAAGTAGTCCGACGAACGATAAACATTTTTCTACACACTGAGCACAGATTTGTTGCCACAACCGAATTTTTTGCCATCCGAATGCTGGTGGTTGCATGTACTATGTATTCAATCGCTACAACCAAATGATGATTGGGTTTACGCCAATTTTCAGTAGTGGGAATTGACAGAAACGGTTGAAGTGACAAATTATCGGTAACACTTACTAACTAGGTTGATTATTGGAACAGAATTTGTACATGTATTGGTAGTCGTTATAAATAATTAGCTATAAGTACTCTTTGAATTCGGTTGTCGTCACCACGAGCATTTGTTAACTGAACCAACTAATGGTTACATTCTATGTATTTGGTTATCTAACCGAAATTAAATTTTTTTGTTTACTTTTTATATTTAAAAATATTTATTCTGTTATTTGAATTACGAGCAAGTTTTTTATTAACTTGGTTTTCACTCTCGAATCTAATAAAGTTTGTATGAACAAGTGAATTTTAGGTTAAAGCTGAATATGAAATGTTATTTAAATGAAATAAAGTGGAATTGTAGCCAAAATATTTTCGACTACTTAAGGGTTATTGTGACACTATGACCCAAATAAATGCTTGAAATCTAGGCTACAGATGTGA
Source organism: Hydrotaea diabolus (assembly GCA_963513945.1). NCBI lineage: Eukaryota > Metazoa > Arthropoda > Insecta > Diptera > Muscidae > Hydrotaea > Hydrotaea diabolus. The sequence goes on from OY740717.1 coordinate 127,157,401, forward strand.
TGAAAAATATATACCTTCATATCGGTCATAGTTCATATAGGGTTTTTTAAAAAAAAATGGTTGGAAAAAAATTAATATCCAAATCGGCCCTCTGTGGTTTTTTTCATTCTAAAAAAACTTATACTTTTTTGTAGAGGGTTTTTAGTTGTTTTCATATTTTTTTTAAAAAATGTATCATTTTTTGTTATCAAGCAACACTGCTACCCAATACTTCTATGCCTGTCAGTGACGTTCTATCCCTGGAACTGCCGCTAAGACATCGATGAATCGACTTTTCATTATGACAAAAACCCCATGAATTATTTGCATAAAGCCCCCAAATAAACACAATGCGAGTATTTTAACCTTAACTACGACATGGCTACAAGTTAGTTTTCATGATTTTACTATGGCAGCTCGTTTAAAAAACTTCAGCATCTGACCAACCTAAACGCCTTGCAGTAGAATTTAAACACTACCATCAAATTTTCAAATTAGTTCACACGCATATCCATATGCCTGTGAAAACCGAACTGTGTGAAAGTGTTAATAATCGTCTTCACTACGAGTATTACCCGTGTATGATGTTTCTGACACATAAAACGGCGGCAGCGGCACAAATTTAAATATGACAATCCTTTTATGACATCAAAAATGGTGTTATTGGATTTTAATCCGATTTACAGATAACCACCAGCCAAACAACAGAAGATGTATGTGCTCCTGCACGTCCTCCGCATTGGCATGGCTAATAACTAAATGACACAATAATGAACTTAAGCATACAATTTTAAATTCATTCCAATTATGGAAATCTTAAAAATTTCAAAAGGACCACTAAAAGGAAAGGGGGTGGAAATCTGTTGAGCGGCATTTTTTGTGAAATTTGGTATACACAATTTACTGAATACTAAAAATCATAATTATTTTGAAATAACCTGTCAATGACATAAATAATTTCTTTTATTAATTTCAAATGTGGTTCAGATTAAATTATCTTTGAAACGCGGCCTAATCTAAAGGACGTGCTGGCCTAAAAAGACGTCGTGAAGTTGTACCCCTTTTGTTGCGACCTGCTGGAAATCACCAGCCAGCAATTAATAGGGTGTTACATACATTTTTAATATCTGTGAAACACGCTCACACTTGCTAGGGCACTTGCACCATTGCAAAGAGTATTAAACAATTGTCATTTTACGACAATCATCCCCTTCCGCCCTTCCTTACCCCTTCACTGAATCAATGCGCGTTCAAAAAAAGAGGGAGACGCTGTGTCAAGGGAGACACGTTTTTCAGTTTTAATCCGTTTGTTTGCTGATGACATTTCTATTGCTTCCCCGAAAATGTTTAAGATTATGGACTCATGCTTGATTTGCTGCTGAATGCGCTCCCGGACTCGGAGGCGGAGATTGTTTGCGAAACTTATTTAAGTCATTGTTATGTCTGTTGTTTTGTGTGGGGTTTTGCGGTCGAGTTGTAAAAGGTTTTGAAAACAAGTTGGTTTTTACTGCCAACACCCAGTTTTTCGTATCCTTTTGTGTTAGGAGATTTTTCTGATGTTTAAGCTCACAACTCATTTAAATTTTATTTAGAATACCCTACAATACGCAATGCTATGCTGAGTTTTTAATTGGGTCTGTACAATATTTACATATACAGGGTGATTCATTCACGACTGGATACATTTTACCAGCGTATTCCTTGGCTTATTTCATAAAAATATGTCCATCTACGACCATGTCCGAAAATTCAAGTGGGCGCAATGGCAGCAGTTTGAAAATTTTCGGATTGGTAGTCGGAGGGTACTAGGGTAAAATTGCTGGCCGAGATACGGAGCTTTCAAAAAAAATGGAAAAAAAACACATAAGAACGTGCACATAACTTCAATTTTCTCATCCAGATGGCAGATAACTTAAGTTTTCTTCTCTTAAAAGATAACTACCTCTTACCTTTCCAAAATTACCTAAACCAAGCAATTTTACCCTAGTACCCTCCGACCACCAATCCGAAAGTTTTCAAACCGGTACCATTTTGCACCCTTGCATTTTCGGGCATGGTCGTAGATGGACATATTTTCGTGAAATGAGCGAAGGAATACGCTGGTGAAATTTGTCCAGTCGTGAATGAACGAACCTTATGAGCTGCTAATCAAAGTTTATTTTTAAAAATTCCTAAAATGGAATATTTTGGATTGAGCAGACGTTCCCATGATTTGTAGAAAACAAAGTTTGGTTCGCTTTACTCCCTGATGTGATTCAGACCTAAACGGCTCCTGAAGTGCACCAACTTCATGCAACGATTACACCTGACAGAAGTAGCACGATGGTGTATACGCTTCTGACAAACCGAGTAGATCCAAGGTCGGGCGTTTTGTTCAATCCCGGCTCGGACCAGTAATATTCGGAGCAGGCGTTCCGGAAAATGTTGCTGAGGCTGATTTAGCAGCATCGCATTAGAGATTCCTGTCAACTCAATTTTCCAAGATCTTTATGAAGATTTCTGGTTCTATCTCACGAATGGCTTATTCAACATTCGCGTAAATGCATCATTCGAATATACAATCAAATCCTAATTCATCGGATTTCGTCTTAAAATCTATTACAATTTGTATGGAGTTGACATCCAAAATCCGTATAAGGGTCTGAATCGTTACTGGATCGTTTACGGTACCCCACAAAAAGTCTAGTGACGTCAAATTGCAGCTCCATGGTAGCCAATTGGCTGAAAAGGCTGATAACAGGATTACCAAACTTAGAGTGCAAAATATCGATTGTGACGCGGGCCGTATGACTTGCGCACCATCCTTCTAAAAACTGAGATCGCTCCTGTCTTTAATCATCGGCCACCAAAAATTGCTTATCACGACCCAGAAGTGCCGTTCATTAACCAGAATAAGGGTTTTAGCTTAATTTCAAAACAAAAAATTAACATATGATGCCACCGCCTTAAACTCCGCACCAAACTGTTACTCTTTGACAACTCATTGGCTGCTTGACGATCACGTAAGCGTTTTTCGATCTCGATATCAAAAAATTCACTAGCCATTTGGAGCCGACATTTAACAGTAGGTCTCGGTCAGTATGTTTCATCATTATATCGTGCACAGCTCACTGATTTGAGAGAAGTTTCCCGTCTGTTTCTTTCATGGGCTGTTGAGGCAAGATATTAGAGCATGTGTAGATAAGAAAGCTTATTAACATAGCTAACATAAAGGGAATGAGAGCCAAATATGTACAAAGAAATAAAGTATGGTTGGTTTTACCATATTCGAAGACCATCATGCTATTGTTGGTATATGGTTGTGGCACAACAATATTATGATCCTCACAGCAATACTCGTATGTAGTATGATTCACACGCAACCATACTACGAGCCCCACAACAATATTATAATTCACTCTAAACCATACTATGGTCCCCACAACCATATTAAGGTCCTCAAAACCATAGTATGTTAAACGTTCAACCACAGTATAATTCCCACAACCATAGTAAAATTTACAACCAACCATATTATGATCCTCAAAACCCAAGTGTGTTTCATGTAAAGGGTGTTTTAAGAAGTGTTACTGGTTTTCAAACTGGCCACCCTTTTTTCGGAGTTGTTCTTTTCGACAGCTGTCACTTGATTTATGTTGCTATTTTAAAATAAATACTACAGAACAAATTGGGGTGAATGGGCCCTAAACGCCATCTCGTTTATCGTTCCTGATTTTTAAAAGAAAATTTTGTTCAGCGATAAATCTCACTTTTTGTTGAATGGCTACGTAAATAACCAAAATTGTCGCTTTTGGAGAAATGAAAATCCACAAGCCACTGTTGAGACGCCGTTACTTCCTCAAAAAGTCATTGTTTAATGTGCTCTATGGGAATCATTTGTCCATAATTCTTCAAAAATGAAGCCGGCCATAATGTTACATCAATGGAGAACGCTATAGAGCCATGATTAATGAGTTTTTCGCGCCTGAATCGGAGGATCGTGATGTGGAAAACGTAAATATGGTTGTGGAGAAAATGAAAATATGGTTGGTGCGACAAAAGTACTGCTTTTTGGATTTTACGTTAATTGTAATTTTTCTAAATTTGAATATGGTTTCTAGAACAATGTCATTGTTACTAATCTAACGCAATAAGAGTAATTTTTATCTGTAAATTTAAAATTTCTACTAGAAACATTTTTAATAAAATATTTAAATACACTAAGGTGTTTTTAAGCGGATTTTTTCTATTGTTAAGTAAATCACCTCTATTATTTAGAATTTATTATATTTTTAAACTATTAACTTAACAAAAGTCTCTTTCGTTGAATAACAGCATAACCCAATTATAATAAATCATTTTGGGGGTCATAGAATCGATGAGTGGGATCATACTACGTTTGTAAGGATTAGAACATGGTTGCGTGTATTATAATATGGCTGTAGAGATCATACTATGGTTGTACGTGAAACATACTATGGTTGTGATGATCATAATACTGTTTTGGGAATCAGAGTATGCTTGTGTGTGAAGCATACCAATGTTGTGAGGACAATAATATTGTTGTGTCACAACCATAAGTGTGATGCTTTTCGAAGTGTGATGCTCTTCGAATACGAGTATTTTCACTACAGCCATTCTTTTTTTCGTGTACAAAAAATTAAAATGTGCAAAGTTCTTATTTATTTTGCTTTGCCAGCTGTAGTGGCCTTGCTATCCTTTCCAATTTAAATTCTATGCTGTAGGTGTGGCACTTTGCGTTGTAAAGATTTTTATTGTCGCTTTCAGAGCACCAGGCAGGAACACAAACAAACACCATCAACAGAAGCACAACAAAACTTTCGTTTCTGGTATCTTTTAAGTGCTCTTAAATGTGAAAAGGAAACCATTTAAAGGATTTCCACACAATCCCTGAGCTTGGCACAACACCCGGTAAAAACATCCCCCTTTGTGGTAGGCTGGCACATCTCTCGTCGTCGTTCACGGCCTGTGTTTTTTCCGTTTGTGGCAAATAATAAATGCGTGTGAATTGTAATTATAGAAAAATCATCGAAAATCAAAACAAATCGTACCATCCATCACACTTGTGGGTTCTGGTGGGTTGAACCAACGAACAAAGTTCTCTCAGTTCCTTTCAAGCAGTCAAAGTCATTCATTCCATTCATTCATCGACATCATCACCTCATATGTTATCAAATCGTCCGTGTTATTATTATTAATCCCAAAACACAACATCCTTTCATATTCATATTCGCCATCGCCTTTGCATTCCCATTCAGATTCGCTTCTATACTTCAGTCATATATGATTTTGATTCATTTCGCATTCATTCAATATTTACGATGATGGGGTGCTGGGGTTTTTTTTCGCACTCCATAATTGGCTTTCTTGTATTGTCAGACAAAGGCGACGATCGTCACTCACTCTCTGTAATTTTGGCAAAAGTATTGATTTTGATGTCAGTTTTTTTTCCTTTTCGAAATATGACAAGAGAATCTTTTCAAAAGAATCTCGTTTGTGTGTCTGGTGTGTGTGTGCTGTGGGTGATATGTCGGAAGGATGGTTGCCAGGGGAGGCGGTGCGAACGACTGGAATGGTGTTTAACCATAATTATATGGTTTTGTCACAGTCGGCAGTCACAGTGGCAGCAGTGTCGAGTGTGTTGGATGTCCTTTGTTGCTGCTCCTGGCTGGATGTTGACAAACATACATATCAATTAGTGAAATTAGTTGAAGCAGAAGATTTCTGTGGTATTTAATATTAATGCCACAAAGTAATTGGATTCCCTTAAAGCAAAGCGCAAAATTACAACTTTTGCTTTTTGTTCATCCGATAATTAAGATAAGTACACACTTAAGGGAGCTTAAGACAAATGCTTTGCATATTATTTACGATTCGAATAAGACAGTTTTTTAAAAAAAAATTAGCCAAAAACGATGTCTGCGTTAAGAAAAAAAAAACTCTGCGGTTCAATACAAAAATTAATTAGTAATGAATGTGATAAAACTTTTCACATATTAACTAATATATTTATAAGTTGTTCATCGAAAACATTTTCGATTTCAAGCGATAAAAGCAATTTACATAAAAAAATTTATGCCTTTTTTTTAAAATATTTCCGTTATGAGGTGATGAAAATATTCACTTACGTATTTACAAAAAAAAAAGTTGTAAGCCGTATATCGAAAATAGTTTCGTATCAAGCTATGTACAACTTTACACACTAACGAAAAAGGTGTAAGCCGTGCATTAAATTTTTTTTTGTTATGAGGCCATAACTAAATTCATTTATTTACAAAAAAAATGTTATTTTTTTTAAAGCAATCCAAAAGACTTTTATTTACAAGCATTTGTAGGGGTGTATGCAGTTTCAGTAAGCGCCACTACACCATAATAAGACCCCAAGCGACGAATGTGCTATAACTACTATACACTTAAGAGCAGGCAGTTTCGTATTTAACGAGAACTGCCGGCAGTAGTTTTTCACCAAACACACTAAAAATCCCTGGCACTGCATACTTATTAAAACACATACACCCACGATACGGCGCATAAATTTTATGAGTTTTGTTGTTGTCATTCCAATAACTTATACCTAAATTGTTTAACTTATTGACGAAGTTTTTCATTGAGTGATGATAAAATTCACATGCCAGTTTTCTTGTTGAAATTTAAATTGAATATTTTTTAAGCAAATTGAATTTTTTGTTAAGCAAAATAAATGGTTTTAAATAATATTTTCTAAAAGGGTAAATGGGATATTTTACCTTAAGCTTTAGGAAACAAGTTACACTACGACCACTTTCGGGAGTCTGAGCAAGATCGGACTTACCATGTGGCTTCTAGAGCGGGAAGGACATATTTTGACGACACTTTTATAGTTACGACAGGTGTAGTTACACAGATTTTTTCGATTTAATTAAAAAAGTCAAACAAAAAATCACATTTACCTATTAACTAAAATATTCTCAATTTGTTGATCGAAAATATTTCCTTTTTTTGGCTTTTCTTAGGATTTCCTAAATGGACTTTCAAAGTCCCATTCAACTTCAATGCAAATAAAAGATTATTATTTCATTCTTTCATTCCGGCGTTTCGTTGGGATTTTTCGTACTTCTTTTATTAAATCTGGCAACCACATATATAATTAACTTCTTTTATTACTTCTTTTATTAAATCTGGCAACCACATATATAATTAAGGAACAACATTTAGTAAAATTGAAATAATTTACATTATAGAAATAAGTAAATTTATATATAATCATCCGTCAATCTACATTTAATTTGTCTTTAATTACACAGGGCAACAGTGATTCTGCGTTGCGGTGTTTGTAAGGAAATTTTGGTGGATATGTTGATGAAGATCTAAGGCTATAATTTACTTTTTTTAAATTGACTCTGGTTCTCTGGTTTTTCTATTTGTTAAATGCATATAAAATCAAAAAAGTCACAAATGCCAATTTTTGATCTTTAATTATAAACATAGATTTTTATTGGGCCAGCAAAGTGGATACACTAAATATCCCTGTTTTCTATGTCTATGGGACAGTCGTGCAAAAAATGAACACTGGAGCAGGACAGACTGGCCGTCAAGACTGAACATGACTGTAGGGAAAGATAACATCGTTCATGAACCTTTGATAAGTCGAGAAAAAATCATTCTTCCACCACTCCACATTAAACTTGGCCTTATGAAACAGTTTGTAAGAGCACTCGATACGAATGGCGATTGCTTTAAATATATTTGTCAAACATTTCCTGGTCTTAGTACAGAAAAGTTAAAAGCAGGTGTTTTTGACGGGCCACAAATCCGTACTCTTATAAACAACGATGATTTCACAAATCACATGACTCAGATGGAAGTGGAAGCATGGATAAGCTTTGTATCAGTTGTCAACAATTTTTTGGGGAATAACAAAGCTAAGAACTATGCAGAAATTGTTAGCAAAATGCTCCAGAATTTCCAAAAACTAGGAGCTAATATGAGTATAAAAGTGCATTATCTGCACAGTCATTTGGATAAATTTCCTGACAACCTCGGCGATTATAGTGAAGAACAAGGAGAACGATTACACCAGGACATCAAGATCATGGAGGAAAGATACCAAGGACGGTGGGATAGCCATATGATGGCAGACTACTGTTGGAACCTACAACGGGACTGTCCCAACAAAAATTACCAAAGAAAATCCCATACAAAACGGTTTTCTTAACTCGTGTTTCTTATAATTATGGAATATTTCTGTTATTAATGTTCATTTAAAAAATTTATCACAATGAGATACCATCACTAAATTGTGAATTAATCCAAAACTTGTTAATCGATTTTATTGAAATATGGCTACTTTTATTTGTAACATATCTATGTTTATAATTAAAGATCAAAAATTGGCATTTGTGACTTTTTTGATTTTATATGCATTTAACAAATAGAAAATTTTTTTTTTTTTGGAAGAAGTTTTTGAATATTTTCGAAATTATTGACTTTATCAAAAAACATTGTAGGGGTAACTTGAATGTAATTTAGTTGCGGATTTTAAATTTTTTTCTTAACCAAATCGGAAAAACTGTTCCTGAGTTATGCTAAAATATATGGTGAAACCACCTACATTTTTAAAACAGCGGTTTATCTCGAGAACCAGAGTCAATTCAAAAAAAGTGAATTATAGGATAAGAATATCACTATCTCATACAACTAAATTGACTCCAAAAAGTTGAACCGCAGAAAATAATCAAAATTTTGTCACCCTGTGTTATTAATACACACGCAGACAAAAAATATGGTTACTATATGGTCACGGCAACAATAAAATGTTCTCTGCAATAAAAGTATGATCGTCGCAACCATAGTATTGTTTTTTGAATTTTATTTTGACAATAGTGTGATTGCCGCAATATTAATATTGTTGAAATGTAACAATAGTATTGTTGCCAAATTTAAAAATAAAAATATGGTTGTAGCAACAATATAAATATGGTTGGTGCGACAAAAGTATTGTTTTTTGGGTTTTATGTTAACAATAATATGATTACGGCAATCATACCAGCAAAATCGTATTTTTTTTTGATTTGACGATGTTATTGTGACGAGTCTAACGAGTAATAATAGCATATTTTATATGTAAATTATTTTTTTCAAAACAAACTAATTTGCTTTAGTAAGAGTATAACTGATAAATTTTTAATAAGTACATTTTTTCTACTGTTACATAAGTCACTCCGATTATTAAGAGTTCAATGTATGTTTACATAATTTACTTAATAAAAAAATCTCTATTGTTGAATAGTAACTTAACATAATCCTTACGAAGAATTTTGGGGATCATAGTTTGATTGTGTGTGAGTCATATGGTTGTGAGGATCATACTATGGTTGTATGTAAAACAATCTATAATTATGAGAATCTCAATATGGTTGTGGGGTCGTAGCATGGTTGAGTGTGAATAATAATATGGTTGTGGGGATCGTAGTATGGTTGAGAGTGAATAATAATATGGCTGTAGGGATCGTAGTATGGTTGTGTGTGAATAATTCTATTGTTGATAGGACCATAATATTATTGTGATGATCATAGTATGGTTGTGTGTGAACCATACTATTGTTGTGATTATCAAAATATTGTTGTACCACAACCATATACCCAACAATAGTATGATCCTCTTCGAAAATTGTCACCCCAACCACACTTTTTTTCTGCGTGCAGTACTTTCCTATTTCAGACAATAATCATTTTCACATTTTTACAAAAAAAAAACTCGTTAGCTGTTTGTCGAATATATTTTCGTTATGAAGTGGTGAACAAATTCACTTATTTCCAAACAAAAATGTTGTAAGCCGATTATCGAAAATAGTTTTCGTTTTGAGACGACGAATCATTGCTTAGTTCATATTTAGATTTAGAACATTTTATGCAAATTGAAACCAAACATTATTTAAAAAACTGTCGAAAAGACATTTAGTTTCCAACAGGGCTGACTTGGTTTTGGCGAGCGCTAATTAACAATTTTTAGACCTTAAGCAACGAATGTGCCGTAAGAAGCAGAATAAAACATTCATTTTACTAGGCCCAGAGAGGCCCAAGGGACCTAAAATCGGCCTCCTTGATCTATAGACTTAAGGGTATTAAAGAACAATAAAATTTCGTCACGAATCAGAATATTTTATTAATTTTAAGATTAGAATAAATTTGAGTCCAGACGGGTAAGGTTTCTTGGGGCTAAAAAATTGGTCCCTTCAAACATGGACATATGGATACTTAGAAACAATGAAATTTTATTAATCTGAGTATGACATTTATTTTATTATGTGCCAAAATTCAAGGCCTTGGTTAGATAGGGTATTTGGGCCCTGGGACCTAAAAACCGACACCTTATGTTCAGGGACATTGGGTATCCAGAAACAGTGATATTTTCTAAAAATTCAAATTTGTATGTACTATATTTGTGCCAATTTCCATTGGGATCCAAAAATCGACCTCCTTGAACTAATGACATATGGGTATTAAAGAAATATTAAAAAAAAACGTCACGGATCCAAATATAATATTAATTTTACTTTCCGATTAATTAAAAATCCTTGACCAATGGGTAAGATCCCTGTGTACCGAAAAATCGGTTCAGAAACAGTGGAATTTTATGAAGATTTTGAATATGACATTTTTTTTACTAAGCAGCACTGTAGGCCTTGACATTTGGGCGAGGTCTAAATTCTGTGGTCCATAGGACTTAAAACCGCCCCTTATGTTCGGGGTACATGGGTATCCAGTAACAGTACATTTTTCAAACAAATCCAATTATGTACCTAGATTTAGGATTTGGGCGTATTTTACATTTTGGCTTACCCATAGGGGTCATTCGACTATGGACATAAAGATATTAAAAACAACAAAAATTTTCGTCTCGAATCCGAAAATAACATTATTACTACTATGCGACTATATTTACTTATAATGTCTTGGACCATAGGTCAAAGGTCTCCAGAGAGCGAAAAATTAGGTCCCTTTGAACATCGATATACGGGTACTCACAAAAAGTGGAACTTCCTCACTAATCTCAATATGCTTTTATTTTGAAGATTCGACTAAATTTAAGGCCTGAATCAGCAATGGATATATGGGTTCTTCAAATCAATAAAATACACGAATTTGAACAGGTCAACGAGTTATTGTACCCAAAAAATGTAGATCTATCAATCATGGACGCACCACCAACAACCACATTTCCAAAACTGTCAATGCCATACTACAACGCAATCTATGGTGGAGAGCATTAAAGATTCGGTCCGGCCGAACTTTCGAATGATCCACTTGCTTTTTCAATAATTTCTTAAAATTTACTCTCGCTCTCGCAAACAGACTATTTATTATTGAGCTGCATGAGTGCGTGGGAAAAAGTATATTCCTTCATCCCAAGTTAAAGAATTTTAAAATGGACGGACGAAGTGGTGACGACACTATTTGTTATGCGCTTTAGGCGTTATGGCCGAGTGTTTCGGCCTCTTAGGGGTGGACTACTACTGGAGCTGCCTTGAAGAAGACCATATAAAATCGATAGAGCCCTTGCTCAGTGCCTACCCAAGGTTTAAAGAATCTAGACCATCCCTTTAAAAAAGGGTTTTTTGATGACCTTGCAGACATTGCAATTGTAACTCTAAGGGAAATCTCCCAATTCATCGAGAAGACAGGCTGGTTTAAAAAAACGCACATACACTTGAAAGATTTTTTCAAATCGTTCACTTCTTCTTCTTTCTTTATCTTCAGACATAGGGTACTACAATGGCCTACCTTTCAACCTAACCAGGGGCTCGGTACCTTACACTAACTTGCATGAACTTCTGTTAAATAACGAGCTTTTATTACATGGAAAGCTATTGTTTAGCACTAGGCCTCATGCCATTATAATATTTAGCTTCACTAAGCTTTTAGATCAACTCTTAAAATCGTTTCAATGTTGTGCCCCAAGATCGGTCTAGGTTGAACTTATCTAACCAATTTGCCACTTGTTTAAATGTCGATTTAAAAAAAAAACAATTTTCAAGCAATATTAATTCAACTAAAAATTGTTCCCACGCTTCTACATATTTTCTACGTGCACATTTTTCCCTGTCAAACGTTTCTTGTTATCGTTTTTGAATTATGCTAATAAAAATCATATTTCCTGTCATATTACAACCCTACGCTTCCGGTTCTGAAGCTTTCCACAAAACACTATGATTAGGCGGATAGCAGGCAGGGTGGTTAGAGAGCAAACCCACTCATTTTGAGTCAACCCGCCCGCTCGTCTGTTTACTAAACTTGTATGAGGCTAATAATAGTTGGTAACACGTGGAAGGCAAATAATGAAACGGGGTAAAATAAGAATCGCAGACGACTGCAGTGGGTAACAATTCCGTTGAAAGTTATGACATGTTACCATTTGAGTTTTGCCATAACCGCCTTCCACAATTTGTTGCAAGTTAACAAGTTGTGTGCAGGGCAGGGTGTTCCCGCGTGTGTTTACATTCAATAACACTTAAGCTAAATGTTGGTGCGTGCCCTGACTCACTGGTCTGACGGTCGGGTTGCAATTGGGAGATGCAACCCCCTCGCGGTTAAGCCTATTATTTTATGACATTGTTTGTCGTGTGACCGAGGCTTGCCAAACCAAACCAAAGCGCTGTAAGCGTGTAAACCTTCGTGCCGTCCTTCCCATTCCTCCCATTTTAACGTATAAATACCAGAAAAACGCAGGCGACAACAACCCAATCATTTTGTAACCGTTTATGCCTCTTCCTCCTTTGAACTTCCTAGATATTTGCGTCTGTTTGCTGGGTTTTTGTTTTTTGGAACTTCCGTTTTTGGCAGCTATACAATTATAATTTGATACAAGCCGAACGTCGTCCTGCAAGTCTTGTCACGCTCCTTAATTGGCCTTCTCCCTGGTGTCTGAGCGTACATGGTGTTGGTTTGTAGAAATGTCCTTCATTTCTTGCCGCTCTTGTCGTTGTTGTAGATAGAGGGGAGAAGCGTATGCAAGGACTTCTTGCGGCCTTTGTGTATTTTGGCTAATAACCAATGTGTTATTATTGTCTATTTGTCCGTAATGAATGTTGTTTTTCTTCACACTTTTTGTTGTTGTTTATTTACGCGTTGTTTTTTCTTCTCACTCTCTCTGCCTCCTGTTGCCGTTGTTGTCACATTTCCTGCCGGTTTATGATTTATTGACTTTTGCTCAATATCCGTTTTAGCCCCATTAAAATGCTGAAGAGGAAATTGTTTATTTGTCAAGTGAGCTACTGCTTATGTCGTTAATATCCTTAACTCTTGTTTAATAGCGGAAATTGGGAAAGTGGTTTTGGGTAAAAAATAAGAAAATGACAATCCCTTTTTAGTAGGAAAATGAAGACAATGGATCCTTTATAGAAGATAGACACTTAAATCTTTGATAGAAATGCATATTTGTATTCGTGAAATAAATTCGTTTTATCTTGATTCCCAATCCCACATGATTCACTTCAATAACATACTTTTTTTATTAATTAAAATGACTATATTCATTTGAGTATTCAATAGTGGACTTTTTAAGCTTTTTAATATCGAGTACTTGATACTGGCTTTTTATTTTGATACTCGAATCCGTATAAACACTTTTAACTTCAAGAAAAACTAAAATATAAATTAAAATTTCTCTATCGATTGAATAACGGGTGGACCATTTAAAAATTTAAATGGGACCTCAGGTCAGTTTGAGCCAAGAACTAAAATCTCATGACCATCCGACGCGTTTTCGCTTCTCCCTATGGGCTGAAGATTGTTTGGCAGGAGATGAAGAATTGTACCATATGAAGCTCATTTTTATCTCGGTGGCTATGTCAATAAGCAAAACTGCCGCATACTTAAGCTGGAAAAGTAAGAAAGTGAAGACAATGGATCCTTGATAGAAGATAGACACTTAAGAAATATATAATAATTATAGAAATAAATAATAATTATAGAAATGTATATTTATACTCGTAAATTAATTTATTTTTATCTGGCTTCACATTTCCACATGGTTCACATGGTGGTCAACACTACCTCCTTACTATACCACTTGACTTTGAGGTTCCGAAAAATATTCTGAGTCCATCTTAACATAGGATTCATCGTCCATAACAATGTAGTCATTAGTTTCTTGAATTGAACGCCGCACAATTTTCAAAGTCTGGTTAGATCTATATCTGTTTTTTAATGCTTTTTTGATACTTTTAGTTTTTTATAGGTCTTCAGATTATGTCTTCCCTTTTTTATTTGCACCATGAAGACTGACTACATACTTATTTGCCAAATCACTCACTGACATTCATTTATTTTTATTTATTACAGTTAGTACTTTTGACTCAAGCTTTGAGTCATTTTGACCTCATTTCTACCACTATTTTCCAAGACTCTAAAAGAATGGGTAATCCCAAACTTAGTTATAATTTCGTTAAATAGAAATTGAACGATCTTGTGCAGTCAATGTGTGTAATTTTTTCAGTACGTTCGCTTTAGTTCGTGGCAACGGAGTTAATAGCATAAGAATATCAAAGATATTTCTAGACAAAAAAAGTTTGTACTTTCCGCAATAAAAACAAAGGAATATACTTATGAGATCCACGTAGTTTAAAGTTTCACTTCGGTGCAGTCCTTTTTCTCATTATCAGTTCACACTTACTGCATTTTCGCCGACTTCCGGTTCAGCAATATAAATTCAGAGTCCTGTTTTTTTGCCTAGCTTCAAGCCATCCGTATTACAGCGAATTCAAGCGGACAACTTTGCTAGGGTTCCAATAATCCAAGGTTGTCTGTCCAGCAACTACTGTCGTCTCAGGTATTCAATCGGAAACTACTGATTTTGATGATGTGATTTGTGATCGCTTTAGATTCATTCGCCTTAAACTGTAAGGCTCATTGTGATTGGCTGGGCTCTTTGCTCCGTTTAAGCCAAGTCAACACATTTTTAAGACCTTTTCTAATACTCGTATGTTTATGTTGCACTACTTTGCATCAGCACGAAGCAAAAAGTATGGTTGGTGGTACTATTGTTGGCTATATGGTTGTGGTACAACAATATTATGTTCCTCACAAAAATAGTATGATTTACAAACAACCATACCATGATCCTTACAACAAAATTATGATTCACACATAACCATACTATGATCTCCACAACCATAGTATTTTTCGCACACAACCATACTATAATATTGACAACAATAGTATGATTCGCACTCAACCATACTATGATCTCCACAACCATAGTATGATCCTCACAACCATAGTATGTTTCACATACAACCATAGTATGATCCTCACAATCATAGCATGATTCACACGCAACCATGTTACGATCCTTACAACCCTAGTATGATCACACATAATTTTCTATGATCTCCAAAATTATTTATTAGAATTGGAATAAAGTGTCAACGATTGATTTGAATTATAAAAATTATTTAATAATACAGTAAATTCGAAATAAAAAGAGTGATTTATTTTACAGTAGAAAAAATCAGTTTAAAAAAACTTAAGAGTTTTAATAAAAAATATTTTAGTTAAACAAAGCCAAAGCAGTATGTTCTAAAAATTAAATTTTCATATAAAAAGTAATATTATTATCCGTAACAATAACATTGTTCTAAAAAGCATATTCAAATAATGAAAAATTACAATCATACAGTATGATTGAAGTTATTACAATCATACAGTATGATTAACATAAAAAACAAAAAACAATACTTTTGTCGCACCAACCATATTTATATTATACAACCATATTTTAATTTCTTAATTTGGCAATAATACTATTGTTGCATTTCAACAATATTAATATTACGGCAATTATACTATTGTGTAAATTAAATTCAAATAACAATACTATGGTTACGACGAACATAATTTTGTTGCAAAAAACATATTATTATTGCCGTGGCCATATAGTAACCATATTTTTTCTCTGCGTGTATGTCCACCATATTATTGATGCTTATGTCAGCTTTGGATTGAGTCTGCTTTTCAAACCTATAGCTCGTCTACATAGTACCCACCATCAGTGAGCCCTATTTTATTGTTTTTGAATGTACTTACTTTGAATGTACTCTTAAGACTGCTTTGTTTCGAGCTGTGGCCAATTTTTCAATGGACGAGGTTCGTGCAGCTATTGACGATTGGCCAGTGCGATTTAAGGCGTGTGTAAAGGCAAAAGGCGGACATTCCGAATAAGTAGATTCTTTTTGGATACAGTATACATCAATAAATATATTAAAAAATATTTGGTCCAAAAACATTCAGTACTTTTTATTTTACAGCATAAAACATGTGTAAGAGTATTTATGTCCCTACTAAGTAGCACTTCTATCATAGTTTCCTGTCCATGATGTCTTAGTACTTGCGGGATATTGAAATGACCTTTCTTTTTTTTTCCTTATTAAGAGAAAGATTTTTGTTTAGTCCGGGTTCACATTTAAACCACTGGATTTAATTTGGATTGTATCTCAGAAGTAACATAGCGTCGTCTGTACAACAGACTGGTTTAAACCCTCTTCTGTTTGAATCCTTTGCAGTCTGTGTACAGTATTAAACTAAAGAAGTAATGATAACACACTCTGCTGAGATATTGCCTGTGCTTTTCTGTCTCTTATTTATACGTCGTGTGACCCACAATATATCTACCTGTCCTTAGTATATAGCATATCCAGTCACGGAGAGCCCAATCCATCTGAAACTGGTCGAAAGATTAGATGGGTGTGCCGGTCCGTATTATTAAATGCTGCTTCAATGTCAATACTCACTGCAATTAAGTGTTTACATTTTTCCTTTGAAGAGTTCCTCCATGTGGTGCACCACACCATGAAAGGCGGTTTTCGCGGATCGTCTTTGAAGAACTTCGTTTAAACTTCAGCATTTCGCTGGGGATCACAATTTTAATCGTAGTATCGATTGTTCCTAAGTTTTAAGTAAAACGGATCTAAGGCTTATTTGTCTATAAGGTATAAAAACTACTTTTATCTTCCGTTGGGAATTCGGGGCGAATTTAAAGCATATTATTTGTAGTTTGCAAACTTTAGTAGTGCCAGAAAGATGCCACCGGGTTACGATACCTTTAAGAGAGAGAGAACCATTTCATGGCTTCGGTAATGATAAAACTTAAACATGTTCCTTTTTCCAAATACTCCGATAACTCTGTCAGTACCGACATGGTTTGCATAAATGGTGGTTTATCAAAAGCCTTAGCATTTTTTCAGTGGATGCTACTTTCCTGCCCGTATCTTCCTCCATTGTCTCGGTTTGGGTATGTATGTCTGAGAGGAACTTTTTTAACTTAGAAACATTATTAACGCTGTAGGCCTGCTCGCGGAATAGTATCCAGGAGTTTCGTTGCGCCTATGATTTTGTTGTACTCTCTGAGGGTTCTATGATCGGCATCCCATTATACTGCAGACTTTTTGCGGTGTACTCAATTGTAAAGTCGGCGTACTCCGTTGTAAAGTCAAAGAGTAAAAAATATCAAGTAATTACATTCTGTTGTTTCACAGGATAATCAAGCAATTTAATATGCACGCATTAAATAAAGAATATTTAATCGTCCAGAGAAATAAATATTTCTGAATATTTTGTGAGTAGGTTGCTTTTCAATATGTTACGCGCAAAATAGAAAGGGACCTAAGGGTAAAAACCAGTTTTGTTCAGGAGAGCCATTTTAAAAATTTAAATACTTGTATCTTTGGTGTACCATCACTTTCATAATACGTGCATATCTCTGAGAGGGAACACTTTTGGGGCATGGGATCGGTCTCATTCGATGCTCAGGTGTTGTCCACATAAAAAAATTGAAAAAATTGAAAAATTGAAATTGAAAATTGATTTTTTACCCTTAGGTCCATTTCTCTATGCGCTGTCACATATTGCGAATCTATCCAGTTATCCATGCCTTTTTTGGGTTGATATCCTTATTAATTCGGACAACTATCTTCGAATGGCCTCACTAGTATTCTCGTCATGTTATCGACATTAATATCAATTGCTTACTCGTACTATCTTAGTCTTTCCCCTAATAGCCTCTGTTAAATGATAAAAAATATTATTTTCGTATTCGTACTTTACTTTAATTTGAGTGCCCATATGCCCATATATAAGTATATAAGTACAATTGGTTGCTTGTTTAAGCTGTATTGGTCTTTTTGGGCCCACGCGATTCTTGCTTAAGCAGATATTTAAAATACATTCACAAAGTTAGGCAATCATCATGCAAAATTTCATGGGCCTATCATATTTTGTTTGACCGCTATCGTGCTTTAGTAGATACACAGATGGACGGGCATGGTCAGATATAAGCGGATCATTTTTTAATTACACAGTGATACAAAATCGAACTTTCCGAATGCAAATGAAAGTCCATAATAAAACCTGCTCTTTAGTTCAGTGCGAGATTTTTCTACACGCATTTGAGGTTGGTGATTTTGGAACGCTGTCTAACAAGAAAAGATCTTGAAAATTTTATAAAATAATGCTTATTTATTTCCATTATCCTGGAAAGTTGTGGTATCTTACTGTTTTGGGGTCAAGGAACTCATTTTTGATATTAACTTTTACCTAAAACTCACGATAGATGGCGCTGTCATACAAAGGTTGCTATTTCTTGTAGATTTTCATAGAAAAAACGGTGTATTTACTTTTATTAGACTGAAAAATCAAATTTTGATGTTGGCTTCATTGTAAAACATATTTCTAATGATATTACAAAGTACATTTTATTATTCTCAGTACGTTTCTATTGCAATTTTTATGGAAAAAAATGTGTTTTATTGGGAAAAAAATGTGTTTTATTGGGAAAAAA
Organism: Hydrotaea diabolus; assembly: GCA_963513945.1. Taxonomy (NCBI): domain Eukaryota; kingdom Metazoa; phylum Arthropoda; class Insecta; order Diptera; family Muscidae; genus Hydrotaea; species Hydrotaea diabolus. The sequence continues at coordinate 127,176,194 of OY740717.1, forward strand.
AAAATATTACAAAAACAACTTTTTTATTTAAAAGTATTATATCTTTATATATCTTTTCTGGTTATTGCTCTTCGTCAGTATCTTCTTCATCGGTTGTTCATTTTGATTGTTGCACTGTATTATTAGACAAAATTACATTTATATAAGGATATTTTTTAAGTCTTCGCCGAAATTTACATAATTATACACCATTTTTTCTAGGATTGAGAAAGGAGAAAATGTCCAATTTTACTGTAATCAATTGACTAGTAAGGCTTTAATACGATATAATAATGGTCGCTGCTTAAAAGTATATAAGTATAGCCTCTCTCCCTGCATCATGGGGGTATAAATGTGAATAGATTTTTCTACGATTTGAATTAATAGCATTTTAAGGCACGAGCCCAATTTCCCACTAAAGATATCATAACCTTTTTGTAATTTAATCACCGGCTGATTTCTCTTTTCACTTCTTCTTTTTGCAAATCTGACAGGAAACTTGTACCATTCGCTGACTGACTGACACATGCTTTGAACGTATCATTCAAGTCCAACAAAGGAATTTTCGAAAATTCGAAAAAAAATACAACAACAAAACACCTAGCATATGGACCACTTAACAAAAAAAAAGCATTTCGCTTTCATTTCACGGTTTCATTCATTCAAACATTCCCCCGCTTTTTGTGTGGAATTCACTCAAATAATTAACCGGAAATAGAACACGAGCCAAAAACGCACAGACGATAAGTTGAAAAAAAAGAACACAACAACAGCGAAAACTAAAACATGCCGATTAGTGGGACCAGGCCAGCAGGAAAAAAATCTTATATTACACTTGGTACCAACATTAACATAATTGTGCCGTCCCAGCTTTATGTGTCAACGAACGCGAAAATGTTGAGACACCGACAGACCAGACCGTTCGTTCAGCATACAAAAGGAACACACGTTTCCGGTAGCGTTGCTTTGTAGTGAAATGAAAATAAAAGTGAACGTGTGGTAGGAGCGCCAAATCAACAACTCCGGCCAAAAGATGTATGCTCAGCCACGAGTACAATCGAGTACAATTTGCACAATCTGCTCGACAATAAAAGAAACCGAAAAGAAAAAAGTTGCACAAAAAATCAAACGCCTCCTCTTCAAAAGATCACAAGGACAAGAAGCACATGTCCTTTTCTTTGGTTAAAGGTACACAAAAAGGGGGAAGACTTTGACATGTTGGGAGTGAAGCACTTGCGTAAAAACCGGTTACAATGAAATGATCATTTAACTGAGATCCTTTAAGGAGTACAATTGAACTCCTTCAAGTCCTGTCTGCAGTATGCTGCAATTGTTGGTGGTTGACAGCTGCAACGGGAGAATCAAAACTCTTAAGAGACTGTTCAAATTGCTCGGTAGACTCTTCCAATTATTCCTCATCTTGGCACACCAACAAGAAATCAAATCAAGGCGTGTGCTCTTCAGCTCATGCTTTTACCAACATCACATGCCACCGAGCACACATTGCTTCCTGTCTTACCAGTTTCCAGCTCATACACGGTGCACATTGCCCTGGCACTGTCATTGTCTCACCGGAAGGATCAAACTACACAGTCATAAACTCGCGCGCACACACACACTCTCCCTCTCGCGTTCATTCATTCATCATTTAAAGTGGTTGATATTTATTTGCCAAAAATCTTTACAATTCAGTCAGTTCATATTTTGTGTCCTTCTTCGTTTAGACGTAATTAAACTCTAAGAAACTCCTTAAGAATTTTTAAAAGAAAAAAAACTGTCAAGGGATCGTGCTAGAGGAAGATTTCTTGCCTCTCGTTCTCTTTGTTGTATTTTGGAGGTGTATCACCATATGTAGCAATTAGAGGAGCATGTGTAATTTTTGCTCCTTACGGCTTCTGTTCAAGGATAATAGACGAGCGAGGAGGCGAAACGCAAGAAATAAACGCGTGCCTCACACAAGATGTCATGTCAAATTTCTATTTGTCTTTCAATTCAAATCAGTTCTCTGTGCTGGGCTGATCTTAAAGGGATGTCTAATGGGTATCATTGAAAAGCATCTGCGCCGTTTAATGTTTTGACACAATTAACAAGGGCACAGTCTAAAATAAATTATGTTGTTAAGGAAATCCCTTGTAATTGCTAATAATGTTTCGTTCAGCAATTCGACAATCCTAAACGGGAATTTTTTAATATGATGATTTTTTCAATTGCTGGTAAAAAAAGAATGAAAATACTTATATAATCTAAAAACACAACTTAATCTCTACTCAATTAGAGGCTTTGAAGCAACATTGGTATTGAATTATACCCTACATCACTCTGTGGGGCACTGTGAGGATCAACTTTGAGCGAAAGATTCTTTTATAATAACATCACTCCAGTGGCACAATATATGGATCAATTCAAAAATAATTTCCAGTCGAGTGATTATTTTGAAAAAAGCAACAGTCTACAGCCTTTAAAGAACAGTCAAACTATTTACTAGGGCGGATACTTAAAATATTTTTGTTGGAAAATTTGTTAAAAGTGTCTTTATATGGATAGCACTGATTACACTGTCCAACACTAATTTTAACACATGAGCAAGACCTTATACACGTGAAACTAGAGGCTCTCTGGAGTAAAACTGCGTTTACAGTTTTTCATTCTCTGGTCATTTGTCCTTTTTAGAGGACTTTAAAGTTTTAAAGGACATTTAAATAGAAAAAAATATTTTATATATTTCTACTCATCCTACTTCTGAGATAAAAAGCAAATGAAAGAGGAGACTCCCCTCGATTTGGCAAAAATATTTGTGTTGTTATATCAGGACAAAAGGACCTTATTCAAGTCCTTTCAAAATTTTGTCCTTTAATATCCTTGAGAATTTCCAACCATTTCATCCAGAAAAAATATATGTTAAGGACATTAATATACGCTAACACGTTGCTGAATTTCATTTTACTCACGTTGTTAGTTTTGTGTACAAATAATTTCAAAATGTACTATAAAAAAATATATATATATACGTAACTCCCTAATATTAACCATTTTTTTTTAAAATAAAATCTAACACATGAACAAATGGATATACACATAAAACTGGAACCCCCGTGAATTAAAAGTACGGTCACAGTTTTTCATTCGGTGATCCGGTCTCCCCTTAAGAGCGCTTTTCAGTTACAAAGTGTTTTTAAAATTTGTGCTTCCACTAATGACGGATGAAAATCGTTAGTGATGTAACAACAAATTTTTTGGGCAATAACAAATCTGAAAATTATAAGGAGATTGTTCGTAAAATGGTCCGTAGTTTTGGTGAAATGGGTGTCAACATGTCACTTAAAATACATTTTTTGGATAGTCACATTGATTTTTTCCCAAGCAACTTAGGTGATTTTAGTGACGAGCATGGTGAACGATTTCACCAAGATCTTACCACAATTGAAAATCGCTTCCAAGGAAAAAATACTTGCCATATGTTGGCAGAGTATTGTTGGACACTTTGTCGCGATACCAATACTATTCATAAGCGCCAACAGAAATGTATACGGTTTACCTGAGAAGGACGCTAATATCGAAATTTTTAAATAGTTTTTTATACTTATATACTTATGTAGTTACATAAACTTCTATCACATTAAAGGACAATGTAGTCATGAATTTGGTCAAGTTAAATTTTAATTTTGTACATGTTTAATATTAAAAGAAAAAAAATTAATGGATTAATAAATAAATATTGTTGTCTTACACATAATTAGAAATGTGACAGCCGTAAAACTGCATCTGAAATTCTTGTCTTTGACTCCATATACATTGTATGTATAATAAAAGTTTTTGAATTTTGTATGTCCCTTAAAACTTTAAAGTGTTTTTAAAAGGAGACTACCAAAGTGAGTACAATGAAATTCAGCAACGTGTTAGCGTATATTAATGTACTTAACATATATTTTTTCTGGATGAAATGGTTGGAAATTCTCAAGGATATTAAAGGACAAAATTTTGAAAGGACTTGAATAAGGTCTTTTTGTCCTGATATAACAACACAAATATTTTTGCCAAATCGAGGGGAGTCTCCTCTTTCATTTGCTTTTTATGTCAGCATCGTAGGATGAGTAGAAATATATAAAATATTTTTTTCTATTTAAATGTCCTTTAAATCCTCTAAAAAGGACAAATGACCAGAGAATGAAAAACTGTAAACGCAGTTTTACCCCAGAGAGCCCCTAGTTTCACGTGTATAAGGTCTTGCTCATGTGTTAAAAAAAAATTGAAATTTGTCTTACGGTGTAATTAATAAAAATACAATCCATCGATAATTAATAATAATTAAATCCAACTATAATTAGCAAAAATGCAACTTGCTGAAATAGAATTAAGTTGTATGCAAAAAAGCGTAAATTATGCACCAAAACCAAATTTATTTTAATGTGATAGTCATTCTGCCCTTCCTAATACTTTCGCCTTACATTCCCAAAAAAAGCTTAAAGTCGAAGTTGCGTCACGCGCAGCTCAGTTGCCAATGGGGCATATGATACGAAAAGGCAGTTCACTTTAAGTGGCGTGAACAGAGTCCAACCAACTTAATTTAAATTAAAACAAGTCTATTTAGTAACACAACCTACTTCAAATACTTTACATATCAACGAGTCCTTGCACACACTAAACAAACGGCAGGATAAAGTGTGAAAACTCCCCCGAAACACAAAAAAAATAAATTGACCCTTTGACTTGTAGATACGAGTGAGCGTTTGCCTACTTAAATAACTATCTCAGCTTTAACGAAAGTTTAAATTTATAATGTCTGTCTATTGCCGGCACTATTTTAGTTGTTCAGTTTGATTAATTTGTTAAAAAACTCGAAACTGCAGACACTGTATCCACTACGTACAGGCTAATCACAGGAATCCAAACTGAACTAAAAAAAACAGCAACAATTCAAAGTGAGTAATTGCCTCGAATCACGTGATTCCGAAAAACTTTTCAACAATTTGCTTGTGTTCTCGTATCCAGCGGGTGAGTTACAAACTCCAAGCCAATGTCTGGACGGCTGCACGAAGCGAGCACCAGCGACCACCACCATCACCACACCACCGAGGAGGTTGACACGACGACGACGAAAAGTACCATCTGATCATTTCGTTTCAGAAATGCGCATATAAAACTACAGATCATTTGTGGCGATAAGCGGACGCGAAAAGCCCTGTGCTCGCTCTGTACATTTTACTCGTATTGCATAAATTGGAATTCATGCAGCAGCGAATTGAGCACTTGAACGAAACAAATTACCCCAAAGGGCATAAACGAGCAACACCAGCAATGGTTTGTAACACTGAAGCAAGTTTCCCTCAACTCCAGGAGCACAGTATGTGACACACTTGTAATTATGGAAAGATTGTATGCGTTGATATTCATGTGGGCTTTGTCGCGGTACGTCATGGAACGTCTAAACTTTTTCGTAGTGCTGCAGTCGCTGATGCAGACCTTAAGATAAAATGTGATAATTCTTTGAACTAGGCAGAAATGAAAACGGTTTCTTTGGGAAACACTGAAAAAAAGGTAATCGATAATACTCACTTGTGTCTTGTTTTCTTGAACACGGCCGGTGAACTTATCGGTAAAAAGGTATTTTTATTCCCTAACCATACTGGGTAGGACGTACGAACGAAAAATGTAACCATCCAAAAAAGGATTTTAGACCCTTAATGTGTTTTCAACAAATCCGTTTCAAGCCATGTCCGTCTGTGCTGTTGGTTCGCCAGATTACTTTCGGAAGAATCTACCAATCGGTTTTAAATTTTTACAAAACTTCCTATTTAGTTTAAGTTCACAAAACTTCCTGGTACCACCCACACAATTGTACCATTACGACCACTTTTGGCATTCTTGTAATATCGTTAATACGAGGGCTGCTATACATAATCCTGGCTTAGGCAACACTAAGTGTTGCCTGGCGCCATCTAACATTTCTATTGGAAAGTATGACATATTTTACCATAAACGTACTCAGAACGTTTTGACGTACGACCATCATTTGTGTTGTTTACAATGACATGAAAAAATCAATTTGGCAAAAAATTAAAATAACTCGTGATCATTTTCGTGCCATCAATTTTCACAACTTTCGACGTGGATAATTACCACTCGATTACATCGATGAACTTAAATCTTTGTTTTGCGATGAATCACCATCCTATGGCACTGTGAAAAACTGGTTTAATGAATTAAATCGTGGCCGACGCTCGCTCAAAGACGAAGGTCGTCCAAAAACGGCCGTTGTGCCAGAGAACATTGAACTAATAATGTCAGATCGTCATGTGACATACCGTGAGATAGAGGCATCCTTGGGCATTTCATCTACCAGCATACATTTGACATTGCATGAACACCTGACTGTAACAAAGGGTTCTCTGGTTGGATCCCGCACAATTTGACAATCGCTTAAAAAAGGCTCTTGTCGATTGGTGCGAAAAAAATTTTGAAAAAATACGATCGCAGTACTTAAAAAGACGTTTATAAGATCGTCACAGGTAACGAATTATGGATCTATGCGTATGAGCCCGAAACAAAATAGCAATCGACCGTGTGGGTCTTCGAAGACGAGCCAAATCCAACCAAAGTTGTTCGTGGAAGAAGCACTTTGAATCACCTGTTTCTTCGGCAAAACTGGTCATGTGGCGACTGTTCCGCTTGAGCAACGTAGAACGGTCACACCACAGTAGAACGAGTAGAACACCACAATTTGTTTGCCTGAAGTCTTCGGAGAAAAACGAACAAGAGAAGACAAATCATTGTGCACCATGACAATGCGAGCTTCCACATATCGGCTCAAACCAGCTCCTTTTTGACCAGCCAAAACGTCGAAGTGATAGGTCATCTGCCGTCCACACCTGACTTGGCACCCAATGACTACTTTTTATTCCCGCACATAAAGAAAAAAATGCGTGGTCAACGATTTTCGTCGCCAGAAGAAGCTGTTGAAGCGTTCAAAAACCTTAATCGGAGTGGAAAAAGTGCTTCGGCAATTGGTTAAAGCGCATGCAAATGTGTATAAATCATGTTGGAGAATACTTTGAAAAACAATAAACCATTTTTGATAATAAATATTCGCATTTTCATTATTAGACCAGCAATATATATAGCAGCCCTCGTACAAGCTTCAGCGCCCGTAGTGATTTTAGCAAGAGAGAGCTTGATAGTGAAATAAAGACTCTTGTAGTGTCTGTTTGGTAATACTAAACCGAAGTCTGTCATGATTACACAGCTATCGTCTTACCTTCATAGCTGACCTACTCGTATTTAAACAGAATAGTTTACACAGCTAAATTAACTAATGACCTAAAACCTGTATTGGTAACTGCGAGTACATCTCTTCATAATTTTCCACCAAAAAATAATAGCAGTAAATTTTCGATAAGAGTATGCGTATCTCTAGAATCATTATAGACAAACATGGCTTAGCAAATGTTTACATTGTTGCGTAAACATTTTAATAAGTTGTAAATAGACTCAAACATCAAAAAAAAACAACAACTTCCTTTTGAGCAAATAGGAAGCAGAATAGCGCGAGAGTGTCTATTGGTAACGCAACGTACCAACCCACCACTTGACAGCTGTTGCAATACGAGTAACACTTCTTTAAGGCTACACCAAAACACACTCCACTCCAACATCCCTAAAGTTCCGCATCCACATCCATTGCCATGGTGAAAACGATGTTCATGCTGACACGTAATGATGATGATGAGTTTATTATCTGTTTGAACTTGGGATTTAGTGGGTTCTCAATCGTCAAAGCCTGCCTGCCTGCTTGTCCGCCTGACTGACTGTCTGTTTGGCTAGCTGGCTGACATGCAATTGCCTCCACTCCACTTTTGAGGTTATGTTAGTGTTGTTACTGTCGTCCTTGTTGATGTTATTGCCGTATTTGTGTTTGCTTGTGTTATCCTGGGGGATGGCGTTTGTTCCATAAAGCACACCAATTGCTGCTGTTGTTGTTGTTGCTGTCGTTCAAACATGAAAAGATTTCACTTTTATTTGCTTTTGAAAATGATTTTTGTATCAATTCATGTTTACCAACCGAATCTTTATTAAAGACAAGAAATTAATCATTTCGAAATGTAAACGAAATTAATTGAGATTTAACATTTCCCTTTTATTATTTATACGAACGCATGTACGAATGGAGTCTTTCTGTATGTACGCGCATACCAGCCGCCTCATATGGACTGGGGTATTGATTAGGCGAAGAATTCTTGATGAGCTACAAGGCAATTTATAGCTAAAAATTATTATGAATTGATTTATTGTTTGACTTGTGTAGTTGTGTTTATAAGCACAGTCAAATATGAACCATTTCCACGAACCATCATTTCATTCCAAATCTAAAAATTGAATTTCGAAAGAAAAAGAATAAAAATACTTTTTAGTTTCGTTAAAATAAGTAGTACTATACCTGTAAGAATATATGAGTATATGTGTGATGCGCAAAATAGAAAGGGACCTAAGGGTAAAAACCAGTTTTGTTCAGGAGAGCCATTTTAAAGAATTAAATACGTGTATCTTTGGTGTACCATCACTTTCATACAACGCGCATATCTCTGGAAGGGAACACTTTTGGGGCAGGGGATCGGTCTCATTCGATGCTCAGATGTTATTCACATCAAAAAAAAAAGTGAAAATTGATTTTGTTTACCCTTAGGTCCCTTTCTCTATGCGCTGTCACATATATTAACTAAAATGATAATTGGCACTAATTTATTTTTTGTGAATGCCAAATGATGTTACCAACCACCAATTTTGTACTTAACTACTGGTTGCCACAACAGGGAGTTCTAACAACATATTACGAGGGCTGCTATATATATATTTCGGGCCTAATAAAGAAAATGCGAGTATTTGTCATCAAAAATGGTTTTATTGTTTTTTAAAGTATTCTCCAGCATGATTTATACACTTTTGCATGCGCTCCAACCAATTGTCGAGCACTTTTTTCACCTTCCACCTTCAACAGCATCTTCTGGGGACGAAAATCGTTGACCACGGATTTTTTTCTTGATGCGGGAATAAAAAGAAGTGATTAGGTGCCAAGTCAGGGCTGTACGGCGGATGACCCATCAACTCGACGTTTTGGCCATACAAAAAGGCGCTGGTTTGAGCCGATGTATGAGAGCTCGCATTGTCATGGTACACAATGATTCGTGTTCCTTGTTCGTTTTTCGAATTTCTCCGAAGACTTCAGGCAAACAAATTGTGGTGTACCACTCAGAATTGACCATCCTACCTTGCTCAAGCGGAACATTCGCTACATGACCAGTTTTGCCGAAGAAACAGGCGACCATTTGCTTCGAAGTGCTCGTCTTCGAAGACCCACATGGTCGGTTGCTGTTTTGTTTCGGGCTCATACGCATAGATCCATGATTCGTCACCTGTGACGATCTTATAAACGTCTTTTGAGGCACAGCCATGGTATTTTTTCAAATTTTCTTTGCACCAATCCACACGATCCTTTTTTTGAGCGATTGTCAAATTGTGCGGGATCCAACAAGAATAATCCTTTTTACGGCCAGGTTTTTATGCAATATCGAATGTATGCTGGTAGAAGAAATGCTCAAGGATGCCTCTATCTCACGATATATCACATTACGATCTTGCATTATCAGTCCACCAACGGCATCAATGTTCTCACACTTACACGTCGGTGACTGTGTAAAGTGTTGTCTATAAGCAAGTCACGAATGCCAGGAAGGTTTGCTTAAACTATTGTATAGCAAGCATAGTGGGTAACGCATTTCGCCCAAAACTGTGGCTACACACACAAGATAACTATCATTTCAACACATGATTCAAAATTAAACCACTAGATTGACCAACCGTAAATTGACGAAATGGTGTCTAACCGCACGCAGAGAAAAAACATGGTTACTATATGGTCACGGCAACAATAATATGTTCTTACTGAATTTAATTTTGACAATAGTATGGTTGTAGCAACAATACAAATATGGTTGGTGCGACAAAGGTATTGTTTTTGGGTTTTATGTTAAGAATAATATGATTACGGCAATCATACTGACAACTTAACCCAACTCTAATAAATAATATTCGGGATCATAGTATATGGTACGTGTGAAATATATTATGTTTGTGAGGATCATACTATGGTATATAGTATGTATTATCTTCTTCGAGTATAGTAGCATTATCCTCTTCGAATATTATCACCACAACCATACTTTTTTCTGTGTGCGAACAAAAAGCTAAACATATTATGAAATATAAATAAAATTTGATTTCTGTCATTTTTAAATTAGACTAGGTCTGGTTGCTACCTGAACGATATTAATCGATCCTGTAGTAGACATTGCACTGCTACAATAGCTGCAAGATACTCCTTACCTTTTTTAGTTTTTAGTTACATACATATCTTTGTTATAATTCCATTTTTGTTTTTAATCAAAATACATAACACGAAAATATATTTTTTCCATGATTTTTAAACCAATTTTGAACCACTGAACAGAACTGGAACCACGGTTCAAGAGTACATTAAAACAATTTTTAACCCGAACCATTGGGGTAGCCAAACCAACTTGAATTCTAAAATGGTTTGCATTCCCGCATTTAATCCCAATAATAACAATTAATTTCAAAATACTTTAAAAAAATATATTGGCGTACTCGTTGATAAATTAGACAATATTTCTATTATTGTCATTACTACATACAGATCATTTGAGGATATGGTAAGTGATGCCATAATAAACACAAATCAAAACTGTTGCACACAAATCAAACTTATGTCTCAATAAAAAAAGGATTTAAAGATTTATGAAGTAATAGGAAAAACAACGGAAATCGTAACCAATTTAATTAATGCTCTTCTGACAAAAAGGTCAAAATCAGTGGGAAGCGAAAGAATATTTTCTACTACTGGGCAGTTTTTAAAGAAAAGTAGACTGTCTGCTAAATTCATTAACGCTCTTGCTGTCCATAAATCATATTTTCAAAATTAATTATTTTCAAAATTATAAGTAAGGAATAGTGGTAGTAGAAGGAATAGTGGTTGACGCATTTCGGCCAAAATTTTCCTCAAATTTTGAAAAAAATTTACATTATCTTCCAAAGTTATTCAAGCGTTAGGTGACTAATTTAGTTCTACAGAGATATGACTCTAACATTTTGTCAAGATTTCGGGCGAAAGAGAAGTGTGCATTTAACATATGATTCAAAATTAAACCACTAGATTGACCAACCGTTCCTCGAAATTTGGGGTCTAACCGAACAAAAAGCTAAACATATTTTGAGATTTCAATAAAATTTGATTTCTATCATTTTTAAATTAGGTCTGATTCTACCTTAGCGATATTAATCTATCCTGTTAATAAGCACTGATTGCACTGCTACAAGAGTTGCGAGACACAATTTTTGAATTATAATAAGGAAATGGGTAGTGTCGGATATCGTCTGATTTTAGAATTTCCTTACTCGTTTATAGTGTTTTGCTGTTTCGTAGTCTCTAGGGTTTCTCTGCCGGGAATTCCAGCTCGACATCCTAGCAATTTTTCATTCTCGGATTTCCGGGAAATTCAATATTTTCTATTACCACAGTCATGACAATGCCATGAGTGAGGTTTTTTGCTGCTAATGTCGAGAAAGTTTTAGCGTTTAAAAAGTTCTAAAAAAAAAGGTCTCATGGATTTAAAACAAATTGATATTTGGGTTGAAGATGATGCTAACATACTTGCAGATCTATTAAATATTTTAAAACTCTTTAAATTAGCTGTGGTAGCGCATTTCAGTCGAAGTATGAATTTATTAGTTGCGGATGTCACTGAGCCGAACCAACTTGAATTCTAAAGTGGTTTGCATTCCCGCATTTATTCACAACAATAACAATTAATTTCAAAATACTTTAAAAAAAATATAATGGCGTAAGCGTTGCGAAATTAGACAGTATTTCTATTATTGTATTATACATATAGATTATTTAAGGATATTGCAAGTAATGCCATTATAAACACAAATCAAAACCGTTGCACATAAATCAAACTTTTGTCTCAATAAAAAAGGATTTAAAGATTTATGAAGTAATTGGAAAAACAACGGAACCCGTAACCAATTTAATTAATGCTCTTCTGACAAAAAGGTCCAAATCAATAGGAAGCAAAAGAATATTTTCTGCAACTGGGAAGTTTGTAAATAAAATTAGAAGCAGACTGTCTGCTAATTTCATTAACGCTCTTGCTGTCCTAAAAACATATTTTCAAAATGAATTTAATTAAATTTTAGTATGCAATTTAAGTTAATATTGTATCAAAGTAGTAAATATATACCTTACATATATAACATATATGTGACAGCGCATAGAGAAAGGGACCTAAGGGTAAAAAAATCAATTTTCACTTTTTTTTGATGTGGACAACATCTGAGCATCGAATGAGACCGATCTCATGCCCCAAAAGTGTTCCCTCCCAGAGATATGCGCGTTTTATGAAAGCGATGGTACACCAAAGATACACGTATTTAAATCTTTAAAATGGCTCTCCTGAACAAAACTGGTTTTTACCCTTTGGTCCCTTTTTTATATTAACTGCAGCTTGTTCTATATTCGATCTCAAGTATTAAATATAAATAAATATATGTATAAATACTTCAAAATTAAAATGGTTTGCTTTCTTTTTGTGTTATGCCCGGGAGTTCCCGGGAATCCCAAGTAAAGCAAAAAATGTTTCTGGTTTTCCTGTAAATAAAAAAGTCCGGAAAAAGAAAAACTCTAATTGTCACTCCACGGCAAATTACGTTTTATCTCTTCTAGCATATTTGAGCAGAAAGTACACATCATGTCGATGCTTTAAAAAAAATTTTTGAGTTTTCTGTATTCCAAAATTTCAGAATTATTTTTATTATAAACCACATTCCCCCACTGTGCATTGTAAGACATATGATGCCAGTTTTTATATTGGGCGAAAATAAAATTTCATATCAGTACTACCATTAGCCCACATGTCAGGCAGTCAGTTATTTTTAAGTAAATGTGCTTAGGGGTCATAAGCATTGCATCAGAGGATTCATCAACAAATGACGAAGCCTTGCTCCAAACTTGAGAATGTGTTACAATACATTCACTTGATGCAGAGCGGTAAGTCGGAAACCTTTACATCTATGGTCCAGACAAATACAACAGCTAATATTAACAAGCGTAAACCTTATCTTCTCCGAACCTTTTTATTAAAAGAGCTGCCGTAGAAATCACCTTTTTGATGATTCTCAGGAGATATCCTTTTATAGATGCCAAGACATCAATATTTCTGTTTTCATAAGCAAACAAAGGAAGCAACAGACAAAACAAAACCGAAACGAGCCGAATTGAACCGAAAAGGAATAAATCCAATTATAATACCACAAATATTTGTTTAATAAAAGTCGAACAATAAAAGTGAGTGTACAACTGAGCCCAAGAAAACCCTGTAATTATTGTCAAGAAATTGAAATGAAACAAAACCAAAGAAGACGGTTAAGACAAGGGTTTTTCGCATGGGCTAACGAAAGTGAAAAGAGAACGAAGCCTAACAGCCCGCGGTAGAGAGACAGAAGAATGGAAAAACCTAAAGATGTGAAAGTTGCTCATCTTTTTCAGTGAATTCGACCATGATAATGGTTTGGGAAACGGAAATCACACGCATACACAGACAGACATGCACACACAAACACTCACCGCATCACTCTCTATAGCGGACGTCTTTTATCACTTAAAGATCAAGTGGTTGGTTGCTTGGGCAAAAGAACCACAAGCGACATGAAAATTCTGCTTGTGAATATTTTTTTTTGTTTTATTCTTTACTCACTGCGAAAGTTGGATAAACAACTCCCAAAAAAAAATGAAAGAAACACGTCGTTTTTAGATTCACAGCAGCCGAAGTACACAAGGCTGTCAATGAAAGGGAAAGTGCCTGACAGCCAGCATGAATTAAACCACTCATCCATTCATTCATCCACCGATGATAACGACGATTTTGATGGTGTTACTACTTTTCATTGCACATCAAATTCACCATCATCCATGCCCGTCTCTGCTCAGCATCGCGACGTTTGCAGTAAGACGACATCCAACAGTTTAGCAATCTGTCAAACTGTTTGAAAGAAAATAACAATAGAAAAAGTTCATTGAATTGTCAAAAGTGTCATGCGTTCTTCCTACACGTCTCCATACGTACATGGAATTGTATGCCGTCTTTTACAATGTAAGTGAGGACATCGTATCGAAATCGTTGGGTTGCAAGTACGAAAAGTCCGCAAAAAAAACTCTGCCTTATTTTCCTTGTTCTACTACACACAGTGGGCCAGTTTGTATTCAATCGAGCAAAATTTCTTAGTCAAAGCATTCGCTGTTTGTAGATACAATTAACAAGGTTGATATTGGGATATAGCTTCTTCCGCACATGATTAACTTAAATAATTCCCCATTTCATTAAGGAAAAAGACGAATTATCTCTTAAATCAATGAGAGTTTATTTGTAGATATCCTGAACGATGTAGCAACTTTTGCTGAAATCGGTTCATATATCCGGAATAGGATTGTGATAAAGATATATAATATACGAGAGCGGTTCGGAAACTTCTTAGCCTAGCAAAAAAAGCGGTATAAACAGAAAATAGTTAAGTGTTTTGGAAACTTCCGTCTCTGCTATGAACATATGTTAAATTTTGTTTCGATCTGGCAACTCCTTCATATAGAAACAGGTGTTCACAAAAGACGCATCCGCGATTTTTTTACAATGGAAAAATTAGAAATGCGTGGTGTCATTAAATATTTACATAAAAAAGGGACAAGAAATTCATAATGATATGGTGAATGTGTTAGGTGAAAGTGCTCCTTCATATGCAACAGTAAAAAATTGGGTTGCTGAATTTAAACGTGGTCGTACAAGCATTGAAGATGAACCACGTAGTGGACTTCCAAAAACAGCAACAACAACAGAAATTGTAGCCAAAGTGCATGATATGGTATTAAATGATCGACGAATAAATGTGCGTGAAATAGCTAATATCATGGGCATCTCAAATGATCGAGTCCATTTAATTTTGCATGAAGAACTACAAATGAAAAAGCTTTCTGCAAGATGGGTGCCGCACTTGTTAACAGTCGACCAAAAACGCATAAGAATGAACATTTCTCAAGCTTGTTTGGATCGTTCTCAGCGAAATAAAATGGATTCTAAGCGTCGTTTCATAACTGTTGATGAGACATGGATCCACCACAATACTCCAGAGACAAAAGAACAATCCAAACAATAGACTGTAGCTGAAGCTGAAGCTGGATGTGACCCAAAGAAGGCAAAAAAAATCCAATCGGCTGGTAAGGTTATGGCAACGGTTTTTGGGACTTCAAAGGTATTTTATTGATTAACTATCTGCAAAAGGGTAAAACAATAAATTCAGAGTACTATTGCAACCTTTTAGATCAATTAAATGTACAAATTCGAGAAAAATGTCCTGGCTTACAACACAAAAAAATAATTTTTCATCAAGACAACGCACCAGCGCACAAGAGTGTTTTAACAATGGCTAAAATCAACGAATTAAAGTACGAGTTGCTTGACCACCCACCTTATTCTCCTGATTTAGCTCCCAGTGACTTTTACCTGTTCCCAAATCAAAAAAAAATCCTTGCTGGCAAGCGTTTTACCTCAAATGAAGATGCAATTACAGTTGTAAACCACTATTTTGAAGACCATAAGGAAAACTATTTTAATCAAGGGATAGAATTGCTAGATAAGCGTTGGACTAAGTGTCAGGAGATTATATTGAAAAATAAAAATATTTTTGAAAAACTAACTATTCTCTTTCATTGATAGGCTAAGAACTTTCCGAACCGCCCTCGTACACTTGTGTCAGCGTTGTTTCCAATCCAGGAAGCAGTCCTGATATGCACTTTGGTATGGCTTTGAGCTGTCTTAACGATTCGTGTTTTTTCTCCTCAATCGTCGTAAAACGCCGTCCTTTAATGGGTCTCTTCAAATTTTGGTTACAGAAAAAAGTCGCACGGAATCGAATCTAGTGAATCCGGCTCATGCATCAGCCGCAATATCGCTGTAGGGTATTATTTTAAGCCAAACAAATTAAGAACAAGCAATGACGAATGATAGGCTTTTTTGAAACGAACTTCGCTGCCAAAAATTGTATAAGTATGGCATGAGTCAACCGCTATGCCGATATCCCATGCAAAGATCTCTAATGGTAATTCGAAGATATTCATTTCACACATGATAACAATTTTCTTTACTTTCTCAACATTTTCAACGATTTTTGATATGAGCGTCGTCATACACATCTTCTCGATCTTCTTTAAAAAACTTGTTTACATATTCTGACCTAAAGTACAATCACTTTATGCCACTCTCAACATTTCAAGTGATTTAAAGCATTTTGATTGTGCAGGGAAAGCTGGACTTCTTTATTGGTCATGGATATAGTTAAATGTTTTGAACCATTAGCAATTTTGTAGAACTACCATCTCGATACGGAAACCAAATGGATGAAAAGAAATGTGGTCGGCGTATTATGGATGGGTCATACCCAGGATGTAATAAGCCTTACTAATGTGATGCGTTTCGTGGGTGAATGTAAAGTGACAGTTTATTAAATTTGTTACTTAACATCTAACACATAGTGCCATCTGACATTTCCATTTCAAAACGTTTGACATTTTTTAGCATAAACGTACTCAGAACGTACAACTATTATTTGTGTTGTTTACAGTGGCTTGAAAAAATCAATTTGGCACAAAAATGAAATTAACTCATGAACATTTTCGTTCGATTATTTTTCACAACTTTCGACGTGGATTATCACGATAAGAGTGCATCGATCAACTTAAATCTTTGTAAGTCGATGAAGCACCATCCTATAGCACTGAGAAAAACTGATTTGATGAATTCAATCGTGGCCGACGCTTGCTCAAAGATGAAGGTCGTCCAAAAACGGCCGTTGTGCCAGGGAACATTGATGCCGTGCGGAACTAATAATGCAAGATCGTCATGTGACATAACGTGAGATATAGGCATCCATGGGCATTTCTTCCACCAACATACATTCGATATTGCATGAACACCTGGCCGTAAAAAAGTTTTGTTCTCGTTGGATCCCGCACAATTTGACAATCGCTCAAAAAAAGGCTCGTGTCGATTGGTGCACAGAAATTTTGATAAAATACGATTGATGGGTCATCCTTCGTAAAGCCCTGACTTGGCACCCAATGACTTCTTTTTATTCCCGCACATCAAGAAGAAATCCGTGGTAAACGATTTTCGTCGCCAAAAGATTCTGTTGAAGCGTTAAAAAACATGTTTTGGAGGTGTCTCAATCGAAGTGGAAAATGTGCTCCGACAATTGGTTTGAGCGCATGCAAAAGTGTATATAAATCATGCTGAAGAATATTTTGAAAAACAATAAAACCATTTTATATGCATTTCGTTTTTAAGCATATTCGATTTAAGCACCACAATTAAATAAAATTTAAAGAAATTGCATGCTAAAAATTCACTAATAAGCGCAGTTTAAAATTTTGAGCAATAATAAAAATGCGTACAAAAATTGTTCCATCATAAGTGAAAATTCGAATGTCCTATCCATTTGGAATCTATTGAAAAGCTAATTTAATATCAGATTGTAAAACGCATACTTAATTTCAGATAGGACTTATATCCAGATAATATGGGAAAATTCAGCGAAGAAATTTAATTTATTTTTTATTATTTTATAAAATTATTTTTCGGCTTGAGGTCATTTATTTAAACTCGTTGTTCTATGTGTTGTTTAATTTTTTTTATTTATCCCAATATTTCGATTGACTTCGTCAATCATCTTCAGGGGTTGTCAATTAACAAAACAATGTCGTCCGTCTGATATGTCAACTAATATCAGTTGACAGCGATAATCAGACGGACGACATTGTTTTGTTAATTGACAACCCCTGAAGATGATTGACGAAGTCAATCGAAATATTGGGATAAATAAAAAAAATTAAACAACACATAGAACAACGAGTTTAAATAAATGACCTCAAGCCGAAAAATAATTTTATAAAATAACAACAACAAAGGTCAACTATTCACTTACAACATTTATTTTTTATTGTACGGTTTATATTTCGGGTCCGGCAATAAAAACACGATAATTTAGAATTGGAAATGGTTTTATTGTTTTCCAAAATATTATCCTTTAAGATAAATACTTTTTTGTCTGCGCACAAACCAATTTTCGAAGCACTTTTCCCATTCCGATTGAACCACCTCCAAAACATGGATTATTTGTGGATTATATAAGTATATAATCAATATACTGCAATTTTGCTTGTTTATATGCCAATTTGATCAGACATCAACAAGTTATTTATCGCGCTGTTGTATTCTTCTGCCACTTTAATATTTTTTTGGCAAAACTCCATTCGAATTGGCAAATCTAGATAGTTTAACTTGCTTGTAATTTGGACTTTGTAGGGAACAAGTTAAAAACATCATGAATTATCCGTTGTAATGATCGTCAGCATACTGCAATTTGCGCCGATAAGTTTCGAGTCGAAACGCTTCGATTTCAATGAATTGACGATGCTACTGCCGCGATGGTGTCTTAAACCTGAACATAGGGATCTTGATGGTGCAGTCTTCGTGCGATGCTTTCAGATTCGGCAAACATGTTTACCAGGCTCATGATGGTCCATCTACTTTGCCAAACTCCTGCCTAAATTCCCCTTGGACTGACTGCAAATCATGGTACCGCTGCACTATCCGAATCGTTTTCCCAGCATCCCAAGCATTAATTTTAATAAACCTAAAAACTAACCTAACCTATGAAATAAAGAAAAAGCTGATTACTCACACAGAAAAAAAGTTATTACGTTAGGTTTTTGTAGCACGATTCGCGCGTCACCCTGAATTATGACTTTATTTGTAAAACAAACATTTTCATTAATTATGGCATACAACTTCGTTCAAATGTCGGCTTCGACTAGCTTCGCAGTAGTGCATTCTGTTAATCCAATTTTTCAAGATCTTGTAGATGGTTGCGGGCTGTAGCTCACAGATTACTTGCATGATGTTGACCTTAAGTGCCTGAATTGTTCTGGATAGTTGGCAGAACTTCGGTTCTTCACGGTTCCCCTCAAAAAAAAGTTCAAAGGGGTCGTAACATTTGGGAATTTGGTGGGCAAAAGGCATGGGCTGTGTGGCATGGAACGCCATTCCTCATGAACCAGAGAGATCCGTCTATGTCGTCTTAGTCCATGTCTTCGATTTCAGAAAAAAACACATCGTATAACATGGCGCTATACGCCAACCGTTGAACGAAACGTTGTTTCCAGCCTCATTTCCAGTCAAATGATGCCAGCACTCCACAATGCGCACCAAACTGTCACTCTATGTGGATTCATTGGCTTTTCGACAATAAGGTGAGGGTTTTTCGAGCTGACGAGATGAAAATGCGCGGAGAATTTTTCGACAAAATCATTCGAAGCGATAACGAAACGTATGAGTCACTTATGTCCTTTTGCGCAGGTATGATACTGACTTTCTGTCAAGATTTCGAGCGGAAAACAGCTGTCACTGTAAATATAACCAATGATTTAAAAGAAACTAGTCTTTTGCTCACCCGTTATACTAAAAGAAACGATTTTTTTTGGTAAGGAAAACAAGGAAATGTTCTCACGTATCTTCTTTTATTACCAGACTGAGTTTAACAAGCGTAGCCTAAATATTTTCAGTTGAGAAAAGTTCTCTGTTTTCCTTAATGGGATGTTGAGGAAATTTCGTACGTTCGTAGATGTAACTTATCTGGACATTAAAGCTTGAGTCTTGATTAACTAACAATGCCCTGGACAATAAAATTTCTTCAAGACGAATACTTTACAAGTTGGTTTTTCCTTTCTACACCTGTCAAAATTCGCATCTCACATGTCGAAAAAACCATTTCAACCCACTGTACTTTTGCGGCGACAATGACTTCCATAACAACGCAAGTGTTAACCTTGATTTAAGCACGTCCTTGCATGCGGGTGTTTAAATTTGTCACTTTTTTCCTTGATCTGCTCTTTCCTTCGTTGTGTTTATTGTGCATTAACTGGCTGCAAACATTACAAACAATTGGTGTCTTGGCGTTCTGTGGCGTCTGTTGATTCGAAGAAACTCAGTCGCTCCATTCATGCTTAATTGTTTAAGTTTGTGTTTTTGTCGTCTACTGTGAGTACCCTACATTGGTCGTACGGATATTAATTGGTTCTGACCATTGTGCACCGCTATATGTACAGTTGCCCAATAAAGTCTACATACAGTCATATAAAATGCATTTTTAATAAAACTAAAACAGTTTCAAAAGTTTTTATATGTCTAGCTTATAGCAATTCGATAAATATTTAAAACAAATAACAAAAAGTCTCATACTTATTACTAATATGCAGTAAATTTGGTAATATGTTAGATTTGGTACACAAAAAAGTGTACATACAGCTTACGCACATCACTAATTTTCTGCAAAGTGCCGTCACTAATTAACGGTATTTTGTTTTGTTGTTCAGTTTCACGTGTGTATTTAATAATTAAACACTAATCAAAGTAAAATTCTCGTTTTTTTTCGTAAAAATGTCACAAAACGTTGCAAAACGCAAAGAAATTTCACAAGATGTTAGAAAATTGATCATAAGTTTACGAAAGGACAATATGTCGTACGGAGAAATTTCAAAAATTGTTAAAAAGAGTCGGTCTTCTATTCAAACTGTTATTAAAAATTATAATAAGTATAAAACAACTGATAACCAACATCGTTGTGGGAGACCGAGTAAGTTGTCCGAGCGCGAAAAACGAGATGTGATCCGTATTGTTACCACTGAACCAAAAACCAGCGCAGTTGATCTAGCAAAATATCTCGAAAAATCGAAACAAGTCAGTATTCATCCTGAAACTGTTCGAAATGTTTTGAGAGCAAACGATTTCCATAGCCGAATCCCAAGGAAAAAACCATTCATAAGTCAAGTGAATATGGCAAAACGACTTGAGTTCGCAAAACTGCACAAAAATGACGATTTCGATTACTGGAAAAACGTTATTTTTAGTGATGAGTCGAAGTACAATATATTTGGATACGATGGTAAGCAAAGGGTATGGCGGAAACCTAACAAAGCGATGGATATGCAGAATTTATTACCTACAGTCAAACATGGAGGCGGATCTGTTATGGTATGGGGGTGCATGTCAGCTGCAGGAGTGGGAAACCTAGTCTTTATTGAGACCACAATGGATCGTCATGTTTATTTGAACCTTTTGAAAGCCAATCTGAAGAGTTCTGCCACTAAATTGGGACTTTCGTCTAATTGGATCTTCCAGCAGGACAACGATCCGAAGCACACAGCTCAGATCGTAAGAGAGTGGTTGCTGTATAATGTCCCAAAACAGTTGCATTCTCCTCCTCAATCACCGGACATAAATCCAATTGAAAATCTATGGGATGAATTAGACGGGCGTGTTCGAAAAAACAAAATATCTAACAAGGAGGACCTTAAAAGAGCTTTACTTGAGGAATGGAACAAAATACTCCCAAACGTCACACAAAATTTAGTTTCTTCTATGCCCAGACGAATACAAGCTGTATTAGATGCTAAAGGCGGTCCCACAAAATATTAATTTTTTTTATTCATTTAAAAAGTTTATAAAAACAAAAGGTTTATTGAACTGTATGTACACTTTTTTGAGTTTTTTTTTTCCATTGAAATCAATATTTCTTTCATATCCTTGTTTTATGTATAAAAAAGTCATTAAATTCATAATGTATTTAAGCATTTAGAGCTATCCAAATATAATTAAACCAATTTTCTTAGTCAAAAGAGTCGTTTTATTGAAAAAACTTGATTTTGTTAAGTGTACGTAGACTTTATTGGGCAACTGTATATGGAGTTGCAACTAGGATTGCTGGATGATGCCCTTTTCCAAAGCAATGGAAAAGATCTGAAAATGGATATCCAACAGTACTGCCAAACTGGATCGGAACTAATGGTTTTTACACAGAGTCATAGGACGGATGTTTTTTTTTTAATTTTGTTATTGCTTCTTATAAAGCGCTTTGGATGCTATATTTTACAACTTATTGAATAATTCAAAGAAATACAACCGACGCAAGAAGTATATCCACGACCTGCAGGTTAATATAAAAATTTGTCCTCGCTATGATTTTTCTTGCTATGAGAAATGTCCACTTTTGTCGCACGAAGAATATCGATATGGCAACACCAAGCCACTTAGACACTATACACGAGCCCAACAAGGACGTGTACTTCTTTTGCTCAACGGCTTAAAAAAAGTTTTTTAATCATAATTTTTATGAAGTGTTACGTAAAAGGACATTTAAAAAAATGCATAATTCAAAAAATTATGCTCGAGACCTTCCGCATTGAAGGGGCGAACGTTTCATCTAACCTCTAAAAGTGCTTCCTAGAAACTGCTAATATTGATGTGAGTTTTAGATGTGATAAAATCAAATCGCATACTTTGAATGTAGATTAAAAGTGGTTTCGGGGAAGTACAGGGTGGCGCACGAATCGTGCTACAGAAACAAAACGTAATAACTTTTTTCCTGTTTCAGCAATAGGCGCATTATTTTATGCATTTGGAAGGTTAGTATTTAGATTTATTAAAATGAATGCTTAGGATATCAAAAAGAGGATTTGGATAGTGCAGTGGTGCTATGCTTTGCAGTCCAGCTTTTCCGTCCAAAGGGAATTTAGACAGAAGATTGGCGGAACTGCCGCGTGTAGATGGACCATTATGATCGCACGAGGACCGTACCATCGACCTACCTATGTTTGGGTTTAAGATACCATTGCGGATGTAGCATCATCAATTCAGGCAAATCAGAGCGTATCGACTCGAAACGCACAAATTGCAGCTTGCAGACGGTCAATACTTGTTTCTGTAAAAAGTCCAAATTAAAAGCAAGTTAAGCCCTCTGTATTTGCCTATTCGAATGGAATTTTTCCAAAAAATTATTGAAACGACCGAAGAAGACAACAGCTTGACAAATTACTTGCTTATGTCTGTCTAATGAGGCCATTTGATCTAAACGTTAATGCTAACAAGCAAACTTCCGTATATCGAGTGAATCAAATCCACAAATACGATGGCGGTTCGGAAACTTCTTAGCCTAGCACAAAAAGCGCGGTATAAACAGAAAAAAGTTAAGTGTTTTGGAAATTTCCATCTTTGCTATGAACACATGTTAAATTTTGTTTTGATCTGGCAACTCCTTCATATAGAAACAGGTGTTCACAAAAGTCGCATCCGCGATTTTTTTACAATGGAAAAATTAGAAATGCCTGGTGTTATTAAATATTTACAAAAAAAGGTTTATCGGGACAAGAAATTCATAATGATATGGTGAATGTGTTAGGTGAAAGTGCTCCTTCATATGCAACAGTAAAAAATTGGGTTGCTGAATTTAAACGTGGTCGTACAAGCATTGAAGATGAACCACGTAGTGGGCGTCCAAAAACAGCAGCAACAACAGAAATTGTAGCCAAAGTGCATGATATGGTATTAAATGATCGACGAATAAAAGTGCGTGAATTAGCTAATATCATGGGCGTCTCAAATGATCGAGTCCATTTAATTTTGCATGAAGAACTACAGTTGAAAAACCTTTCTGCAAGATGGGTGCCGGACTTGTTAACAGTCGACCAAAAACGCATAAGAATGAACATTTCTCAAGCTTGTTTGGATCGTTTTCAGCGAAATAAAATGGATTTTAAGCGTCGTTTCCTAACTGTTGATGAGGCATGGATCCACCACTATACTCCAGAGACAAAAGAACAATCCAAACAATAGACTGAAGCTGGAGGAAGTGCCCCAAAGAAGGCAAAAACAATTCAATCGGCTGGTAAGGTTATGGCAACGGTTTTTTGGGACTTCAAAGGTATTTTATTGATTGACTATCTGCAAAAGGGTAAAACAATAAATTCAGAGTACTATTGCAACCTTTTAGATCAATTAAATGTACAAATTCCAGAAAAACGTTCTGGCTTACAACACAAAAAAATAATTTTTCATCAAGACAACACACCAGCGCACAAGAGTGTTTTAACAATGGCTAAAATCAACGAATTAAAGTACGAGTTGCTTGACCACCCACCTTATTTTCCTGATTTAGCTCCCAGTGACTTTTACCTGTTCCCAAATCTAAAAAAATTCCTTGCTGGCAAGCGTTTTACCTCAAATGAAGATGCAATTACAGTTGTAAACCACTATTTTGAAGACCTTGAGGGAAACTATTTTAATCAAGGGATAGAATTGCTAGATAAGCGTTGTATTGAAGTTTCAGGAGATTATATTGAAAAATAAAAATATTTTTGAAAAACTAACTATTCTCTTTCATTAATAGGCTAAGAACTTTCCGAACCGCCCACGTACTCCATAAGACGAAACTGCACCCAGAACGAGTTACTGTCAGAAAACGGTGTAACACTGACTCTTAATTGGGACCGGTATTCGAATCAATAGCGTTTGGTTCCAGAAAAATAGAGCAACTGCACATATATCCGGGATGGTTATGGCAGCTATCCAACGAAAATTTTCTTTTTAATTCCCAAACAAATTAATATCCAGAAATTCCACATTCCGCTGGGCCCAAAGGTCGCCGGACCTGACTTCACCAGACATTTTTTATGGGCTGTACAAAACAATATCAAGTAATTTGATAGGATTGAAACAGTCCATTAAACAATACTTGATGTGATTCCAGCTTCAACCCTGCAGACCGCAAAGAAAAAAACCTGTATCTGTAAAAAAATTGCCGATACCAATTCCATTCACTCGTTCCAAATCGGTAATATGACATTAAAAAATGACATTAAAAAATTGTAACTGTCAGATAAGTGAATCAACTCGAAATAATTATGTGCTTTTCTGTTGCAAATCTTACCGTTTCTTTCAGATTTTTGTTTCTTTCCATCATAGACCGAAATTCAACGTACAGAAACATCAGTTATCACATCTTACCGAAACGGGCTACAGGTCTCATATATGCGTGGATGAGCATTAAGGTCATTTACGGTCTATCATCTTCAAACACAATTAAATCAAAATACATTTAAATTGAATTTTTATACAACAAAAAAAAATTCACTGATTAAAAAAAGTTATTTGAACTTCCTATTGTAACAAAATTAGTGCGCCACCCTGTATTATTGACGGTTATAAAATTCTGAGACGATCTAGCCACGTCCATCTATTTGAGCGTCTGTATGTCTGCTTAATAACCTATTTAGTACAATGAAACAGAGTTAGAGTCTTCTTATTTATCAGATATATGTCTTACAGATCGGTTGGTACAAAAAATGGAGCAATTCGGGCAAAAGGGGAAAAACTTTTCATTGAAGAATAAAAAAGGCAGCTTTTTTTGTTTTTGGAAATTTTGACTTTGTATTAAACTTAAACAATCAGTAATCAAATTAACTTGGGAAAATCGTAGGCATAGACGCATTAATCATGTCAAGGAAGCTCTCTTCCTTGTGGCCCAATCCCAAAAACAAATAATTTGTTGCAGCCTTTTTGGTACTAAGCCTGAATAGGGGCAACTTCTTAATAGTTATCCAGGCTAAGTACGAGGGCTGATTTATATATTTCTGGCCTAATAATGAAAATACGAATATTTATCATCAAAAATGGTTTTATTGTTTTCCAAAGTATTCTCCTGCACGATCTATGCACTTTTGCATGCGTTCAAACCAATTGTCGAAGCACTTTTTCCACTCCGATTGCGACACCTCCACAACATGGTTTTTAAACACTTCAACAGCATCTTCTATCGACGAAAATCGTTGAGCACGAAGTTTTTTCTTGATGTGAGGGAATAAAAAGAAGTCATTGGGTGCGAAGATGGGGCTGTACGGCGTATAACACATCAATTCGACGTTAAGGCCAGTTAAAAAGGCGCTGGTTTGAGCCGATGTGTCATGGCGCATTGTCATGATGCACAATGATTCGTCTTCTCTTGTTCGTTTTCGAATTTCTCCGAAGACTTCAGGCAAACAAATTGTGGTGTAACACTCAGAATTGACCTTCCTACGTTGCCCATGCGGAACAGACGCCACATGACCAGTTTTGCGAAAGAAACAGGCGAAGTGCTTCTTCCACGAACAACTTTCGTTGGATTTGGCTCTTCTTCGAAGGCCCACACAGTCGATTGCTGTTTTGTTTCAGGCTCATATGCATAGATCCATGATTCGTCACCTGTGACAATCTTATAAACGTCTTTTGAAGAACCGCAATTGTATGTTTTCAAAATTTCTTTGCACCCATCGAGCCTTTTATACAGACAGGTGTTCATGCAATATCGCATGTATGCTGGTGGAAGAAATGCCCAAGAATGCCTCTATCTCACGGTATGGCACAACGGCCGTTTTTGGACGAACTTCACCTTCGTTTTTGAGCGAGCGTCGGCCACGATTGAATTCATTAAACTAGTTTTTCAATGGAAATGTCAGATCGTGCCAGGCAACACTTAGTGTTGCCTAGGCCAGAAATATATAGCAACCCCTGTACTTAAACAGCTATAACACATTGCTTTACATGTTTTAAAGATTCAATTGCATCTATTTGTTTACGTAACCGCAATAGGGTTTGCTGTCCAGTCTTATTTATCGAGGTTTAACCTTAAACCCCAATATAAGATCTTATTTTGATGTCAAAACTTGATTTAAAACAAAATATTGATTTGAATAGTCATATTGAAACATTAATATTTTCTCACAAATCCAAATATATATCTAAATTTAAGATTTGGGCCTTATGTCTTTTTTGATTCGACTTAATTTGAGGCCTTGACCTAGGACCCGTGAGCCCAAAAATACGTTCTTTCGGACTTGGGCATAAGGGTACTCAGAAGCAGTCAAATTTCTTGAATAACAGATATATGCTCTTACTTTTGAGATTTTTCTAAACCTCAAGTCCGACTTTACGAGTTAAATAACTTAGAAGTAATAAAATTTCCTCACGAATCTAAATCTACATACAGTCGATCCTAGATAAGTGTGACCTAGATAAGGTTGAATCCTCCTTGAGTGGGACAATTTAACAGTTCCAGCACACTTCGAAAATAAAATATAAAAAAAACTTCTTTAAGAAGGAGTTTGAATCAAATCAAAGACGCATCCGCGATTTTTTTACAATGGAAAAATTAGAAATGCGTGGTGTCATTAAATATTTACATAAAAAAGGTTTATCGGGACAAGAAATTCATAATGATATGGTGAATGTGTTAGGTGAAAGTGCTCGTTTATATGCAACAGTAAAAAATTGGGTTGCTGAATTTAAACGTGGTTGTACCAGCATTGAAGATGAAAAAGGTTTCTGCAAGATGGGTGCCGGACTTGTTAACAGTCAACCAAAAACGCATAAGAATGAACATTTATCAAGCTTGTTTGGATCGTTTTCTGCGAAATAAAATGGATTTTAAGCGTCGTTTCATAGCTGTTGATGAGACATAGATCCACCACTATACTCCAGAGACAAAAGAACAATCCAAACAATGGACTGAAGCTGGAGGAAGTGACCCAAAGAAGGCAAAAACAATTCAATCGGCTGGTAAGGTATGGCAACGGATTTTTGGGACTTCAAAGGTATTTTATTGATTGACTATCTGCAAAAGGGTACAACAATAAATTCAGAGTACTATTGCAACCTTTTAGATCAATTAAGTGTACAAATTCCAGAAAAACGTTCGAAACAAGAGTGTTTTAACAATGGCTAAAATCAACGAATTAAAGTACGAGTTGCTTGACCACCCACCTTATTCTCCTGATTTAGCTCCCAGTGACTTTTACCTGTACCCAAATCTAAAAAAATTCCTTGCTAACAAGCGTTTTACCTCAAATGAAGATGCAATTACAGTTGTAAACCACTATTTTGAAGACCTTGAGGAAAACTATTTTAATCAAGGGATAGAACTGCTAGATAAGCGTTGTATTGAAGTTTCAGGAGATTATATTGAAAAATAAAAATATTTTTGAAAAACTAACTATTCTCTTTCATTGATAGGCTAAGAACTTTCCGAACCGCCCTCGTACTCTAAAACGCCGAAAGTCCAACTTTTAGTCGGAATTTTTGATATTGTGGCTCATATTCGATTGATTGACTTCCATCATAGGGTAGAGGGGCATACTTATAGATATTGACAATAGTTTCACTTATAACTTGGCAATTTTATTTTGGTTTTTTTAACAACAATTTGGTGACAGAGGCCAAAAAAACTGACATAGTAAATTTATTGACAGCAGCACTTTAAAATAATTATAAGAACTCTAGATTTTATCTAACAGATATCTTAAATCAAAAAGTTTTTGACTATTTTACCATATTATGTTTCTTTTTTAGTTTAAGGTAAGTGCAGGTCATATTTATTATATAAACTCTTTTACTTTTTATGTTTATAAAAGCATATCCATCCGTTAGTTTTCTTTTTAATTGAGCTAGAAATCTGAATTTAATGCCAATTAACAGAATTTAAGAATTTTTCTCAAACAAACTGAATTTTTCAAAAAAAATCAGCATGCTCAAACTCTTTAAGTGGGATAAAAATCAAATTTTCTGGATAAGGGGGAAACTGTATTAGTGGGAAACCTGTTTAAGTGGGATTAAAGAGGCGGACCATTGTGATCCCACTTATCCACGTTCGACTGCATAAAGCTTGTGAAACTCACAAAAGCATCCAAAAAAATTTGAATTAAAAGAAGAAGAAAATTTTACTTTTTAAAAAAACAAATAAAAAATAGTTGCATATTAATGAATTTATTACTAAGTCATTACTTTTTGCTCAGAATTCATACTGAAGGTAATCAGAAGGCATTGGATAGTAATGTTAATGTCAATAACTTGATACCTGGCACTCCGAACATTTTGGGGGGCGAACATATAACATAAATAAATAATTGGTTCGTCCGTCCCGCATATTAGACATTTTTGGTAAGAACAAGGAGATTCTCTACAACGCTTAATAATTTAATACAATTAAAATTTATAACTTAATGTAATAATTTATTTAATTAAATGACCTATATTAAGGGGCCACATACCTAAAAAGGTCTTATAAACGGTTAAAGTTATCCACTTTCTTAGTCCCATAATGTTTTCTTCAGTCGACCTTGGTCCTGAATTACATTTATTGTACATGCCTTTCCGCTTCATGTTCCATTGTCCCGGAGTTGTTGTCATTTTTCAATTTTTAATTGGAATTTTTTATTTATTTTCGTCTTGGCTAAAACGACAACCGACAACGACTCACTTCACTCATTTCCCCCGGGGCCATTCGTACTTCGTCCATTGTGTGCGTTCAGTGTGTCTAAAGTTAAACAGTTGTTACGTGTGTATTCCCGGGTTTACGCTTCAGAAACTCTGCGGTCTGTGTCATCGTCGTCATACGGAGTAGTGTTGCATTTTGGTTTTCGTCTTTTCTCCCTTTTGTTTCCTTACCGCTTAACGTGACATTTCATTTCATGTAATAGATTGTGACACTTTAATTGTTTATTTACCCATTGGTTTACGAATTGAAGTTGAAATGGAAAGATTTTTCTAAACCATTATTGAGTGTAGAGAAGAATTTCTTCCTGGATTTCGTTGAGAATTTCGAAAAAAAAAACAGAGAATGATGGGTCTGTTTGCAGATTTATCTCTTAGCGTTGTCATTCTGTTTGATTAGGTTTTTTGGTTAGTAGACAACCACTCGTTGTTATTTGAATACTTTGTTCTATTTTACTGTAAAATAATGCCTCCGCAAAAATGTGTTTTACCACCGAATATTATTTGTTCGTCATAATTTGGATCAGCTACCAACAAATCCTGGCCCAAATAAGGCAATAAACTACTTCTTTGGTTTAAGTCCCTTTATCAAGTATTAATATAATAATTTATATCTTACTTTCCTAAATTTGTACTCAACACTTATCTTAAACTACACTTAATAATACCTCTTTGAATACGGGTAGGGGATAGTTTAAACAATTTTTAAAACTTTAATTTTGAAATTTCAATCCTTAATTGAATAGTATAAAGTCCCACGGTAAAATGGACTAACAGCGTTGGCCTCAAAAAAGTCAGAGTAAAATTCGGTCCCAGATCGGATCTTAAATTTAGTTTAGAGTGCTTGGGACCAAATCAAATTGCAAATTTTTGTTTTAAATGCAATAGCACAATTTGGATTTTAAATAAAAAATCGCGCGCTCGAAGAGAACGGTCGTTAAAAGAACTCCTCTCGGAGATTAATTCTAATAAAATAAAATAAGCAGGGAAAGTGCAAAAAATAAACTCAACTGTCGGGAAAACAATTATCTAAAATTGTTTGAATTCATTATAAGTATTAACTTGTAAGGAATTCAAACAGTTTTTTGACAAAATAAAAATTTTAAGTTGAACAACAAACCCAGTTGTGTAAGAATCAGTGTAACAAAACAACCAAAATTAAAAAAGGCACACACACAGCTAAACAAACCCACAGCTTGATGAGCCATCGTCTCACTCAAGAGTTGGAACAACGCAGACACTCTTTCTGCAGTGTAAGTTCGCGGAATGCATACTTCGCGATAAATGCAGATGTAAACAATGGAATGAGAGAGGTAGCGCCACTAAGACAAACTCTCTCACCAGGCAGTGCTAGCAACAACAGTAATAACAAAGAAGGTGGAAACACAGCGAACACAGAAATAACACACGAAAACAACGACAAACCATTAAAGGCGGTACAGACAGGCATGGATCGCTACATTACTATAAAGCGTAAATCCAGCCCAGCCAAAGGCAACTCTAACAAAAAAAGTTGCAAAACTGTGAACGGTGAAGAACCAACAACGTCCGTCACGGGTAAGAACCGGTTTGCATTGCTGAGCGAAGAAGAACCTCAATCTTCTACCTCGGCAAATGCCGCAACTCCAAGGCCGCCCCCAATATACCTACGTGAGAGTAGCTCAAATGAGCTAGTAAATATTATTGCCCAAGTTGTTGGTAGTGGTGGCTTTCACATAGTGCCAATAAAGAAAGGGAACATTAACGAGACTAAAATTCAGGCATACACCGAAAACGGCTTTCGCGCTATTTCTAGTTATTTTAACGATAGAAATAAAAATTTTTACACGTATCGTCTTAAGAGTAGTAAGGGTATCGCGGTAATCTTAAAAGGCATTGAATCATTTGTAGGACCAGATGAAGTAAAACGAGCACTGGAAAAAGAGAATTTTAACGTTCACTCCGTGGTGAACGTTCTTAACAATAAAAAGGTTCCCCAACCAATGTTCAAGGTCGAACTTCAACCTGACTCGCGGAAACTAAAGAAAAATGAAGTTCATCCTATATACAAACTTCAATATTTGTTATATAGAAGAATCACGGTCGAAGAACCCCACAAAAGAAATGGTCCCGTTCAATGCCAAAATTGTCAAGAGTATGGACACACAAAATCATACTGCACTTTGCCAACCGTTTGTGTTGTATGTGGTGATCTACACCAATCGTCCGCCTGCAAAGTTAAATCGCAGGAACAGAAAAAGTGCAGTAATTGCGGGGAACAACATACCGCAAATTACAGAGGTTGTAGGGTTTACAAAGAACTTAAGCGTAAACTAGAAGAGAAGCGTAAACTCATTTCTAACCGAAACGCGCCGAATCCTATAATCGACATCCAACAGACTCCAGTTTACTCTAGCAACGGAAACGGCATTGCAAACGGTATAACATACGCGAATGTTCTAAGGGCGCATACACCTAATGCCCCAGTGCAACAACATGGTAACTCTGAATCAATGATTCAACAACTGGTACAGAGTATAAACATGTTCATGTCAACTATGCAATCAATGATGCAAGAATTCATGCGAAACCAGAATCAGTTAATTCAAACTCTACTTACCAAAAAATAGGCCCTCTTAAGATATGTACATGGAACGCAAACGGTGTGAACCAACATAGACACGAACTGACCGAGTACCTAGATCGGCAGAATATTGATATAATGCTACTATCAGAAACTCATCTCACAGACAAATACAATTTTCAGATACCTAATTTTAGATTTTATGGTACTCATCACCCAGACGGTAAGGCTCATGGGGGCACTGGAATCCTAATACGTAAACGAATGAAACATGAAGTCGCTGAAGGAGTCTCACAAATCTACCTCCAAGCGACAACAATTCGTATCCAGATTCAAGGTAGTTTTCTTACCATTTCAGCAATATATTTCCCCCCGCGGTTCGCGATATCAGAAGATATACTTCTGAACTTCTTCAATGGTCTCGGACACAACTTTATTGCTGCTGGTGACTACAATGCCAAACATACGCACTGGGGATCCCGTTTAGCAAACCCTAGGGGAAACCAGCTGTATAAATGTCTAATGCGACGTCAAAATAAATTGGACTTTATATCTCCCAGTCAACCTACATATTGGCCTTCTGATATTAACAAAAAGCCTGACTTGATAGACTTCGGTATAATAAGAGGAGTTAGTAAATCTAACTTATCTGCTAGTACCTGTACTGACTTATCGTCAGACCACTCGCCAGTTATATTTCTTCTTCACGGGAAGACAGTACTTGTAGATGACCCACTAAGGCTTACTTCATACAAAACTAACTGGTTAAAATACAGGAAGTACATTAGTAGTCATTTAGATTCGAATCATCTAATTTCTAACGCGGATGAGATCGATAACAACGTATCCAACTTGAACGTAATCCTGGAACAGGCGGCCATTCACGCTACACACAGACAAATAAAAGTGACAAATAGTTTGAATACTTACACTAACCGGGAAATAGAGCACCTTGTAAGTGAAAAAAGGAGGTTCCGTCGCGAATGGCAGCGAAATAGGTCACCAGCGGCACGACTAAGACTGACTGAAGCTACTAAAAGGTTGCAAAGCGCACTTAGAAAAGAAGACAGTAGACAGCAGGCTAGTTTCATTGCAAGTTTAACTCCGACTGCTTCAACCAAATTCTCATTATGGAAAACATTAAGAAATACTAGTATGCCCACCGAAACGCAATTTCCAATACGCGACGCAAATGGCAAGTGGGCAATATCAGAAGAGGAAAAGGCCAATGTTTTTGCAAACCATCTATCACAGGTATTTCGCCCAAATCCTGCAAGTAGCGACATCCTTCCACCTGTTGATAAAATGTCTGCCGTAATTCCATTGTTTACTAACGCAAATGAAGTTCTGAATGTCATTAAAGAAACCGTGAATCCAGGTAAAGCACCTGGATATGATCTTATCACGCCTAAAATGATCTTGGAACTTCCCTATATTGCTGTGAAGTTCCTGGCAAAATTATTTAACTCTATTTTGAGACATGGGTACTTTCCTAAAGTGTGGAAAATTTCTCTGATTCAAATGATTTTAAAGCCAGGAAAGGACAAATCAATACCTTCCTCGTACAGGCCGATCAGTTTGCTTCCCTGCTTATCCAAACTATTTGAAAAAGTTCTTTTATCGAAAATAAAACCGTTTCTCGT
This sequence comes from Hydrotaea diabolus, assembly GCA_963513945.1. Lineage (NCBI taxonomy): Eukaryota > Metazoa > Arthropoda > Insecta > Diptera > Muscidae > Hydrotaea > Hydrotaea diabolus. Next base: position 127,209,685 of record OY740717.1, read on the forward strand.
GTCAAATAACATAATACCAGACCATCAGTTTGGGTTTCGCGAAGGTCACAGCACTATCGAACAAGTAAACCGTCTGACCCAAGCAATTGAAAAATCATTTGAACGGCGAGAATATTGCTGCGCAGTATTCCTGGATGTTGCTCAAGCATTTGACAAAGTCTGGCACTTTGGCTTGACCTACAAAATTTGCAAATACTTACCGGCAAATACGCATCGAATTCTTGAGTCTTACTTAGAAAACCGCAGATTCAGAGTCAAATGTGGACAACACGTCACCGATGACCGCGAAATACTAGCAGGTGTTCCCCAGGGAAGCGTCATGGGGCCTATCCTTTACATTCTGTTTACCGCAGATATTCCTACCAGCCCAAACGTGCTAACATCCACTTTTGCCGATGATACCGCTATAATGGCCACACATAAAAAGCAGGATATTGCATCTATGAATCTAGGTGTACATCTCAGACGAGTAGAATCTTGGCTCTCTGACTGGAGAATAAAAGTCAATGAGGCTAAATGCACACAGGTAACTTTCACACTGAATTTTAGCACTTGTCCGACATTGAAATTAAACAATATCCCTTTTTCTCAATCTGATCATGTTTCATACCTTGGAATCCACCTGGATCGCCGACTCACCTGGAGAAGTCATATCGAAGCCAAGAAAACTCAACTGAAACTTAAGGTCCATCAACTTCACTGGCTCCTAAACGCGAACTCAAAACTAAGTCTTGAATATAAGGTCCTGCTATACAACAGTGCAATCAAACCTATCTGGTTATACGGTGCCCAGCTATGGGGCAAAGCAAGCTCGAGCAATCTCGACAAAATCCAAAGAGTCCAATCGAAGACATTGCGGCTTATTACCGGTGCCCCTTGGTATATGAGGAATGAAAATATCCACCGAGACTTGAAAATACCTCTCGTTAAAGAGGCAATTCAAAAAATCAATATAAAGCACAAAGAGAAGCTCGAACGTCATGATAACATACTTGCTAGACAATTATTGTGCAGTCCCAGATCTTTAAGACTTCGGAGAAACGAACGCCGTGTTTTCTAATCTTCATCCGTAACAGAAATCGCGAACACACGCGCCCGAAAGACTGTGTAGAATCCTTTTCTACGTCACGTGGCTTAAACGCTCTTATACGTGATCTTTAAAACAGTCAATATCAATCGCGGACGAACAATCAAAAAAGACTGTGTAGAATCCTTCATTCTACGTCACGTGGCTTAAATGCTCTCATACGTGATCCTTAAAACAGTCAACGCGAAAAACCTACAAAACCCAAATTACGTCGTCCACTCTGCTATTCTAGAGTTATCCGTTATACATACATAACTAGAGTTCTTCACTCTACATAATATCGCGAACACTCAGTAAATGACTGTAAGGGTCCTCTGGACCTTTATCACGAGGTTTAAGCCAAACCAGGTTTAAAATCCTCACGTGTGATCCATACCAGTTATATACTATTTTGACCAAATTAATTAAAATTCCTGCCAATTAGCAGAGACCCACATTACAAGAAATCCATACTAGGATTCATTATTGAATTATACTTAAGATTCGTATACTTATTGTTAGGCTCCTTTGGAGCAGATTCAATAATTCAAATAAAGCTTATATAAAAAAAAAAATAAAAAAAAACATTGAACAGTGCATCAATTAAAAAAAATCGTCAACTTTGTACATAACAAGAAACGCGTCAGATGGAGTACAAGAATCGTATTTATATAAGTATAGGGTGTTTTTTCAGAAGTGTTTTTTCAAGAAGAAATAAAACGCATATAATTTAATGTTATGACCAAGAATTTACCTTTATTATAAAGATAAGGGTTTGTCATTATGTTTTAAAAATGATTTCGGGCAAGTGGCCGGCGCGGTTGGCTTGAATAAATTCCAGCCACAGGCCCAATTTTTGACCACTTTTTGCAGCATTTGCGTCCACATGACAGCAATAATGCGCCGAATATTTTTTTCCAAGGCTTCAATCGTGTCAGGCTTTTCTGCGGAGGCAAGCGACTTCACATTACCCCACAAAAATAGTCCAGCCGTGTTAAATCGGAGATCATGGAGGCCACGCCACAGGCCCACGACGCGAGATAATGCGCTCACCAAAAGCTTCCTTCAATAAATTGATTGTTGTATGGCATGTAGCACCGTCTTGTTGAAACCAAAGGTAGTCTACATCAATATCCTCTAATTCAGGCAGGAAAATGTCGAAAAAGTCATGGCACTATAGCGTTTTCCATTGACTGTAACATAATGCCGGCTTCATTGAAGAAATATGAACCAATGATTTCCTCTGCCCATAGATCACACCTAACAGAGACTTTTAGAGAATGCAACAATGGCTTTTAGATTTGCATTACTCAAAATGCGACAATTTTGGTTAGTAACGTACCTATTCAAACAAAAGTGAGCTTCACAACATTTGCATGTACAAACCAGGATCGGTGGCCAACTCCTTTTTGGACCCATTTATAACGATTTGAAAACGTTGCTCCGGAGAAAGTCTATTTATCATGAAAAGGCGAACCAAACCGACCATAAATCAAGTGGCATCTGTCAAAAAGACCAACTCCGAAAAAAATGTGGCCAGATTGAAAATCAACGTCTAAAAAAAACTTTATATAACAACAAACGCTTCACACGGAATACAAGAGTTGTATTTTTATACAGAGAAAGAACTTTTTGGGATTTCCAATATTTTTTTTTAAAAAATATTCAATTTTTTAAAAATTATTTTTGGTAAAGTTCGTTTAACAAAACTCAGCTGAAAGAAGTACCCAGTAAACCAAACGTTCAGAATTCGGGCAGAGTTCTCTACGACAATCGGCAAAATGTTCTGATTTCGGATAAGAATTCTTACCAAGTTCGTAACGAAACACATATGAGATGGTTAAAACGAATTCGAATTCCCTGAAAAAAAATCCTCAGACAAATCGAATTGAATCCGTAACGATTTTGGTAAGAATTCCAGATAGAGTTCAGAATTGTCTGATATCAGACATTGTCGGCAAATTTGGCTTACTGGGTACTTACGAAACATTATTCTTATTATGGTCTTCGTACATTCTTTATAGTATTGTCAAAGTTTTTCCTACATTTCGTAAATTTTGTATAAAATGTCTTCATTTGAAAATAACTTGTTATTCTTAAGGATATAGTTTTGAGCTTGGGCATACGAAAAAGGGTAATTCTCATTTATTCGAATGAGACTATTGCTCAAGTTATTTAATTTGTGGCCGAGGCTGCTTTAAAAAAAACCATAGCCAATACATTTACTATTCTTTTACGTTCAATGTTTAAGTCAGAATTATTAAAAAAAAACCAAATTAATGTAAACAAAATGAAAAACCTTTTTTATGAAAAAGTTTCATATATTACTTAAAAATTAAAAAAAAAAAAGAATTTTGTGCTTATTGTGAAATATTGTCATAAATATTATGAAAAAGTGTCATGAAAAATATGTAACAATTAAATGAAAAATAAGTAATATTCCATATAAAATATCAAACATGAAACTTCATAAAACGTATGAAGCGTAGTTTTAAAAAATGTGAAAGAAATTCGAATATAAAGAAAATCTTATAAAATTATTTATCGGCTTGGGGTCATTTATTTAAACTAGTTTTTTTCGATTGACATCTTCAGGGGTTGTCAATGACAAAATACAAAACATGATTACACTTAATAAACAAAACATAAACACAATATTTAAAAAATAATTACATTAAGAAAACAATGTCGCCCGTCTAATTATCGTTGTCAACTGATTTTTGTGTTGCGCTTTAGCTTGCGTCTGTGCTTATGTATTGTCATTTTTTTCTTTTTTGATGTGGACAACATCTGAGCATCGAATGAGACCGATCCCATGCCCCAAAAGTGTTCCCTCCTAGAGAAATGCGCGTTTTATGAAATGAAGTCGACGATTTTAAGCGCAAATAGAAAGGGACCTTATCTTTAAATAGCTCTCCTGAACAAAAATTTTCATCAAGTTTTCACTTTTTTTTGATGTGGACAACATCTGAGCATCGAATGAGACCGATCCCATGCCCCAAAAGTGTTCCCTCCCATAGATATGCGCGTTTTATGAAAGTGAAGTCGACGATTCTAAGCGCAAATAGAAAGGGACCTAATCATTAAAATAGCTCTCCTGAGAAAAACTGGTTTTTAACCTTAGGTACCTTTCTATTCTGCGCGTCACATATAAGTATGTGTGCGATCCCATCTGTGTCCGTTTTATAATAAATTCTCCTCTCACTAGGTACGTCAATAATGTTAAGCATTTCGAGAGTATATCTTCTTCTATATTTTTCTCATGCGCTAAAATTTTTGCGTCGGTAAAGTCAGGCTTATGTCCAGTCAATGTACAGTGGGCCGCAAGAGCGAACTTTTGTTCTATGAGCCTATTTCCGGCTTTTAGGTCGGATTTGTGGGACGAAATTCTTGCCCTAAGTTTAGTTTTAGTAGTGAAAAACTTTAATAAAGTTCTTAAAAATCACAATTTTTATCATTATACCGATTTCTCAATTTTATAGGGTTGTTATCATATTTCTTCTTTGACTGAAGAAATAAGACAAATTTCGCAAATTATATGAAATATTTCGTGATTTTCACGAACATTTTAGGATAACTAAGTTTTTACAGAGTTTATACTTTCACAATTGTTCACTTGAATCCTCAACCCTAAAAAATACAATATTAACAAACTCCATTATTGTACAGGCGAGACTCCAAATGATTGGGATGATCAGTTGATTATGGTGACGATGATGATGAGCACCATTTAAACATTTGTTATACAATTTGTTCATTAACTACCACCATCTGTAACATTTTACCCATTACACTTCCCATTCACACCATGAACATTGTTTCTGTTATTATCTGCTTGTGCGTTTTTTTATTCAAAATGAAACCATTGAACTGCACAACATTCTGCACAGTGTTCCAAACTAACGTAAGTTAGAAGAGATTAAATCCCACTCTCCAGGCAAATAAAAACAATAGTGTATTTTGAGGTGTGAGACATAACGAATATAATGTAGTTAAGATATGCCGCTATTTTAACTTACTTTACTCCGTATTAAGAGGGTTAAGTCTGCATGAAAATGGACCCAAAACGGTAAAAAGTAAAAATATAAATTTGAGGGACTTAATAACTCTAACTTTTAGGGTTACCTTTATGTTATATAGAGATATTTGAAGCACAACAGGACAGAAGCAAACAATTTAATGAATTTTTCACCCCTGAAAATACGAGTAAACGAATAATTCAGTTCGAAAATTTTTGATATTTAAAATAATGAAAACATAACAACAGCAGCATCTGTTTTTTGCTTATGACCTAAAGGCTAACAATAGCCGAAAAATAAACAACAAAATGTTAACTAACCAGAAATTGAATAATTAACATAAATAACCTGCTTGGAGGTCGTAGGCAGAGGCGTATTGGACTTCCTAAAAATAGGCGTGGTCACTGAACTCTGGGGCTCTCGGTTTATTTTGGGGACATATATGTACCAAGAAACAGTGAAATGTTCTCACTAATCTATAAACGCACCTCTTTTAAAGAGTTCGGCTAATTTAGGATTGGATAGGGCCCAGAAAGCGTGCTGCTTTAAGTATGGAAATATAAGTTTTAAAAAACATTGAAAATTCGTGACGAATCCGAATATCACAGTAATTCTATGATTCGAATAAAACGCCGCAAAATAGATCTCTTCGAACATGTACACCGTGAAATTTTCCCATTGTCTAAATTTCCGGTCCGGATTTTATTGGGAACCAAAGAATGCCCCTATAAGATCCAGTTTTACCGGAGTTAAATTTGCAATACTTGAGCACGGTTGGCTTTAATTTGTGGCTTTTTGAGCAGCAGGAGTTAAATCGTTAAGGACCTTTGTGTAAAGGCTGTTCGAAAACATGAACCGATATGACCCAATTTCATCAGAGGTGCTTGTTTGTCGCCCTTAACTATCTTTGCGGAATTTGGTCGGAATCGGTTCATATATGTGGCTACTAGAGCTACAGGTTCCAAAACTGGAAAAAACCTTTGTTGGATATAAAAACATAAACCGGTATGAACCAATAGGGTTGTCCCTTTGCCCAAACGTTAACAATGTACTTAGTATCATTGAAATCGGTTCCTCTCCTCAACTTTGACTTTAACGATAAATGTACCGAAGAATGGACATCGCTCAATCAAGTTAGTGAGTCTGAATCGTTCGGTATGCAAAATATGTGGCCAATCTCCATTCCTCCACCACAGTCAGTATACCCTGTACAACAGTGTTGTGTAGGGTGTATTAATTCATATATATATTCATATGAATTTCAGAATTCTTTTAGATCTAAATCTTAATATGAAATTAAAGAAATTAAGAAAATTTCTTCTTGAATATAAATATCCGTTGGTTTAGTAGTGATGCGAAATTTATAATTTCTGGCCGTTGGCACAAGGTCATTTATATCGAAGGGTATATGTAAATGCTTACATATAAGATTTTATTCGAGTACTTTTTAAAATCCATTTAGAAAATAACCAAACTTGATTAGCTTTGATTTTGTTACTCTTGTCAATGGATGCACTAGCGCAGAACACTGTGCCACAGATCAACCCAAAAAATAACATTCACACCAGAAATCTACAGATTTCCAAGTAAAAAAAACTGTAAGTCTTAGAATACAACAATAGATTGATTTCATCCACGAAAGCAGTTCGTATCGCACTACTTTACCAGTTTCCCCATCCGGGAGTGAAACCATGACAACTGCACCCTCATCTTTTCCTGCCATCGAAAGACCGCTCCGGCCGAGGGAAGGAATCACTGTATGCTAATAAGGAATTGAATTGGGATTCTATTAATCAAATGGTAAACACGCTTACACAGAAAAAAACGCTCATGTGTAGCATTATTAAATTGTTGATTTTACACGCTAATGCACTCTGCTGGCTGTGGCTGCCGGTTGATCCGCTGCAGAAGAAGGGATCACAGTGAGGCGGCCTTACATTCGAGCTGCGAAAAAAAACGGGTGTTGGATGGACGGCAGGGCATAGGAACGTTATAGAGGCTAAGGCCGGAAAATAAAAAAAGCGATGTTCATATGCAGCATTTAAAGCTACTACGATTTTGCTATTATTGTTGTTGTTGCTATTTTTTGCAGCAGCAGCATATTACGGCGTAAAAAGACGGAAACCATTTTGCCTGGCGGGTAAAAAAACGGTACTGCATAAGAGGGCGACCATTATTTACGGGCAGACATACATTCATGAAGTGGTAACCAGTCCTTTTGCCTTGATGTTGTTGTTGTTGCCGCATAAATAAATGATACATATGTGTATATGCAGTGGTATGCTTACATGTGCGTATGTATAGAATATTTAATGATGGTCTGTGTCCTGACCTTTTATTTCATTCATTCGCCAAACAACTGTTGTAAACATTGTTTGCCATAGTTGGGCAATATCCTGCAAGAGTAACAACAATAACAACATCACAAGAGGATGATTCGAGGACCTAAACGCTGGCTGGCCTGACAGCTTGAATGCCTACCTTTACGCTCCACGTTGAAGAGGACTAGCGAGTGAACGAGCGAGCTAGCCGACTGATGATAGAGATGATGGGTTTTATTGGTGCGCTTCAGGGTGGTTCTCGGTCTGGTGCACAAAGGCCGGATAGTAACCACCACCACCATCATCTTCTTCATCATCCTTTGCATTGTTGGCATAAATCTTCCATGTATGTGCAACATATTAACAAATATCCTGCTGCGCTTAGGCAGTTAGAAATCACAAAGCCGGTATGTGCAACCATTGATGATAATGCGTGTGTGTGTGTATCTGCGCAAAGGTTTCATGTTCGTAAAGTTTCCGAAACAAAATGTTCTAAAATTTTGGCGTTGCGATTCTTGAGAATCATAGAAAAGAACTTTAAAACCTTTAGTTATAATGAAGAGCAGCCTCTCCAGATGTGGTAGACCATTTGCTAGACCCACAATCCTTTCGGCACCTTATGGTTCTTTCATCTGGGTTTCCCCAATGCATTTTGGAGGTGTAACCGTCTAAGACTTTATTCAGCTCTTATTGCTTCAAAATAAATTACCTTGTCCATGTCAACTGTCTGTGTAGTTGACCCTTTCCTTAGAAGTTCGTCAGCGTTTTCGTTGCCATCAATGTTAGACTATCCAGGAACCCATATGATTTCTAGGGTGCCACTTCATTCTTAATTGGCCATACACTTCAAAAGCGATCGTGACTTGACTGTCGCTAAGGACGGTGCCTTGAGAGCTGCTTGGCTATCTGTAAATATCATTACAGTGTCGTATTTGTTAATTGAGTTGAGCTATCGTACACATTCTGTGAAGACCTCAATATCTACTGGAAATACTACATTGTGGTCCGGTTGTCGGAAATTTCGAAACATAGGGTTTTTATATAGAACCCAGCTGAAACTTTGTTGCCCAATTTCAAGCCGTGGGTGTAAAAGTGGATACTCGGTTATTTTAATACAAGGGGCTCATCTGTCCAGGATTCTCTGCTTAGGATTTCTGTTTGGAGTTAACAAAAATTCCTCTTTGTAGTTCACTGGAGTGATGAGAGGCCAGTTTACGTTTTCAGAATCATATCGTGGTGTGATGTCCGGTCACGCGGGATTCATTCCTCTTCTGCTATCAACATTTTCGCTAAGATGACCGCCATATATTTGAGGTAAAAATCAATCGGGAATTAGCGCTCCGGTGATAACACCAAGTAATATTTTTACAAGATTTTAAAGTGTGTTCCATGCAAAGATATTCGCAATATACATAGCAATCAAGCTTATTTTCCGGGAACTTTGCACGATACACACATTCGGTCCAAAGCGTAAATCCTAATTAAATTGTTTCATATTGGTCATTATCAAAAATCTACTCCATTTTAGGATCATTCTCGATTTATGGTTCCCCGCTTTAAAAGCATGACACGAGATCCAATAAACCTATTTCTGATTATAATTTTAATTATATACTCCACCTTGATATGATGGTAAGTGTACACAATGGGTGATCAAACTAGAGATATTTTTTTCAAAATAAAAAGTCCTAAATCTTGGCTTGTCCATCATCATTTTTGAAAAAATATGCACCGATGATTCTAGAAGCTTATAAACCGCACCAAACCGCCGTTTTCTCTGGGTATAATGACACCGCTTGAACCTATTCCGGTTGCTCTTCAGCCAAATGCGGCAAAATTGCTTTTTGACATTCCCGTTGATCCAGAAACGGTCCTCAACACTGAACAAAATTTTGGTCGAAAAAGTTCCTCACCGAACGCTTATTTCCACAATTACAAAAATTGGAGAAAGGAAGGAGAAAAGAAAAAATTAACACAACTCACGCGTAATCTGTGAAAAAAAGAATACCTCTAGATGGACCACCCGTTATTATCTGGGTAAGAATACCTAACATTTTTCATCGGCAGATTTTCCACCTCGTTAATGCCAGCGACATTACAAGGAAGCGATACATCTCCAAGCTACGAGTATCTAAAAGCTTTTCTATACTACTCTAAAAGCTATACATACTTGGGTATATGGTTGTGCCACATCTATATTATGATCCTAACAACAATACTTTAGTATTAGTCACACACCACCATACTGTGATCTCCACAACCACGACCCACACTCAACCATACTATGATCCGCTTAACCATATTTTGATACGTTTCATATACAACCAAAATATAAACCCCACAACCATAGGACGATTGCAACCATGTTATGATATTTCGGGATTTCTAAATGTGTTTTCGTCTCAAACAAAGTGGCTAGTGGCTTGAACCAATAAATTGTTAAATAAATTCAATTCTAATGTTGGGATAACCAATAATAACCACTAACACTTTAGTTACTAACATTTGGTGGTGACAACAGATAAGTTCATTGTAGGAACCAAGCCCCGTTTAGTTGCTGTTAGAACAACTAAACGGGGCTTGGTTCCTACAATGAACTTATCTGTTGTCACCACCAAATGTTAGTAACTAAAGTGTACTTCATACTACGTTGGTGCCATAACCACCAGTGGCAACCAGAAATTTTACTGAATTCGGTTGGTATAACAATTTATTGGCTGTGCTTACACATCTTATTACATTTCGAACCATGTAACCATCAACATCATGGCATGTTAGTGATTGCAACAAAAAGTCTATCCAGCCAACCAAATTTTTGTAGTTCGGACCGATTTCTAACTGATTTTTTTCTCTGTGTGAAGTTTAAGCCAACATATGCATGAGTCCATAAAATCCGAAAATAAGCTAAAATACACACAGAGAAAAAAATTGTCGGAAATCGGTTGAAACTATTCCGTTGCAAAAAAAGATAATTGGTTGCAATCACCAGATGTTTATAATCATAATGGATATTCAGTTCGTCATACCACAAGATGATAAATATAATCATCGTATTGTAGACGCAACTATTTCATCGGTTGTACAAATGAAACGCATACAATGTATTTAGTTGTCATAACTTGTGGTTGTGGCAACTAATAGTTTCGCAATATTTTGTTGTTGTTTCCTTATTGTAATATTGGTGATGATATCTAACCTTTCATCATAACCAATCGTTTAATCTTAATTATTTAGTAAAAATCTTTCTTTACCTTTCCTGTTTTCACCGAAATGACCCCCCTACGTTAAGAGTACTTCAAGTTACGACGCCTATGTCAATGTTAAATGTGAATCACACCTAAACGTCAAGTTTTTTTGCATTTAGAGAAATATCAACTCAATTTTAAACTAACTCAATTTGAACGACCAACGCGTTAAAGTTATTCAGTCTTATTATGAAAATGGGCGTTCAAATCAAAATGCACTTCCAGATGCAGACAGATCGGAAAAATCGTGCAAAACTTTGAGCAAACCGGGTCTGTAGGAGGTGTTAAAACACCAGTACATGCTCGTACAGCAGAAAATATTGCTGCTGTTCGCCATAGTGTGGCAGAAGAGCCGTCCACCTCAACTCGTCGTCGTTCCCAAGAATTACACCTCTAAGGTGCAATTGACTCAAGAACTAAAGCCTCTTGACCATCCCAAACGTCACGGCCCTTTATATACGGAATCGGCCCTTTATATAAGGCACCAGCTTTTTGCCTCTACAGAAAATTTAATATTTGTTCGTTAAACAAGTACGGCATGTGGGCTGTTAGATTCAAAAATTCTTTTTTGGAGGTTCGGATACATCGTATTTTCTACTGATACTTCAGTTGCAATTACTGAACGTTACAGAGCACCAACTAACATTCAATTGTACTGATGGAATTCTCGAGGTAAATGCAACCTCAATCATTCGGTTGGCAAACAAATTCACTTGTAGCAACGAATCTGTTCTCTGAATGTAGAAAATTCGATTTTTTATTATTTATTTATTTGAAATCTATCGTTCGATAACACTGTGGAACATTTTTGGGGTTATTATCTGGGGGGTGAGAAATTCTAAGTCAGGGTGATGGTACTAGGTCAGTATATTAAAACCCTCAAAGGGTTTTGCGTTCGTATGTGCCAGTTTTTTTATGACCTTTTACATTTTTTCCTTATCTTGATGTTTTTTCGCTTAGTTGTAAAATGTTGGCAAAAACGTAGTTTGACATAACTCGAGAACGACTAGTTCGATTTTGCTGAAATAAATTGAGAAAAATTAATAATTACATTTTCTTTAATCCATTATTATACTGTTTCTCTACCAAATCAACATTTTTGCAATTAGAAATAAATTTATGAAGAAAATTTTGCAAAAAAAATTTTTTTTTTTTTTAAAACATATAAATCCCAAACGGAAAAACGTGTAGAGTCTTATAACTTTCACGTAAAGTCACATAACCTATAAACAAAATGCGACATAGATCATAGAAATCGACTAACGCGTTCTGCTTTTATTTACAATCAAGTGAAGTTACTTAATTGTAAATAAAAACTGGCACATACGAACGCAAAACCCTTTGAGGGTTTTAATATACTGACCTAGTACCATCACCCTGATTTGGAATTTTTCACCCCCCAGATTGGCTGTTGTACTGTGTAATAAGCAAATCAGATAAAAACTGAGGGGTGCAACATTAATACTACGAGTATATATAAATTCACTTCATTAAGTAGAATCTCTAATAAAATTACTTATACTCGTATAGTGGGTTCCTGTCACCATCTAAATGGAAGGTCTAATACGTGAAGTCTCTTTAAACGCCTTCTTTCATTACTGTCGTCAAATAGACAAATCACCAGTAAATTCAGATGGTGGCTCAATCGTTAGAGATATTTTTCGAAAAAATGTTTTATTTTATCTATCACGTGTGCAACTTGTAGGTCTAAGTGGATAATGTCATTTCAGACATACCATGGAGAGTTTAGGATCAGTCTTAAAGCTTTCGACTGAAATCGTTGAATAATTTTAACGTTGGAAGGGCTTGTTGTACCCCAAAGGTGAATGTCATATACCCAAATTGGTTTTAATATTGACTTGTAGAGCTTATTCTCTACGCTTAATTGGGATTTTGTCCCAAGTAGCCAGTATAGTTTTTTATACTTTATATCAAGTTTCTTTCTCTTTGTTTTTATGTGGGATTTCCAATTTAATCTGCGATCCAGGTGGACTCGAGAAATTTCACACGAGATGGAGTTAGCACCCGATTAGTTTAGTACAGTTGGTAATTTAGGCAAGATCGAATGTAAAATTTAGCTAGTAGAGCGATAGGATTAGAATAGAGTGTTATATGTCCTTCTAGATCAACAGTTTCTGAAATTAGGAAAAACATTTGTATTAAATCACCCAATGAAGCAATATAAAGTATGTAGTCTATCGGACATAAACAGACAGATAACGCTCAATTCAGATTTAATTAGTGCTTTCGTGTCGATTGGTATAATATACTTAGGCCCTGTCGCCAGCTGATAGACTTATCAGGAACATAATACTTTATTTCACAGTTTAGTGTAGGGTATAAGTGTAAGCAAATACGTTCACACAATACTATATTTCACATTTTGGTGTAGGGTATAAGTGTAAGCAAATACGTTCACACTTTCCTTGAGTTAAAACGAAAATCCCACCCTTATGTAGTATATACCCTTTGGCACGCCATACAATGTAGGCGTGACAAAATCATATTCGAATCTTTACATCAAGATTTATTTCCAAGGAGTTGCCAAAAACAACCTGAGAAAGTCTTCAAACTTCCGTTCACAAAGTCAAAATGTCAAGGCGGCTGGCAAGAGGAATAAATGTCAAACGTAAGGATAACAACGTCTTTCAGTCAAACCCCATAATTATATTAAAAATAAAAACCATCCTCATTCTGTAAAAAAAAAACCAAAGCAGTAAGAACAACAACAGAAATAACAATTACGACACATACGATATTTACGAACTACGCACTAAAACAAAGTGGTACTCAAGTTACCAATGTTCCAATTACATTTTACACACACACCGAATGTCCTGCCAAACAAGGACTAAACTCTTGTTCAGTCGCTGGAAAAAACAAACACTGCACTCGAAATACATTCGTATCAATACCCAGCAAACAATATAACCAAGTTAAATAAATATTTACATGTCAAAGAACAAAAATCCCATAAAAAGGGGCAACACTGCAAACACTCCTTGAGTGGAGGGGTAGCCTACTTTGGCGTTTCACTGTTTCCTCTTGTTTTTGCACAACAACAGCAACAACAAAAGCTAAAATTTACAGCAACAACAACAAACAGGAAATATGTACATAACCGATGTACATGCCGATGTTCTGGCCGCGTCAAATCCATCCAAATGGTAGGTAGGAGTACCAATAAACGCCTCTTGCCAAAAGTACTCGAATGCGGTGGTAACATTCGCTGGAAGGATCGACTCTCTCTAATGGGGAGTGTAGCGTGTATTTGGAATCTGCAGAAATCGCATAAAACTAAAAATAAACAAGCGAAAATGAAAACTATAACAACACCAACACAACAGTGACAGGAGCAGCCAACAGGATAACCACCGTGACTACTACAACTGCAACCAAAAAAAGGCAGCTGTACTCCTCTAAACTATCCACCATTGTTTCAGTTGCGGGTAGTTGAAAAAGCACAGTGGTTTAGAAATGTTGATTTTACCCTTTATCAGAATTGAGTGAAATATTTACTGAAGACCGTGATTTCTACGATGGTGAAGTAATCTCTGCCCGTTTACTCATTATTCTAGAAACCTTGTAATACGAGTATAACTCATTACCACTTTAATTACTGGGTAATGTCATATCATTACCCTCAGCATTAGTTCTAGACAAATGTTATGATTCATAAACATTTATATACATTAATTAGAAGCTATTTTTTGATTTCTGTTTCGAAACGTGACTCTATCTCACTAATGGCTTGCTTGATATTTGCCTAAAGGAACTGAATCAGGAAATCTATTGTAGAATATCAGTCATTTAACGCATCCTACAAAAAAAAGCTCAATCGTGGCTGAACTTGGTGCGCAACAGATCGATTATGACATGGGTAGTGTGATATGATATGATATGTGATATGACGGGTAGTGTGATATGACGCACTATCCTGATTTAATCAAAAATCATCCAAGTCTATCTCCGGCCACAGAAATTGGTGTATCTTGCCTCTGTAGCACTCGCCGTTAACCTTAATGGCATGTTTCAAAGAAAATTAGGCCAATGAAGCCACCGTTAATAACCGCAAAAAACTTTCACTTTATGTGAATCCATTTGCTTCTCGACAGTGTGTAGGTTTTACCGATCCTCAGATGCAGTAGTTTAAGTTGTTAATTTAGCCGCCCAGAAAAGATATTTCGAGCAAAGTCGTTGCCTATTTCGAGCTGTTGTAAGGCTCAACTTTTGAAGCCATAACGAAACGGATGCTCGTGTGCCTTCAATTTTTAAGTCATCTCGACCTTGCAAGCAAATAATGCGGGGTCTTTGTGTAAATTTTGCGTTAGTCTGGTGAGTGAAATGATGATTAAATAAAATTTAACAAAATGAAATTAAATCACACCGATCCGATTATATATTTTTTTAATGCATTTTTATCGATTTAGTAAACACAAAACATTTACCACCGCCAAATTATTTTCGTTGTGAACCACTGTGCACTGCGATTTCCGCACATTCGTACTTGCCGTAACACGGATGTTCTGACCTTATCAGTGTAACGCAAAAATAATCAAAATCGCGAAAAAAAAAAAAGGAGCAAATTTACACAATTATCCTGGAAGTGCACGCAGAGAAAAACTGCTTAATAGCAGCAACACTAGCAACAGCACCAGAAACCAAAAATAGAGCAATATGTGAACATTTCATACCAACCCAAAAAGTGCCGAGGGCCGGGTCGTTGTTACCCCCTTTCTCATTTTGCGTTTTTTTTTATTGGGTTGCTTCGTATAACGAAATACAGGCGGTAGAGAAATGAATGAACAACAAAAAAACGTTAATTGTGGGTTATGTGCAACATTTGCGCACTTGAATAAAATCACAGTAACTCTTCAGCGTCAACTTCAACAGCGAAAACTACAGTCATTCATCCATCGCACGATGGTTGGGTTCCGGTAAATGTTTGAAATATGGTTCAAACCATGCTTCCGCCCAACCAGCGTTTAGTCAATGCTCATACATTTGTCAATGGTTTATGTTTAATGATATGTAACTTGTAGCACGTCTTTTTAGAAGAAGAAAAACTGTTTATACTTATAGGTTCAACCTATGGCCCATCCTTGCGCTAACCCATTCTAGACCTTTTAAACGTGGTGGATTTTGTAACACAGATTCAAGAATAAACCAATACGAAATCACTTCAGTTCGAAAAAAAGTAGCAATTTAAATATATAAAGGGTGGTCTAAACATAATGCACGATCTTAATTGTGAGTCACAACTTAACGTCAAGTCTTTTGCGCAACTTAATTTGACATTTTGTTGTTCCAGTCAACTCAACTCAAACCATGGAGTAGTACACAATTGATTAGCGCATTAAGAGAGTTAAAGCCTTTTACGAAAATGGGCGTTCATACTAAAATACATTTCCTGCACTTCGAGATTTTATTGGTCAGCATAATCGACCAAATGTGTCCACAGTGGATTCGCTAACAAGCAGAATTGCCGCATTTGGGCAAATGATAATCCAAGAATGATTGTTGAAAAGCCGACGCATCCACAAAGAGTGACTGTTTGTGAGGTTTTTCGAAATGAGGTTACCGTGAATGGTGTTCGCTATCGCAAGGTGATAACGGACTTTCTGTGGCCAGAAATTGAGGATATGAACCTGGATAATTTATAGTTTCCACAGGAAGGTACCACTTGCCACATAGCCAATGAAACAATGTTTTTTTTGCTTGTGAAACTCAATGATGTGGCCGCCACGATCATGTGATTTGACACCGCTGGACTTTTGTCTTTAGGGATAGGATATTAAGAAGAAAAAGTGTATGCCAATAAGCCACGAGCAATCCATGGACTGAACGATGAGATAGTTCAGCACAATAACGATATTGAACCTCCATTATGTCTTAGAATCATTTTAAATTTGGACCATCGGATAGGGATATGCCATCGAAACCGTGTTGAGTATTAAACCTCCATTATGTCTTAGAATCATTTAAAATTTGGACCGTTGGATAGGGGTATGCCACCGAAGCCGTTGCGAGTATTAAACCTCTATTATGTCTTAGAATCATTTAAAATTTCGACCATCGGATAGAGGTATGCCACCGAAGCCGTGGCGAGCATTTGTCTGATATTTTGTTTTTTGTTTTATTTACTTATACAATTAACATCGTGCGTTTATGTTGGCCCACTCTTTATCACTCGAAGTCACTACACAGAGGGAAAATATTATTTAAAATTCGGTTCTGCTTATGAAAAACCCATAGCAAAATCTTCCCTTTTTGTTCGCGTAATGAAATATCTTTAAAATTTAAACAAAAACCTCCATTATGTCATTTAAAATTTGGACCATCGGATAGGGGTATGCCACCGAAGCCGTGGCGATATTTTGTTTTATTTACTTATACAATTACCATCGTGCGTTTATGTTGGCCCACTCTTTATTACTATTACTCGAAGTCACATACTCGTACACAGAGGGAAAATATTACTTTAAATTCGGTTCTGCTTATGAAAACCCCATAGCAAAATCTTCCCTTTTTGTAATGAAATATCTTTAAAATTTAAACAAAAACGTCCTTAATTGTTATAAATATGGATTTCCAATTACCAAAAAACGTTTGCTTTGACGATCTATCAATCAATTTTCAATATATTTTTAAAACATTGTTGATGCAAACGAAAAAAACTCATATGTGACCCGGCCTATGAAAAGGCTTATGTTATGGCTTATGACTCAAAAAAAAATTTTCCACTTTTTTCTTGGTTTCGATAGTTTTTGAGACGTTCTTTCACGTGGTGAAAACTAGAAAGTCCTAACTTGCTTAGAAGTGTACTTAAAATGTAGAGAAAGAAGAGCACAAATGAAAGGAAAACAGAATTTTATTGAAAATCCAGAATTAAGATAAAAAAAATGAAATTGAAAAATTTAACAACAGGATTGAACGCTGCCACCTTCTCATAGGCCGGGACACATATATTGTTGTTCGTGCTAAATTGTTATTTTCCGCGACCATTACAAAGTTCGTAAACACAATATAAGTAAATTATCAACACAAATATCTTTTTTTCTTTTCCAATCTTCTGTTGATTATTAATTACCGAAAAGCTAAAATATACTACAACTATTTTACTGTTACTAAAATATATTTAAGGTGTAGTATTTTTAAGGGCCCAGGCACACTGAAGTTTTATTTTAACGCTTCTTAACAATCTAAAAACCATTCCAAGGCGAGGAACAGTGGCTGAAAATCATTTTTCGTTGGCCGACGCGACGCCCTAGCCTTAATTCTGCTAACACAAGGGAAAAAATGGAACTTTTTGTGTGTTGTTTGGAATACAGCATTTTATACTAACTTGAGGTCGCTCATTTTAAATTTAATCTGCATTTTTAACAGATTTGTCGTCTTTTTTTGATTAAACCTATAAATAAATAGAGCAGCAGTAAACACACATATTCATAAATGTTATTTCTGTATGGAAATCGCGATTTTTTCCAATTCAGTTTTCGCAGTAAATTGTTGACAAAATCTAAAGTTGTCCACCGATGTCTATATAATAAAGCTCATTTTATTCAAAATATATTAAACTAAATTCTTTAAGGCCAACATTGTGACTTTTGTCGCATTTTTTTTATGAATTTTTAAAAAACAATTTTTTTTTTATTTTTATAAAATTGTTGTTTTTTTCAAAACATTAACAACACGAGTATATCTGCAACTACTGGGCCAAATTAAGAACAATGTAGGCACGGATTAAAGATAATTTTGTTGATGAGTTTTAATTTTTTTTAACTAAATATGGTGAACCGTTTTCAAGTTATTTAAATATTTGTAGTGGAGGTGCCTTCATTTTGGACAAAACGGTATATCGCGAAAAGTAGAGCTGATGGAAAAAAACCAAGTGCATATTTGGTTACAGCGTTCCAAATTACCTAAAAACAACATTCAGTTCTTGAACAACAAATACCTTGTTCCCTTGTGTAATTAATAAGACCAGAAATTATGGAATCTTTTAAGCGGCGACGGAATGTTGTATCGGCTCTAGATACTATTGACGAGCCATGAAATTAAAAATAAACATATAAGAAGTTGCTATTTGAATTTCGAATTCGGCAATAATAACTAAATAATTTATCATTGGTAATGGTTTTATTGTTTTTCAAAATATTCTCCTTTAAGATCAATACACTTTTGCACGCGCACAAACCAATTTTCGAAGCACTTTTTCCACTCGGATTGAAACACCTCCAAAACATGATTTTGAACGCTTCAACAGCTTCGGCCGATGAAAAACGTTGACCACGCATTTTTTTCTTGATGCTAGGGAATAAGAAGTCATTGGGTGCCAAATCAGGGCTGTACGGTGGATCCCATCATTTTGACATTTTGAGTGGTCAAATAGCTCATTGTTTCAGCTGATGTGTGAGAGCTCGCATTGTCGTGATGCAAAATGATCCGTCTTCTCTTATTATCTTTCCTAATTTCTTCGAACACTGGCAAATTGATGGTTCTACACCACTCAGAATTGACCATCCTACGTCCCACAAAAGGCACTGTGGCAACATGGCCGGTTATACCGAAAAAACCCAATCATTTGCTTCATGTAATTCTTCCACGAACAAACTTTGTTGGATTTGGCTCGTCTTGAAAGACCCATACGGTCGATTGCGTTTTTGTTTCGAGTTCATATGCATAGATCCATGATTCGTCACCTGTGACAATGTTATGCACTGCCTTTCAGCTACCGCAGTTATACTTTTCAACATTTCTTTGCACCAATCCATACGAGTCTTTTTTTGAGCATTTGTCAAATTATGTGGGGTCCAACGAGAACAAATTTTTTCACGGCCAAATGAACATGCCATATCTTATCGATGTTTATCATACTAATGCCCTATCGCACGGCATGTCGCATGTCGGTCTCCTATTATTTCAGGCGCAGCATCGATGTTTTCCGACAAAACGACCAATGTAAGACTCATCAAACTCATCCTGCAGCGCATCCTAAGATTTCTTTGGTTACTATCGATTTACTGTGGTTTTTGATGTTTTTTATCACCCAAAGTCAAAACAAATTAACTGGGAAATTCTTGTCTTGAAAATTCACGCCAAAAATCGCACGAACATTTTCACAGGTTAATTCCATTTTATGGCCGAGATGAATTTTTCAACACACAGTTAACAAAAAAATTCGCTTTCAAATGAGAAACCTTCCGATTGGAACTAAAGATTAATCCAAATATTTATGATTACATAAACCCAACTAAACCGTGTTATACCTTGAAAAAATGTGTTTTGAAATTTGAGAAAATGAGGCTTGAATTCGGATTTTACTGATTTATTTACACATACATATGAAAAAAGGGCTTTCCTTTCCTTCTCATCAATTTTGCTAAGTAAGTCTCCAGTGGAGAGACTGAGTTGAGCTAGATGTGCGAATTCTTAGTATTGGAAGTGATCAGGGAAGTGATACTACTTTTTTTGTATAACTTTGAACTTGAGCTTGAAAGCGATGCAAGCTGTCATCACACCACGACAGCCATTTTAGAAAATTGTATGTGTATTTTTTCGACAAACAATGTTTTTGCGCCATTTTTCAACTTTGACAATATTTTTACTCATTATTTTATGGGGGAACCGTAATTTGGGGTTTTAATATCCACTAAGTAATTGACTAAGTTATAGAAATTTTATTAAACCAGTTTTTACTAACGGATATTTAAAACCCAAGCTACTGTTCTCCCATAAAATAATGAGTAAAAATATTGTCAAAGTTAAAAAATGGCGCGAAAACATTGTTTGCCGAAAAAATACACATACAATTTTCTAAAGAGGCCGTCGCGGTGTGATGGGAGTCTGCACTACTATTATGCCAGTAAGACCAAGTTCAAAGCCGTGTTAGAACATCTAGGAACTTTTCACCGCCGGGTTTCCACCCCGTAAATGCCGGCAACCTTACGGGTAAGAGATCTATCTCCAAGCATTGTTAAAACTTTTCTATAAATGCATTAGCCATTCGGTGCCGGTTTTAAACAGTAGGTCCCGGTCTGTGAGTATATGTATATAGTGCACAGATCACTGATTTGTAAACGTTTTATCTTGTTTCTAGTACGATAAAAGAAGTATATATCGTTTAAAACGTCGATTACTTGTTTATATCCGTAGAATTTTCAATGATGTCAGTCATTTAGAAATGTTAGAGTTGTGTAAATTTAAAAAAAATGACAAAGCTTTAATTTGACTGGGAGATTCGCCACAATATTAACAGAAAATTAAAAAGGATTTATTGTCAAAATGTATCAAAGGTGACGCATAACTTTTGAAGATAGAAATGAACCAGAAAAGTACAATTGTGTTGAGTTATTCAACCTAGTTTTATATATCATCATCGAAGTCGTCATGTCTATAATTCAACAAATCATACAGGAAATATTTAAACAAAGCGTTATTCCAAACGATCGAGAACTATGCACACAGTACGAGTAGTTGGAAAATGCTCAACGTAGACGTTATTAAAAAAAAAACTTTTAAACAGTGATATCTATATTTATATATTTTTTATATATTAATTTAACTAAAAATATATTCGATTTGTCTCAATATACATTTATAACAAAAATTGAATAGCTTATATTCGCTGATATTGTTTTTAAATAAAATTAGAAATAAATAAACAATATTTTTTCTGTGTATTTTTGAATCCGACTTACACATGCAACTTAGGTTCAAAGCCGGATAGAAATATCAAACATTTTAGCGACGGGTTTTCATTAAGTAATCCGACAGAAGGTTTTGTGGACAGCTCACTGAGATTTTGAGGGAAGTAAGAAAATGATAACTACTATCCATTATATATATTTTTTTAGAAAAAATTCAGTTCTATTTGAATGTGGCCAGTACTTGTAAAAATTAACCGGCACAATCAACATTGTATTCTTCTAATAAAAGTATACATTAGTTTAAAAAAATCCATTTATACATTGCTTTAATATCTGAATGTGGCCAGTACTTGTAAAAATTAACCGGCACAATCAACATTGTATTCTTCTAATTAAAGTATACATTAGTTTAAAAAAATCCATTTATACATTGCTTTAATAAAACAATTATAATTGCAGCCATAGATTTATTTTTTCTTTTAAGTTTAATAGTTGAAGAAAAATTGTAATTAACAAGAAGTTTCACAGACAAATAAACAAAAAAAATAAGATAAGGATTCATTTTGAAGCCAACATGTTTATTTCAACATCGAGTTCACAAAATGACCCGTTACTAATAACAAGATCTACTGACATAAATACAGTCTATTCTGTTTTATGTGCACTCTTCTTACCTTACTTTGATATGGATTCCTTGATGTTCTCTGTTGGATGGATACTGCGTTATGTATACAACGATGATAAATAATCCTTCGCCAAATATGATATACGTAACTGTGTAATCCTTGTTAAAATTTTAATTTCAATAAGTTTTCTTTATTATTTGCGTTCTACTTATTGTTTGCGGCATAAAATTACAAATGGTATTGTTTTTTTCAAAAAGAAAACACATGAAACATGATTAAAGAAAATCGCTTTCAAGATTTCCATACACTTCTATGGTGTTCGTAAAGAGGCTGCGGCGACACAACAAACATTAAACTTTGATGATTTTAATGATTTTTTTTGTTTTGATTTGTTTTTATTTTCTTTTGAATGGTATAATTTTAATTAATTTATACTTGCATATGTATGTATTTATGTATACATGTTTCTACTATATCTATGTATGTACATAACTCACATCACACAGAAATATTTAGGATAATATTCGTTTTTAATTTCCTTTTTCTTTTGTTGTTGTTTGGTTTATTTGCAATGGATTACGATAGGAGAAAAACGTCAAAAACGCTCGCTCCTCTTGGCGTTTCTGGGTTAAAACGTAACGTGCGGAATAAATCACCGTTAATTTGAACCGCGTAACGACAATGTCAATTTTGAAATGCAAATATTTGATTTATGACAAGAGTCTGCCAGACAGACACACAGAGCGAACGACAGCGACAGAGGCAACAACGTCGGTGACAGCAACTGTAAATTAATGCAATAACAACGTATCATCATCGTTCCTGCCAACGCCATCACCACATGAGCATCGTTAAATAGAGAGACAAGTGGAAGGCCAACTTTTCTGTTTTCCTTTACTTGTTCTTATGGTGTTTTTTAATTTCTTTTTGCCAAAAACAACAAACATACATATGTGGAGCATTGATTACATTGACGTCCTTATGGAGAGCAGCTGAAACAACAACAACTGCAGCAACGGCAGCAGCACCAACAATGACACACACGTGTATAAGGAAAAAAAGTCATTAAAAATTAATACAAAAACAAATAAACGAGCTCCCCCAAGAAATAAGCGAATGAGCAAAGACGCTCGTTCATTCCCCCACACCACACAAAACGGAGGCGAGTACTCTCATATTAATATGGGTGTGTGTGTGGTTGTGGGTGGTTGTACATGGGTGCGTATGATTGTGTGCTTCTACCTTAATGAGGTTATAACAGGGGTAACAAAACACAATAAAAAGGAGACGATGTATGGGGTGTGCTTTAAACAAGTGTCACACCGCCAAAACCAAATTATTGCTCAAACAATTTCCAAAGAAAAGAATGTCTGTCACCCGTCATCCATTACAGTGGCACTCATAAACTGGCATACGCCATTTTTGTTTCGATTTGCTTTTAACAACACACACATGCCACAAAACGTTCACATTCCTTAAATGCCGACGGTATGCACACAACTGTAGGAACGGCGACTACTACGGCGGCGGCGGCGACAAAACATGCCGTGGCGTTTGTCGAATTCCGTGAATTACGTAAAAATTAACACAAAACTAACGTTTGGCGCAACAATATCAATTCCAGAGTCTATGACGGCGGATTTGCTCTCTAGACGCGAACACGACGTACTCTCCGCAACTATGGC
This sequence comes from Hydrotaea diabolus, assembly GCA_963513945.1. Taxonomy (NCBI): domain Eukaryota; kingdom Metazoa; phylum Arthropoda; class Insecta; order Diptera; family Muscidae; genus Hydrotaea; species Hydrotaea diabolus. Next base: position 127,233,296 of record OY740717.1, read on the forward strand.
ATACACACATGTGTGGGAAAGTTAATGGACGCATAAAGTAATGGGAGAAGAGCCACGAAAAGGAAATCATCAGCCGCCACAACAACAACCACATTAGAAGCATACAAAATAAAACAGTTACAAACGACAACGTCAAATGTCAGAGTATTTAAATGATACCACCCCTATTTCTCAAATTACACACACCGATGGTATGCTCCTTTCCTTACTCTCGGTTTCTCTCTAGCCATCCCTTTCACTCTACGGTCTGTTGGAAGGCAAAACATGTACGCTCTTTTGTACACACACTACCAATCACAATATCTCTCTTTCTCTTATGTAGCCATTTGGTTTAAGGAAGGGGTGTTGCTTTCTCACAACATCGGCTGTGTTGAGAGTTCGTCGCTGAGTCTCGTATAAATTGCATCATATGTCTGCCATCATTACAGATGATGTGTTGATGTGTTACCCACCATTGAGCCAGCATCATCATCGTCGCCGTCGTCTCCCATCAGCGCACCCATTACTCCCTGCCACGCTGATGAATGTTGATTCTTTTTTTCCGTCCCTATAACCCATTCCCTTGTGCTTTTTTCTGCTTTTGTTACCATAACGCACAGTGTGCATGTGTGTGTTGCTTTTGTATGATCGCCTGTGTGTGTGTACATATTTGTATTGCAATTTAGTTGATTTGCTCCTTTTTTCGGTTCGCTTCTTATTTGCAGGTGGTCTTCATTCCTTTGTGTGTATTAGGATGGCCTGACGTTTATATGGGTGGGGAGAGGAGAACATGTTGGTTTTGTTGGCTGAGGCAATGGAAGACGCTGCTTGGTGCTGCTGTTTGGCAATGTGGCATTTTATGCTTTTAGCACAATACGCCTTTTGTGTTTGTACTCCATTAGTATGCGTTTTTTTTTGTTAGGACGGATGATTTTCATGGTGATAATGATGGGTTCCTTTTGTGTATTCCGGCAACGGTAGGGAGTCTCTACTGTTTCAACATACAAAAATGGTATTTCATGCTGATGTTTCTGTGCAAGGAATGCCATTAACTTATGAAAGCTTCCCTTCGTACAACATTCTAAGCGCTCATATTTATAATAATTTATGAAATGTTTAACAATCGAAATTCTGTTAAGGAAACATTACACTGTAGAAAATTTGCAAAAAAAACATAGTAGAATTATGCTCAGGGTTTTCTTGACATGCCATTAAGAGACAGGCGAGTTACTTTACTTAAATCAGTAAGCGGTTAACGGCATAATTCTTACTGATCCGGACCTAAGTTGATGAATGATCACATCTAACGCATTAAAGATTGAAATCTTACTTGGGCAACTGTTGGATGTACTGATAAGACATTACTTAAGAAATAATATTTAAAGATCGGCGATAATTTAAACAAAATATATTTTGATTCTTTATAGTTTTTAAACTATAGGAGATACTTAAAAATATGTGTGCTTATTTTCGGCAGGTAGTAACTAGAGCTTTCAAAATAGACAAATCGAACAAAAACTGTGGTTTTGGCGAGCATTGTAGTTTTTCACACCCGATGTTGTCGGAGCCTTGCTTCACGACATCTATGGCTAATGATCTACAAATGGTCCTGCAAACTTAAATGCTCTTTACCTTTATCTATATTCATTTTTCAACGACGACTACAATAGAAATTAGGGACTTATTTCCAAAATATTTTTTGCCAATCTGCGCTTCGGCTTCTAAATTTCGCACCAATCACTCATACGTTTCCTTGGGGCGTAAACTGTTTGCCGAGGTTAAAATAACATCTAATTGCCAATCTTATTTTGGAGCTGGCATCATTCTCTTTGTTTCTGGTGGATCCAAGTTACTCATATTCCCATACTTTTTTGATATTGCAACTTCCTGCCGAAACGATCTCTGATAGAAAATGAGGTCTTGCCTTTATTTACAGTCAGACTCATTTTAGTCTTTAATTAAACAAATTTATTGTTAACGTAAATTTTAAATAACAATACTTTTGTTGCACCAGCCATATTTATATGGTTGCTACAACCATATTTTTATTTCTAATTTTGGCAATAATACTATTGTTACATTTCAACAATAGCAATATTGTCGCAATCAAACTATTGTCAAAATTAAAATCAAAAAACAATACTATGGTTGCGGCGAACATGCTTTTATTGAAGAGAACTTATTATTGTTGCGGTGACCATAGTGTAACCATACATTTTCTCTGCGTGTAGTAAGTTGTTCGGAGAGGTCACTTTCAAGTTTAACATAGGATGTCACTCTACAAGTGCCAAAAAGTTTTGGTGGTAGCTCATACGCAGACATGGTTTCAAAAAATTTCTCTTTTTTCATTTTTGTCGAGGCCCCTTATTACCTGGGTTCTGCGTTTTGGAGTGGATAGTGAGCTGGCTGTCTCCGGCAAGGCTCAGCAGTACGGGCTCGGTTCGTACTAGCCACACTATCCAGGAGTGTCGAATGCAGCTTTATAGTCGGTGTTATATATCAATTTACTGCTCGTAGGTCGTAGATTTGGTCGATTTTTGACTTTTTCGTCAGCATACGGTTGAATCGTTTCGGCAAGTTTAGGCTTCAATCTTTCACAATGTAAAGTCCATAGTATTTAATACACGATGGAAGGTGCCATATTCCGCGGTATTTATCACAAACGGTCTAGTCTCCATTTTTGTAAATTAACTATAGTAGGCTGAGGTTCCAACCAGACATTGGTTAGGTCTTCCAGATAATGCAAACTAGCTGATGCATGTACCTTTTCACACTGTCTCATCAGGACTTGTACAGCTCCGCCGGAATTCCATCAGCTTCTGCAGTTAAGTACCTCTAAAGCCGGGTTATTGCTGCTTCCTTGGTTGGATGAGTTTAGACGGCTTCGCAGAGTAGGCTTTCACTATATGTTGTAAATTCAGCTTTTCGTCGTCTGGATTTCCCTTGTTGTTGGTAAGTACAACTGTTGTGTGTGTATAGGTAAGTACAACTTTTTTTGATCCCAACATATTGCGATGTTTGAACCTGGTGCTACTTATTTCCATGTTTCTTGCAGCGACAAAATCGAGAGAAATGGACCTAGTTACATTATCGGAGGTGTTACGAATATCATGGAGGCTGAACTTTTGAACAGATACCTTCCTTGCCAACTTTGGCATTAAAATCCCCTAGAACGATTTCTGAAAAAAAGATTCAACTAAAAAAGTTGTTAAAAAAACTTATATAGGTTAAATAATGTTTTTTCTGAGTAATTGAAAATTCTTCTCGAATTATAGGGTTTGGAACACAGCTCGCTATTAATTGTGCAATTTCCCCCCATTTCAAACCAGGAAAAGATTTAGGAGAAAGCTTGTGCAAAGAGATTTTTGTTGTGTTGGCTTTATTCGGAAGACAATACTGCTGCCAGACTCTATGTGGTTTCAGCAACTCCTCACATAGTCCGGCCTGTTATGACAGAATTGCGAAGAAAATATCCCAATAAGCTGATATCCAAAAATTCCACATTCTGTTGGCCCCCAGGTCGCCTGACCGTACCGCACCTAACTTTTACTTGTGGGGTTATTGCAAGCAGGAAGTCTACAACGCAAAACCAATAAATTTTAATGATCCAATCTATTAGAAAAACAATTGCGGCTATTCCTCTACTCTCTCTCTACTCTCCAAGCAGTAATGAACAACTTTTTGGTAAGATAAGGCGCATGCATCAACGAGCAGGGGGCATTTAAATTCCATTATTTTTAGAACTAGTGAAGCTATATTTAATAAAGTTGAATGAGCTTTAACACGAATAAAAGAAAAATGAATTCCATACACTGAAAAAAGAGTTATTTATGTTTCTTAATGTAAAAATATCCATCAGCCAACTAGTACGTAGCTGTCAGCACTTTAAAAACTTTGCATACACAACACAATTATCCTGAAAAGGCGAACTCAATAATAGGCTTAACGTAGGTCGTAATATGTCGTTCTACAGGGTGTCAGCCGGGAAGGTATACTATTTTCATTAGGGTTGCAAGTTTGGGGATCTTACCTTCACTTTAGTGAATTTCTTCTAAACTAAAGATATATGTTATACTCTCATTTAGGGATCTTGTTAACATGGGATGTCTTATTAATGTGGTAATTGATTTTCTACTTTTATTTTTTTTTCAATAAGGCATCAGATAGGGACATATGAAATGGGTTGCCCGCTCTTCTAGTATCGGTAAATTGGAAGTCAAGGAGTTAGCTAGTAAGATAAGTGAGTCGCATGTATTCATAACGTATAACGATTGTCTGAGGTGTGGCAAGACCGTCTATGTAATACCCTGACCACACTTTTATATTTTATTAGTATATGACCTATAATCATTTAACGAAGAAAAATTATCTAAGCTCATTCTCTGATAAATATTGTTTACTAAGAGAAAGACAGTCGCAAATCACAGCTCCTACAAAACAAATGTTATTGAAATGCGATCAAATGTGTCTGATTGATTTCAGCACAGTTGATTCTACATATATGTGGGGTACATCAAATTTTGAATACACCATATTTTATTAAAATATAAGAATTTTTTTTTTGAAAATTGCGAAATTTATACGAAAATGTTCCTTAAAATTACGAATTAAATTTTTACAATGACTCTTCAAAAAAATAAGGAACTTTTTAAAAAACATATGAAGAAAAAATGCAAAACGTTTTAGAAGCCTTTTAAGAAGCCGCTTCGTAAATTCGTAACATCTTCTTCACGTAGTACACGAAATGTACGAAAATCTTCGTCAATAATATGTAGAATGTACGAAGAACATAATAAGAACAATTTTTCGTAAATAGTACGAACTGATTTGTTTCACTGTAGTCGTCTTAGATTTTTACGACTGCACTGAGCCGAAAAAAATGATTTTTAACCATGTGTCTGGTTAAATTTTTCATGGTAAATGTTTGATAACAAAGACAAAATAACGTTATAAAAGGTCAAATGTTCATACAGCATAGTTGAGTGAACCTTATATAAGGTTGGTTTTTCATGAGAGAAGCAGAAAGTTGTGCCTCGGTTCTGTTGTTTCGAAGTCTTTGATCTGTTTTTTTTTATTCGAAGTTCAAAATTAAGTTACACGAAGTTGCAACGATTGCGTGTTGCAAATATGCACTGTTAAAACAACAATAATTATTTTAATAATAACAATTTTAATGGTTAATAAGCTCAACAATGCATTGTTAACAATAATTATTTTAAAATTAACAATTTTCATGGTTAAAAATTAAACCCTAGAATAGTAAAAACAACTATTATTGTTAAATACCAGTCAACAACAAAATGTTCAAATAGGCTCCAAATCAAGTTTTTTTATGGTTATCTTAACCTTATATAAGGTTATACTTTATAGAGTCTGCAATCAATATTTCCTGGTGTTGCAAACGGAATGACAAGTTGAATTTACTCTTCGGTGGAGGGTATAAAAATTAAACCCATCTGCAATAATATTTAAAGCTAGATACCAAAGTAAATCAAGTCACTGTGAGACACAGAAAGGGAACTTAAAAATAAATTCAATACAAAAACGTCCTAAATTAATTGATAACTGCGAATCAATTGATTATGTACCAATTATCGCTAATTACCGCAGACAATACGGACAATGCAGCGGAAGTTGAACAAAGTTAATGTGATCCATCACAATGGCGGAAAAGGGTTAAGTGCAACAATTACCTACTCCGCAGTATCACAAAAACCTTAAGTACGAGTATGCGGGAAAATTCGAAAAAAAATATATTCCCAAAGTATTGGCACAAACGATTCTGTCCCATACGGCCAGGTGCGAGCATTTATTTTATTTCCACAACACACAAAATAACAATCAGACCTCTTAGAGAAACCTCAGCCCAGCTACATAAGAAGGGTTATTTCAAAATGCCATCAACGAATGCTAAAGAAATCCAAGTACTGTGCCACAAACAACATCGGCAAACAAATCGAAAACAATTTCAATTTCATGTTGATTCATTGGACTATGCAGACATATGAAAGAGGTTTCCATGACGTTTCTCAAATGTTTTGAATACCGCAAGCAACATTTAAGAAAACTACATCGTCCTTGCAGACGTACACCATATGAGAATTAAGATCCTGTAAATATTTAATATTTTCACAATGTAGTCTCACTTTTATCAAATATTAAATAATTGTTCTTTTCATCATTGTTCGGCAGTCAGTCGTCCACGTCCTCCTTGTCGTCGTCGTTGTCGTCCCCATTACACTCAGCGTCAGCGCACATTTCGAATTAAACAAATACGATCCTTGGTCAGGATAAAGGCATCGAAAAACATGCATACACACGAACCTCGCATTCACAACAGTGAGGATGGCGAAAGGAGAATATGAACAGAAGCGAAAAAAACACCAACAGAGAAAATTAAAAATTTAAAACACCACAAGTGGTACAACAGGAGGAGGCCCAACAATGACAGACGGAACAGGCAACGCCATGTAAAAACAAGAAACCAGCCAACAAGAGAGGCTGCCAAACTCGCCCCTGCCAGGATATGAAAGGATTATACATGTGAGCTACATTTTTATTTGTTATAAAGTAATCATTATATCTACAGGAATTTTCAGCAGATATTCATTCTAAAGCTGTTTGCTGCCTCCAGAAATGAAAACACACGCTACAGCACACACCAATGGAGAAATGCGGAATAAAGGATTCCGTTTTACAACAAGGCATATCAAACATACAAACGGACATTCAAACTACATACAGCAGCAGCGGAGAGAGGCCTTTGGCAGGTCGAAAGGCCTAGATATGAGTCATCCATTGGTAAGCAAGACAATAAAATACTTTTCCGTTGGCTTGAAAAGGAAAACCTTTTAAATTCTGACAATGTGAGACAACATAATTCCTTATAGATGGCTTAAATTTATTTAGTGAGCTTAGTGTATATTACTGTGTATGGGCCTTCTGCTTCTACAGTCCATATTACAAAATTCCCTTATCATCGAACCATCTACACAGAACAAACAATAAAAGCAGGCTAAAGTCAAGGACCTTATAACACCCTACATATCAGAAGACTGCACGCATCTACTTATATTTAATTCGTTCACGTTCGGACCCATCCGCTGCACATATAAAATGCGAGCTGTATGAAAACAAATACGAGGTTGCTATATATATTTCGGGCCTAGGCAACACCAAGTGGACTATCACGACAGGAGTGCACCGATTAAATGTAATCTTTATATGGTGATAAAGCACCATTCGTTCAAAAACGGCCGTTGTGCCAGAGAACATTGATGCCGTGCGTGAACTGATAATGCAAGATCATCATGTGACACAACGTGAGATATGGGCATCCTTGGGCATTTCTTCCACCAGCATGCATTCGATGTTGCATGAACACCTGGCCGTAAAAAGGTTTGTTCTCGTTGGATCCCACACAATTTGACAATCGCTCAAAAAAAAGGCTCGTGTCGATTAGTGCAGAGAAATTTTGAAAAATACGATCGCGGTGCTTCAAAAAACGTCTGAAGGATCGTCACAGGTGACGAAACATGAATCTATGCGTATGATCCCGAAACAAAACTGCAAGCGACCGTGTGGGTATTCGGAGACGAGCCAAATCCAACGAAATGGTCGTCTATTTCTTCGGAAAACTAGTCATGTAGCGACTGTTCCGCTTGAGGTCGGTCAATTCTGAGTGTTTGCCTGAAGTCATCGGAGAAATTTGAAAAACGAACAAGAGAAGACGAATCATTGTACACTATGACAATGCGAGCTTTCACACATCGACTCAAGCCAGCGCCTTTTCGACCTGCCAAAACGTCAAATTGATGGGTCATCCGCCGTACAACCCTGACTTGGCACCTAATGACTTTTTTTTATTCCCGCACATCAAGAAAAAAATGCTTGGTCAACGATTTTCGTCGCCAGAAGATGCTGTTGAAGCGTTCAAAAATCATGTTTTGGAGGTGTCTCAATCGGAGTGGAAAAAGTGTTTTGACAATTGGTTTGAGCGCATGCTAAAGTATATAAATCAGGCTGGAGAATACTTTGAAAAACAATAAAACCATTTTTGATGACAAATGTTCGCATTTTCGATATTAGGCCAGAAATATGTATAGCAGCCCTCGTACCAATATGTTCCGATTCACCAGAGTCACTTATACATCGCACACAACGCTCTACGCTTTATTTAAGCTTGATCGAAGTTGTGTGTCGTTGTATCCTGTATAGTGGCAGGACCTCAAACCGGATATGAAATTTGCGCGGGGACTATATCATCGGATGGCCTTTCATCAGTAGAGTGGAGAATACATGAAAACATTGAGCGTTATAGTCCAGTTGCGCAGTGTGCAAAATTTTCGCAAAATCGAAATAAAAAAGTGGCTTCTGTAAAATGTGCTTATATCTTGTAGTGCAGTAGATTCTAAAATCGAAAATGTACTGCTCTGGGCAATTGGTAAACATAAACTAATTTTTTACTGTGGAAGCAAAATTAGGGTACAAATCGAATAAATTTGTGAGTTCTAGAGAACCTAAAATCAAGAGTGACCTTGTGTGAGGGCTATAAGAAAACATTGACCGATGTCGTCCAATTTTACTAGGCCTCATAATAGATCTCCCATAATAAACTATACTAAATTTCGTTGTTATCAATTACATGTTCTGGTCTAGATGCCCAATAAACGTAAGATTTAGGCCATAACGCAACTCTGAAGGGTATAGCAACAAGAGCTGCAAGGTGAAGAAAAAGGAGAAGCGCTAGTAAAAGAAACTAGCAATGAAACTATATGAGATAAAAATGGACTTGTTAAAGTATTTTTACTTACTTATGTACGATAATCTTAAGAATTTTTAAAATAAAAATTATAAAAAACTCATTTCAAGTAATTCCTCTGTTGACATGGTGCTTTGCTGAAGCCTTTGCGGCCTCTTTCGGAGAAGGCCTCGTATTTCTCGACTTACACAGCAGAGATGTGCACATACGAATGTGTGTATTTGCTTAAACTCGCACATTACTATGTCATGCTTTTACGGTGAAAAGGATAATGAAATGTGTTTGCATATAAAATCTAAATTTACAAAAAAGAAAGTATGTACTACGAGTACACCGTCGGACACGCAATTCTATAACAATATGCGATAAAGGGTTGCCATCTTTTGGTGGAACCCATGTATATATACCTACATGCACTTATGAACAACATGTTCAAATGCATCTAACCAGAATTCTGGGTTCCCTGTATGTGTAGGTGGGTAGCTAGTGGACGAGTTTAGCAAATCGCAGATGGCACCTACATTGTTATTTGGTTAGCAGGTGGGGCACCCATTTGTATATCCCACACTACGCTATGGAACAGGTTACCACGACAAGACTTTGCACATTGTTTAGATTTGGACCAAAAGAGTTGTAATGTAAGTAATGAGTAATATAAAAATACCCTTCCCGATTTCCTGATCAAATTTCACACAGAATGTTGTGTTCGACTAACTCTAGTTACATATACAATGGCCCTGCTGGCACATATTCATAGCCTCCTCACAAGGTAAGGTAAATGCTTTCCTTACCTTTATGGAAAAGTTGCTCCAGATTTAAAGTCATGCTAATCCATTAGCCACATTTCGCTTCCGATCTGACTCATATTCAGCATAGTGTTTTATGGCATATCTAAAACTAACCCTGGGGAATGGCTCATGTTTTTATATTGTATGCATTAATAAATAAATCTTCAGATTTGAGACCCTGGCGCTTGACAATTATTTTGAATACAGATATTTTTTGAATACAGATCTTCTTTAAATTCAGTACACAAGCTAAAAGTCTCTAGTCCTCAGTGGTGTTGGGCATCATAAAATAGACTATATACTGTTTTAATTGGTTTCGGCTTGTGCTATCTTAATTATTTTTGCCCCTCATTTGCCGCTGGTAGTATGCTATCGTGGTATGAAAGTTTCCCTTAGAAATCCACAGTCTGCAATATTCTTGGAGAAAATGCCACGGTAGTGCTAGATATGCAACGCTTGAACATCATAAGTCGTCTGACTGCTCTTACTACAGAAATATTAATGGAGATTTCATGAAGGCGAGTGGGGCCCTTAATTTTTTTGAAAAAGACACAACAAATTCGTTACGCATAAAATCAAGTGAGATCCGACTTACAAATACTGTAGAGTGTCCAAAACCGACATTCAGGGTTTTGAGGAAAAGCCCGACAGTCTGTTTCTTAAAAACAGCTAAAAACTGCACGCAGAGAAAAACATGGTTACTACATGGTCACGGCATTAAAAGTATGATCTCCGCAATAAAAGTATGTTCGTCGCAACCATAGCATTGTTAACTGAATTAAGTTTTGACAATAGCATAATTGCTGCAACATTAATGTTGTAGAAATGTAACAATAGTATTATTGCCAAATTTAAAAATGAAAATGACAAAAGTATTGTGTTTTATGTAAACAATAATATGATTACGGCAATCATACTGTATGATTGTAATTTTTCTTCATTAAAATATGCTTTTAAGGACAAAAGTTATTGGTACGGATCTAATGAAATAATAGTACTTTTTTTTATCGAATTTAAAATTTTTTAAACAAGCTGTTTTGGCTTTGTTTAACTGAATTTTTTTTTATAAAAACGCTTACGTTTATTTTAACATATTTTTTCTACTGTGAAATAAATCACTCCTATTATTTTGAATTTAATGTTTTTTTGAATAATTTTCTAATTCAAATCTATTGTCGACAACTTAAACAAATTCTAATAAATATTATTGGAGATCATAGTATAATTGTGTGTGATCATACTATGGTTACAGGGATCATAACATGGTTGCGTGTGAATCATACTATGGTTGTGAGGATCATACTATGGTTGTATTTGAAACATACTATGGTTGTGAGGATCATACTATGGTTGTGGAGATCATAGTATGGTTGAGTGTGAGTCATACTATTGTTGTGGAGATCATAGTATGGTTATATATGAATCATACTATTGTTGTGAGGATCATAGTATGGTTGTATTTGAATCATACTATAGTTGTGAGGATCATAATATTGTTGTATCACAACCATATACCCAACAATAGTATTATCCTCTTCGAATATTGTCACCACAACCATATTTTTTTTCTGCGTGTGGCATGTAGGGTTACCCGTTTTATTTGCTGTCGGGTTCTCCGTTTTTTTTTTGCTGTGGAAGGTAAAAGCAATTTTTTGACTTGAAAGTACGGAAACCTAATTTTGTACCCTTCAGTAGACAAAAAATACGGTTGGGATAACAATATTCGAAGAACATTATACTATTGTTGGGTATATCGTACAACAATATTACGATTCTTACAACAATAGTATGCTTCCAATACAAACATACTATGATCCTCACAACCATACTATGATACTCACGCCAATAATATGATTCACACTTAACCATACTTCGATCTCCACAACCATACTTTGATCCTCACAACCATGGTATGTTTCACATACAACCATAGTATGATCCTCACAGCCATAGTATGATTCACACGCAACCATGTTATGATCCCTACAACCATAATATGTTATACTCAACCATCCTATGTCCAAAATTATTTATTTGAATTGGATTAAGTTGTCAACAATAGATTTGAGTTATGAAAACTATTTAAAAATACATTAAATTCAAAATAAAAGGATTTATTTATTTAATAGTAGAAAAAATCAGTTTAAAAACGTGAGCGTTTTTAATAAAAATATTTCAGTTACCCAAAGCCAAAGCAGTTTGTTTAAATAATTTTTAAAATAGTCCTTTTTATATTCAAATTAAAATTAAAAATGAAAATATGGTTGTAGCAACAATTTAAATATGTTTGGTGCGACAAAAGTATTGTTTTTTGGGTTTTATGTTAACAATAATATGATAACGGTAATCATACTGTATGATTGTAATTTTTCTCCATTTGAATATGCTTCTTAGAACAATGTTATTGTTACGGATCTAATGCAATAATTATTGCATAAAACCCAAATATTTATATTTATATTGTTGAAACAAGCATATTTTTATTTTTAAATTTGGCAATAATACAATTGTTACATTCCAACAATATTAATATGGCGGAAATTATACTATTTTTAAAATTAAACGCCACAGTGCGGTTTGAGAAATGCCCAATTCCTGAGAACGACGTGGAATTGACTGATTTGATTCATTTTAAACGGATACACTTACGGCTGCGATATTTTCGTCGCTCATGGCGTCTTTTTGGCTCCGGAATATCCAAAAGTGAAAGTTTGGATCCAAATGTATCCACTAAGCACGCACAGCCTGTCGCCTGGGACGATTATTACGGCCGAAAATTAGATTAAGATTAAGCTCGGAATTTCGGTAGTAAGTTTTAATGATTTCCAGCGTTGCTCGTAAGTGAACTTTACCATGATAAAAGTGTTGACTTCGACCAACTTTTTGACACTAAAAGATCATTAAAAATTGTTTGAGAGTGCGTTGACGTAAAGATTATAAATGGGGCAAATCACATCACCTCTGAATGGAAAATATTTTCCATTCTTAAGCAAACAGCTAAAACAGGTATGTCAGTTATGCAGGTTGTGCACTTAAAATAAAACCCGACAGTCAATTTTGTTGAAACACGGTTTTGACAAAAACCAGAGATATTGATTTTCTGAAAACCCTGGTTTTTTTGGACACTCTAAAATACAGTTGTGAGCCGTCGTTGTGTGATGGAAGTGTGCATGACTATCATGTCAGTTTACCCAGGTTCAACTCTGAGTACTAGAATTAAATCGTGCCAGATTGCTGATTTTAAAGAAGTATTTCTCCCCTGTTCCTTAACGGGATGTTGTGGGACTTAAGTAATATACATTCGCCGATATATTGCTTATTTTAAAAACATTTTCAGAATCATTATCTGAAAAGTATTAATTTTACTGTAAAGAGCCATTATATGGAAGGTATTAGAATGGGTCGCGGTATCCACCTTCTTCTTATGCGCATACAAAGATGAAATAATAATTTTGCAGAATACACAATTAAAGCGAAAGTTATGCCTCAGGCAAAAAGTTATTTGGGCTTAAAATTTAAACTTCTCTCGGAGAGTGTCAATAGGTTGGACGGACAAAAAGGGGCATGGCTAAGACACTAATTCTTCGCCGGCTAGTGTAATTTAAAATTTATTAAAACTATTATGAGAATACCGAAAGTGGGCGGAATGCTGCATTGGGGATACCATAATGGGGCGTGTCAACAACTTTATTTGAAAAGGCATCGAAAGTTACTACGAAAATATTTTGTTGTTCATAAATTCAGCTAATTTCAAGCACTACGTGGTAGGTTATAAACTACTCGTACACTGGAACAATTTGTTTTAAAGCTCCAGATAGCTGGGAATTTAACTTTTTGACACTAATTTTTACTCAACCTTATTCGTTGATATTAATTTTCAGTCATATTGATTGTATAAATAGTATTAATGATATTACAAGAATACCAATATTGGGAGGTACCGGAAAGAGTAAAGGAATATGGCCCATTTTTAATGCCATAGGAAGTTCAGAAAAAAATTTAAAAAGCATTGCGAATTAATTACCTTCTGTGTAAACTTTAATATCTACATTATTAAAATTGCTACATATTCCAAACGCATTGGCCACCGATCTTTTATACCAATATTGGGAGGTACCGGAAAGAGTAAAGGAATATGGCCCATTTTTAATGCCATAGGAAGTTCAGAAAAAATTTAAAAAGCATTGCGAATTAATTACCTTCTGTGTAAACTTTAATATCTACATTATTAAAATTGCTACATATTCCAAACGCATTGGCCACCGATCTTTTAATTAACATATTTTAAAAAGAACGTTATAGGCTTTCGTGAAAAAAGTATTAAAATTGCAGATACTTTTTTCAGGATATCCAATGATAAGGGAAATCTTCACCAGTACGAACCATTTTTAGTTCTCGAAGTAGGTTTATATCTTTCAGACGAAACCAAGAAAAAGTTTAGAAGCGGCTGGACAATTCAATAGGTATTGAGTGATGAAAAAACCTATAAATCTCAAAAAGGTATGTATGTAATGGTCATTTTCAGATTTCGATAAAATACGAACATTCGTGGAATACCACATTAAGGGCCTCAGAGAAAGGATTGTATGTGTCAAATTTCATAACAATCTGAAGAGCCCAAGTTCTAAATTTGAAAGATAATAAGAGTATTCGTTAATAAAGGGTGGTGTTTTTAGACGTGCGGTTTTCAATTTGGCCACATTTTTTTCAGAGTTGGTCTCTTTAACAACTGCCAACCTATTATTGCTATTTTATAATGAATAGACTTAATCCGAAACAACGTTTGATAATCGTGGAAATTTATTACCAAAATAATGGTTCAGTTCGAACGACGCATCGCACGCTACGTCCACTATTCGGTCGACATAATCGCCCAACAGTGTCGGTAATTCGAGCAACCATGGATTGGTTTCGCACCACGTTTACCTTAGAGAATAATGCGCATCCTTAAAGACGCCGTACAGTGTTCACCGAAGGCGCTATTGCAGCTGTTGAGCAGAGTATTGCATAAGACCCATATGAGTCCATCCGCCATCGCGCGCAACATTTGGAGCTGTGCCCATCCACTTTATGGAATATTTTGCGGAAGGATCTTGGTTTGCGGGCTTACAAAATCCTACTCAGGCAAGAATTGAAGCCGAACGACCATCAAGCGCATCACACGTTCGGTGAAAGGGCCCAAAACGGAATCCTGATTTTTACAATAAAAATTTTATTCAGCGATGAAGCTCACGTTTGGTTGAATGGGTACGTTAATAACCAAATCTACAAGCCAGTGTTAAGACGCCGTTACATCCTCAAAAAGTCACTGTTTGGTGTGCTCTATGGGCTGAGGGATATTTTTCCATATTTCTTCAAAAATGAAGCCGGACATAATGTTACAATCAAAAGGAATACTATAGAGCAATGATTAATGACGTTTTTGTGTCTGAATTGGAGGATGTTGATGTGGACGACCTTTGGTTCCTACAAGACGGTGCTACATGCCATACAGCCAACGAAAAAATCAATTTATTGAAGAAAACTTTTAGTGAGCGCATTATCTCTCGTCGTGGACCTGTGGCGTGGCCTCCAAGGTTGTGTGATTTAATAGCGCTAGACTATTTTTTGTGGTGTTATGTGAAGTCGCTTGAATACGCAGATAAGCCCTACACGATTGTCGATTTGAAAGAGAATCGGCGCGTAATTGCTGACATACGGCCCCAAATGCTGCAAAAAGTGTTCGAAAATAGGGCCTCTTGGCTGGAATTTATTCGAGCCAGCCGCGGCGGTCACTTGCCCGAAATCATTTTTAAAACATAATGGCAAACCCGTATTTTTATAATAAAGCTAATTCTTTCTGGCCTAATATTGAAAATGCGAATATTTATTATCATTATTTTATTCTCCAGCATGATTTATACACTTTTACATGCGCTCAAACCAATTGTCGAAGCACTTTTTCCACTCCGATTGAGACACCTCCAAAACCCGGTTTATGAACGCTTCAACAGCATCTTCTGGCGACGAAAATCGTTGACCACGCCTTTTGTACTTGATGTGCGGGAACAAAAAGAAGTCATTGGGTTCCAAGTCAGGGCTGTACGCCGGATGACCCATCAATTCGACGTTTTGGCCTGTCAAAAAGGCGCTGGTTTGAGCCGATGTGTGAGAGCTCGCATTGTCATGGCGCACAATGATTTTTCTTCTCTTGTTCGTTTTTCGAATTTCTCCAAAGACTTCAGGCAAACAAATTGTGGTATACCACTGGGAATTGACCTTTCTACGTTGCTCAAGCGGAACAGTCGCCACATGACTAGTTTTGCCGAAGAAACAGCCGACCATTTGCTTCGAGGTGCTTCCTCCACGAACAACTTTCGTTGGATTTGGCTCGTCTTCTTAGACCCACACGGTCGATTGCTGTTTTGTTTCGGGCTCATACGCAAAGATCCATGATTCGTCACCTGTGATGATCTTATAAAAGTCTTTTGAATCATCGCGATCGTATTTTTTCGAAATTTCTTTGCACCAATCGACACGAGCCTTTTTTTGAGCGATTGTCAAATTGTGCGGGGTCCAACGAGAACAAACCTTTTTTACGGCCAGGTGTTCATGCAATATCGAACGTATGCTGGTGGAAGAAATGCCCAAGAATGCCACTATTTCACGGTATGTCACATGACGATCTTGTATTATAAGTTCACACACGGCATCAATGTTCTCTAGCACAAAGGCCGTTCTGGGCGACCTTCGTCTTTGAGCGAGCGTTGGCCACGATTGAATTTATTAAACCAGTTTTTCACAGTGCTATAGGATGGTGCTTCATCGCCTTACATCGATTTAAGTTCATCGATGTACTCTTGTCATGTGTCGAAAGTTGTGAAAAATTATCGCAAGAAAATGTTCACGAGTAAATTCCATTTTTTTGCCAAATTGATTTTTTCAAGTCACTGTAAACAACACAAATGATGGTCGTATGCCAAAACGTTCTGAGTACGTTTATGCTAAAAAAATGTCAAACTTTTCAATGGAAATGTCAGATGGCGCCAGACAACACTTAGTGTTGTCTAGGCCAGAAATATATATGTGATGCGCAAAGTAGAAAGGGGCCTAAGGTTAAACACCAGTTTTGTTCACTTTCATAAAACGCGCATATCTCTGGGAGGGAACACTTTTGGGGCATGGGATCGGTCTCATTCGATGCTCAGATGTTGTCCACATCAAAAAAAAGTGAAAAGTTGATGAAAAGTTTTGTTCAGGAGAGCCATTTTAAAGATTAGGTCCCTTTCTATTTGCGCTTAGAATCGTCGACTTCACTTTCATAAAACGCGCATATCTCTGGGAGGAAACACTTTTGGGGCATGGGATCTCATTCGATGCTCAGATGTTGTCCACATCAAAAAAAGAAAAAATAGATATATGATTTTTTACCCTTAGGTCCCTTTCTCTATGCGCTGTCACATATAGCGTTTTATTTCTTCTTGAAAACCACAAGCTGAAAAAAACACCCTTTACAGGGTCTAGCCGCTAGATGGCATATATGTGGTTCGATTCGAACGAATTTGGCATAATTGGCTGAATAAAGCTTTTATTACGAAACAAAGCTAAAATTGTGCACGAAAACAGCTTTATTAGATGTACTCGTATGCAATAAACAAAGCTATTCGTATCTTGCTAAAAATAGTTGACATTAACTCATTCTTGATTCTGTATGGATGTGTGCAGCCAAATTTCAACGATCATATCCATGGGAAGAATTGTTTCTCTTCAGCCGACACATGGCAAAAAGCTTTACTCGTCAGACATTCGTTAAGAAAAATTTTGCAATTTGATGGACGAGTATAAATGCATTGATTCCAACTAATAAAATAAACAAACCGTCATGTGCTCGCATGTCCCTAATACATAAGGATCCATCGTACAGAATCATGGTAACTCTTTCTGTGTCATCCATACATTTATAAGTATTTACAGAGTAAAAATAAAGAACCCAAATGAACGAGCAGTATAGTAGTGCTCACACAGGACATAAAAAAGTGAAGACAGAACAAAGACAGAAGAAATCTACATTGGCTTTCAAATGACAAACGTCATTTTAAATGAGACACCAACAAAAATATTTAGAGGAGATTTTTTCGCTCTCGAGTGATAAGGAGGGAGCCTCAGTCCTGTGCACACCTAAAGCAAATCAATAGAGTGCAAAGTAAATAAGAGATAAGAGTTTGTGGACTCCGGAATGTTAGACAGAGAAAACGATACGTTTTATATCCAACGTATCCCACATATACATAGATGACAGGCAAGCAGTTGAAAGAATAGGCGTGTTTATTTTCCTCTCTTTAGTGAGCGAACGGTAGATGGAGAATTGTGGGTGCAGGATTCTGCGCATAAACTGTAGCGCTCGCCCTCTCTTTGGTTGTTTGGTGCTGCTGGGTATTTATCTCTGTTGCTCTTGTCCTTCGAGAAAAAGTGTCCTTCTTCGCTTTGTTTTTTACTACTTAGGGGTGGAGATATGGACTGAGTTCGATACCATCTGATTAGCCTGTTTGATGATTTTTGTGGTTTTTGTTTCTGGGTGTCTTGTCTCTCATTTGTTGGGTGTTCTCAACAGCAGCAACCTCGCCACTACTTTCGGCATCTTTGTTGTTTTAGTTCTGAAGAGCAACGACTCGTCCTCACATTTATTCTTCTCTGTGTTACCCTACGGGCGTTCTTTTCGGCAAAGTCCTTTATATTTATATGGTAGCCTCGTGTGTTTGAACATGCCTGTGTTTACTTGCTTTTGATTTTGTTTTAGTCATCTTACATTTTGCATTCGTTTAAAGGTCTCTTTTATTTTAGCGGTGTCGTTGAGAGGGCAGTTTGATGAATACGGAAAAATATTTAAGTCACCTACAAGAAAGCGAGATAGGTGTCATGTTTGATAGACAACGAACCAACTTCTATATCGATTAAGATATAACAACAGTTTCGTTAAGGATTTTTTACGATCAGATCACAAAACTTAACTACAGTTGTAACGATTGTTTGAATTCGCATACGCGAAATTATTCGCATCATATTGAACTTTCGCATTCTTATTCGCAAAAACCAATTTTAGAATATTCGCATTCGCAAAAAATATATTAGTGAAATAAGAAAAATTCATTGAATGTTGTTTAATATAAATTAGCTCTACTAAACATTGAATATTGAATATTTCGAAATACCTTCGTATATCAAAATATTTAAATATATCAAAATATTTTATTTAATTTCAAAAATGTTTATTTATATTTCAAAAATGTTTATTTTTTATATAAAAAAGTTTCTGGCACATTGCAAACAATTGTAGTTTTTTTTTTAATTTCCCTCGGAAATGCTGTTCGTGCTATTATTTCACATAAATCATATTTATGTGAAAATCAAATTTATAAGTAACTTTTTTATGTGTCATGTTTGATAGACAACGAACCAATGTCTACATCGGTTAAGATATAACAACAGCTTCTTTAAGGATTTTTTTTACGATCAGGTCACAAAACTTAACTAGAGTTGTAACGATTGTTTGAATTCGCATACGCGAATTATTCGCATCATATTGAACTTTCGCATTCTATTTTAGAATATTCTCATTCGCAAAAAATATATTAGTAAAATAAGAAAAATTCATTGAATGATGTTTAATATAAATTCGCTCTACTAAACATTGAATATTGAATATTTCGAAATACCTTCGTATATCAAAATATTTAAATATATCATAATATTTTATTTAATTTTAAAAGTGTTTATTTATTTTTTAGAAAATGTTTATTTTTTTATATAAAAAAGTTTCTGGCACATTGCAAACAATTGTAGTTTTTTTAATTTCCCTCGGTAATGCTGTTCGTTCTATTATTTCACATTTATGTGAAAAATCAAATTTATTAGTAACTTCTTATAATATTTATGTTTTTCACGTGTACGAACTAGAACAGAACATACTTTCTGTCAATTATATTTCAAATATTTATGTTTTTCGCTTTAAATTACGGAAAGTTTAAATATCAAAAAATTGTCCTTTAAAATTATTATGAGAGGGTTTATGTTTAATAGCTAAACTACAATTCATGTTTTGAATTTCGGAATGAATTTAAATATAAGTAAATTGTTTTTATTAACAAAAATCAAGAAAACAAAAAAATATTGTGTTCTGCATTGTTTTAGAACAAATCCTGTTGAAAAAGACAATGGCGGTTAACTTTTGATATTTTCGCCATACAAATTTCTATCCTGATTTGAGGTTAAACGCTTTCGAAGCCGCTCATTATATCCGTTATTGATCAAAATTATCACAATGGAGGGAGGGCCAAATCCAAGTATTACGAGTATCTTAAAATATCATTTCAGGAAATGAATACATTTTTCGTATATTATTGGATTATTAGAAAAAAAAACAGACATTCCCATTATTTATGAAACACATTCATCTGACAGTTTGGTTTCGCACCCTACACGCCGAGAAAAAATATGGTTACTATATGGTCACGGCAATAATAATATGTTCATCACAATAAAAGTATGTTCGTCGCAACCATAGTATTGTTTCTTGAGTTTAATTTTGACAATAGTATGATTACCGAAATATTAATATTGTTGAAATGTAACAATAGTATTATTGCAAAATTAGAAAATTAAAATATGGTTGTAGCAAAAATATAAAAATGGTGTTTTGGGTTTTATGCAAACAGTAATATGATTACGGCAATCATACTGTATGATTGTAAATTTTCTTCATTTATATATACTTTTTAGAACAATGTTATTGTTACGGATCTAATGCAATAATAGTACTTTTTATATGAAAATTAAAATTTTGCCAACAAGCTGCTTTCTTTGGCTTTGTTTGACTGAAATATTTCTAATAAAAACGCTTACGTTTTTTAAACTGATGTTTTCTACTGTTAAATAAATCACACCTAATTTTTTTACTTTAATAAATTTTTCAATAATTTTCATATATCAAATCTATTGTGGAAAATTTAACCCAATTCTAATAAATAATTTTGGTAAGTTGGTTGCGTGTAAATCATACTATGGTTGTGAGGATCATACTATGGTTTTATGTGAAACATACAAGTGTTGTGAGGATCATAATATGGTTGTGGAGATCATAGTATGGTTGATTGTGAATGATACTATGGTTGTGGGGATCATAGTATGGTTATGTGTGAATCATACTATTGTTGTGAGGATCATAGTATGGTTGTATTTGAATCATGCTATTGTTATGAGGATCATGAAATTGATGTACCACAACAATATTGTTATCCCAACCATAATTTTTTCCTACGTGTATGAACAAAACAATTTTCTATCGCTTTTGTAAGATAAGACTACGCCAGAGGATCCAATGGTCAGCCGGTCTAGCAGTGACAATTTTCTTTTGATTTTGCTCAAATTTACAAAAGTGCAATTAATCCCATTGATAAAGGGATTAAATGTCCACCTTTGAACCAGGAAGAA
The DNA here is from genome assembly GCA_963513945.1 of Hydrotaea diabolus. Lineage (NCBI taxonomy): Eukaryota > Metazoa > Arthropoda > Insecta > Diptera > Muscidae > Hydrotaea > Hydrotaea diabolus. The sequence continues at coordinate 127,254,290 of OY740717.1, forward strand.
GTCAAAAAAGCAATATCCTGACTTAAGAATAAAGTCGCGACAAGGACCCACGTATGGGTTCTCTGAACCACATATGCTGAAATTTTGCTTATTGACAAAGCCACCGAGATAAGAATGAGATTTTTCTGAAAACACGATTTTCGGTAAAATTCTTCATCTCCTGCCAAACAATCTTCAGCCCATTGGGCGAAGTAAAATCGCATCGGAGGTGTGCCATTATTAAATGAAAGTTCAACCTTTCCAATAAAACCAATATTATCAGTACATTTTTTTACAGCCGATTCAAATTTAATATTTTCAATGGCCCACCCGATATATAATTTTAAGTTCTCAAGCCGTTAAAAAACACCGTTTACTTTGAAGATTTGGCAGAGATTTAGGTCAATCCAGGTGGACCTTAGGGGCCCAAAAAAAGGCCCGTATATTGAAAACGACCCCACTATTTTTCCCCATCTCACACGCACTTATAAGAAATTAAAATAGCATGCCTAAGAAGGCACGACTGCAGCACGGTTTGATCTAGAAGCTGTTTAAGACTTTAGGAAACCTGATTAACAACACCTTAATATTGTAAGGTTTACAGTTAACCCTTATAGGGATGATGGATCTAGAAAATATCGTAGATATTTTTTGTTGTCATCCTTTTAAGCTACAAACAAGTAACGATGTTATCTCTAAACTAGCAGACAGGGAACTACTACTCAAAGACGGCTCCGCATGGCTAATGAATTATATAGAGCTCCGAATGGCTTACGCATTTTCTAGAGAAGTTTTTACATGACTTATAGATTATTCTTAAAGCCACTCATATTTTCGAGGTGGAAAATCCCTCCGCTAAAAATTATAAAAAGAGTCACGCACACGAAACATAACAGTACAACGGATCAAAACCATTTACAAGTACATACTTCTAAATACGATGTGGACCAAACTTATTGCACATCCCTCGACAAAACGTCGAGGGATGTGCATCATTTGCATTCACTACTATTGCTCCTTTCATGTTCTTTTTATTTTCTGGTTTTGATCCTTTCATCTATCTAGCTATCTGTTTACCTTCCAACGATTTCGAGAGATGTAGATGATACAACAGACTAGCTGACCGTTCTATTCCGTCCAAATTCTTGCATTATTTGTTTATTTCAGTTAACTCTTTCACTTTTTTGTATGTCATCATTAACGTTTTTTTTTCTATTTTGACAGCAGAGGTGGAAACGTTGCACAATTTTTTTACTGGCTGCCAGGCACCATCCTTTTACAAAATTGCTGCTCTTATGCATCCTTTGTGTCACTGTTGTCTTTTTTGTGTTGTTTTGTCATAATGGCTGACATTTAGAGGTTACCAACAAAAACAACAGTATTGGTGGTACTACTATGTTGGGAAGGAGCCTACACACCGAACTTCTCTTGAATTAGTGAGCTGTGAACGATATAATTCTTTTAGGCGCTAATCTACTGTTTAATTTCGGACAGAATGTATGTATTTATTTCCATTTAAGATTGATTACAAATATTTTTAAGACACTTATTGAATGCTTACTCCTAGCATACATTGTATTTATCTAGAATTGATCACGTTTGTGTTAAAATTATATATTGACCTGAGGACAGCCGAATTTTCTATTGAGAAAAATTTTTCACGTTTGTCACAATTACATTAGTTTCCCGTGAAAAATGGTAAAAAACGGGGTTGTTTAACATTTAATTTCGGATTTTATGGAGAAGCTTTTACACGGTGGCATTTACGAGGTGAAACACCTGTCGCCTAAAAATGTTAGATGTTATTTCAAGGCTTTCAATCTGGGTTACTCCCGGGCTATGTCAAATCCTTTTGCTACACTTTCAATCCAATTATCATGGATGAGCTTGAAACCTACATTCGAGTTTCTTACTTAATAAGGCGGGCTCCACAACTTCTGGCTGGACCAAGCCTGCCCTATAAATGATTTAAAAACACTTTGATCTTGGACGTGCTTCCTCCAGTTTCCAATACCAAGAATTCTCGCTTCCTCCTCTATATTCATGTCGGCAATGCATAAACTTCACAATTAGTCAAATTATAGAGTGTAAGTGTATTGTGAAGTGTAATAATCTTCGTCTTTCGATAGAGAATCTGGTTAACTACTTAAGCTGTTTACTAAGCGCAACTAGCCTTATTTGTGCACTTAATTCGTCCACTACCTTAAAGTTGCAACTGCGCCTCTCTTGTAACCATTAGATACGTTTTGGGTCATTCCACAACAGCTTTTGAAAAAGTTGGACCGAGTATCAAAAATTGGTTCGATCGCTTGAATTGAAAATTATTATTTTTTTGATGTGTTCCGCAGCGGTTTTTGGTGTTATTTCTTCAAGTTCTGTAGCGATTTGTGGCGTTTTTGGCACATTTCATCGGTAGTTAAAGGGACTCTTGTAGTATAAAACTTAAAGGGACCTTTGTAGTAAAAACGGACAAGATCGAATCTACCTTCTTAAACAGTATTAAACAGGGACCTTTGCATGAGGGCTATGGGACCGAAATGGACCATTTCCTATAGGCTACGTCCTTGACCGGAATTTAAAATATGTTCGCTTTCAACTCTGGACTATGAAAGACCATATATTGTAAAAAATACCGGCGTGATGTTAGATTTGTTACATATGATGTTAGTATAGAAGAGGGTTGTGCTACGTCCCTTCGAAGCATTTTTTTATATTGTCCAAAATGGATTTTTAGATACGAAAATTCTAGACGGCCTAATAGATTGCATATATTTGTTAAATGTTTTTTTTATCAAAAAAATCCGTTCGAATAAAAAGTACATTAACCTTTTAACGACCATAAAAGTACGTACTGCATATGCTTGACAGGTTTAATCATTTATTTAGCTGGACTTTCGATTTAAAAATCATTCAAGTAGGTTTTGCAATTAAATTTTGTGTTGCTCTGCTACAAACAACACCATAATTATTAGGGGCGGCCAAGGGAAATACTAATCATGGCTATATATTTTCCAGCTAGCAAATTAATTCAGTTGTTTTAGCTAATGTACACACAAAGAAATGGTTGGTTGGATATCGGACTGAAATACATAAATTTCGTAGAACATGAACACACAACTTTTACATGGCTTAGAGATAAATCTCTATCTCCGTAAGTCGCCGTCACTTACTGTGATTGCAGGTGTGATAGTCGTGCACATCACACATCCACAGGCCACAATTCGGTTCAACATTCCATTACACAATTGCTATGATTATATTATAGTACACAATGCAGCAATTTAGTTAAAATTTTTGTTTATAGATCACTCATAACGCCCCATGTTCCAATTTGAAAAACATATACCAGTAAGGTTTTTTTTCGTTCTATGCAAGATTTGATCAATATCGGGTTGTATATGTGTGTACTTTCAGAGCTAAATGGTCTAAATCATCCTATATCAAAACTAGTATGGATCAATTTCAAAAAGTCCCTCCTTAGCCCAAATCGGCGCAAGAAGGAAACATTCATCGATGTCAAACGACGCACAGTGGGAAAATTACGAAAAAAAATGGAAATAATTCGGCCATTTCGTTTGTAATGGTCCGATTTAAATGAAAATTTACATTGACCTTCTTGAAGTGTTACTGAGCTTAAGTTTTGAATTTCATGCATCTGTGTTTAACAGGTGCTGCACAGTGGGCCCTCAAAGTTGGTCACCTCGAGTTAAAATTTTCTTTTTCAAGCCGCCAAAAGCGTATTTGTGGTCCGATCGTAATAATTTTTTCTTTAGTGAAATCTGCTGGACAAACCCAACCAAAAATGTTATTACAAATTTTTTCATATCTCGTACAATAAAAAAGATATCGGGACTTAAAGTTTTTTTTTCGAAAAATTTGCTTTGGATTTTCTGGGATTATTTTATTTTTGGGAATCAGTTTTAGGTGAATCGGGGAAAATTTAATCCTGGTTTAAAGAAAACACTTTGGTTAATGTTTTAAAAAAAGAATTGTAGCAAAATCACCAATAATATGAAAATGCCAGCTGTTCAAAGTCAACTATTGCGAAAAAAGTGGGATTTTGAGTGTTTTACGGCGAAAAGGTACCTTTACTCTTATGTCAATAACTTTAATGTTTCTTAAGTAACATACAAAAAATTTGCATTTATTTCAAAGAAAACTTTATGCTTAATACAAATAATAAGCAATTGTGACCCTAATCGGTACTTTTCTTGCTCCAGGCGTCTCCAAATATGGGCATTTTTTTCAAAAAAAATTGAGTTTGAGCTCAAATGGCCCAATTTGGTGCTATAAGTCAGTTAACTACATATGTTTTCTAAAATCCCAAGCAAAGAAATTTTGCGGGAGGCCATTTCTAGGACAAAAAAAAATGAGTTTTTGTTAAAAAATCCCATTTCTGGGATTTTGTTTTCCCCTGTGTCAAATTTTAGAAAAGTGGCAACTCCAATTTTTTTTTTGAATAAGTTTTTCATTTTGTCACAAAAATATTGATACTACGTAAAAAAATCAGGTTTATATCTCCAACCAGCAAAATTTTACAGTGGTCTGAAATATTGACTTTTTTTGCTACCTTCACAAAAAAAAATTTTTTTCTCGTTTTTATCAATTATTATTCAACATATTGAGTTAATTGCATTCTTTTTTATAATCTGTTAAAACTAGAGGTAATTACCTTTCCATTGGTATATAAAAAGTATATCCTTTTACCTACACTTATAACAGCACGTGCGCTGGAATAAGACCCCTTTGAGTAAAATATTAATTTTTTTGGTAAATAGCAATTTCATTTTGTGAGAGATCAATGTTGTTGCATTTAAAAAAATCAAATTTACACATTTCCAATCGCAAAAAAGTAATTTAATTGTTGCAGATAGAAAATTTGAATAAAAAGATGCTATTGACTTCATTTTTTGTGAAAAACTTTTTTTTAAATAAATTAACATTTAAATAAATCTTATAATTAAAAAACATTAAACTTAAATGATTTTATTCCACGTCCAGCATATCTAATAAATCAGAAAATTCTTCTTCGTCTCCATGCGTCATTTCGTGGTACGAAGTCAACTTACTTCTCATGGAGGATAAAAAAGGATCTGAAGATAATAATAAACTATTAAGTAAGTCTTCGTTTTGTGCTATTCTTGAGCATTTTCTTGTGGAAAATTGTTGAACATATCTGAAGTCTCGATTTCTAGCTTCTTGTGGTTCTTCAGTTAACTCGCCTATAGGGAGAAGGTGAGACTCGATTATTTGTTTCCCATGGAACAGGACTCTGTGTATAGTTGGCGTTAGATCTTTCCAGGGATAGAGATCAGCAAGCATTTTTAAAATTCGTTCGGCGTAAACTCCAAATTTATCGGAATTAATCTTTTGTTTGGAATTCAGAGCTAAAAGCAATATATTAACCATTCGAATCAACTCCTTATTGATTCCAGTTATTTCTGCAGCTGTATTATAGTCTGCGAAGAATCTTCTGGCAGTGTTTCCATCATTTGTATTCCCAAAGTTCGAGCGTGGTTTAGAAATATTTAGGCCAGTTTGTTGTTTAAATGCATCTTGAATTCTTTTTTTTTCACTTGCTCTCATTTCATGCATTTCTTTGTTAGCTCGAATGTTTTTCCTTTCATTTCCTGGTATAGATTTATACTTAATGTCATAAGCAAGGTTTAGAAAGTGTTCTAGAAACCTGATTCGAGCATGTAACGGTGCTATTCCAAACTCAAGGGTATCTTCATTGACTACTGAATTATTCGAAGCGTTTGAAAAATTAACTTTGCTTTTATTGCAAATGAAACACTTCCAGCTCGATTTGTTTCCTGTAATATCGTTTGCGGCTTTTCCATCTACCATTGTCAGGAACATTTTAAAAGATATTGTAATAGAATACCTGTCGAATTTAAATGCAAAATCTTCTAATCTCGAAATATCATCTTTTAATTTGTCTGTGATGGCTTTAGTTAAATCACTCGTTTCTTTATGATATACGAAGGAGATTGGTCTGCAATAAATTTTGGAGCCAGGTGTTGGATTACGCCATATTGCTTCAGTAGGGTTTGATTTTCTGCGCGAAGTTGAAGGTAAGGTAGAGTCTAAATTTAACCTCAGAGGAACCAAAGATGCCATGAATACGCTCTTGAATTCGATCTGGGTAGATTGGCTATCAGAGCATTGTTTGTATTCCGAAAGTGCTGACAAACCATCACATCCCCACTTGCATATTAATTGAAGATGGCTGTTGTTGATTTTTTTTAGTTGTTCCTCATTCAATGTTGTTATTATCCTACTGGCAGTATTTTGGAGAAGTAGTTCCAAACTAACGCTGCCGGCCATTTCTGTAATTATCACTGGGTTTGGCAAAATTTCCATTTTTCGTTCCTTTATTCGGTTGTATGCGGGAAACATGTCACATCCTTTATCAAGCAGCATTCTTCTTAAATGAGTGTACTTGTTCTTACTCAATCCCAATTCGATGATTAAAGCTAATGCTTCTTCCTCGCTAAAACCAGGACATGGTGTTGCAATACTTCTTTCAATGCGTTGGAGCCGCCTTGGTGATGCTTCCGTTAACACGTCTGCAATTCTTTTTGCGCTAGATGGCCGATTTTCCACCGTCAGTAATTCCTTGAATGTATCACAAATCTTTGAAGGTGAATGATTTGCCATCTCAGCCGACAACCGTTGTTTCTTTGCCTTTGGACATAGATCGTCGTATTCCTTAGTTGGAGCACCCACTAAAGCAGGGACAGTTTTAAATTCAATTATACTGTCGAGCCACTCAGTTGGTAATCTTGAATAATTCCTGTGATACTTCTCCATGAGCCGGTCAAATTTTTTCAAAAAATTTAATACTTTGCTGCTTTCGTTAGATTGTGTTATCTCGCTATATGTTGACTCTATGCACTCTATTAAATATGCTACTCTGTTCTCCATTTTCCGAAGTTTGGTGTTTTTTAAAAATTCAACAAGTTCTTGAACAAGGAGTGTTATCGTCATGGCGGATTAATTTGTTATGATAAACCCATACAAAATCGGCGGTTCTTATATCAATGAGTAATACTTACAGGTAATCACAATAATATCCGCAATTAATACTTGACTAAAATACCAGGTATTCCCCAAAAATACATTTATAACAATGAATTTTTATGTACCCAGGTACATTCCCCCAAAACATATAAGAATGAATGTTTAGGTACCTAGATCCATACTATACAATACTACCCATTTTCCGTTTTTACACAATAGGTAAACAATAATGGTAAAAATATATATTTTTGCTATTTATGGATAGGTACGAGAATTTTTAAAATTGGTATTCTTACCTATAAAATTCATACTTTACTCAAAGGGGTCTTATTCCAGCGCACGTGCTGTTATAAGTGTAGGTAAAAGGATATACTTTTTATTTACCAATGGAAAGGTAATTACCTCTAGTTTTAACAGATTATAAAAAAGAATGCAATTAACTCAATATGTTGAATAATAATTGATAAAAACGAGAAAAAAATTTTTTTTTGTGAAGGTAGCAAAAAAAGTCAATATTTCAGACCACTGTAAAATTTTGCTGGTTGGAGATATAAACCTGATTTTTTTACGTAGTATCAATATTTTTGTGACAAAATGAAAAACTTATTCAAAAAAAAAATTGGAGTTGCCACTTTTCTAAAATTTGACACAGGGGAAAACAAAATCCCAGAAATGGGATTTTTTAACAAAAACTCATTTTTTTTGTCCTAGAAATGGCCTCCCGCAAAATTTCTTTGCTTGGGATTTTAGAAAACATATGTAGTTAACTGACTTATAGCACCAAATTGGGCCAGCAGTGTGGCGATTTTTTTTATTTGAGCTCAAACTCAATTTTTTTTGAAAAAAATGCCCATATTTGGAGACGCCTGGAGCAAGAAAAGTACCGACTAGGGTCACAATTGCTTATTATTTGTATTAAGCATAAAGTTTTCTTTGAAATAAATGCAAATTTTTTGTATGTTACTTAAGAAACATTAAAGTTATTGACATAAGAGTAAAGGTACCTTTTCGCCGTAAAACACTCAAAATCCCACTTTTTTCGCAATAGTTGACTTTGAACAGCTGGCATTTTCATATTATTGGTGATTTTGCTACAATTCTTTTTTTAAAACATTAACCAAAGTGTTTTCTTTAAACCAGGATTAAATTTTCCCCGATTCACCTAAAACTGATTCCCAAAAATAAAATAATCCCAGAAAATCCAAAGCAAATTTTTCGAAAAAAAAACTTTAAGTCCCGATATCTTTTTTATTGTACGAGATATGAAAAAATTTGTAATAACATTTTTGGTTGGGTTTGTCCAGCAGATTTCACTAAAGAAATTATTACGATCGGACCACAAATACGCTTTTGGCGGCTTGAAAAAGAAAATTTTAACTCGAGGTGACCAACTTTGAGGGCCCACTGTGCAGCACCTGTTAAACACAGATGCATGAAATTCAAAACTTAAGCTCAGTAACACTTCAAAAAGGTCAATGTAAATTTTCATTTAAATCGGACCATTACAAACGAAATGGCCGAATTATTTCCAATTTTTTTCGTAATTTTCCCACTGTGCGACGGTCGGTCATTGATCATTTAAATGTACAAAACTAGAATGGCAATTATTAATTAAGCAGAGAGTAACGGAACAGAAAAATATTGTATGGGGTGATCCATCTAGATGTATTTTTTCAGAACAAAAAAAAATATAAATATTCAAATAAAGTGTGGAATCTTTATTGGTAATTTATAAGGACATTTTATGTCATTTATTTTTTGAAAATAATTACCTTCAAATGTTGGCCACTGTATTATGGAAGTGACGGGAAGATCCGCTGTTTTTGACCTAAATTTTGTTCAGTTATGAGGCCCATTTCTGGCTCAACGGCAAAGTCAATAAACAAAATTGCCGCATTTCGGGTAAAGAGCAACGAGAAAAGGTGCCATTATACCCAGAGAAAACCACAGTTTGGTGCGGTTTATAAACTGGTGGAATCGTCGGTGCATATTTTTTCAAAAATGATGATGGCCGGAACGTTACCGTGAATGGTGCTTGCTATCGCGCCATGATATCGATCCTCATGCTACCTGAAATTGAAGCCCGTAATCTTGACGACACTTGGTTTCAACAGGTCGGTGCCACTTGGCTTACAGCTGCTCAGCTAATTTCACGTTTTGGACCTTAAGACATTTTTCTTTGGGGTTGCGTAAAGTCCAAAGTCTATGCTGACAAACCAGCTACGATTCAGGTTTTGGAAGCCACATTACGCGTGTTATTAAAGCCATACCCGTCGAAATGCTCGAACGAGTCATCCAAAATTAGATCCCCAGAATGGAAACCCTGAGGCGTAGTTGCGGCCAACATTTGAAGGAAATTATATTCAAAAAATAAATGCCATAAAATGTCCCTTCAAATTACCAATAAGATTCCACACTTGATTTGAATTTTTATATATATTTTTTTTTTGTTCTGAAAAAATACCTCTAGATGGATCACCCTATATATGGAGACAAATCAGTCGAACAGGAGGTAAACAGTTTCAAAATTGTAACGAGCGTAAAAATGAAAAAACCTTTAAAAAACTCACAAAAACAATTTTAATTTGGTGGACAGTGCAATCTGTAACAAGTAGACAATATAAGCTCGGCCAGGCCGAAGCTTATAAACACACATTTATGGATAACGGTCCAATATAAATATGTTTTTAAAGGGGCGTGGCTTTATCCATGATGTGTTTCGATCTATGCCAATATCACACATCATGGAGAAAGCCACGCCCCCTTTAAAACATATTTATATTGGACCGCAATCCATAAATGTGGGTTTATAAACTTCTGGCCGAACTTAAAATGTCTACTTGTTACAGCTTGCACTGTCCACCAAATTAAAATTGTTTTTGTGAGTTTTTTAAAGTTTTTTCATTTGTGGGCTATATGCTCGTGATAATATAAGAAATAAAACCTTTAAAAATACTACACTAATAGCGATTATTCCAGAGGTTGGCTCATTCCTTTTGTGGGGAAAATGTTTACCTTTTAACCAATTCAATTCCAGCCGCTTTAGTCCATTAACACACATTCCACCCACCTAGCTTCAAAAGTGCGACTTGTTTACCAGACGGATATCGCTAGATCATCTTAGAACATAACAAGTATTCAGAATAGATACACTTTATAGGGTCTCCAGCCAGTATTTCGAGGTGTTGCAAACGGATTGACAAAGAAAATATACCGTTTATCCTACGATGAAGGGTATGAAAAAAGGGAAATTTAAAATGTTTCAAAGAAAAGTGTATAGATTTCGGAAACACTAAATCATATTGCAATAACCCCACTATGGGCTGGTGGGCATACTAAGTTTCTCAATCCGTTTAGAACACTTCTTAATATTAAAAGTTAATATACTTAGTAGGGACATAAATACTGTTAAAACATTGAACACACCCATTTCAATAGTAGAACTGAACATACCCCGTTAATGTCATGTGGGTTTTGAAAGCTAACCTCTATAGCGTTAGTCTGTAACAAGTATTCAGAATAAAATTGTTTCAACTTTGAAATGAAAAAAGCTAATCCCCACTAGGGATTTGCCGCATGTTCATCTACCGATGCATAAAACTGTTTGAGGTGACTGGAGATGTTAAAGACCGCCACCGGTCGGGCCGCCCACGCTCTGTTCGAACACCGCATGCCATCAACGCCGTTAAATCAAGAATTCTCAGAAATCCGCTCCGAAAACAGAAAATCATGGCCCGTGAGACGAATATCACGCAAAAGTCCATGAGTCGAATCATTAAAAAAGACTTGGGTCTTGGGGCTTTCAAACGACGTACCGGACATTTATTGACTGCAGCTTTAAAAAAAACTAGGATTGAAAAAAGCAAACGTCTTTTGGTGAAGCACGCTGATAACTTGCACAGAAAAATTTTGTTCACCGATGAAAAAATTTTTACCGTTCAGGAAAAATGTAACAAGCAAAATGATAGAGTGTATGCGCGGTCATCTAAGGAAGTATCTGAACTAATCCCAAGGGTGGAAAAGGGTCTTCACACAGCTTCAGTCATGGTTTGGTGGGGTGTCTCTTACGATGGGGTCACTGACCTGCATTTCTGCGAACAAGGAGTCAAAACATCGGCCAAAGTTTACCAAGAAACCGTTTTGGAAGCTGTTGTGAAGCCTCTTAACAATTGCCTGTTCCAAAACCATCCATGGAATTTCCATCAGGACTCTGCGCCGACCCATAAGGCTAAAACGTCCCAGGCCTGGCTTCGAAAGGATTGTCACAAAAGATACCCCAACATTGGATCTCTTAAGACTACTTGTGGCCAATTTTCCAATGGACGAGGTTCGTGCAGCTATTGACGATTGGCCAGCGCGACTTAAGGCGTGTGCAAAGGCAAAAGGCGGACATTTCGAATAAGTAGATTCTTTTTGGATATAATATACATCAATAAATATATAAAAAAAATACTTGGTCCAAAAACATTCAGTACTTTTTATTTTACAGCAAAAAACGTGCGTAACAGTATTTATGTCCCTACTAAGTATTATTGATCTTAGCAATGTCGGTCCGTCTGTGAGTCATTTCAAATCAAGATAGCTGTCAAACACAATAAGCAAAGGCCCTTAGCTGTTAAGGATTAAAAATGGGCGAAATCGACCATTAGAGGGACTTGAGGTACAGGGAGGACGACGAAAGCCGCTACCAAAGAAAATTTAATACTTTATTTTCTATTTAATAAGTCTGTTTATTTTTTTATTTTGCAGATTGAGTTTTTATATTTAACAAAAATGGATAACTAGGACACTGAAACAAGAATTTGGATTGTCACGCACTAGAGTGCGTAGTTTCGGTTCAAAGAGAGTATAGGCGCACGTTTGGCGACAATCCTTCAAGCACATGGACCATAATGAGATTTGTTAACAATTTTGCCGAGCATGGGGCAGTCAACAGAAGATCTTACCATCGAAACCCTTCAGTACGGATGGAGAAAACAATCGCTGCTGTAGCTGCTGCCATACAAAACATTCCAAAAGTTTCGACAAGAAGCTTTTCTGCTTAAATGGGTATAAGCAGACAGTAATTCAAATGGCCAACAAACTGAACGCATCAGACTTCCCGGTTCGCTTGGAATATTAAAAGAATTTTGAAGCAGCTGAATGAGCTATGCCGATTTAAGATACAAACTTATGAATCGACCTGTTCAGATTTCCAACGAATTTTTTCTTTGAGTGTAACTGCTTAATGATCGTCCAAGTTAATTAAGAAGCTAATTAAAATTTAACTCTTCCTTACAAAGTAGAAGAAATCCTCGTAATCGCCCTACACGCAGAGAAAAAACATGGTTACTATATGATCACGGCAACAATAATATGTTCTCCGCAATAAAAGTATGTTCGTCGCAACCATAGTATAGTTTACTGAATTTAATTTTAACAAAAGTATGATTGCCGCAATATTAATAATGTTGAAATGTAACAATAGTATTATTGCCAAATTTTATAATGAAAATATGGTTGTAGCAACAATATTAATATGGTTGGTGCGACAAAAGTATTGTTTTTTTGGGTTTTATGGTAACAATAGTATGATTACGGCAACCATACTGTATGATTGCAATTTTTAGTCATTTAAAAATGCTTTGTTGAACAATGTTTTTGTTACGGATCTAACGCAAAAATAGTACTTTTTATATGGAAGTTAAAAAATTTCAAACAAACTGCTTTGGGTTTGTTTAACTAAAATATTTTTAATAAAAACGCTTACGTTTTTTTAAAACTGATTTTTTCTACTGCTAAATAAATCACTTCTATTATTTTGAATTAAATGTATTTTTAAATACTTTCATAATTCAAATCTGTTGTTGACAACTTAACCCAATTCTATTAAATTTTGGGATCATAGTATAATTGTATGTGATCATACTATGGTTGTAGGGATCATAATATGTCTACGTGTGAACCATACTATGGTTGTGAGGATCATACTATTGTTGTATGTAAAACATACTATGGTTATGGGGATCATAATATGGTTGCGGAGATCATAGTATGGTTGAGTGTGAATCATACTATGGTTGTGAGGATTATAGTATGGTTGTATTTGAACCATACTATTATTGTGGAAATCATAATATTGTTGGTCCACAACCATACACCCAACAATAGTATTGTCCTCTTCGAATATTGTTACCACAACCATACTTTTTTTCTGCGTGTACTGCTCGAACGCAACGCCCTACTGCTCGAACGCAACGGTGCCCTGAGATGAAAGTTCGGAAGGGTAATAACATGTAAGGTAATTATGAACATTAATGTACTCGTAGAAGCACTGGTGATGTCAACTGCCTGAAAAAGTGGAACACTTAAATTCAAAATTACATCTCAGTGATAATTCAAACGCAAATCCCCAAACAACTTTAAGATTAACAGCTGCCATGGATATTAGCAGCCTGTTCCTATTTTCCATCATACTTCTGCTGACGATTTTCAATTTTAGAAACTACCTGCAAGAACTGATTTACTGGAAGCAACAGAATGTAGCTGCACTCAAAGGCTTCCAGCTGTACAGCGATTGTAAGAAATTCCATTTGAGTTCGGTGCTCCAGAAAGTGTATCAGCAAATGTGCGCCAAGCAGGAATCGTTCAGGGTCGTTTCGAGCGCATTACTTAGCACAGTGGTCGTACAAGATCTGCAAGCCGTCCGAGATATTATGGTGACACACTTCGAAAGTTTCCCGGATAGGGGAAGTTTTGTAAATCAGGATGATCCCTTGAGCTGCAGTTTGGCCACTATGGGCTACGACATGTGGAAGACGCTGCGACAAAAGTTAACACCGGCCTTCTCTCCCGCTAAGCTGAGGTCAATGTTCCCCACACTTTGCAAAGTGGGTGAACAATTCGTCGAAGTGATAGGACAACACCTTGAGGATGGTGCGGCGGAATTGAATATTAATGAATTTTGCGCCCGCTTTACAACAGACGTTATAGGAAATGTAGCCTTTGGCGTAGAGTGCAACAGCCTAAAGGACCCAAAGACCGAGTTTCGAGTGTACGGTGATCAAGCGAAAGATTTTAATATCCACCCAGTTCTCATTATCGTAGGTGGCAAACACTCGAATCTTTTTAAGATGTTCAATGTAAAATCATTCAAGAAAGAAATAACCGATTTCTTTGTGCGAGTGGTCCGAGAAAACATGGAATATAGAGAAGAGCACAGTATTCGACGTAATGACTTTATGGATCTTTTAATTGAACTGAAGAAAGGCGACAACGACACAGATAATTTCTCGTTAACCTTTGAAATGATAGTGGCTCATGTGTTTGTATTTTTTACGGCGGGCTTTGAGACAAGCTCCAGCACCATGGCGTACGCATTGTATGAGTTGGCCAAAAACGATGAGATACAGCAGAAAGCCCGCGACAGTGTACGGAAAGTAATGAAGCTAAATGACAACAAATTGACTTATGACAGTTTACCAGATATGTTATATCTGCAACATGTCATTCAAGGTATGCAAGCAATCACAAGGCATTAGCTTAGATTTTTAAGTGGATTTTTATTCTTTTTCCAGAAACGCTACGCATGTATCCTGTCCTTCCTACTGCGGGACGCATGTGCCGTAGCTCTTGCACATTAAATACCGATAAGGGTGCATGCACTATATCCGAGGGAACATATATAGTGATACCCACTTATGGCATTCATCATAATCCCGAATTGTATCCACAACCTGGTATTTTTCGTCCAGAACGTTTTGCCGAAGATGAACTGCTCAAGCGTTCCGCTTATTCGTATATGCCATTTGGTGTTGGACCCCGAGCATGTATAGGCATACGTTTCGCAAAAATGCAAGTTGCTTTTGGTCTTGCTCTGCTTCTGATGCAGTTTCGATTTTCAATTGGACAAAAAACCGCCGCAGAATTGGTATTCAGTCCCAAAAATCATCATATTTTAAGTGTTAAAGGAGGCATCCATTTAAAAGTGGAAAAATTGTAAACGTTTCTGTTATCCTTTTTATTCCAATCCATTTAATTAATTCAATTGCATTTGCAATGATATATTCAATTTGCCCAATAAATATTAACTTATTCTAATTTTCTTAATAGTTGGTTTAAGTGTTAATAAACAAAACACGATTTAAAGTTCGGCCATGCCGAACCCTCTCCACACTTCACCATAAATTGAATTGGGCAATTTTTTGGCTGGCCCGAAAGCCAGCCAAAATTGTCCAAAACAATCCATATTTTGATTTGTAGTGAAATCGGTTTTAATTTGAATACTCATAAATACCGCTGGTCCTTTATTTTAGCCAAAATTGTCGTTTTTGGGGCCTTTTTTAAAAGGTGGTCCCTTCTCTTAAACACAAGCGCCGTTTTTAGGCCGCTTCAGTTCATGAGTCCGACCTAATCTCGGCCAAAACCTGAATTTGATATTTTTGGATTACTAGTGAAGTGTACACATATATATTGGCCGAGTTTGACTGGCAACTTGCGTAAGAGGTCGCTAGTGCGATAACTTCACACCATTGTACAAAAATATAAAAATGATTTTTATTACAGTTAACAATTGAAATCTAAGGCCCGTATCTGCTTACTTCCTAGGGGCCCATCGGTCCGCTAGGGCCCATCAGTCCGCTAGAGCCCCATTGACCCTCTTTAACGATGGAGATTTGGGTTGTCTAAGACAAGGAAATTAACGAATCTGAAAACGACAATGGTTTATAGGACCCCAAAATTCTTGTGTTGTCAAACATGGACCCACCACCATACCCATATCCCCCATTACTGGGAATGCCATACTACAGCACAAACCAAAAGTAATGCTTCGGACCCAAATCTGTATGGAAGTAGGCGGTTTATTTTAAGTGCCTCGACACCCACATTTTTGGTTCTGGCGAGCCTCTTATGCTACGCCATGTCCGTACGTCCGAGTGTTGAAATCGCGATAGCGGTTAAACGAATGAACCTAGGATCCTGTAAATGGATGAAATCCGCCCAGGAGGAAAAAGTTTCCCTTTAAGCGACTAAAGGTACCTCGGTATAAATTACACTTTTCTGATAATTTGCTTAACAAATCATAACGAGCCCTAACCGAGAAAAATACGTAAGCGCCAAAAAGAAAATTCTACAGGAAATTCAAAATAAAAATCATAGTTTCTAGTTTATCATCCCTGTTTCAAGGTCCTAGTTTGTTTCGTTCGAATGCTATCGTGATTTCAACAAGCGGACATGGCTAATCGTCTTAAATTAAAC
Organism: Hydrotaea diabolus; assembly: GCA_963513945.1. Lineage (NCBI taxonomy): Eukaryota > Metazoa > Arthropoda > Insecta > Diptera > Muscidae > Hydrotaea > Hydrotaea diabolus. The sequence goes on from OY740717.1 coordinate 127,270,532, forward strand.
GACTTTATAGATTCTCCGATCACTATTTCGAGGGGTTTAACACGAAATTAATTTAGTACATATACACTTTATCATACGGTGCTCCCAATAAAAATGTTGTTTAAATTCAAGTTAAATACTACTTGCATTTTGTTCGCGACATAAAAACATAGATGTACATGTATTCTCCACAAGGTTTAATGTTATTATACCGTTTTTGCACAGCAAAGACACAAACCAGTGTGCTGTATAAGAACATCTGGACTACCTGATACACCCTGTACTTCTTGGCGAAGTTAGAGTTGTCAATTTTAATGAAACCAAAACGACACCCTATTTTACTATATTTTGTATCACAATATCTTAAGCCTAGTGCTTATATTCACCTAAAACGAAATTCTCGTTCCCATAAGAAATACATGAAGCAAAGCAAACGAAATTCTCCATTGGGAAATTCCGTTTAGCTATTTTCGATTGAAGGTTTTCAGCTGAAACGAAAAGGTGGCGGAATTTGTTACAGGGATGATTATAAGAGCAGTGTAGACTTTTTTCACAATCTGCAAACGAAAATAAATGTTCTGATAATTGTTTGGTAAAGGAATTTTTGAAATTTACAAAAAAAAAAAATTAAGAAATGTTGTGAAGTCGTTTTTGAGGGTATTTATATGAATATGATCAAAATCATTTTTTTTGGAAAATGAACAACGGCTGCTTCCTTTACACTTCTCTACACTACAATTCTTCCGTGTTGAGATAACTAAAATACTCCTAAGCGAGAATTTCGTTTTAGGTAAATCTAGGCTTAAAATGTTAGGTTTACTTGGACCAGAAGTGCGCGCGTTACTCCAGAATGTCTCATCAAACATGATCGTTCTTAGATTGAATACTAATCTACTGTTGGTAAGTGCTTCGAACTTAATACTTTGGTTAGGGCCTAGTACTCACTTTAAACAAAATTATCGCCTAGGGGGTTTACATTTATCTCTATACGGAGAAGTTTCCGTGTTGAGCAGTGTAGAAAGAAACAATCGATATTCATTTTCAAATAAATTATTTTATAAATAAATTATTTTTGTCCTTAACCAATCAATTATCATTAGAACATTAATTTTCGTTGCAGTTGGCGAAAAAAGTCTACACTGCTAGTTCTAAACATCCCTTTAATTGTTGCAAATTTCGCCACCTTTTTGTTGCAACTGAGTACCACCAAACGAAAATCGCTAAACGGAATTTACCAAAGGTACATTTCGTATGCTTATTTCTTGTGGAAGCGAAAATGTGGTTTTATGTGAATACTAGACTTAAAGCTTAGTATTAGGTCATGAATGTGGCCAGAACTAGTAAATGGTATGAATTTATGTTACGAAGAGCGGTTGGAATATTAGAGTAGAAACACATCATTGAGGCTGCGGTAGCGGTTGTATATATTGAAAATTGAGAGGCAAAACCGCACTGAATTATATATTTCTATTTTCTCTGTGGATTTTCTTGCGCTCTCAATTTTGGATCCTTACTCTCTCTATGTGTTGCCATACTTTCATGCTTTTTGTAAACATAAAACATGTGGGCTAATAGTTTTTGTGCAAATTTGCAATAATAAGATGAAATCATAAATTATAAAAGTATTTGCGGGAAAGCAAAATTATTAAACAATGGACCAAATACAAGGAAATTATAATAAAATAAAAATAATTTGATTGTTCATGAAATTTACAATTGAACATTTCAAAATAATTCTTGTTTAGTTTGCAAAAAAATGTATTGTATTTTTTTCAAAATCACTCAAGGCCAAATAATAAATAAAAACAGCTGAGAAATGACAACAAAAACCGTCGCCGCAACCGTCGTCATTTAATTTACATTTTCTTGCCGCACCGGTTTCCGTCGCCGCAGCCGCCGTGTTCTGTTTCTTATCTTAGCCTAGTTAGTTCTATTGGCAATTCGCTTATAATGTCGCTAACTTGATAACTTCACACCATTGTACAAGAATTTAAAAATTATTTTGTTTTAAGAAAACTAAAGATAATTTGCGCTAAAACCTGTTTGTTTTAAATAATTAAAATTTTTGGGAAGAAAGTTATTCAATCATAACCTTACGTGAGTTTAAGCTTGCTCGGTTATTACTCGCTTAAGCATTTCTTGAATAACTTTTTTTTTACAAAATTTCAAATTAAACGGTTTATGATGCAGAAAGACAATCGGTTCTTGTAAACAAAGAAATTTCCAAAATGTCATGTAAAGTTTTGAAGTTATCGCACGATTATTGTTACATTTTTTCTTAAAACGAAACATATGAGTAAAATCAGGCAGCGTCAATGAGTTCCGCATTAAGGCCAGACACCAATCAAGAACCAATTTTTTTTTATTCTAAAAAATGTGATTATACCAGCGATAAAAATGGGATTATGGACTGTTACCGTTAATACAATTCATACTCCGTATACAAATGTTCATGAAAAGAATAAACCACATTTAAAAAAGTTGTAAAAATACTGGGGTTTATGAATGGTTGTGCCCGCCGTGGTGAGATAAGTAAACTGCCATTCAAATCTGGTTAAGAAACATCTTAACAATTTACAGCGGTGGGGTTTTTACCTCGTAAACGTTGGCGATATTACGAGTAAGAGATTTATCTTAAACCCTGAATAAAATGCATTTGCCTTTCGAAGACGGCATTAGATTGTCGCTGATAACGGACAATCACAATGGAGTGAATAAACCTGATCCAATGTTTTCACTTTATACTGATAAAGTCTTTCTAAGCTTTCATACATAAGAAATAAAAAGTTTTTGAATAGTGTTTTCAATATATTTTCGGTATTATTCCTGCTATTTTTATATATATACTCGTATATATACATATATGTTTATTTTGTGATACACAGTGTAAATAATTAACGAAACTAAATTTAATATACGGGTGATTTTAAGATTATGGGCCAATTTCCACATCATTTTTGGCATTCGTTTTTTTGCAGAAGTTATTATTTAATTTAATAAAAAGACTGTTGACGAAAAAGCTATTAGATGTGCACCCAATTCATGAAATGTTCAATCATATTTGAGTTGCTTGGTTTGGAAATTTTAATTTTAGCGAATATTAGATTTTACAGGGGAATACTGTGTTTTATTTAAAGGACAGAAAATAAACATCCATTAAAATATAAAGTGAATAAAAAATTATAATCGTTAATAGCAACAAAATGAATTGAATATTATTTTTTACTATGGACTGGTTTTATTAAATAAATAATTAATATTTTTGTAAAAAATTGAGAAAGTTGTGCTAGGTACAACCAGGGTAATGCTATTTGAAGGAAATATCATTAGGTAGGAGATTTTTAAAGAACAAATAAATTTTTCAAAAACAATTTTAAAGACTTTAATGGTCCTATAAAGATTTATTATATAGTAAATAATTAAGTATAATATATTTTATTTTTCCCGCTTGAAACAATCAAGGATAGCAAAGTGGCCCTAATCTCAGAATAAACCATACAAGTTCTTTTATATTCCTTTCGTCTGATTTTTGCCTTTTATCAGAAAGTGGCAACACTAATCACAGTTGTCACATTAGCGGTACACAGTTTGAAGCTGGTATACAATTATTAGCGTCGTATCTCTGTTAAATCAGCAGCGGGGAATATTTGTACAGGCAAAATATTAGTCTCCATAACAAAATAAAGTATGCGTTATTTTTCAGTGAGTTTGACATATTTTTACATGAAAACACAATCTTCTAAACAAGCTATGGTGTACAAAAGTCTGGGCGGCGCGCTTTCGCCGTATGGTCATTCGGCCTTAAACTCTTCAAATGAAGACACGTAATGTTTTCATTAAGACAACTGTCAAATCATTGTAAAATTGGAAACTGGGAAAAGAAAACAACAAAGATTTTACGGAAAACATAGTCGTCCAGTAACTTAGTTAAATTTCCAATCAAAGGATTAGTATTGCATATTTTTCGAGTATTTAAGGAGTTAATAAAACATCAACACAATGGCAGATGCCGGTCAATGGTTCAAGCAGCTGCCCAGATTCACCAGATATTGGCTTGCTGCTACGGTATCGATGAGTCTGCTTACACGATTCGGCGTTCTGCCGTTGCAACACATGTATCTGACTCGGGATTTGGTCCTGACCAAATTGCACTTATGGCGTTGCATCACATCTCTCTTTGTTTATCCCCTGACACCTTCAACAGGCTTTCACTTTCTCATAAACTGCTATTTCATCACTCAATACAGTGCTCGTCTGGAAAAGGATCAGTTTAGCCGTAGTCCTGCTGATTATTTGTACTTACAGCTGATAGTGGCCGCTTTAGCAATTGTTGGTGGTCTAGTATTCAACGTCGCATTTCTATTGGATCTGCTGGTGGTGGCAGTCACGTACATCTGGTGTCAACTGAACAAAGAAGTTATTGTAAACTTTTGGTTTGGCAGTCGCTTTAAGGCCATATATTTGCCTTGGGTGTTGGCGGGCATGGAGTTGATATTTCAGGGGTGAGCACAAAAACTATTCAACTGATTTTTAAGTATGTTTTTGATGTTATTTTCTTTTCCGCTTACAGTTCCATTGCCTCCTTAATAGGAATTTTCATAGGTCATTTTTATTATTTCCTGAAATTCCAATATCCCCAGGAGTTGGGAGGCAATGCTTTCCTCGAAACACCCTCCATACTGTGAGTATTCCATATATCCTCTTTATGCACTAGCATTTAACTGAATTCAATTTTCTTTTTTGACGGCAGCAAACAATATGTACCGGATATTAGTGGCGGGGTTAGTTACTTTGGTGTACCACCAGCTAGCAGGGCCGAACAAAGACCAGCTACTGGTGCTGGTGGTTTTGCCAATGCTTGGGGTCGTGGCAACGCCTTGGGTCGTTAATTGTTTGGACTACGTACGATGACAACAATGAATCCTCCAATGCTGAAGCGAATACATAATTGATTATACATACATATATTTTCTATAAACTGTACTGAATTTCTAATTTATACCGGAACTATTTTCTATTTTCACTGATTTCGTGAAAATCTCTGGATGACGTCATATGTTTTTAACTTACATTTTCTAAGAAATACTAAAGAAAAACTACAAGCATTTTGTAAAAATTAACATTTATAGAACTACTGAGGTTAAGGTTGATTAAAAGAGCAAGCGCGAGAGAAATTAGTTTAATTAAAACAAAATAAAAACCATAAACTCATAGTCGTTTCTTTAAAACACATTTCTTATGTTAACCCTGAATCCAAACTATTTGCATGACTTATTCTTTAAGATATCTTTTTCACTATTTTTTGTTTTGGATGAAGATTTTAATACCTGTTTTTCATCCTATTATTAAACAAACCGGGTTGTGCACCACATATTTTTATACTCACTGACCGCCGGCTGTAAACGGCAAGTGCATTTTGTACAAAGGGTTTGTTTTTTACGCGGCTTAGAGATTAATCTCTTACAAATGCTGTCGCTAAATTAAATATGCCTGTTATTTACTAATGTTGTAAAAAGCGTTCTTTTGTATTACGAAAGATTTCAGTCAAGGTTACATAGAACAAAAGTTGGTCACAGGTCGATCATATCAAAAAATAATCATTTGAGCGTATCATTCTGCATTAAGCTGGATATATTGTGAAGGAGGTTATTATAGAAGTGGCAACGTCAATCCATTAACGCATAATCCAATCCGTCAATAGACTATACACCGATACACTGCTCGAAAAAATTGCATACGATGAAAGTTGATCAATTACATGAGCGGTACATATAGCGGAGGGCCTATGTTTTAAATTGTCTCCTTCGTCAATACTACTTATATTCCTTATCACTGCTTTCCACTAACATTAGTAACCGTATTGATGATAAAAAGCAAACTACATAGTGGACTGACTGCACCAACACGGATGTTCTAATTAACTCTAACTTTCCCTGACAAAAAAAAATATTCTCGCTTGTGCATAGTGCCAAAATTGAGGTCAATTTAGAGTTTTTGTAAAAAAATATTTACCTATAAATAAAATACAAAATCCGCGGATTTCATCTTAAACTCTTCTACAGATTGTATATTCTTATATAGGCAAAATAAAAACAGTAGGCCTATTTTATTTGGCAAGCGAATATGTCCTTAAAATCACGCTAAAGCTATACGTTTAGATCTTTATCAAAAAACATGAAATATTTTTATTTACAGAAAACATCCCAGCAAACCAAACCCTCAGAATTCGTTACGATTTTCTGAACTACTTCTCTGAGGGAATTTTGATGCTTTTGCCGACATTTCGAACCGAATTCTAAACTATAGTCTTGGGAAATTCGAAAGGAAAATTCGATTTGTCGTTTCGAATTCTGAACGACTTCGGCCAGAATTCTGACATTAAGTATTATTAAATTCTGATTTTTTTTTACCGACATTTCGAACCGACTACCTTAGATAAATCGCTTTGAATTCGTTGCGAGTTCATTAAAAGAAGTCTGAACAAAAAATTAATAAAAATCCCACAGACAAGTCTTACAGAATTCGGGCCGAATTCGTTCAGATATTTCGGAACATAATAAATAAAAAATCCTTAGACAAATGGAACAAAATTCGTAACGATTTTGGTAAGTATTCTCGATAGAGTTCAGATATTGTTCAGAATTGTCTGATATCAGACATTGTCGACAAATTTGGTTACTGGGATATTGAATGTACTTGTCAAATTGGTTTTCAAAATCATTTAGTTTTATAGAATAAAAGTTATGAATAAAAGACTATAACCGGGTTCCAATGGAATTAGTTGGACTAAAACAAACCAGCTTAGAGTATATGTTGCATAACTTTATATCTTCACATATATAGACAATGTTTAGCCTTAACAGTGCTTAGCTTAATAGTTATCCAGGCTAAGTACTGCTGCATGCTACTTTCAAATTAATTTTTTCTTTCATCGAAAGTTACTTGTAGCACGAGTGCTGCAGTTTTGGTCGGTTCCGGTTCTAAAACGTTCCTCTATTTATCACCGCAAATTGGTAAATTCTTCAATTTAAGAAAAATCAAATATTCCGAACCCTTTTTGAAATCATTAAAAATACAGTCCCTGTAACTTTATATGAGAATTGTCCAATGGATCCAGCCAACATTAAAAAAACAGAACCGACCGTCGTGCTCTTGATTGCTGTTACTGGAATTTTAGTACAATTCCTTAAATCGAGCAAATCATACACAAAATCCAAAAGGATTGAAACAATATAAGTTGTGTATTGATGAATCCTCGAAAACTTGCTAGTAAAAATGCAACAGATAAGTCTTTTGTTAACAAAAAGTGTGCTGGACCTTGAAAAAACGTTAACAAAGTATTTATTGTAGCTGTTTTAATATGTAAATACGAAGGAAGATAAATAATTCTGTCACTTTTCCAACTTCCCTCGTAGTTATATGAAATGCAACACTGCTCCCGCCAAGTACGATCTGTTAATAGACTACTGTCAAATTTTGAGGGAGTTCTCTTATTTAGTTTTTGTTTAACAGCTGTTCAAAACATACAACCTCGTGGGTTTTATTAAAAATCGAAAAAAGTAAATTTCGAGTGCTCATTAAACATTATATTTTTGCGGAAATTAACCGTCTATCAAACCAAGGAAAAGCTTGATAGATACTATGGGGAATCTGCACAATCGATTTCAATGGTAAAAAAGTGGTTAACTGACTTTCGATGTGGTCGCACAAGTACAAATGACGCTGGACGTTCTGGACGGCCAATTGAGGTCAATACTCACGAGAATGTCGAAAAGTCCACGATATGTTGTTTGCCGACCGAAGAGTATAAGTGCGTGAGATTGTTGAGGCCATACGTAAATCATATGGTAGTTTGCTTTCGATTCTACCTGATCAGTTGGGGTTAAGAAAGCTGTCTGCAAGATGCGTGCCGCGATTACTATTTCATCAAGATAAAAGTCACGGAATAATTGATCTGCCCTCGTAGCATTATTAGGAACACTTTTATAGCTAAATGTGTCAAAAATAGTTAAGTTTAAAAAATTGGGAAATTTTCGATAAAAAATTTGTAAAGGGTGTTATTTTCAGGCTTGAGATTTTGAAGAAGAAATATGTAGTTTAATTTTATGGCCAAGAATTTAGCTTCACTTATACTAAGATAAGGGTTTGCATTGTGTTTTAAATATGATTCGGGCAAGTGGCCGCCGCGGCTGTCTCGAATAAATAATTCCCTCCGAGAGGCGGGAATTATTCTCTTCCAAGGCGTCAATCGTGTAGTCCTGTGGTGTTAAATCACACGATCTAGAAGGCCACGACGCGAGATAATGCGCTCACCAAACGTTGCCTTCAATACATTGATTGTTTCGTTGGCTGTATGGATTGTAGTGCAGTCTTGTTGGAACCGAAGGTCGTCCACATCAACTCAGCCACGAAAAAGTTATTAATCATGGCTCTATAGCGTTCGCCATTGACTGTAACTTTATGGCTAGTTTTATTTTTGAAGAAATATTTAGCAATGATTTCCTCTGCCCATAGAGCACACCAAGCAGTGACTTTTTGAGGATGTAACAGCGTCTCAACAATGGCTTGTGGATTTTCATTACTCCAAATGCGACAACTTTGGTTATTAACGTACCCATACAACCAAAAGTGAGCTTCATTGCTGAACAATTTTTTTTTGTAAAAATCATGATCGTTGGCCATCTCGTTTTGCGCCCATTCAACACGATTTTCAAACGTTTTTTTCGATGTAAGTCTATTCATTATGAAATGGCAAACCAAACTGAGCATAACTCAAGTGACAGCTGATTTATGCTCAGTTTAAAGCGCATTTATTAAAAAGACCAACTCCGAAAAAAGTGTGGCCAGGTTGAAAACCACACGTCTAAAAAACACCCTTTATCTATTGCTATCACCAAAGACCCACCACTATAAATGATTGAACTTTAAAAGTGTCCTGTAGACCGATTCGGCTATATTAAAAGATGCACAAATATTTTCTAGATCCGCTAGGGTTAGTTTAAGTCGCTCATAGACACCAGCTTAATTTGATCAAGATCGAATCAGACATTAGACTTAAAAACAAGGAAACAAGGACCGATAGTTTCATCAGATATGGTTATTTGTGACTTATCCAGGTCAAGGAAAAGTCTTTTGTATGATATCATAACATGACCCGACATTGACCAAGCAGTGTTGACAAGTGTTTTGTAAACAAAGCAGTGCTGACACGTGTTTTGTAAACAAACACAAATTGCTGCAACACGTTGCCTCGTGTGTAATTAGCATAAGAATCCATTAACCTATAAACACCAAAGAAGATAAACCAGAAAGTAAAATTAAATTTATTTCAACAAAAATATATGAAGCGCATTTATTTAATATCACACAACAAAGCTACGCCTCTTAAAATCCAATGATCTGGAGGTTTAACGGTATTTAGCCATAGCGGTGAAATATAATTTAAATCCGTACGATTAATCTTCTTATAAACGGGACACTAAAACCAAGACTCTATATAACTTCTGAAATTTCAATCAGACTATTGTGATTCTTACCGTGTAAAGTTTGGGACTTTTGGGAGCAGAAGAATTAACAGCAGATATGTGTACCACGGGCATTAAGACATACAACACCTTATTGGTGGACTCAACTAAACGCGATGTCTTGCGATCCCAACCCGCACCATCCAAATACAAGCCATGCACATAGACACCCTCTTTGGGCGGTTTTTTGCACTCATCCACGCCTATCTTTAAAACTTCATTTGTCATTGTGACCTGATCCAGTGCCCAGCCTTGATGAGCTCTGGCCACTTCCTGTTTCATAGCCGTAAGAAATCCCTGGGGATTAAAAAATCCAGACATCCAAAATACCGCGGGACGGGCCTAAATTTAGGTAAAATATAAATAGTTGTTTGTCTGGTGAAGCTTATAAAAGTGGACTATACCCCAAAACACCATGTATAGAACTGTGAATTTCTATCCAACAACTCGGTGAACCAAAAACCGAGTGTCGAAGAAGCCCAACTGCCCTTTTGCCACATGGCCGGCACTCGAGCATTGAAAATATTATCTAGAGCATCCCGTAACTGTTCACTCATAATGATGGTACCTTCAATGGCCAAGAGGAGATCTTTCAGAGTATTTCTCACCAAAACTATAATCTGCAACGATCGAAATTGTACGAAAATAAAAAAAGCATTTGTCTTTAACTCGAATGCTTACCTTTTGCATACGATCAATTTCTTGCCTCAAGAAGATATTCATGGAACTTAAGGCCCCCATAGCCCTTAAACGTTCCTTAACCTCAAAGAGATCATAGGGGCTTGGAGCTTTGCTTTGCATTTCTCTTACCTGGCGGGCGACCTTATCTTCACGAGTCTCACCACCACCACTGGAAGATTCTAAAAAAAAGTGTTGAAATATAAAATTAATACTTGTTGAATGTGGGTGGATTGACTCACCTTTTGGCTGTATCGATATAATCGTATCCAAAATCGATCTTGTCGTATTTGTTTGATATGTTATCTCTGCATTTGAATGAAATCCATATACCTGGGGAGTATCGATGTTGGGTAATTCATCTATGGCCGACAAATACGCTTCCTGTTCTTTAAAACTCAGTATTTTGTAGCCTTTGAAAAATTCAAAGGTTTCCGCAAACAGCTGGTCATGGAACCACACACGGCCGAATGTATTCAACAGACGTTTGTCGTAGTCATCCGTGACACGACCGCCATACTGAACCTCACCCAGCATGTAACGGACTGTACTCCAGCTTATGCCTTTGCCTGGTTCCAGATCATCCAGATGATTTTGCACGAACAGACAACTGGCATACCAATCGGCTGAATTGAATTCGTAGGGTATATTCCAGCCGAGTGGCCCAAACTTACGACGCTCCTGCACAACGGAATGCAAAAAGGAAATGGCATAGACCAGGGGATGGTAGAACGTTGATTGTGAGTAATCCAAGAAGTCTTGCGATAGATTGCCATATGTACGCTTCAAGCCAGCACGTACGCCTGCCGGAGGTTCATTGGTGAACTTTAACGCCATTTGCAGGAGGCTTATAGAGAAATCGGTATGCGGCTCGGTAGTGATCCAAACACGGAAATTGGAATTATAGGCCGATTCTTCGCCCCGCTCCAAATCGAGCAAGAGCATGGTCAATTCATGCATATATTCCAAGCCCAGATGACAATTTTGCAGTAAAACCCAACCGCCATCTTCCAAGCACGTAGCCATTAACTTGCGTGCATGTATCTCCTGACCCTGCCCCATGGAAATAGGATAACATTTCAGTTCATTTTTCTTTCCCAATGCCTCAATATTTGACGAGGGGTCCGAACCCATGGATAGAAAGCATATTATGGGCATTAGCGGTTTGCTTTCCGCCAAGAGACCATCAAAGTTCAGTACTACCGGTTCCGCAAAACGTTCGCCCAAAGAGCTTCCTATATATTTGCGACTCTGCGATAAAGTACGATCCGTACACCATGAACGTATTAACAGTAGACGACGGAATGGATCCAAAGTGTTGTAACCGTCTGGTATAGCTTCAATCTCGGGACATTCCTTTTTATACCACTGGAACCAGGCCCGTTCATTGTTCGAGACTTTATTTAAAATCTGCGCAAAGGAAGCCAGATTCGACAATTGCACCAAATTAAGCCATGTCTCGTCGGTGATCCATTTAAAGGGTGCCGGAGGACAGTCGTTAAGATTTAAGGCTGCTCCACCTTTAATGAAATTCTGAAATTCCTCATAACTTATTAAATCCATTTGGCGATCAATATTCAAAGCGATCAGCAGCACAAAGAGAAACTTGTCCTTTTCATACAAGCCTCTGGATTTGTATCTAAAGATCTCGAAAGTCAAATAGTCGATAATTCTCTTAATTCTCTTCTGGGTTATGTGCGTTTTGCCCGACAGATGCATGCTGGCATCGAAACGGTCGAGGAACTGCACCAACGAAGTTTGATACATCATATTCACCTTGGCCATGGTACATACCAGGAAATATAGGACACTTCCTCGTGTAGCCACCGGTCGATATTCTTCGCGCGCTACATTTATTTTGGCCTCGGTTATTTTGGCTATATCTAGCTTCTCCTTAACTTCTATGGCCGTATTTTTGCTGGTATTCAACACCTCAATAACGGTGACATCATCCAAGAGACTGCCCTGTGTGGTGGAAAGTTTGTGCAAGAGATTCGCTTCCAACTCCTTCATTTTCTTCATGTTGCCCGTAACAGTCTCCACCAGATTGGTGCGTTCCTCCTCTAACTCTTTACGTTCAGTGAGTATAACGCGTCCCAACAGTTGATCCTCGAGACCTTTCATGGTTACCGTAAAATCTATTATGGACGTACGCGCCGACACCTCGGGAGTGTATGAGGGATTCGGAAGCTTGGTGGTAATATAGCATCTAAACGCAGCATTATAGTCGATTTCCTTGTCACCAAGTTTGATTTTGTATGAGGTGCCGACTTTTAGTAGATTCCGATCTAAGACGTTGTCCAGACAAGGATCCAATTCTTCCGCCACATCTTCGATTATGACGGGCAAACCCATTGACACAGCATCCTCGATGTGTGTCCGGAAATAGCGATGTGCCAAATTGGTGACTATCAGACCATTATCCTTTTCCTTGTTCTTTATCCAGGCCTTTCCTTGCGACTGGGGATCGATCAGCAAGGGAAATCGCACTGCTTTAGTGGCGATAATGCCATTCTGTACAGATAGCTCGTCTGTTGGTAGACCCTGCAGATTCCACTCTCCGATTTGGGTACGATCGGTTAAACTATCGATTATGTTTAGATTGGAAGAAACTGGTATCGTATATGTCATTATCTGTTTCAACCACTGGTTCTGTAATTCGTTGCGGTATTCCTGATTGAAGGGCCCCGTATACGACAGAAAAGCCGTAAGCAGAACGGTGTCACCAACCAAACGTTCCGTTTCATTTTTAAATTGCGCTATCTGCTCGGTCCACCGAATTTTCTCCCCGGCTAGTCCACTGATGAGTGCGGTGGCAGCATCCATTTTGTCCTGGCACTTCTTTGCTTCTCCCAGCACTGTATTCTTCTTGGCAATGGCTTCATCAAACTGCTGTTGAACTTTAGCCAGCTCCCTTTCTTTGGAGGCAAATAATTCTTCGGCTTCCTGTAAATCATTTGAAGCCTTGGCATATTTTGCCGCCTGCACAGCTAAATTTGCTTTGAGCGGCAATACTTCTTTGTTAACTTCAAAATATTTGGCCATAGCTATGGTCCATGACAATAAGCCGGCTACATTGCCGCATGCCACTTTGGCAGCTTCGAATGTGTAAAGGCTGCATTCAGAAAAATACATAAGTAAAAAAGAAATACGCTTTTTTTTGTTCTACAGTAAGTAACGGATATAAGAACGTCTCATATAAGAAACATCCGCATACAAGAAATTTTTGCTAAAAGCCGTGTAATTACTGTCGAACCTGGATTAGTGGGATTCCTTTAAGTGTGACATTTTTGGCGGTCCCTGCACACTTCGAACAAAAAAATAAACAAAACCTCTTTAAGCAGGAGTTTAAACCTATTTAAGTAAAAATAGATTTTTAAGAATTAAGCTCTCTTAAGACGATTTTTGTCTTTCTTCTATTTTCCCTCCTGATTTTTGATTTTTCAAAGCGAGTTTTGCGGAGTGCGACGCAGGGTTGTCAGGTTTGGCGAATTCTCGCCAAATATGTCGAGATCGCAGATTTTTGGCGACATGTTTTGGTAATTTGGCGATTGTGCTGGCAGATTTTATGAAAACGTCCTAATTTAACTTTAAGATCTTAATGAAAAAGTAGCTTACTCTTAAACGCCGAAAGTCTGAATTTTTAGTCGGCATTTGCGATATTTTGGCTCATATCCGAATGACTTCGTTCTATGTATTTTTGTACTTTCCAAAATATGATAAAGGGGCATAGATATTGGAAATAGTTTCATTGCGAATATAGTTTGGCGATTTTTTGTTAGGTAGTTTTGACCATTAATTTGGCAACAGAGGGCACAAAAAATTGGAGCATTAAATGCATTGAAGACAATACAGCAATACTTTGAAATAAATTTAAGTAAACCAAGCGTTTAAAAAAAATTAATGACTTGGAAAATTCTGTAAAAGAAATAAAAATGAAACAAACTTAAATGACAGATTTTATCTAACAAATATCTTAAATCAAAAACATTTTAACTATTTTTCCAATTTTTGGTTTTATATTAAGGGTGGTTAAATTTTAAGGGCCGATGTTGAATGCGAACCACACCTAAACGTCAAGTTTGTTTCTGCATTTCATTTAATATTTCCCAATTTCAGACTAATTTAATATGAACCATGGAAAGATACACAAGCGAGCAACGCGTTATAGTTATTAAGGCTTATTATGAAAATGAAAATCAATTTTCAAAGAAAATCATCTTCAGTGATGAGGCACATTTTCACCTCAGTGGATTTGTCAATCGGTCTCCTACGATCCCACTTATTCAGGTTCGACTGTAATTAAAATTGTTTTTAATTGCTTATAAAAAAAAACGCATATAACAAAGAAATTTGTGGTGTTTTCTGACTTTCATATATCCGTTGTCTACTTCAGCCAGACTTACCTGTAGTTAAAGTAAGGCAACATCATATCTACCATTTCGGCATTAATTATATCCGTGGGATACTCCACAATTTTCTTAAGAAAACTTGTGTCGGACATAACCTTTAGCGACTCTTCCCATGAACTTTGTAAGAACTGTTTGTCCATATCCGGCTTAATGGGCTTAATACGCTTGCGGAACAATATACACACGCAGTCCATAATCAAAGTAATCAAGTATGGCGGCTTACCTAATTTACGCACGGTGGCAATATCGGCAGCTTTAATGGTCTACCAATATAGAATAGTGGGTTACGAGTATTACACAATCTACATATTTTTCGGAGTACTTCACAACTTACCTTCAAGGCTGCCTCGGCTTCCTCCAATGCGGGCCTTGCCTTTTCTAACTTTGCCTCTGCCACTTCCTTATCTGCCGATATCAGTTTTACCAATTCGGTAGCCTGACCTTTCTTCTCGGACACTTGAGCCTTTATAATTTCTGCGGCGGCAGTAGATTCGGCCACTGTTTGCAATACCACCTCCGCTTCTTCGGTAGCGATAGCAATCACTTTATTCATTTCAACCAAATCCTTTTTTAAAACTGACACCGAAGCTCCTGCCTCATCCAGTTTATCCAAGCCCGAGGTCATACGCTCCGCCAACACAACAATATTAACCTGTTTGTCTTTGTAGAGTTTTTTATAGCTTTCCAAAAATGATATCAACGATTTCGGAGTTACGAATGTGGTACGCCGGAAACGTTCGAAGTATGAGATGCAGGCTTCGGAAACGGTATCATGTATCCAACTCATTATGTTGATAACGGATTCTTTAACCTCAGTTGAACACGCGATTTCAAAATTTTGCAAATAGTGGCGGGACACAGCGACACGGGCGTCTTCGGGCCATTTTTGAAACCAATCGGTGACACAACCCGATATCAAGCCGGGGAATTTCAGTGAGCGTGCACGAAATTTTTCGCCAATCTAACAGGAGTTTAAAGAATGGTTTAAACTTGATGAAACTAATGTTCTCTGATGTGACTCAACTTGGTGGCGGACGCGAAAGACTAAGTCCGCCTCCAGGTAACAAAAAAACAGAAAGTAGAATCGATACTTATTCGCAGAAATAAGAATGATCTATCAAAAGGTTGGCCCAGGACACAATTTTTTCCAATTGAATAGGTATCTACGGACTCTGCATGTGTTTTTCATAAACTTTTACTAGAGAATTGCTTGTTTAGTTTGAAATAAAGGGGTCCGCCTGTTGGACCCATACCCCAACGGTATACACCTAAAATTTTTCTAGGGAATGGCTTGCTTAGTTGGTTAGTTTGAAATAGAGGGGTCCGCCTGTTTGACCTATAACCTAAGTGTATACACCTAAGCTAGTGCACGACTTGTTGTGCCCTCTTGTTGGATGGTTTGTCAATTTTCTATCATTAAAGACGTTCCTTATCGCCTACGACACTCTCCAAGTTCGATCAAGTTCGTCAGCTATTTTGTTGCCGTCAGCATTAGAATGTCCTGCGACTCAAATGATTTCTATAGAGCAACTTCGCTCTTAATTTGCTATTTTTTTCTTATACTCTAGAAGCGTACTCGACTTCATTCGTCATTGGGGACAGTGCCTTGATCGCTGCTTGCCTGTCTCTGAAGATCTTAACTTTTTGTATTTTTTTTTTGAGTTATTCCGTGATGGCCCTTATATCTGCTTGGAATACAGTATTGTGGCCCGACAGTCGTTAATTGTATATAGAACATAGCTCCATTTTGTTGTCCACTTTGGAGCCGTCGGTGTTACAGTGCATGTCGGGTTTGTTTAATAAACGGGACCCGTTTAAACAGGACTCTCGGCTTGGAAGTTCTGGTTGTGGTAGGAAACTAGCCCTCACCGGGTTTCGATCTGTAATTTGCTCTAGTAGTCCGGTCTCCCGCGATCCTTTCGCCTACTACCATCAATATTTTTAATGTGATTGCCGTCGCACCTTATCTAGCTTTTTTTCTATGTTGCACTACTTAACCATTGAAGTCCACCAAACTATTGTTGCATTGGCTTGTACGAGGGTTGCTATATTTCTGGCCTAGGCAACACTTCTGGCCGAGGCAACACTAAGTGTTGGCTGGCGCCATCTGACATTTCATTGCAAAGTTTGATGTTTTTTAGCATAAACGTACTCAAAACGTTTTGACGTACGACCATCATTTGTGTTGTTAACAGTGACTTGAAAAAATCAATTTGGCAAAAAAAATGGAATTAAGTCGTGAACATTTTCGTGCGACCATTTTTCACAACTTTCGACGTGGATTATCACGACAAGAGTGCATCGATGAACTTAAATCTTTGTGTGGCGATGAAGCACCATCCTATAGCGCTGTGAAAAACTGGTTTAATGAATTCAATCGTGGCCGACGCTCGCTCAAAGACGAAGGTCGTCCAAAAACGGCCGTTGTGCCAGAAAACATTGATACAGTGCGTGAACTGATAATGCAAGATCCTCATGTGACATACCGTGAGATAGAGGCATCCTTAGGCATTTCTTCCACCAGCATACATTCGATATGGCCGCAAAAAAGGTTTGTTCTCGTTGAATCCCGCACAATTTGAAAATCGCGCAAAAAAAGGCTCGTGTCGATTGGTGCAAAGAAATTTTTAAAAAATACGATCGCGGTGCTTCAAAAGACGTTTATAAGATCGTTACAGGAGACGAATCATGGATCTATGCGTATGCGCCCGAAAGAAAACAGCAATCGACCGTGTGGGTCTTCGAAGACAAAAGTTGTTCGTTAAAGAAGCACTTCGAAGCAAATGGTCGCCTGTGTCTTCGGCAAAACTGGTCATGTGACGACTGTTCTGCTTGAGCAACGTAGGACGGTCATTTCTGAGTGGTACACCACAATTTGTTTGTTTGAAGTCTTTGGAGAAATTCGAAAAATGAACAAGAGAAGACGAATCATTGTGCACTATGACAATGCGAGCTCTCACACATCGGCATCCGCCGACTTCTTTTTATTACCGCACATCAAAAAAAAATAAGTTGTCAACGATTTACGTCGCCAGAAGATGCTGTTGAAGCGTTCAAAAAACCATGTTTTGGAGTAGAAAAAGTGCTTCGACAATTAGTTTGATCGCATGTCCGAGATTCTGTTAGTTTAGAAACTTCCTGGTCCTTTGAGGGTGCCGCAGGGTTCTTGATTGAACTTTAGCTTCCTCAGAAGCTTAGCCCATTAGTGCTTTGTCCTTGTTCCTAAACAAGCAACTACTCTTTGGGTAAAGTTACTAATTCATGATAGCGAACCGACTGTTATACTTATTAGCCGCTTTTCTAGCAGATCTTTGGTCTTTGTTTGCTTAATATATGATTTCCAAGCTCTTTGATTTGTTCGTGAAATCTCAAATTTGTAATAAGATTTTCGAGACATGGGCCATTTGAAATTTGAATTGGCTTTATATAAGAAAGTGCCAATGTTTTTCAAACTTCTGCTTTTATTGGAAAGGTTGAACTTTGTCATTTAATAATGGAATACATTATCATTCATATGACTTCCACAACTGACTCGGCAGTACCACATCCGATCAACTCAATTTTGTATTACTTTTTTGATTGTTTCGGGTCGAATCTCTTTAATGGCAACTTCGATTTTATGTTTCAACGCTTCTATTGTTTCTGGATGCTTTGCGTAACATTTATCCTTAATGGCTACCCACAGAAAATAATCCAAAGGGCTTAAATCACAGTCAATTGACATCACAATTTCGGCTGATTTTTCGATTTTCAAAAACAGTGCGTAAATTATCGATGGCCCCATCTTGTTGAAACCAAATGTTGTCCATGCCATTCTCTTGATTTTTTGGAAACAAAACTTCGTTGTGCATGGCGTTGTAACGCTCACCGTTGACAGTAACGGCGGCACCTTATTCATTTTCAAAGAAAAATGAATGATGCCGCCAGCCTAAAATCCTCACCAAAAAGTGACTGCGGAAATATTGCTCATTGACATAGCCACCGAGATGAAAATGAGCTTCATCTGAAAACACGATTTTTCGGTAAAATTCTTCATATCCTGCCAAACAATCTTCAGCCTATTGGTCGAAGCGAAAACGCATCGGATGGTGTTCCATTATTAAATTTAACGAGACATAACAAAAAACACCACTATTATTTTATCAGACTTTGATGGTACCTAGTGAAGTGAAAGCGGCTCCGTTTTTACGCGGTCTACAAATTACATCTATTGACAGCACTTTTATTTTATCTCTGTACCGAATTCGTCCTGTTGGTTTATGGCAGATCCGAACTACAAATAAATCTACAATCTTGATGTTACAGCTGCCGGCCAACCATATATCGCAGCGGCACCACCCTTTAGTTGCGTTGTCTTGTCCTTATCAACCACCGGACTCAATTTAGATGACACTATCTCGATATTAGAAAATGCTTTAGCTACATCTCCTTTTGCCCCCCCCCCCCCCCCCAAACACGGTTATATTGTCTGCATATGTTAGAAGGATGTGTCTCTTGATGTTAACTCTACCCTGAGAGGCTTCTGCGTTTTCAAAAATTTTCTTCATCATAATAGAGTTACATGAGCAGCTATCACCCTGTCCGAGACCTCTGATAGTAGTAAATGGTTCGGAGACGTCTGCCTTTGTGTACTTGACATAGAATACATGGTTCAAGACTATGCCAGTTGTTTTGAACAATGCCAATCAACGGGAATGGTTCAAATTATAGGTAATGCGTTTGTTTTTCCAGATAGTGGTAATTAACTGATGCATGGACGTTTTGAGCTCCTCTACTCATGACATTCACTCGTCAAAGCTCTTACAAATTCGATACCTTTAAAATTCCTATAGGTAAAGGTGAGTATTACTAGAGTGTTCAACAAACCTATTTTTTAGAACGCCGGTTATCGTTTAAATTATACCCCCACCGTAATGTGGATGGTATACTAAATTAATCATTCCGGTTGCAACACCATGAATATTACAAGTAGACCGTATAAAATGCTAATGAGATCTAGCAATGTCCGCCCGTCCGCGTTTCTGTTATAAGCACGAAAGCGGTCAAATGAATTCACCTAGGATTTTGAAATTTTACATTATAATGGCTTATGGTAATTAGCTGTTTAGGATTGTAAATGGGTGAAATCGGCCTAGGAGAAAGAGAGTTTCCCCTAAAGGGACTAAGGGTATTCGAAGAAAGTACACTATTTTAATTTTTATGGAAGACTTTCAAGTCTTGGCTGGGATTAGCATGAGATGGGTATAATATTGAGTTTTAGTATCGTAGAGAAGGAGAATGGTATATAAGGCCATACTTAACCTTTTTACTTGTATGTACGTAACATAGGTTTGAAAACTCAAATATTAGTAATTTTTTTACATATTTTTACTCACCCTGCCCTGATCTGATGTACTTTAGTATAAGTATTATTTCGCGTGTGCGAAAGTTGGAAAAGATCACATTTAAAATAAAGCTTTTAGAGCGGTAGTTTCAAATCGGAAGGGATTCTTTTAAGGCAACTACCAAAAACATGCTCCAAAATTGACCAATTACAAATGTTTTGAATTTGATCTAAATCGAACATTACATATAGATTCAGTGCGACAGGGTCAAAATTCAGTAAAAACCTCTTATAGGGCTATATCAACATGGACATGGACTTATGGGGCTATATAAAATCTCCAATGTTACATCAGTAGAAACGTTTGTAAAGAGACTATTTCAAAACATGTGCCAGTATAGTCCGATTCTAAGGCTGCCAGAGCTCAAAATTTCATTAGATATGTTTCAAAATGTCCACATTGCTCTTAAATTTTACAAACGTACGTTATGAGCGAGATATCGTATTCCGGAAGATCTATAATTACTCTTTGTATAAGTACAATTTGGCCACGTTATCACAATAAGGTTGCTTCTGCTTTGATGTTCTGTTGCTCTATAGATGCAGTTATCAATAAATACGTTTACTAAAACTGGACCATACCATTGAACATATAAGTACACTAAGGCCCCTTCCGATTTAGTGTTCTGCCGCTCTAGAGGTCAGAAATTTAATCTGATTTCACAGCTAAAACGGGCGATATTGGTTGGTTTTCCATGTTTTAATATAGTTCCGTACAAAGGTCTTCTCTGATTTGAGGTCTTTTTGCCCTACAAGGCACACCTTAAATTTCGATGTATTTTAAGTAATGCAGACGTCTTTTAAATCTGGGAACTTTTCTTAAATCTGTGAGCTGTGCACCATCTAATTCTCACTGATCGGGACCTACTGTTAAACACAGAATCCGATCGTATTATAAAGAGAAGTTTTAACACGGCTTAGAGAATAACCTCTTGTAAGATCACAGGCATATACAAGTTGTAAAATCAACGCTACAAAATGTAAGATGTTTTTACCCGGACTTGAGCCTGGAATACTTGTGCGACACCGTGGCCTACAAATGCATTATGTACGTCCTACAAAATACTTTGGAGCAATCAGACCATATTGGTTCCTACCGCTGTTGGAGTAACTTATTATGTCTGATCACGAAAACTCCAAAAAGCAAATTGGTGTAGAGTATATGTTACAAAATCGGTCCGACCGACTTTAGCATTTTTTATTTGTTCTATATTTGTTCAAAAATTTTAGTTTTATGCCTGTTTGCTATTTTTATTACTTATTCGTTTTTACTTGTTTAGTCACTGAGACAGAGTTTTTGAATTTTTTCTCTTTACTGCAAAAATATTTGAAACAGAACTATTATTACAAACATTATCTTGTAAATATTTGATGTATATTTTGTTATTTTAAGCTCTACTTTCTACATTTTCAAAAGAATTTTTATGCCCATTTACTTTTTTCCTCCAGATATAATCGAATATGATAATTCTTAAAAAATCACGTTTTGGTTACGGTTAAGGACATTCGTATAGACTCAAACACACAATGTCGTAGGAGACACCGTTATGTCGGTTTCAATATATGTGACGCGCAAAATAGAAAGGGACCTAAGGTTAAAAACCAGTTTTGTTCAGGAGAGCCATTTTAAAGATTAGGTCCCTTTCTATTTGCGCTTAGAATAGTCGACTTCACTTTCATAAAACGCGCATATCTCTGGGAGGGAACACTTTTGGGGCATGGGATCGGTCTCATTCGATGCTCAGATGTTTGTCCACATGAAAAAAAAGTGAAAAGTTGATGAAAAGCTTTGTTCACATCAAAAAATGAAATTTTTTTTACGCTTGGGTTCCTTTCTCTATGTGCTGTCACATATAAAGTTTAGCATATTGTCATCATTATCAAAGAATAATAGATATCTGACTGATTTTGGCATTAAAAATTATCTTTAATCGTGCTAATGATATAGCCTGTACATTTAATGGTATGTAACTTACCGGTGAGAAGCATAAGGCCACATGTAGATTGGAACGAGCCGTCGACAGAAAGAAATCATACAGATTATCCTGCGTAGGTGGTCGTCGAGGTTGTTTTTTCTTCATAACCGGTATAATTTCGTTGTAAATTTCATCTACAAAAACATGTTCATAACACAAAATTTAGCTAAACTTCTAAAGTGCCAACACTTACCCATTTCATCCTTTGCGAATAGGTTCGCTATCTCGCCTGAACTCAAAATATTATTAATATATTCCAAGAATGCTTCATCTTTAATTTCATTATCGGTAAAGATGAATGTTATGCCTTGGCCCTCCAAACCAGCCGTACGATATAAATACTTGAGATCATCAACTAAATTGCCAGCATTGTAGGCACGTGTCAAGGTAATTTGGAAAAATTTATATCCCGCTATAAAAGAAGCCAAGCGGGTCAAGCTCTGTTTACCCGAACCACCCACGCCTACCAAGAGGGCATTACCTCTGCGGAAATAAAAACACAAATAATTTGAATAATAGAAAAGTTAATGGATAAATGTTCTTACCTAGGCATACTCAAGATACGCGATACAATAATCAGATGAACTAAAGCATCATGAAAGAATACCATATCTAAGCGATAGCCCCGAACGTATTCATTGAACTGACCCATATACCAATAAATTCGATCTTTTACTTGATCCATGCTAGCGAGAAAATAATTAAGACAAAATGGGGAAGGTAAGACGAGTGTTTTATTTAACAAACAAAAAACATCGCTTGAAATTCTGCTAACGCAATAACTACAGGGTGTCCGCCGAGAAGGTATACTACTAATTTGGTTCCCGCCATTTTGGTAAACATTAGTCTTGACAGTTCATATTTAGCAGTCGTGAAGTAGAGACGTGGCAAATTTATTATGGAAAAATATTCGATAAATCGTTTAACGTGTGACGATGAGAAAGTTACGTGAAGTTTTTGGAGAAGCAACGTGCCAACAGAACGCTCTATTTATCGCTGATAGGCCCAAGCATGTACCACAACGTACTGCAAGATCGGCTGAAAACATTACTGCTGCTCAAGAAAATGTGCAAAACAATTCATCGCCGTGCTGAATGTAATGAAAGATGTGCTCAAAAGGGCTCGCAATTGTGAGGCTAACTGAGGCGGACATTTATCTGATATTGTATTCGATACAAAATTGCCGACATTAAATAAAACATTTATCGATATGAGATCCATTCTCATTCATTTAATCAAAAATTATAAACAAACAAAGTTGTTGTTGTAGCTAGCTGCAAACCGTACCGGGGTGACAGCCCTTGGCCGAAGAATTGCTGCTTTTCGATCCAGAGCGTAGAACCGGTTGTCGTGGGATCGAACTACAGACTTCCAAACAAAGTAGTATACCTTCCCGGCGGACACCCTGTACAAATTGTTATTAAACAAAAAAACATAAGTCGGGTGGTACCGACTATGAGATATCCTACACCACTCTACTTTGGTCTTAACATGTAACTTTTACAACGGGATGTATATATTTTGATGGTGCTATATATGGTCCAATTTAACCAGGGTTAGTTAAATTTAAAATGTATCCTGTACAGGCAGGCATCAAATCGGAAAAGTCACTTATATGTGGACTATATCAAAATGTGTACCAATGTGTCAAATCGGTCCTATAAGTTGGCATAATATACGCCGTTTATTGTTTTTCCCTTTTGAAGATAATTGGTGTAGATTATATCGCGCGCATCCCAAAAAACTGTTGCCATCAGCTTATTGGCCGACAAAGTCACCTTGGCCTTCCTCGGAGCCGGCTCACCTGGCAAAAAACCATTGTTTAGACTGCTGCTTGGTCTCCGGATTGTTGTAATGGATCCATCCACAGTAACAAAACGCCGCAAAAACTCATTCGGTTAAACAAGTTCAAACAATCCTTTGTAGTTGTTTCACGTTTACGGTCAATTGTGAGGACACGCGACAGACATCTTGCAGACAGCTTTCTTAAACCCAACTGATCATGTAAAATTATAATGCGTATGGCATCAACTTTTACTTTTCGATCGGCCAACACCATATCGTGGATTTATTCGACATTTTCTGGCGTATTGACCTCAATAGGAGGTCCAGAACCTTAAGCGTCATTTATACTTGTGCTTGTGGTCGCAAGTCAGTAAACCACTTTTTTACCATTAAATTAAATCGTGCAGTCCCCATAGTATTTGTCAAGTTTTTCCTTGGTTTGAGCAAGTTCATTGACAAAGTGATCGAAACTCACTACGAGAATTTTTTGACACAAACGAGAATTTTTTGACAGTTGGAATTAAGAGAACTTGCAAAATGTTGCTGGAGAAATTTCTGCTTGCAACATTTTGCAACTAGTTTGAACAGCTGTTTTATTTACTATTTGAATGAAATAATTTTTGTGGAATCAAAATAAAAATTTAACAATGGCAGAGGTAAGTAGTTAGAATTGTGTTGATTTTTAACGTTTATAATAAATTATAATAAACAAAACATTTTCTTTCATGCTAGAAACGTAGATTGGAAATGTCAGAACCTTTTACACACCGATCAGCTGTTTTCTTGCAAGATTTCACTGGATGCTGCCTGCGTACTTTTTAAGATATTTTCAACCGACAGAGTAAAATTGTTCTTACTCTCCCAAAAAAAGTTACTGAGTATTTTCTACTGGAAAAGTACGCAGACAGAACTTATATCTATGAGGTTGTATTTTTTGAACAACTGTTAAACACAAACTATATGACAGAACACTCTCTTAATTTGACAGTCTATTAACAGATGGTACTTGATGGGAGCAGTGTTGCGTTTCATATAACTATGAGGGATGTTTGAAAAGTCACGAAATTATTGATATCCCATCGTACATTGATGTATGATGTATAACCACAAAATTTCCTCACGAAGCACAATATGTAAATATGTTCACATTTTGACTAATTTTGGGGCCAGACTGTAGGGCAGAAACATACAAAGGTAAAAAAAAAACACAAATCAGAATCTCTATAAACATGTACATATGGGTCCAAAAATACAATAAATTGTCCCTTCAATTCCAAACACTACTTTTACGATATGTGTTAAATTAAGAGCCCGGCTCATTTGGGGCCATACTGTAGGGCAGAAACATACAAAGGTAAGAAAAACAACAAATATAAACATGATACTTTTGTAAAGATCTTTGTAAATACTGAACCCGCCCTTTGCCCATAAACGATTGAGAAAAGAATCTCCATAAACATGTGCATATACAAATACAATAATTTGTCCCTCCAATTCCAAACATGGCACTACTTTTACGATCTGTGTTAAATTAACTGTACGGCTCATCCATCTGTCTCAAGTACAAGAACATGTGGGCACCAAGCAATAATAAAACTTTCTCAAAAATTATTATTTTTAAAGGACGTTTGGTCCTAAAATCCGGATATACGAGTATATACACCTGTACATATGGGTGCCAAACACTACAATAAATTATATTTCTTCAGGAATTAAAAATATTGGCATAATCTGATGCTGGGACAAGAGTCCTAGGTCCCAGAAATTTCGTCACCTCTTAAAATTTTGCTGAAGGCTTAAGTGCCTGGGCCTTCGGGGTCTTTTTTGAGTTGCTTTTATTAAACTTTCGGTAGTCTTAATATCAATGAAATATTTTTTGAAAATTTATGATCTACAAAATGTATCCATATTTGAATTCCTATTCCGTTTGGCCATATTTACTGGTGGTCCCCTCTTTTGTACATAAAGGCTGATTTTTGGGCCTATTCGGCCCATGAGTCCGAACCTTATTTCATCTAAACCTTTAAAACAAATACATATTCGGATTTTTAGCAAAATTTTGATATAATGTCCATATTGAATATTTTTCACTCGTTTTGACCATACGGGCCGTTTTTGGGGCTACATGAGCCAGTACGACAGAAATTATACCCTTTCTTGAGGCAATTAAAGCGCCTCAACTAACATTTAAATCATTTCGTCCACATAAAGTTGAGATTTTTGTTAAGCAAATACTGAAAAAAGTGTACATTTTGCCCAGGTACCTTGAGTCAGTTAAAGGGATGATTTCGCCTATTTGCAATCCCAAAACAGCTATCTTCATGAAAAATTTCAGAATCCTATGTTGATTCGTTTGACGGCATCGTGCTTTCAACAGACACAAGGACGGCGGTCATGGCTAGATCGTCTTAGAATTTTACAACAATTAATAATATAGGGTGGACCTTTTTATTCGAAAAGTTGAATTTTTTCATTTTAAAATGGAACACCATCCGATGCGTTTTCGCTTTCCCCAATGGGCTGAAGATGAAGAATTTTACCGAAAAATCGTGATTTCAAATGCAGCTCAGTTTCATCTCGGTAGCTATGCCAATAAGCAATATTGTCTCATATGGGGTTCACAGAATCCTCACGTTACTATTGAGAAGTCAATGCATCCACAGTGGGTGTCTGTTTGCTGTGGATTCTGCGCGGCATCATTGGGCAGTTTTTCTCAGAAAATAAACTCACATTTACCGTGAATGACATGGACGACATTAGGTTTCAACAAGACGGGGCCACGTATCAAACAGCCAATGCAGCCATCGTTATTTTACGCACTATTTTCACTATTCAGTGGAGGTTAAACAAATTTCTGGGTGCCTGAGAACTTGTACAGAGTGGAGCGCGGTAATTTGCTTTTTTGCACTGCAGGCTGTGGCGGCACTGTTGATCGAAGAGAGTAGAGAGTGTGCGTGGCTTATAGTGGCTGATGGGAGATTTGCCTTTCAGTTGCCATCATGTATTGGACACGCGAGGAGGTCATTTTTTCAAACGCGCACTTTATCATTGCAGTGCAGTGTGCTTTTCGTTAACGATTCGCTGTTTCCCCACGCGGACGTGTTTCTGAACAGCAAACAATTGTAAATTGGGTAACTTCATTGAGAACAGCAGGGAATGTGTCATGTGTACGAAGAGGACCTTTGAGAAGGATTACAATACCGGCACGAGAGAGTTAGAGCAGCAGTACTACAATCTTCGAAACGCTCTGCTCGGAAGCAATCACTTGCTCTTGGCATTTCCTGGATTTTTTTCAGCCGGCTCTTGAGGCAATGCAATTAGAGGATACATGGTTCCAACAGAATCGTGCCACTACACACGCATCGAGGGTAACCATGAATTGTTTGAGGCAAATGTTTCCTGGACGGCTTATCTCTTTGAGGGGTGATGTGAACTGTCCGGCACCAGACAGCCCCATGCGATTTTTTCCTTTGGGGTTTACTGAAGTAGAAGGTGTATATCAACCGTCCCAACACCTTAGAAGGCCTAATTAACAATATTGAGGCTGAAATTGGCACCATACCAGTCGCCATGCTTGTTAGAGTTTATTAAATCTTCAGAAAACCTATGCAGCAGTGTGTGGATAGCGAAGGTCGACAATTGCCAGATACACTCTTTGAAACCATGTAATTTAAAAATTCCCTTACTGTTCAATATATTTCAAATATAAAATAAATTTTTCTAAGGTTCATAATTTTTTCATTTAATTCCCAAATAAACAACCTACCGCGATACACCCTGTACATGTCAATTGCCTTAGTAGACTTATGCCTTTACAAACAGTTTTTAAAAGCATAGGTTCTCCTATCAACCGTTTAAGTTTGCCTATTCTTTTCCTGTATAAAACATTTTTTTATGAAGACTGAAAACCTTGTTTTTAATATAATATTAGTCTAAATTACCTAGGTATCTCTTCATAGATTTTCGGTGGCTCCAATGATATCTCCTCATCGTCCTCTTGCGCGTCTGGTGGATCTCTTAAAAAGTCCACAAAGAACGTTTCATCCTCCGGGAACTGTTCCCAATACTCTTCCTTCAAATTAGCTTTGGCATCCTTCTTCATGCGTTCTACAAACCATTCGGTGTCTTTGTAATCGGTGAAACGATCAGCAATTACACGCGTACACTCGTGACGCCATAGCTTCAAAACGTCCGATGCTGTTTGACATTCTTCACCTGCAATATTAAGCATACCCTCCCAGATACGTGATAAATCGCGTAAGTTAAAGACGTAATGGAAATTAGATGGGGTAGGTAACATTTTTGCCTTGACATTTTGCCAAAATATGCGGGTTAATGGTACGAGGAGCGGTATTATCTCAACGACTTCTTCGTTGAAACGGGATAAGCAAAAATAGCCGGTACCAATTTGACTGAATATTTGATCCATCGAATTATTACTGGGAAGGGTACAGTTGAAAATGGACATGTGACGTTTAAGTCGATGAGGTATATCATTGCGGCCACCACCAGGATGGATCATGGCAGCCAACATCTGGATGTCCAATATAGTAGAAAAGTCACCTGCAAAAGAGACACCATTTAATTGCATAAACTTAAAGAAAGTCTTTGTTATCCCTACCCGGTTTCTCTAGAGAATAAAAACCCTTTTGCTCTATCATTTGCCGTACGATTTCATTGGTTATTTGGTCACCCCAAGCATTAATCACCGGCATGTTAATGTCATCGATAAATATTGTCATGGACCTCTGTCCAGGGGGGCCGTATGTGGTGCCCACTCTCTTTTCCACATATGACTCAATAATGCGCTAAAATGTGGATGTGTGAGACAACCGAGGCACAATTCACTTTACACTCCCTGACGTTTGCCTACCTGATACATATTCGGTGTGGTTGCCGATGAAAAGTTAAATGATTTCGATAAATGCACCTCCGGGTCATAATTCGACATGTAGCCTTTGATCATCACCGTTTTGGCTGTACCTTGTTCGCCGATCAGCAATACCTGTTTTTTCTGCTTGGCAATGTTGTGCATTAGAAAGGCTGTCCGGACATTATCCACATTCGGCACGAGAATCGAAGCGAATTCGGGTATACTATCCTCGGCGTAAACAAAGCTCTCAACGCGAGTATTCCAATGTTGCCAATTGCCGTTATCGTCCACGTAATACTCGAAAACAGTTTCACCCGGTTGTTTTCTGGGCCATTCTAGATAGGGACAATATATCAATCATTATTTTGGTCACCTTCTACACTTTTTAAGACCTTACTTAATTTCGAGGGGTGTTTAATGAAGAACTCTTCTAATTTATCACGTTCACTTATCTCTAACACCGCACCCAGAGTCCACATCATGGCAAAGAGGAAAGTACGTTCCAAATACTTTTCAGCTCTATTACTGCAGTCTTCCAGCAAACCGTCCAGAATTTCCAGTAATTGTTTGATATAAATGGCTTCAAGTATTTTCATTTTGGCCATCAGCTTTGTTTGGAGAAAGAGGTGAGCTTCATCGTATATGACAGTGAAACATCGGCGGAATACTTCTTGTTCAAAAGTCGGTTGACGTCGGACCCAAGCTTAAAGAAAGGAAGTAAAAACTTTTAAAAAACAAACTAACGTCGGAAGTGGGCTACAATATTATACCCTACTGGATGTGCTTAAAAGTCAACTAAACATCTTGCTGCTCTGGAAAGGATTCACTGATTTGTGCGAAACTTAGGTAGTATGAAAGAGAACACTACGATCTAACGTAGTCAAATTGTACTTTATTAATAATTATAATTTATATTTTTAATTTTTTATTTAAAAAAATGTAATTTATGACATTTAACATTAAAAAATGTTAAATGTCATAAATTATTATCGATACAGGCAACATTGCCAAAGGCTATGGTGGTGGACAAAAAAACTGAACATCACGTAAAATGGGTCGGAAAGTGAAGGCTCGACTTTTAGGAAATCCACATAGTTGTGGTAATCAAATGGCCAAAGAACGAAAAATATCCCAGAGAAGCATCTGAGGCATATTCTAAAATGAGCTCAAGTTTAAGCCTTCCAACTTCAAAAAGGCATACAATAGGCGTGTTCTATTGGCACTCGCTTATTAAACGAGTAATTGGTCGCTAAGACGATAACTTTAAACCTTACATACAAATTTTTCAAATTTCTTTGTATACTAGAACTGATTGGCTTTATGCATTATAAACCGTTTGATTCAAAAATTTATAAATTGTGAAAAAAGTAATTCAGGAAATACTATAAGCGAGTAATAACCGAGCTCGCTTAAACTCGCGAAGGGTATTCTTGAATAACTTTTTACCAACAATTTTTATTTAATTTAAACAATAGGGTTTTAACGCAAAATGTCTATAGTTTGTGTAAACAAAAACATTTTTATATTTTTCTACAATGGTGTGAAGTTATTGCGTTAGCGACCTTCTAAGAACATGGCCAATCTTACAACAACATAAAACGTTAGACTCGAAAGAGCAAAGGAGTTTTTACGCTTGCGCGAACTCTTAAAATTATCGTGTTTACAATGCTACTTATTATCGTGAACGGCTTTGAACATTTCCATGGACTTTCCAACAAGACTCGGCACCGCCTCATAAAGGTCGTGTAAACCAAGAATGGTTAAACGAGCACGTTTCGAATGGTCAAAAAAACACGTTTCGTGTAAACCAAGAATGGTTAAAAAAACAGGCTTTTAACTTCAAAATACCGCACATCATACTCGTGCCGTATTCGGGACATAGACAAGGCAAAAGGTGGCCACATCGTGCTAAAAATTAATGGATTCTGACATATTGTCGCACTGACGGCCATCGCTCCAACGAATCAGATTTCCTATTGAACCGAATGTGCACGGCATCACACCTGCTTCGATTACATTTTACCACTCACTTTAATTTTTGTACTCACCCTCCATGTACACCGTCCACTTTAACACCGATGAACTCAAAAATGTCATGCCCACTCTTGAAACTGTAGCAGGCGAGGCATTATCAACATTATCCGGTTCAAATACCAGCTTCGAATTATCTGCCATTTTAATACGATCTCCATTGGCCAATGTTAAAGTCTTGTTGTCATCCAAAACGGAATTTAGATTCTCAATCCACACAGCATCTACTGGACCATCGAGAACAATCCAAGTATTTTGACTTTTGGGTACTTTCAGTGAACGTCTCCAGAGTGTTGAGAAGATACCATCTGTCCAATCATTGGTGGCCACATCTAAACGACCAAACATTTGTGGTGCGGTTATGGCCTTCGGATTCATTCTCATCTCTTTGTGCGGGCGACCCATTTCGGTCAAGCAACGAAGCATAGCATTGGTGCAACTAGTTTTGCCCGAACCAGTGGGACCCATTAACATTAGACCATGTCTGACCAGCGAAGTCTCATATAGTTGAACAACTTTCAAATTCCATTCCGGATTATTAACATAGCCCAGCTCCTCGGCCGTCTTGGCGAGAGCTCTTTGCAAATCTTTCTGAACAGCAGTGGTCAATTTGATGCCAGGGAACATATCTTCGATTAACGAGAGGAACAAGCCTTCATCTTCGTCGATAAGCTTAGATACATTCATATCCCTTAGCACCCGCATTACTATAGTTTCTTCTGTATCACTGGCATTGGCACGTTTCTGAGCACCCAGTGTTCGTAGGACTGACAAAATGTTACGTAAACCGAAATCATAATGGACCTGTTTAGACAGCTGCTCCTCGCACAGTTTGTAAAGGGTGAAAAATTTGCGCGATAAAACTAGATTATCTTTGAAGCCACAGCTGGCCAACTTGACCCGTATTATAATGGCTCGATCGGGCACCATCATAGCTACCGAGCGGAACATTATTTTCAAATTCTCCGGCAGTTCTTGACGGCCAGCATAACCGGGATTCATGGTGATAAATAGACCAAATTCGGGATTTAGGGTTACCAGATCGCCATCGCTAAATATGAAAGAGGTGCGTTTCTCTTTTCGGGCCGTCAAGACGATGCTAAGGGCAATAATAAGAAGCATAGTTAAGGGCATTACATGTAGACTTGACGTCATACTATATCTGTTGAGCTGCTACTGACAGAACAGGTAATTCTATACGATTGAATTCATCAAAACAACCCCAAGATCCCGACTGAGCCAGTCCTTTGTAGATGCGCCCCAATCCTCGAAAATCCATTTGATCCGAGCAATTAAAGACCACCACCAGCTTCCCCAAAGCTCTTCCCATGTCCTTGGTGGTCTCTGTTTTTCCGGTACCCGCAGGACCAGCAGGAGCGCCACCCATGGACATGCCTTAAATAAAAATAAGATTAGCTAGTAAAAAAATCGGGCGTGGCTATATTATAAAACTTCTGAAAGTTCAGAAGAAAAAAAGGTTTTTGGATTTGAACCAGATTTTAAACTATTGTCACATTTGAATTTGTCAGAAAATGTTATTGGTTTTGGTAAAATCGGTGAAATATATGAGTATATATGAAATAACTGAGTCTATTTGCTCTAATTTCAACAGCGCCCATTCTTGGCTCAAAGAACTTACTAGATCCAAATTTTAAAATTCAGATAAAATATTATATGGCTTACAGATCTCAAAACATAATATCGTAGAAGCTATATCTAAATCTGGACCGAATTTCTTTCATTTTATAGCATTTGCTCATTGTTAAAAAATACTAACTTGTGCCAAATTTCATCGAGAGTGGATGTAAATTTGGTTTTAAGGACTAAAACATAAAATCGGAATCGGATAATGTGTAAGGGAGCTATATCAATCGATTTTTTTTAATTTCCAAAATTTGACTTATGCCAAATTTCATCAAAATTGGATGCAATATTTGGCTCTAAGAACTAAAAATACAAAATCGTTTATCCGATTATCTGTATGGGAGTTATATCTACTTTTAAATCTGAACCGATTTTATTTATTTTCAATACCGTCATTCCTTGGTATAAGCAGGTGGACAAATTAAGTTCGATCATGCCGAAGCTTTTTTACCCTTCATCACGGATAACAGTCCAATAAAAAAGGTTGTCAGGGGGCGTGGCACCGGCATCTTTTCTACGTATCAGGGTGCATTTCTTTTCATACCAACATCATATATACCAACTTCTATCATCATATCGGTCTAAGTTTACGGGATATAACCTTTCAAAGTTCGGGGTGGTATGGACAGTAACACGGTCCCATGTCTAACAGTATCACGGTCCCTTGAGCGTGGCACAACCCCTTTATTATTATTCTTTTAAAATTTTATAACGATCGATTCATTACTTTGGCCATAAAGTTCAGAGTAGTTGACTTTTCAAGAGGTTGACTCAGTGAGGGGATAATTTTTACCTTTTGACCAATCTGGCCCATTTTTAATACCGTTTCAGTCCATCGACACATGTTTCTGCAAAATATCAGCCACCTAGCTTAAATAGTGCGACATGCATAAGTAGTTTGCTTTCCGCTGACTGACAGACAAAATTTTACGACGACTAAGAATATATATATTTATATATATATATATATATATATATATATATATATATATATATATATATATATATATATATATATATATATATATATATATATATATATATATATATATATATATATATATATATATATATATATATATATATATATATATATATATATATATAAAGGGTGATTAAATTTTAAGGGCCGATGTTGAATGTGAGCCACACCTAAACGTCAAGTTTTTTCTGCATTTTAGTTCATATTTCTCAATTTCAGACTAACTCAATTTGAACCATGGAAAGATACACAAGCGAGCAACGCGTTAAAGTTATTCAGGCTAATAATGAAAGTGAAGATCAATTTTCGAAGAATATCATCTTCAGTGAAAAGGCACATTTTCACCTCAGTGGATTCGTCAATAAGCAGAATTGCCGCATTTGGGCGAATGATAATCCAAGAGTGACTGTCGAAAAATCAATGCACCCGCAAAGAGTGACTGTTTGGTGCAGATTATGGGCTGGCGGCATCATCGTGTATTTTTTTCCAAAATGAGGCCGGTCAGGCAGTTACTGTGAATGGTGTTCGCTATCGAACGATATGGATGTGCACGATTTGTGGTTTCAAAAGGACGGCGCCACTTGCCACACAGCTAACGAAGCAATGGCTCTTTTGTGCGACAAATCAACATCGGTCCTTAAAATTTAACCACTCTTTACATAATGGAGTCTCCGACCGGTATTTCGAGGTGTTTAAAACGGAGTGAAAAAGTTTATTTACCTTCTGTCCTAAGACGAAGGGTATAAAAACTAACACGTTTTATATTTCATCAGGGTTGGCTGTAAGATGTGGCTCCTAAAGCTTAATACGTAAAAATTGGATGAATTTATATGTAGAAGCTATATCTAAATCTGAACCTACTTTGTTCAATTTTAATAGCTTCCGACCTCGGTTCAAAAAAAATTATTTAAAATTTCATGAAAATCGGACCACAATTGCCACCTGTAGTTGAATAACAACTTTAAGATTGACGGAGAGACAGGCAAACGCCGTTAAATGTATTCAGTAGGTGATCATACATCGATCGGTATACTTAATGGTGGTTCTAGCTCAAATATTTTTGCTAGTTACAAACATTTGTCATGAAACTAACAAAGTGATGCAGGGTGCAATGAATCCTCTCTACAATCCTGCTTACCTATTGCTTGCGCCAATGTGATATAGCAACGATCCGTCAACGGAGTAATAGCCAACCGTTCAGTAACTCCCAAATATTCATTTTGGTAAATAAAGTTGACATCGGTTATTCCCACTATAATATCATCATTATCTTCGTTGTAATAAAAACGTGCCTGTTTCTGCCATTCAAAATCACCCATCGAACGGATACGCATTTGACATAAATCATCAAAGATGTCTCTGGAATAAAAATAAAACAGAATTAAAGATATATCTTCCACATATCGTGTACCACCAACCTCTGATGGACATGTATGGTAACCATAGTCTCGAAACGTATACGTTCTAATGCTGTTAGATCCTTAACTGTCAAATCAATAAAATGGTTTAACAAATTCAAAAATTTCGAATTAGTCCTCTTCATAATGGTCTTGTCGGAGCGACATTTTCGCAGAGCATATTCAGCATCGCGGGTCCACAATAGCTGAACGCCAATTATGCCAGCCTGACCGCAAAAGGAGGGAAATTCTTCGGCGAAATTAAAGTCAGGATCGTTAAGACTCATAGCCATGCCGGCTAAAATGGTACGAATTGTGTCCTGCATTTCTTTGAGTAAACGATTCAACCAGATTTCGACACTTCCGTTGCACTGAACCGGATTTTCCAATGTGATGTTTTCATGGTTAGAAGAATTAAGTGCTGTTATCACATCATTAGTTTTTTCTTGAAAATCAACCTATAAAGGGATAAAAACAAACAACCTGAGTAATAAAGGATTTGTTTTTAGATTTTTATTAAATTTGTTAACTGTTTTATGCCTTGATGACATTTTAAAGTGCAGGTATTCAAATCGTTAATTTTTGATATTTAACTTTGAAATGTGCAAAAAAATCGTTAAAGTTGTAAAATCAATCTGTAGTTCTGGAAATTAAAGAGCCATTCATCGACGCCAATTGCACCCCATAAGGTGTACAGTACGGTGTGGGATCACATCTGCAAATATCATTGGGCCTTACTTTTTCGAGAATAAAGATGGAAGTGCTGTAATCGGCTGTATCAGGTTATGACAGAAAATATTGTACGTTCTGCTCTTGAAAACAGACCTAAGATGTGGTTTCAGCAGGACGAAACCACTGCCCGAGACACAATGGCACTTTTAAGTCAAATTTTTGGAGAGCGAATAATTACCGGAAATTCGGAAATTATTTGGCCCGACTATTCTCTATGGGATTATTTGAAGGGGCGAGTATATGTGAACAAGCCCGACACAATCCTTCAACTCAAGGCCAACATTGTTGTAGAAATTCGAACGCTACAACCACAAATTTTGAAAGATGTTACGCAAGCTTTCAAAAAGTGCAGGAATAAATGCTAATTAACAAGCATCTTCGGAGCTTAAGAAAATGTTCAAAGTTCAAGAATATGTTAGCATACCCGAGTTTAATCTATTATCAACTGAGAGGAAACAATGCCCTTATAACCTCGTGAAATAAAATGTGATATCAGTTTCGAATTATATTTACTTACATATGCCACAGCATCAAATATACTCAACAAATGCTGTTGTATTGATGTCGGATCTGACGCTTGTCCCAGTATCTCCAACAACACCGGATCGGATACAAAGAAGAATCTTGGAAACATTAAACGTTTCGCTTCCAAATATCCAGTCAGCGATTTTTGGCAGGTCTCCAGTTGATCCAACAACCAGGTCAATGAATTGGCCAAACTCTCATCGGCCGTACAACATTCGACCGCATTGGGAATTTCTCGTGCCCTGTACATGATCTTCACATAATTCTTATCGATATTCGTAAAACGTTTAGCTTCCAAGGGCAATTGCTTGGCTATATCGCCACCAACGAATACAGCCTCCAAATAAATCCATAAATTTTGTACCATAAGCCACTTTTCGAGAATCTCTCCCGTATTTACCAATTTACTTAGCCACAATTGTATGTCCTTTTTAAAGGGAGCATTGTAACGATTGGACGATAGGGAGTTCATGACCATTATGCTATCTTCCAAGGAGGCTATGATTTCTAGTGTCTCACCACCCTTGATCACAAGTTCACCACGATTTTTGAACATGCCCAGTTGTATGTTAACCACTGACCAGTCGACCATTACTTGTTTGAGTTTAGCCTCAATATCCAATTCCTTGCCGGCACCAACGCAAATATCCTCCACATCTTCTTTATTCTTTAAAATTGGTGCTTCCAACAAGTTGCCAAGCGTAAACTTGAAACTACTCGGATCAAAATCGGTTTTAAGCAGAGCATTCAGACGCACCCAGTGACGCTCTTTCATGGCTTTATTCGTCATTAACTCCAGCAGGGGACAGGTTTCATTGAAATCGTCAATTTTGGTTTTCAAATCAATATAAGCCGGCCAGGTTTGCATGCCTTTGGGTAATTTACGACAACGTACTTGAAAATCAGCCAACTCGGCACTAATTTTTTCGATATCCACCTCGGACCAAGGCATTTCAAAGTAGTCGGCTATGGTTTTCAAAACCTGTATGTACAACGAGTACAACCGATTGAGATAATTGAATTCTCGCTTCCTTTGTTGCAACACTGGGTATTCGGTTATGGGCAAACCGAATAGTTTCTCGCCACTATTGTACATTTCATATTTGCGCCATAGTTCATCGAAACGATTTTGAAAGAGAAATACACGGTCACTAGCCTCTTTAGCCGATATTCCCTTAACCATCGGTCCGCTCATCTCAAAGTCGACATTGAATTGATCAAATTCTTGGACAAACGTAGCAATACCGCCAGTGAGTTCTTTTAGTAGGGGTCCCTCGATCTCCGATATGCAGTCGGATACTTTTTTGGCCTAAAAAATTAAGAAAGAATGATTGTTAATACTAATAAACCATAATTTCTTAAGTTCGGACAGGACAAAGTTTTACTCGTATATTCTTTACCATGAATTTCGTTTAAATGCTATTGGCAGTATAGGAGAAACTAAACTAAAAAAAATCAAATACGTGTTTGTTCGGAAATTTTATTGTTTTTTGAGCGTACACATAAAAAAATATTCTGACGGGCATCGCTGAATGTAATCAGATAGTGATTCTGAATCGATTGGTATACTATAAATGGAGTCTATATCTTTTCCTTTAAGACGTTACAAACCTCAGCACTTAGTCATAATACCCTGCTAGACAGTGTAGTGTAGAATATAAAAGAACAACAAATCTGAACATTTGTAAAATGTGTCATTAAAGCCCCAAATGAGCGTCGTTTGTATCACGGTTCTTTCGATGTCGAAAATGTATCAAAAATGTCAAAAGTACAAATGAGCCGCGGATGTTCCACGTTACTTTCGATCTCGTAAATGTATCGAAAAAAGTACAAGTACCAACTTTTGCATCACTGATTTGTGTGGAAGCTATATCAGAAATTGGACCGGTTTCTCCCAATTCCAATAGCGAAGGTCATTATCCAAAAACAAAATAATGTGCAAAGTTTGATTGGTTAAAATATGCGACCTACACTTTGATTACAAGAATAGATGGACAGACCTAAATTTTAATGGGGGTATAACTGGGTGTTTCCAACATAGGTTCGCAAAATGATTCTCTACTCGTACTATCCGACTTTTTATTACAAATTTATAGGAAAATGAAGTCGACTTTGATTTCAAACAAGTCGACTTAATCGACTTTTTCTGCTACAAATTATTCCATGCCGGTCTAAATGTGTTCTAAAGGTGTTCTTATAAATGCCCAGCAAGATGGAGGAGATGACATCATCTAACTGGGTATTAGAATTGCGATAATATTATATAAAGATCCCTACAGTTTGTCGTAAATCTGATTCAAATCTATTTAAAATATGGAGGCCTATAGTGAATGATTATCGATTTATTTCACCAGTTCTATGCGGAAGACTTCTTCGCATGCAGGTCTCATAGCCACTCAAATTCGAAGTTATATTTCAAACAATTTATGTATGCCCGTTAGGGTGGATCGATATAGCAATCGATGTTGTATATCGATTTTTCGATAGCTTTTAGCATGAGGAAAAGAAAGTTCCACTACAACATATCAAAAAAAATCGTTTTCGTGGCGTCCAAATTTAAATTTCTATTACTTTCCTAGGTGTCATACATCACATACAAACATACATTGCCACATACGAGGGTTGCTATATATATTTCTGGCCTAGGCAACACTAAGTGTTGCCTGGCGTCGCACGTCAAAACAGAACGTTTTGACGTACGACCATCATTTGTGTTGTCTACAGTGACTTGAAAAAATCAATTTGGCAAAAAAAAATGGAATTAACTCGTGAACATTTTCGTGCGATCATTTTTCACAACTTTCGAGGTGGATTATCACGACAAGAGTACATCGATTAAGTTAAATCTTTGTATGAC
The DNA here is from genome assembly GCA_963513945.1 of Hydrotaea diabolus. Lineage (NCBI taxonomy): Eukaryota > Metazoa > Arthropoda > Insecta > Diptera > Muscidae > Hydrotaea > Hydrotaea diabolus. The sequence continues at coordinate 127,309,310 of OY740717.1, forward strand.
GATGAAGCACCATCCTATACTCGTAGCACTGTGACAAACTGGTTTAATGAATTCAATCGCGGCTGACGCTCGCTCAAAGACGAAGGTCGTCCAAAAACGGCCGTTGTGCCAGAGAACATTGATGCCGTGCGTGAACTGATAATGCAAGATCGTCATGTGACATACCGTGAGATAGATGCATCCTTGGGCATTTCTTCCACCAGCATAAATTTGATATTGCATGAACACCTGGCCGTAAAAAAGGTTTGTGCTCGATGGATCCTGAAGAATTTGACAATCGCTCAAAAAAAAGGCTCGTGTCGATTGGAGCAAAGAAATTTTGAAAAAAATACGCTCGCAGTGCTTTAAAAGACGTTTATAAGATCGTCACAGGTGACGAATCATGGGTCAATGCGTATGAGCCCGAAACAAAACAGCAATCGACCGTGTGGGTTTTTAAAAGACGAGCCAAATCCAACGAAAGTTGTTCGTTGAAGAAGCACTTCAAAGCAAATGGTCGCCTGTTTCTTCGGCAAAACTGGTCATGTGGCGACTGTTCCGCTTGAGCAACGTAGGACGGTCAATTCTTAGTGGTACACCACAATTTGTTTGCCTGAGTGTGCAATTCGAAAAACGAAAAAAAAACGAATTATTGTGCACCATGACAATGCGAGCTCTCACACATCGGCTCAAACCAGCGCCTTATTGACCGTCTACAACGTCGAATTGATGGGTCATCCGCCATCATCATTCTTTTTATTCCCGCACATCAAGAAAAAAAACTGTGTGGTGAACGATTTTCGTCGACAGAAGATGCTGTTGAAGCGTTCAAACCCCATGTTTTGGAGATGTCTCAATCGGAGTGGAAAAAGTGCTTCGACAATTGGTTTAAGCGCATGCAAAAGTGTATAAATCGTGCTGGAGAATACTTTGAAAAACAATAAAACCATTTTTGATGATAAATATTCGCATTTTCATTACTAGGCCAAAAATACGTATATATAGCAGCCCTCGCCATTAAACAGGATATGTGGTTTAATGACCAAGCAAGTGTGCAACTTTTGTTATCAAAAAAGTTTCCCTTTAACAAATCATACTTTTTTGTGGACTTAATACCTCAAAAAACGACCCGCCTGATCAAAACGGGCGATTAGTAGTAATGGGTACTCAAATTAGAGAAATTTTGCTACGAATCCAAATATAGCCATTTTGGTTGAGGTAAGGGATGAACGCGTGGGACGAAAGGGCGCAGAAAATGGTCCGTTTTTTCGCTTAAGCTGCGTATAGACGTAGGAGGGTGTATAAGGTTCGGCCCGACTGAACTTAACGCCGTTTTAACTTGTTATTGTTTTGCAACGTTTTCAACCAGAAAGACTGATTATTTAAATAAAATAAAATATTACATATACAAATATTTTTTCGTCTTGATTTTCTATATTAGACCAACTTTCAATATTAGAAAAGTCGAAGAATCTGCTTACTGTTTTTTGAACAACTCAAAAAGATAAAAATCTATAAGTATATAACCTTAATCTAATATCAGCACAAACTCATAATATCCCTATAACACAGGGTGATGGAGGTATAAAAAGCAAACCATATACACTTTCGCAAAAGTGTAAGTATTTTTCAATATTTGCATTCGCAAAAATGTATAATATACATTTTTGCGAAATATTATTTCAAAATTCGCAACTAATATTTTTTAATAATCGCTTTCACAATCGCTAAACCACTTTCGTTACATCCCTAACATAGACTTGAGAGTAAGACCGAAATCGTGGCTTAAATTCTTATGTCGTTTAGGGGGTTAGATTCTAAGGCATTCGCCAAATTGTACAAATGTCTGGCGAAATTTCACAGTTTCTGAGGCTCAATAAGCATAAAGATTTACAATTTAAATTAGAAATGGTGTAGGGTCATTCCAGAAAAACTAAAGGCATATACATGGTATATGGAGTCTAAAATAAATAAACCGACTTAAAAAGGCTTGTTTAAATGTTGTTCATTCAATGTTATCTAAATTGAAATACTAAATATTTAAGCTGCAAATACTTTAGTTATGACAGATTACGATCATATGCATTACGAAATAAATGCCTGAAATGTCTTCTCAAAATAAACTTACATTTTCCAACATTCTATTGAATGACAATTGTAAACTATCCACTTTATCAAAATCATCCTGGGGAATAAAAATTTGAAATTGCGAAAATAGTCCATAGGCATCGGTGATAACGCCCAACTGCATGTCCATTCTATAAAGGAAAAGAAAATTAACAAAACTCCTTAACGAACAATTTACGAGTTGAAAGCACCAACGTACTCTATAAAGTTATCTCGAATTCTTTCCAAACACAGCATCGCCAGACGTACATCGTCGAGATCATTTATTGGTTTCGCCAAGATGTTTTCTTGTTCAGTTATGAAATCCACCATTTGATCCAATTGTTTCTTGTAACGAGCACTGAGCAATTGACCCAAACAAGTCTTCCATTTCTTCGATTCTTCTATAAATTTGACAAAGGCTTTCTCTGCAAGAGACCAAAAAAATTATGTATGCATGAAAGAATCTAATGATTATTCAGTTGCATTTTCATACCCAATCGAATTTCTATTGGTCCAATTACAAGTCTTGGATTTTGCATCTCCAAATCTCTGGTAATATCATCGTAATATATAAATTTGTCTCGAATATCGACCGTTAGTGGATTTGTATTAACAAACTCCTCTATGATATTGTCCCGATCTGGTGACCACAAGTATTTGTGTTTATCAAATGTTTTCCTTAGAAAATCATCGATATCCTGTCTGAACATCATTAAGCCATTGGCTAGATTTGTTACAGCCCGAATGATGTCTTTGTGCTCTATGACGTAGCGGAAATAATTGCGTTCGTAGCGATTTTCATCTGAAAGGTATATAGAATAAAAAAAACCTCATAAGTTAAAGTACATAAATCTGTTTATCGGATCGATTCAATTGAAAATAAAAAAACGATTATAGGATTTCTAAAACATAACGATATCCCCTTGTTAGAGAATCGACATAAGAATGTGTTATTTTATCTTAACAGAAGGTACCTCAAAAGGTATTTAATGATATCTTTATGTGGGTACAAATGATAATTTTTAGCGAAAGCCCTCTTTCAGAAGGCTTGTAATTAATTCCATACTCATTCCTCAGTGCATTGTTTGAGAATGCATTTGAAAAGTTCTTTTAGAAAACCTTCATATTTTTAACTAGAAAACACTCCGTTTTCTTTTTTTGTAGGAGGCCTGCTGACATCCGACAAAAATTTGATACGAGTACACATAAAATGCAAAATTTGGTTTTGAGGACCAGAGCAAGAATATCGTGGTTAAAATTCTAGCGAAGCCAAATGTAGAAAAATCATGTTTCTTGTGGCTAGTTCGTCATAGAATTTTACTAAGATCAATAATATATGTACTTTATAGGCTTTTCGATCAGTATTTAAGGGTGTTGCATACGGAATGACAATTTAAGTTTTCACTCCATCCTCTACTTCACAAGGGCATGGGTACTGGACCTTTCGTTTCTGTGACCAAAAAACGGACCTATGGACGTAAGAAATGTTCAAAAATAAACATGGACATTTGGTCATTCACAAATAATCAAATATCATTGCAACTCAATACAGGCATGTATTTTCAAAATCTGCTTCAAATTGGAGTTAGACCCAAGGGGCCCAAAACAACGGTCCTTGTGGAAAATCAATAAAAATTGAAAAACGCGATTTAAAGTTGAGAAAATACTATTAGTTCAAATTGAACAAATACAAATCGAAATTGAGAAATGTAAATTGAATTTGAGAAAGTACAGGGTGGGCAAAAAGTTACCATGAGGTTTAAAAATTTAATAACTTTTTCGTTTATATATTTTTTTTTTATTTTTTTTCAGATTACATAAATAACACTTGGATAATAAATAATGAAGAGATTCACAACTGACAAAGGGCCAGAATAATAGAATTTTATTATTTAAATCAGCGATCAATTATTTTTACGCAAAGTGATGAGTGATGAATGGCTTTGTTAATAAGCAGAACTGTAGGTTCTGGACCTCTGAAAATCCAAAAGCCATTCATCAACGCCAATAGCACCCCATTAGGTGTACAGTATGGTGTGGGATCACACCTGCAAATATTATTGGCCCTTACTTCTTCGAGAATGAAGATGGAAGTGCTGAAGCCATAAATGGAGAGCGGTATCGGTTTATGATAGAAAATTATTTACTCTTGAAAACAGACCTTCTTAGATGTGGTTTCAGCAGGGCGGAGCCACTGTCCACACTGCCCGAGACACAATGACACTTTTAAGTCAAATTTTTGGAAAGCGAATAATGTCCAGAAATTCGGAAATTATTTGGCCAGCGTGAGCGCAAGGTTTGTCAGCACTCGACTATTTTCTTTGGGGTTTTTTGAAGAAGCGAGTACATGTTAGCAAGCCCGAGAGATTCTTTCAACTCAAGGCCAACATTGGTGCAGAAATTCGGGCGCTGCAGCCACAAGATTTGAAAGATGTTATGTACAAATTTAAGTTGCGAAACGTAAATTTAAATTGGGAAAATACAAATTAAAATTAAGAATCATAAATTGAGAAATTACTAACCGAAATTGAGAAATGAAAATAGAGCCTGAGAAAATACAAGTTGTAATTGTGAAACATTAACTAAAATTGGAAAAATACAAACAGAATTCGATAATAAAAAATGTAAAATAAATATTTGATATTGAAATGTCAAAAGAAAATACTGAGAAAATTAATGAAATACGAGGGTTGCTATTTATATTTCGGGTCCGGCAACAAAAACACAATAATTTATCATAGGAAATGGTTTTATTGTTTTTCAAAATATTCTCCTTTCAGATCAATTCACTTTTGCAAGCGCACAAACCAATTTTCGAAGCACTTTTTCCACTCCGATTGGGACACCCCAAAAACATGATTTGCGAATGCTTTAACAGCTGCTTCGGGCGATGAAAAGCGTTGACCACACATTTTTTTCTTGATGTTAGGGAATAAGAAGAAGTCATCGGGTGCTAAATCAGGGTTGTACGGTGGATGGCCCATCAATTCGACATCTTGAGTGGTTAAATAGCTCATCGTTTCAGCTGATGGCAAACAGATGGTTGTATACCACTCAGGATTGACCGTCCTACGTTCCACTAAAGGCACTGTGGCAACGTGACCGGCTATACCGAAAAAAACGCAATCATTTGCTTCGATGTACTTCTTCCACTAACAATTTTTGTTGGACTTGGCTCGTCTTGAAAGACCCATACGGTCGATTGCTGTTTTTTTCGGGTTTATATACATTGGTCCATGATTCGTCACCTATTATACACTGCCTTTGAGCTACCGCAGTTATACTTTTTCTATATCTCTTTGCACCAATCCATACGAGTCTTTTTTTGAGCATTCGTCAAAATATGTGGGATCCATTCGTCAAATTATGTGGGATCCATCGAGAACAATTTTTTTCACGGCAAAATGAACATGCAATATCTTATTGATGCTTGTCATACTAATTCCCTAGGAGGTCTCAATTTTACGGTATGTCACATGTCGGTCTTGCTTAATCAATTCACGAACAGCATCGATGGTTTCTGGCAAAGTGACCGAAGTTGGACGGCCTTCACGAAATTCATCCTGGAGCAAACGGCGTCCGAGACTGAACTCTTGGTACCAGAGATTAACAGTGGAGATTGAGATTGAGATTGACTGATATGGATGGTTCAACACCCTGTAAACAAAACAATTCACCCTCAAATAAAAAAAAAACCTTCTGAGTGAAGTTATGCTAAAAAATGTCAAAGTTCCTGTTTGTTTCTGGAAACACTAGTATTGTCAGGACCCGAAATATAAATAGCAACCCTCGTATTCCAATGAGCACAAACATTTAAGTGCTTCAAATAACTCTTGAATTTGAGCTATTTGAAGCACGGTCTGTTCCAAATGTATTTCCTATGAAAAAATATTTGTCAACTCAATTATATTTTTGTTAGGTATGTAGCTAGATGTAGATACATTTTAATAAATTAAAAATAATGCGGCGCACTATCCGCTGCCTATACTAGTTGTTGCTGCGCGAAAAGGGTTAAAGAAGTTGGGTATCAAAATTTCATTAATTATTTATCTCGCAAATCTTTCAATTCACTATTTCTTAACTCCCTTCTTCTTTTTTTTGTAAATCCCACTGGGAATAACCTATACTTAACCAATGGCGGATGGTATATTTCAAAAAATAATCTGATTATTCTTCTATACAATCTGATGCAAAGTCCACATCTTACTGAATAAAACTGGATAGCAATACTGAAGTCATTTGTTCCCAAAAAGTGCCTAACTTAATTAATTAAAGGTCACTGTCATGTTTTGATGAAGACAAAAATCTCTTAAAAACAATGGACTTATTCGTATGCATATCCAAATTATTTCTTCAATAATAATTTCTCAGTTTAAATTTTCTCAATATTAATCATTAAAGCAAATTTCACTGCGAGTTCAAATATGGATTTATTTTGAAGATTTTTGAGGTTTAAGTCGTACTTATGAACCATGAGGTCCGAATGAAGCGACCACTAGTAATTACGGATTAAGGACAACTTCGTTACAAAATTAAATATTGAATTTTTCTCAAGATTTGTCAGAAAGTGTGTCCCGTACCTAAGGACTCAAGGGACTCGAAAAAACGGTGTGTTTGGTGAAAATAATGCCAGGATGACAGCCTTTGGCCAAAGAATTGCTGCTTCTAATAGTTTTTGTATAAAGTTGACTTAGGATTTTTCTATGTTGTTACACGCCGCTTAGGTGATGTCGGACTGATGATTTAAAGCTTTTTACTTACCGACAGTTACTCGACGCAAACGTCTCTCATGAGTTTTTGCCTGCTTTCCCCAAGTGGTAACAAAGTAATTAATTTCCGTACAATTTAAAACAGCTCGATGAAAATCCGCTTGCATAACTTCTAAATTGGGAACGATGCGGCAACATGAGTCTAGGTCAATCTCTAGCTCCGTATATAAAATCGGCGGTTGATGATCGGTACGCCAATTGGTTCTGAAATTAAATCAACTATTTTAGGTATGTGCTCTTAACAATTGGCTTACAATAACTATTGAGAACCGATTATTCTCCTATGTCATTATTCGACATGTCATAACGTCTATGGACATTATATTCATAGCAATTTTGACAGTTTTTTAAAAAAAATCGCAACACCCTGGGCACGAATCCCCCTAGATAAATGGATATAAACGTTTTAAGAGTATTATTAAGATTTAACGAATTGTTAAAGAATTGATTTTCCTTATTTCCTTATTATCTCAGAATGTGCTTACAGTCCGACTATTAAGTTTTGACCAGCAAATGGTTAAAAGCATTTAAGCGCCTGATAAACAATCTTCAGAACATTAGGCAAAACGAAAACGCATCGGCTTGTATGCCATTATTAAATGACAAAGTTCAACCTTTCCAATAAAAACAGAAATTTGAACAAATTATCAGCACATTTTTTACAGCCAATTCAAATTTTAAATTTTAGTAGCCATTTATTCAATCATAAAGAAGCGTTTTGTAAACTTTTCGCGGAAAACAAATCTTTGGTACGTATTAAATATTCTGATCTGGGTTCTAAATATATTGACATATGAAACCCCCATTCCTCCGCATATTTACCTCAAAATATTGTGGCGCACATAATCCAAAGACCTTTTGGCACAACCAACCAATGCCAATATCATTTTGGAATTGTAATATGAAAATAAATCCATACAATCATTACGCAAATGATGCAGTTCATAGCGGATATTTTCATAATTCTTAAATTGCAGAGTTTTGAGAATATCATCCGGCACTAAATAGATGGTGCGGTAGATTTTCTGAAACTGTATCCAATCCCATTTGTTAATGGGCATATTACCCTCGGCACGCCAATTGGTATCGTTAAGTTGTTCCGGTGGCAATTGAAAGACACGACGACCCTTTGAATCAATCGGGCCAAAGTCCAGGAGTTCTACGAACATATTGCACAAGTCGATTACTGCCTTTTCCATACATACGGATTTCTTTTCCAGCTCTTTTTCGATATCCATGCGTAAAGTGTTACAATTATCATAGAATATTTCTGATGCCACCGGAGCGGTGGGAACATATATGTAGAGGTATTTTTGCAAAGATATCATCTCGTCCATGATTCGAATAGCATCAATATTAAGAATGGTTTTGTAAAACAGAGCAACTTCGTCGATTTTCTGGCGAGTATGGCGAGATAGTCACAACAACTATTAAACCTATTACGACAAGTTAACAACTTACCTTCTCGGCGATTTCTACAAAATCTTCTAAATTTTCCGATAACCATGTTACTGTGGACTGTGCCGGTTTCAATAGAACCGATATTTCTTGAAGCCGGAAACGCATAATATTTATAAATACCGGTGTTATCTTTAAGCGCATCATATCGAAGCGTATCAGAGCATTTTTTAAAGACTCAGCCGGCTTAAGAATTCTCTCCTTACAATAGGTCACCACTGCAGCAATATTGGGAACATCTAACTTCAATTTCCACATCCATTCAGTTTCCTTTATCAGCTGCCTAATGGCTGGATCCAAATTCACTGTATATTGTGCAGACTCCTTATTGCAACTTAATATTGGCGAATTGAGTAGACATCGGACCTCTTCGCAATAATCAAACCACGCCTTGTGATAGGTCATTTCATAATGACAGATAATGCCGTTCATATAATTATAATATCGCACGGTTCTCTGGGCTTTCTTGTGGGCCAAAACACAGGCACGTGATTTTAAGGCTTTCATGGGGACATCGATTTTGTGGAAAATCGAACGTATCCACATTATACGTCCGGCAACGGGGGGTAAATTGCGCGGTATAAATGGATGACCACGTTCCTCATTGTAACTAAATCACATATCAAAAGATATTATAGAACAACTTGTTAAGGGCAGTTCACCAACTTACACATCCTTTAAAAGAAACATTTCCTTCTCCAGCATTTCAGCCACTTGCAAATAGCGTCGATCCAAACACAAGCATTCCAAATGTAACCGTTCAAAACGATCCAGGATCAGTAGTACTGATTCAGCTATGGGCACATCCGCTATTTGCTGTTTCACAAATTGTTGCATGCCCACTTCCACTTGTTCCACCTCCATAATGAAATGATCGTAGTCTTTGTCAAATGTATCTATGCGATAATTTAGGGGATCATAAGGTTTCGAACTAATCATAGTTCTGGCCCCCTTAATAACGACATTGAATTTCTCCATGCCGCTTATACGTATGCGATCCAATATCGAATATGTTATTTCAGTATTAAAAATTATTTTGATCTATTCAAAACACAAAGCACTTTTAATATTTAAGTCTTGAACATACAATAACTTACCTTATCCAAACGATTTAAAAATTTATCCAAGCATGTGAATATGTACACGGATGAAACCACCCATGGTTTTTCGTCCGACTCGGCCATATCCCGACATGTTTCTAAATATAACTTCTTATAGATCTGCATAACATCACGACATTTCTCGATCCTTTCGATAACATCATTAGGTTGCATTTTCCACAAAATCAGTCGGCCATTATCGGTTAGATGGTTTCTGCTCACTATGGTCAACTGATTAGATATCTTCACAAATAGTCCGGTCACATTACTAGGCGTGTTGAAGTAATGTGCTGTTTTGGACACATTACGTATGGCGACCATCAGACCTGGCAAACTGCTTATAATACCACCAGGTGTTGATCTTAAAAATATTAATTTTAGTAAAATATATTTTAAAAGGCACATTATCAAGAGTCTGAATCGATTTAAATAATATAAAAAAATAAATATTACAAATTTTGCAAACCACAGGAAACCCTATTTTTCAATCAAGTTCGACATCTAAACGATAATACAAGTTGGCCCAAATATAAATACAGGGTGTTCGTCGGAAAGGTATACTACTTTGTTTATAATTTTTGATTAAATGAAAGAGAATGGATCTTATATTGATAAATGTTTTATTTAATGTCGTCAATTGTGTATAGAATATAATATCAGATGAATGTCCGCCTCTGTAAGCCTCACAAATGCAAGCTCTTTTGAGAACATTTTTCATTACATTCAGCACGGCGTCGAATTGAGGTTAATAGTTTTCAGCCGATACTGCAGTACGTTGTAGTCCATATCTGGCCTATCAGCAACAGACCCTCTTTCTTTGAAATCATTCACTAAACGATAAATACTCGTAGTGCGCTTTGCTGGCACGTTGTTTCTCCCAAAAATTTCACGTAACTTTCTCATCGCCACAGTAATCGATGGTTGATTTTGATAAAATGTTTAACGATTAACGAATATTTTTTTTTAATAAATTTGCCACGTCTCTACTTCACGACTGCCAAAAATGAACTGTCAAGACTAATGTTTACCAAATTGGCAGCAAAACAAAGTAGGTTACCTTTCCGGCGGACACCCTGCATAAGGGAAATAGCAGAAAGACCGAGAGTCCGGTGGAGAGACCAAGTGTAGGATGATGCGAAGATCGTTTGGATAAGAAACTTGAGGACACACGCAGGCCCGGACTAACTTCAATCTCCCTTCTATTGTCTTCAATAGCATAAATTAGGCGTATTTTATTTGAAAAGCGAAAAAATCATTTTAAAACCCCGCTAAGCCAAAATTTTAAAATTGTTATCAAACCTAAACTAAACCTAAATAATTTGTATTTACTAAATAATATGTTGGAAATACCAGTCAAAAATCTTTTGTTGCAACAACCTTTTAATAATAGAATAAAAGTTATTAAGGAAAACGCGTTAAGCGGGACACAACAGAATTAAGCGAACCCGATTAGAGTATTTGTTGAATAACTTTTCTTCATTGAATTTAAAATTTTCAAAATAAACTATTTTTCAAGTTTCAATACATTTTTCAAGATTTAATACATTTTTGGGTAAATCAATAACATTAAGGATTATTGATAAGAATTTGATATCATTGTCTAAGCGCTGTTTAAAGCGTATTTTTACGCTTGTCAAATAAAAGACGCCTAATATTTCGTTGGTAAAAAGTGTGTTCTGCGGCCAATTCATATGACATCAAACTTTGCACAGCACGGACCAAGCGAGCCATATTCCAGAGTTGAAAGCATCTCAAAAGAGATCTGCAACTTTCCTTCTTTACGTCAAGAAAAGTCAAGAAAATAATCGCCAAGGTAAAACCATACAAAGCACTTGGTTCGGACGGTATCTCAATGATGGTTCTAAAGAAGCTTGGTATAATAGATTAGGGCTATCTTACCAACGATCTGAAACTATCAGTTGGTCCAGAATCTTGAAGAGCCAACTAGGCTCAGGGAAGCGCATAGCACAACAACTGATTGGCCGTTTTACCCCGTTTTTTTTTTAATTTTACCCGTTTTCACTGGTCTCTCGGTGCTTTTTCCTATTCTAAAGTTGACTACACTGGTTCTTAGTAGCCATATGTTGATGTTAATTAGGTCGTATGAGGACCCGTAGTATGGGGCCCAAACTATTGGCAAAATTTTAATAACAGGTTTCATTGTTTGAAGCGACCTTTTCCTTTGAAGAAGTTTTCAAATTAATGGCATATTTAGAGTGGTGAGGAAATTTTATTGTTTCTGAGTTTTTGTGGGCCCTATGTGACCAATATTTTGACTAATCTTAAAAGTAGGTTTATTAGGAAATTCCACCGCTTCTGCCGCCCACATAAATATATCCATCTTCGGAAGGTTTCAAATTTAGTCAAATTGTAATTTTTAAGTTGAATTTAGAATCGTAACGATTTTTTTTCCTTATTTTTTTTATTAACAGTGCGAAAAACAAGTATTCTTAGAGTCAAACCATCACCCTTTTGCGCGTATAGTCCATTTCAAAACCAAACGATATAAATATAAGACATTTTCATACGAGGATTGCTATATATATTTCTGGCCTAGACAACACTAAGTGTTGCATGCCGCCATCTGACATTTTTATTGGAAAATTTGACATTTTTAGCATAAACGTACTCAGAACGTTTTGACGTACGACCATCATTTGTGTTGTTTACAGTGACTTGAAAAAAATAGTTTGGCAAAAAAATTAAATTTACTCGTGAACATTTTCGTGCGAACATTTTTCACAACTATCGACGTGAATTATCATGACAAGAGTGCATCGGTGAACTTAAATCTTTGTATGGCAATGAAACACCAATCGTGGCCGACGCTCTCTCAAAGACGAAGGTCGTGATAGTCGTCCAAAAACGACCTTTGTGCCAGAGAACATTGATGCCGTGCGTGAACTGATATTGCAAGATCGTCATGTGACATACCGTGAGATAGAGGCATCCTTGGGCATTTTTTCCACCAGCTGGTGGAAGAAATGTCACCAGCTGGATATTGCATGAACACCTGGCCGTAAAAAAGGTTTGTTCTCGTTGGACCTCGCACAATCCTACAATCGTCCAAAAAAAAGGATCGTGTCGATTGGTGCAAAGAAATTTTGAAAAAAATATGATCACGGTGCTTCAGAAGACGTTTAAAAGATAGTCACAGGTGACGAATCATGGATCTATGCATATGAGCCCGCAACAAAACAGCAATCGACCGTGGGGGTCTTCGAAGGCGAGCCAAATCCAACGAAAGTTGTTTGGGAAGAAGCACTTCGAAGCAAATGATCGCCTGCTTCTTCGGCAAAACTGGTCATGTGGCGACTGTTCCGCTTGAGCAACGTAGGAGTGGTACACCACAATTTGTTTGCCTGAAGTATTCGGAGAAATTCGAAAAACGAACAAGAGAAGACGAATCATTGTGCACCATGACAATGCGAGCTCTCACATATCGGCTCAAACCAGCGTATTTTTGACTGGCCAACACGTCGAATTGATGGATCATCCGCCGTACAGCCCTGACTTGGCACCCAATGACTTCTTTTTATTCCCGCACATCAAGAAAAATGCGTGGTCAACGCTTTTCGTCGTCAGAAGATGCTGTTGAAGCGTTCAAAAACTATGTTTTGGAGGTGTCTCAATCGGAGTGGAAAAAGTTCTTCGACAATTGGTTTGAGCGCATGCAAAAGTGTATAAATCATGCTGGAGAATACTTTGAAACCCCATAAAACCATTTTGATGATAAATATTGGCATTTTCGTTATTGGGCCAGAAATAAATATAGGAGCCCTCGTATCTGGTAAGTAAGAAGACTGCAGCCTTCTATCGTTTGTGCTGTATCGTGCTTTTGACCTTAAAATTTAACGACGATTTAAACATGTATACTTTATATGGTCACAGGTAGGTATTTCGAGATGTTGGTAATAGTTTCAACCCCAAAATACAAGGAGATTGACCCGAATCGATTCAAATTCGGGTCAATCTCTGATTCCATTGAGCGAACCCTAATTAAATTGGTCACTTTTTTTCTGGATACTGAAAGATGTATCAAATTTTTTACTCAAAAGTTTAAAATCGTTTAAAATTGTTTTTAACTGATTCAGGTCATTGATGCTACCAGCTAGAGCAGCAATACTGTTGTTATTGTTTTTAAAATATACAATCTAATGTTGTACATATGCAACTATTTTTGGCTTTACTAGTGTTGACGCACTTTGGTTTGACTAAAATTTACTGCGATTTTAAATATTTACTTGTTAGTTAGTTCCTTAAAATGGAATTAAGTTGTTTACCTGTATAAGGGATCCCAAAACTTTTGTAAAGAAGTTATGTAGCGTACATTATCCTTGGCCTCGTTTAAAACTAGTGTCACTTGATTGTCAATCTCAACCCATTTCTAAAGGAGTTCATGATAATCCATATTTCACTGAAGAACATTGCATTTTGTTTTAAATATTACCTTTAAAAGCTTCGAAGATCTTGACAAAGTCAGACATATTTTGTGATTATTAAAGGCTTGTGAAGAAACGAATTCCTTTATCGACGTATATCGGGCCAACATACGACGCCAAAATACTAGCAGTTGCAATGGACCTGCATCAGCAGAATCCTTTTGTATTTGCTTTCCCTCGACTAAGATTCCCTGAATCTGTCGCATCCACTGACTAAAATATCGTTCGACGAGGCGTACTCGTTTTACATCCTTTGAACTGGTCTCTATTTGGAACTTAACAAGTAGGAAGCCCTTATAGAGTTCATGTGATACCGCAAAATTAACCCGGCTCGACACAGTAGCTTCCGACGACTTCAAAAATGTATTGAACATATTCAGGGTGTGGAAGAATTTTCGTTTTTGCTCATAATCGGCGGCACCGAATTCTGAAGTGACTTCCAACGATTCAAGGAGTATGCGGTCCATGAAACTCTTAACGACATACAGACATGTGTCCCTCTTATCGGTTCTCCAGCAGAACAATGCTATATCCTCAGATACGGAACGATTTTCGATGTTCTTCGAGTTGTTATTGCGGTATACAACCACCCATTTGCCATGGACTTCAACATTGTTACTGCGATGGACAATGGCACGGTTAACGGGTTGTCTCTTCATACTCTCCACATAACGTCCCGAGTCGGGTGGATACCCTGTCATTGCAGCGTAACTAATCATACAGGCCAGTGGTCCATTTTTCTCGTACATTCCAGAAAGCAAATTAACAAACGTCGCATCATCGACCACACCTGTTATAATTTCCTCAGTATCGGTACTCATAAGATCGCCTACAATTTCCAGAATATATCGATGATTCGCCCCTAGAGAAGAGATCCGTTGCTGCCTTAACTCTTTTAAGTGTTGTCCCCTTTTACGCTCCAGTTCCTCTTTCTCTTGATCCGTCACACTTAAACGACGCATAGTTTGCTTTTGTATGGTATGGGACACCCCGAAAAGTTTACGTAATTTCTTAATATTGCGATCAGGGTCAATGCCCTTCACTTGTATATAATATGAACTGCGTTCGTCTAACTTTTTCTTCTGATCGGAGGGCATTTTCACAATTTTTATATTTATTTATTATTGAAAATAATTATTGATTATTCAATATTGAACAGAAAACTTCTACGGAAGTCAAAATGTTTTTGATAAGATCTTCAAAGAATTTAAACAGTAAAAACATGTTTATGTTATTTACAGTAGAATTGAACTACATTGCCTAAATGCTAATTAAATGAGCCAAGCGTGCGACCCGAACTGGCCTGGATACTAAGTGTGCCCAAAAGGCGTCTCGAACTGTTTGAAAGGTTAAAGCTTCTGATAAAATATATTTTTAAGAAATCTGGTTAAACTGTTATTTTGAGGCTTATGCTGTAAAGTCAATGTCCAGTTATAGTTTTAGTTTAAAAGTTTAGACTTTAGAATTGTGGAATTACTCCACAAGCTCATAAGATCAGATTTATTGTTGTTTGTTATAGAGGGAAGGAAAAGTAAGTCAGCGAAGTAAAGCAAACACATCACTGTCAGGTAGACGCGGTGTTTCGTCCTTGTTGTGGGCGACTTTTCAATACCATTCATGTGTGATGCCGACCTGGCCTCTGCTCGTTTAACGATCTATATATACGATGCCTGTATTTTATTTTGCATATGCGAAGTATTATTGTCGAAGAGAGACACACAAGCGACTCACTGAAACAATTCCTACCATACTGGCATGACAGACTTGACCGACTGACGTACGACTTTACTTTGGAATTAAAACTGCAGTCTAGTTTAGGTCTCAAACTGTAGAGAACAGTGTAATGGGTCTCATATTGTAGAGTGCGGTTTGGGCCTCAAACTGATGCGTTTGTGCCCCAATCTGTAAATTACAGTTTGGATCTCAAATTGTAGAGTGGATTTTGGCGCTCAACCTATTTTAAAATTCAAATCGTTCTAAGCAGTTAAAACTTAGATGCAATCGTTAAAAAATGGACCTATTTGCTGATAAAAAAATATAGTTAAGGGTGTTTTTTAGACGTGTGCTTTTTAAGACAAATAAAATGCATATAATTTAATGTTATGGCCAAGAATTTAGCTTTTTTATAAAGATAAGGGGTTGCAATTATGTTTTAAAAATGATTTCGGACAAATGGCAGCCGCGTCTGTCTCGAATAAATTCCAGCCGAGAGGTCCAATTTTCGACCAATTTTTGTCAGCAATAACGCGCCGAATAGTCTCTTTCAAAGCGTCAACGTGTCACAAAAACCCCAAAAAAAATAATCGAGCGGTGTTAAATCGCACGATCATGGGGGCCACGCCACAGGCCCTCGACGCGAGATACTGCGACCACCAAAAGTTTCCTTCTATAAATTGATTGTTTCGTTGGCTGTATATAATTCTGTTGAAAGCAATTTTAGGTAGCAAAAAGTTCTATATCATGTCGTGATAGCGTGCACCATTCACGGTTACGTTCCGGCCATCATCATTTTTGAAAAAACAATTGACCGATGAATTCATCATGCTATAAACCGTACCAAACCGTGATTTTCTCTAAGTATAATGGCACCTCTTCTGGTTGTTCTTCAGCCGAAATACGGAAATTTTGTTTATTGACGTTGACCCAGAAATGGGCCCCATCACTGAACACAATTTTGATCAAAAGCTGCGGATCTGCTTCGAGTTTTTGAAGACCCAAACACTGAAATGGGACGCGCAGGAACATCGTTAGGCTTCAAGTGCTGCAAATGGCAAACAATACTGAAAAGAATAAAATAAAGCTTAACACAAATCATGCGAAAGCTGTGAAAAAAACCCTAAAACGAATTTTGCCCTAGAGATAACGTTTTGTGGGTTAGTTTGTGTGGGAGGTACATGACGGGTACAGCTAAAGCTCAAAGTTTTCATTAGCTAGTTTATTATATAATAGGTTTTGTACTTGCATTAGAACCAAAGACCATAAATTGTACAATTGTGTTCTTCTTTGCAATAATGTAGAAAAACACACTTCAGTAACGCACAATTTCTCGGGGTTTATCTTCCACTATTGTATGTTCACAATTACTAGAAAGTCAAAAATGAGACACGTAAAACACAAAAAAAACTAGATTCGACGCTTTAAACACACAAAAATGATTTGTACTCAAATCTGTTTTTCAATTTCTCGATAATGCTCAAATCGCCCATCTTGTACAATTTATCGTCTTTGCTTATAACTACATTGGTAGTGCTTTGGTAGGGAAAGAGAGAAGTCGCTCATAACTGTGCACTGTGCTAAATATTTGCAACGCCGGATTTGATATCTGGCACCTAGAGCGACAGAAGCGTCACATTAGGAAAGATCTTCTAATTTGACCGATGTTAATTATAGATCGAATTTGAAATTTCGCTTGTAGATAGTCAACATAGTCGTTTAATGCGATAGTTTAGTTCATACAGTTTGCAAACATCATAAACTAAGCGTCTTTGCTTGTTAGGCAGCTGACAATACTTATGAAAAAGTAAGCTTGATTGTTAATTATTCCGCTTTCGGTTTCGATTCCAAAGTATAAGTATGTATAGTTCTAAGTAAACTAATAAGTAAGTGGGATTACTGCTTTATATACATTACTGGTTTACTGCTTTATATACACGGTAAATAATATGCAAGTGAGCTTGTTTATAGTTTGAAATACACGAGGTACGAGGGCTGCTATATATATTTCTGGCCTAATAATGAAAATGCGAATATCTATCATCAAAAATGGTTTTATGGTTTTTAAAGTATTCTCCAGCAAGATTTATACACTTATGCATGCGCTCAAACCAATTGTCGAAGCAATTTTTCCACTCCGATTGAGACACCTCCAAAACATAGTTTTTGAGCGCTTCAACAACATCTTCTGGCGACGAAAATCGTTGACCACGCATTTATTTCTTGATGTGCGGGAATAAAAAGAAGTCATTGGGTGCTAAGTCAGGGCTGTATGACCCATCAATTAGACTTTTGCCTGGTCAAAAAGGCTCTGGTTTGAGCCGATGTGTGAGAGCTCGCATTGTCATGGTGGACAAAGATTCGTCTTCTCTTGTTCGTTTTTCGAATTTCTCCGAAGACTTCAGGCACCCAAATTGTGGTGTACCATTCTGAATTGACCGTCCGATGTTACTCAAGCAGAACAGTTGCCACATGCCCAGTTTTGCCGAAGAAACAGGCGATCATTTGCTTCGAAGTGCTTCTTCCACGAACAACTTTCGTTGGATTTCGCTCGTCTTCGAAGACCCACACGATCAATTGCTGTTTTGTTTCGGGCTCATATGCATAAATCCATGATTCGTCACCTGTGACGATATAAATAAACGTCTTTTGAAGCACCGCGATCGTGTTTTTGCAAAATTTCTTTGCACCAATCGACACGAGCCTTTTTTTTGAGCGATTGTCAAATTGTGCGAGATCCAACGAGATATCGAATCGAATGTTTGCTGGTGGAAGAAATGCCCAAGAATGCCTATATCTCACGGTATGTCACAGGCCATCTTGCATTATCAGTTCACGCACAGCATCAATGTTCTCTGGCACAACGGCCGTTTTTGGACGACCTTCGTCTTTGAGCGAGCGTCGGCCACGATTGAATTCATTAAACCAGTTTTTCACAGTGCTATACGATAGTGCTTCATTGCTATAAGCCTAGGCAAGAAATATATATAAAGCAATCCTCGTATATGGAGATGTAAGAAGCCTTGCATACTTCTTCAAATCCAAAACCGAGGTATGGAAAGGTGGCCATTTGTATGGAATAATAAAGTGCAACATAAGCGAGATCGTAAGTACTCGGAAAATTCATTAACATAAAGTCGGTCGATGCTGTATGTGAAAACTTTCTTACTGGGATGTTTGTGCATTTCATAAAGTTAAGAAATACGTTTTTAATGTTAATAGAAGCCTTATCGTACTAAAGCGATATCTATTGGCCATGTTTACTTAAGTATTTTATTATTTCATTTTTTCAATAATTCCCGTTTTTGAGAGTCTGCCATAGGGAACTACGACATAAATATCGCAAAAAAGGAGATATTTACTTCTATCTATATTTAACTTCTCCGATTTTACACGGTTTCTGATCAATATTTTAAGGTGTTGCAAGTAGAATGACAAATTAGTAGGGTATTTATTAAAAAAATTAAATAAATAAAAAAAACATAATAAATAAAAAATAAAATAAATAAATAAATAAAAATTCAAATAAATAAATATAACAAATTTTAATAATAATAATAATAAAGTTTATTTATATGGTAGCTAATGTATTACAATGGTTTTATCCGTATAAAGAAATTAGGAAAATTATTCCTTTTATACTCGTATAATTTACCCTCGCCATATAAATATCGTCCATTAGAGAAATTTCTGAAAACTATTTATCCCTCTTTATTCTACTTATTTACTTGGGTTAATTTGGCTAAAAAAATATTCACATAAAAGTTAAAATTAAGTTTTAAAACTTATAAATGTATAACTATTGTCATCACGAATTCCAATCGAGTTAAAATAATTGTATTTGCGGAACAAAAGACAGGGTATGAACCCAGATCCGTAAACTTTGTTAGTTGTTTTACCCACCTAAATGCAGGTGGCTTTAGGAGTAAGAGATTAAAAGCTTAAAACTACTCCAGCATTAACCGTTCCGAGCCGCCACTAAACAGTACGTTTACAATTCGCTGATTTAAGAAAAGTTAGCATTTTTTTCTTAGTAGGAATTTTAGGGAAATATGTAACCACCTTCGCTCATAAACATAATAAAAACACCGATCTTATAAATTTTAAAAACATTTTGTATGGTTTTATTAATATATTAATTCGTTATTTAAAAAAAAAACCTTTTTATTTTAATTTTATTTATGTCTATTTGCTAAAAACAAAATCTACACAATAAAAATTCCACAAAACAAATTAAATTTGATTTGGAATATACATATACATTGCCACAATGAATCTATTGCAATTTCTTATTTTAGATTCAAGTGTGTCAATTGTGTCCTTTGCTATTTGGCGGAGAAAAGAGTCTCCGTTTTACTATAATATTTTAAATATATAATCTGTTGCATACAACCAAAAATCCGTGTTTGAACTTAAAGTAAATAGTATAAAATTGAAAAATGAACAAACAAGTCTAAAAAAATAACAAGTAATATCAAAGATACGTTTACAAAGAAATTAAAAAAAGACAACTTTTGTGAAGACAATTCAACAAAAATATACCCTTTGTTAAAAATTCAAAGATGTTTTATTTATTGAAAAATAAACAAATAATAAAACAAATTCTCCAATAATTTGTTTTTATATAAATTTAATTTATATTACTTTTTCATATTTTTCATAATAATAGTAATAATAATGCCAACCAACAGTGTTCTATGCTAAAGATTTTACTACTAAAAATTAGTAAAGAAATTTCTTACAAACCATTTCGTGTGTTTGTTTGTTTTTTATACATACTTACATCAAGGAGAAAACATTTTTTTGCATTCAACTAACCTATAATCTCGCTTTTGTTGTTTTTTTTTTTGACATTTTCTTTTTTTTATTAACTTTATGTATATGAAAGAGAAATTTCGGTTAAAAATTTCTTTTATAACTACACAATAGAATGAATAACTAACACTACCGCTTATCAAATAAGAGCAGAAGATGAATCAATGAGGGGATGCAAAAAAATAGTAAACTTAATAAAACTACAATCTTTTTAAAATTAATAATATTTACAAACTTTTGTAAAGTTTTAAATTTCAATAAAAACTACATTAAATTCAAAACGAGCTGAATAATTTCAACAGATAAGGGGATCAGCAGCTGTTAGTAAGGGGTGATTAAAGTAGATGTTGATGGATAAAAATGAGTAAGAGGTAGGTGCATATACAACAATGTGGGTGATCGATCAGTGGCAATGAATATACAAATAAAATGTGCGTTATGTTGCTTCTCAAAATCAATTGATGATAAACAATTTAACAAATGTAAAGTTTTATACATTATAAAATGAATATGTTGTTTTTTTGTAATGGTAAATAGAATTAAAACAAAACAAGCCTTAACTTAAAATTAGCATATGGTAGATAGAGCGTAGCAAAACATTTTTTAAGGTTCAACCTGTTGTGTACCACTGTTGTTGGCTTTTGTTTCTTGTTTTTGTTGCTGTTGTTGTTGGGTTGTAGAAGGTGCTGTTGCCTCAGTCATTCTGGCTTTGCTATTTTTTCCTATTCCCGTTAAATTTTCCGCCTCCAAGTGTTTGCTGTTCATTCTTGCACCTGTTAGAGCCTTTGTTAGAATTGTTGATGCTGGCGACTCGTTAGCTACCATCGTGGCCGTAGTTGTTGGCGTTGAGGATGATGATGTCAAAGTGGCAGCAACCACTCCATCTTCTTCGATGTATTCTATAGCAGTATTTTCATCGATTTCAGTCACTAAGTTAGGTAGTAAAAAGAGAAAATGGAAACAGAAATAACTTTATATAAAGATGAATACACAACAAACATTAATTATGTATGATAATTTCTTAAAAAATTGTGATAGATGTACGAAATAACGAAAACCGTAACTTCAAAACATATGGCCCAAGTTACAATAACCCACTGGATCGATGAGACCGAAATTAGTCCCAGTTAAATCAAAATAATAAATCAATATTTAGACTTGATGATTGGCATAATTTTAAAACCAACATACACCAATTTATAATGGAGCTGCTTATAAATAAAACCAGATTTTGATTCGAGGTGACATTTGCTTGACCTTCATAACCCATATACGAGTATAAATACGAGTATTTATTTTTCGTCGCTTGTTATTCTCTCCACCATAGGATGGATCTATTTACATATAAATTGTCATTCAGTTTGTAACATCTCAAAAAACATTCCTCCGACTCTTTAAAGTACATATAGTCGTATTATTGATCATCGTAAAATTCAAAGCCGATTGAAGCATGATTCAGTCTAAACGAAAAGAGATAGATGCTTATAACCTTATATATGTATGTCATATAATAGCAGATCGGTCGATTTTGAAAATGCAATAAATCGGGCTAATCGGGAAAAATTTCCCCTTTGAGGGATTAAAAAGGTCCTAGCCCAATATCTCTTTTTCTCTCACTCACTTTTTCGATATATAAATTTAAAATAGCTTTGCTTGAAAATTGCATATGTAGACGTATTATAGGGCGTGGTCATTGGGTACAGGGTAGGGTGGGGCGATTAGTATGGAAGGAAAAAAATCTTAATGGGCGCTTCGCGTTTCAGATTCTTGGGATTGTACCGAGCAAAAAAGTCTACTAGACCATACGTCTACGGTGAAAATCGAGCCTCCTGATTTTCACCGTAGTTTTTTCTCAGACTTTATTTTTTTGGAAAAATTGCAAATTTTCTTGGTCTCATATTTCGTAAACTATTTCAAATTTTGACTTATTTTCAAAAGTAAAGTTGTAGCTATTGTCTCGGGCTACAATTTCTCTGAACATATTACTTAAAAAAAACTTCGGTTTTATGGTCAAAAAGTCGAAAATATAGAAAATTCACGACTTTTTGTTACGTTTTTTTGGATATTTTGGCCTATAACAGCCAAACCATTAGCCAAACCATAGAAATAAAATAAATAGAGTAAAACAGAATAAAAAAATAGAATAAAAATAAGAAAATTAACATTTTTATGATTTTGCGCTATGAACAACTGAAAATGGTAATTTATCAATATTTTCACGAAAAATGTGCACTTTCACAAGGCCAAAACTGGCTAAAGGAGCGTTCCAACGCTTTTGCGATGTACTAGAGAGTTCTTAACTATTGTCTTGGCTACAATTTTTGTGTTAGTATTGGATCGAAAATCTCAATGGTTTGGCTGTTATAGGCCAAAATATCCAAAAAAAAACGTAACAAAAAGTCGTGAATTTTCTATATTTTCGACTTTTTGACCATGAAACCGAAGTTTTTTCTAAGTAATATGTTCAGAGAAATTGTAGCCCGAGACAATAGCTACAACTTTACTTTTGAAAATAAGTCAAAATTTGAAATAGTTTACGAAATATGAGCCCAAGAAAATTTGCAATTTTTCCAAAAAAATAAAGTCTGAGAAAAAACTACGGTGAAAATCGGGAGGCTCGATTTTCACCGTAGACGTATGGTCTAGTGCACTTTTTTGCTCGGTACAATCCCAAGAATCTGAAACGCGAAGCGCCCATTAAGATGTTCAAATCGCCCCACCCTAGTACAGGGGCCCAGAAAAACTTCTCCTAATGCTCGTGGACATATGGAAATTGTGAAATTTTCTCAGAAATCGGAATACAATGTACTTATAGTTTAGATTTAGGTCAAATTGGGACTCGGTTATGGATCCAAAATACTCGCCCTCATCAAAATAAATAAATGTAATGGTTTCCTTTTTTTTCATTATAACAAAAAAATATGTATATATATCCTTAGTCTGTGGAAATATTATATTACATTGTTAAAATTTTATTTATATAAGCTAGTATATGCTCATGAAGAGACATTGTGTAGATTGATACTATACCATTAACTATTGTTTTTTTTAGTCTATAATCATCAACATTGAATACAAATAAACATTTAAAAAAAAATACTCCCCCTCTAACTATGGACATATGTGTACAAAAAAAAACAATACAACTTCATTACGAACCCGACTATAAAATTAATTCTGCAATTTGACTTAATTAAAGGCCTTAAACCATGGATAAATGGTCCCTTGGGTGCCGAAAAAATGGTTCTTTCGAACATGGACGTAAGGATGCTCAGAAACAGCGACATTTTCTAAAGATTCTGAGTATGACAATAAATTTACGATTTGACAGAATTAGAGGCCTTGAACTATGGGCGTGGTCTATGGACCCAAAAACCATCGGGAATTTTCCGAGGTCAAGGTCCCTAGAGCTATGAAAATGAGATCCTCTCAAACGCGACATTTGGTTTTTCAGTGGAGGAACATTCCATTGTTCCTCACAAATCTCCATATGCATTAACTTTTAAGATTTGTCTACATTTTAGGCTCGAATCTTTTGTTCCCCTTCTAATCTAGATAGGACAATCCTTTATAGGGCCCAAAAAATGTAGTTATGTCAAACATGGAAACTCCACCAACAAACATATCCCCTAATACTTTTAATGCCATTTTGCAACGCAATTCACGACAGCCGGTTCTATGGACCGAATTGACCAGAAGAAACATATATGCCGGGGTTAAAAATAATCCGTGTTAAAAATAATCCATATTTGTATTAATTAAATTAAGTATCCACATATCTACATATATTGGCATTTGGTTGTAGACTCCTTCCATATGCCCATAAAATTGACATTTGTTTGCATTCTAGTAGCGTAGGGGCAATGCAGGGTATATAGTGTTCGGCCTGGTTGAACTTTAAAAAGTTTTAACTTGCTATTTTTTTATTATGTTAAGGATGAGCACACTCTAGGTCTCACATTTTTGCCATTTAGTTCTCAATGTAGTACTGCTATCAAATTCCACAATCCTTTAAAAGATTTTTTTTTATCACAAATCGTTGTTTTGGGAAGATTGGGTAATAAATCTTTGTTTTGAAATTTTGGGCCATTTTAGGACCAAAAAAATTGTTTTGTTGCCTATACTATTATAATTTTTAGGAAAAATAATGTACATTCTGTTGCCATTCGGTTAGGTAATCTTCTCAGCCTTAAAAAAATCGAATCCGAATTTTGCAAACGCAACGTTTTGTATTTCGTTACACCTTAGGGTACGTGTGAATGTAAAAAATATTTCCACAAGTTTTCGACAACAATAACACTTACCTATTGTTTCATCAAATCCGGCGTCAACTTCACATTCAGTCTGTTGCTGATCATGTTGCTCTTGTTGATGGCGTTCGACAGCTGTTGACGGTGCCTTTTGCTGAGTCGGATCTGAAGACTGCCCTGCTAACTGAGTCGACTTTTGCTTGCCAACAATAGATATTTGTGAATTATAACCAGCAATGCCGTCATGATGTTGATAAATCTGCATATCCAATATTTTTGGTTGATCTTCACTACGCTTTTCTGACGCTGCCAAAGCTTCGGAGTCTGATAAAACGTGTTCCATATTGGATGAAGGCATATCATCTTCATGTTCCTCAACAATGACATCATCAAAACTATCGACGACTATTATATTGTTTGTGTTGGTGGAGGGGTGGTGATGTCCTTTCGTCTTTAAATCCATCAAATCATTGTTTAAACGTTTTTGTTTAT
This sequence comes from Hydrotaea diabolus, assembly GCA_963513945.1. Taxonomy (NCBI): domain Eukaryota; kingdom Metazoa; phylum Arthropoda; class Insecta; order Diptera; family Muscidae; genus Hydrotaea; species Hydrotaea diabolus. Next base: position 127,334,437 of record OY740717.1, read on the forward strand.
TGCTGCTGGTTGTTGTCAAAGAACTCAAGGACAGCGAGGAGTTAGACGTAGATGATGATGTTGATATGGTCCTTTTTTGTTTATGACTCATGTGTTTTTGGTACTGGGTCGCGTTATTGTTATGGGCGGCTGTTGTTATAGCTTGATCCAATTCCATTTCCCAATCGGTGGCACCCAAAATGACAGTTTGGTGCGCGGCCGTTGCATTCGGCTGTGTTTGATTGACAATTATTGGGGTGGCGGAAGTGATTGCATTACTATTACTTTCAATTATATTGCCGGGTAATACTGTTACAGTTTCTGCTGACGATACCCCCACTCCCGGATCCATTACAATCGGCATGTTCAATATATCCAAGGGAGCATCTTCATTTATCAACGAATTGCTTGTCTCTAGTTTCTGATTGAGGCTATCTTTCAGAGGAGTGCTTTGAGCTTGTATGGATGGACCCAAAACGACAATATTAGTTTTCGGCGTATTGCTATCCGGAGAACTAACCATTTGTGCATTAGCTGATGACTTTAAGAGTATGTTATTACTCATTTTCGAGAGTGTTACTGGTCTAACATTGGTAGCTGCCGACGAGGGCATAAAAATCATATTGCTTTTGCCCGTTAATGTTGATGTTTTCGTATTCAAGTTATTTCCTGCGTTATGAATGGAGGTGGTTCCAGCGGGCGAGCCTAAAGGAGCAGGGATGATTTGTACTTTTTGTATTGCTATACGCTGGCCTCCACCGGCGGAAGTTGTCGATCCTGATGTTGCGGAAGTACTCGTCAATATTTTATGTGGCAATGTGGTAGTATTCAATTTCATTTTCGAGCCATCTATTAATCCAGCTGGATGTAAGACGACTTTTCCGTTGGGAGATTGGCAAATTTTCACACTTGTTCTTGCGATACTCGATGTGGAGGGTAAGACATTTTTAAATGTATTAGTTGAGCATAAGGGCGATCCTGATGTCGATGGGGTAACATTCATTGGAGTTAATTTTACATTACTTATTATTAGGGGAGCACCTGATGCGGAGGTGGGAGATTTAGAGGTGGAGGTGACAGCTACAGAGCCTTTCAATAAATTAGGAGTTTTACGAAACAATGCAGCTCCGGCGCCCAGCGTGGAGAAAATGGTGCCCGTAACAGTAACTGGTGTTAAATTGGTTGTGCTGGTATTCAATACCACCGTCGAAGGAAGATTTTTAATAGTGCTAGTTGTCGTGGTAGAAGAGATGGTTGCAGTGGACGGTAAACCCGGTGTAGTGGGCGAAGATCCTATTACAACCGAAGAGTTATTGATTGGAGAGTTTACTGTGTTTTGATTACTAGAACCGGCTAAAACTAAAGGCACAATTTTTGTAGTCAAAACCTTACTTTGAGTTGCAGTCGATGGAGAAATGTCAGTGGATGTAGCGTTAGCACCTTGTGTATTATTCTGTATTTGTATTACGGCTGGGGCTGTATGCAGCGGTGATGCCAATGTCGACGCACTACTTGTAGGATTACTATTGCCCTGTGATGTTTCAACAATGTGCAAGACTTGACTTTGAGTGCTGGCTACATTTGCCAGTTCATGTAAAGCTCCAGCATTAATTGGTGAGTGTGTAATGTTAGTGATTTTTTTATTGGTGGTAGGAGACATTTTAGTACCCGGAGCTATTAACGTAGTATTGACAGCCCTTAATTTTGTAGCTGCTGCGGAAAATTGTGGTAATGTCATAATTTGTGGTTGTTGGCCCGATGCGTTGGATACCTGTATAATGTGTGCAGCAGATGTGTTGGGGGAAGCGTTAGCGCTGGTTGAAGAAGAGGTTTGTGGACTTTGAAGACTGACGATAGACCCGGGTGTTGTGTTGACGCCCGGTTGACGCTCCTCCACAATGTACTTTTGCACGGGCGTGGTTGAAATCAAAGATTTTTCCGAAGATTTGCCAACAGAAGGAGACGATAAAATAGAGCCTAAACTAGTTTGTAAATCATGAGAGGGTATAGAGGAAGAGTTTCCGGGAATGGTAGCAGAGGCGGGGATAATATTTGATTGAAAGGGATTCTGATGCATCTGCTGCAACTTGTTAAGATTCTTTGAGATATCACGCTTAGAGGCTGCAATTTGTGGCGAATTAGACACTGAAGACGACGACGATGACGACAACGATGTTATTAATGATGGCGGAGCAGAAGAAACAGGATGTGGAGTTACGGAAGACAATGCATTCAGTTGGGCTTGTGCCGCTGATGCTAATGCAGATTGTTCATCCATTAAAAGTTGTTGAGGTGGCTGGTGCTGTGTGGCGTAGTTTACTAATTGCATGTCGTATTGTTGCTGCATATAATGATCAGAACTTTTAACCGACTGTGCTGTTAGATCGATATGCATAGGGCTGGGTGAAAACGATTGTGCCTGTTGATCGGTCATTTGCATCTGCTTTAAAGCCAACTGCTGTTGTTCCATTTGTAATTTCTGATTAGCCCGTCTACCACTTTTAGCGGGTGTTGCCTGCCTCTTATTGCTCGACGTTGTAGTGCTGGCAGCAGCAGCCGCCGCAGCAGCTGCTGCAGCTGCCTTCTTAGCCATTTTCTGCTTGGTCAGCTGTTGTTGCTGATGGAAAAAGCGTTGCTTTTGTAAGTGTTGGTTATTTTGATGTTGCTGCTGAGCAGCTGTTTGTTGCTGTTGTTTGCGTTCATGGCCACTGGATGGCGTTACTACACTATTGGTTTGCGGCGAACTTGCCGTTATGTGCGGATACTGCTGCCGGTGTGCATTATGGTGATTCTTTTGCGGAGAGTTTTCACTTGTTGTCCGCTTTTTGCCGCCGCCACTAGCTACACTTTGATGCTGGTCATTTATATTACGCTTAAGGTTCTTCTTTGTACCGGATGGTATTTTTGGTACTTTGAACTAAAAGTATAGAGAAAAAGAAAAAAATAGTTTCACAATCATTTACAGATCCTTTTAGAACGAAAAAAATGTTTATTTTCAACTGATATTGTTTACTCTAAAAAGTATCTCTAACCTGGAATAAAACGCGATCTCCAACGACACAAATAGAGAATATTGATATTTAAAATGTGAAAATCCGTGATGTCTTTCAGCTTAAAAAACCAATGACCTGATTACAATTCCCCAGTACGAGGGCTGCTTTATATATTTCTGGCCTAATAATGAAAATCCCAATATTTATCATCAAAATGGTTTTATTGTTTTTCAAAGTATTCTCCAGCATAATTTATGCAATTTTGCATGCGCTCAGACCAATTGTCAAAGCACTTTTTCCACTACGATTGAGACACCTCCAAAACATGGTTTTTTAACGCTTCAACAGCATCTTCTGGCGTTGACCACGCATTTTTTTCTTGATGTGATGGAATAAAAAGAAGTCATTGAGTGCCAAGTCAGTGCTGTACGGCGGATGACCCATCAATTCGACGTTTTGGCCGGTCAAAAAGGCGCTGGTATGAGCCGATATGTGATAGCTCGCATTGTCATGGTGCACAATGATTCGACTTCTCTTGTTCGTTTTTCGAATTTCTCCGAAGACTTCAGGCAAGCAAATCGTGGTGTACCACTTATAATTGACCTCCTACGTTGCTCAAGCGGAACAGTCGCCACATGTTTTACGGAAGAAACAGGCGACCATTTGCTTTGAAGCTCTTCTACTACGCACAAATTTCGTTGGATTTGGCTCGCCTTCGAAAACCCACACTGTCGATTGCTGTTTTGTTTCGGGCTCATACACATAGATCCATGATTCGTCACCTGCGATGATCTTATAAACGTCTTTTGAAGCACCGCGATAGTATTTTTTTAAAATTTCTTTGCATCAATCGACACGAGCTGTTATTAGCGGTTGTCAAATTGTGCGGGATCCAACGAGAACAAACCTTTTTTACGGCCAGGTGCTCATGCAATATCGAATGTTTGCTGGTGGAAGAAATGCCCAAGGAAGCCTTTATCTTATGTCACATGGCGATCTTGCATTATAAGTTCACGCACGGCATCAATCTTCTCTGGCACAACGGCCGTTTTTTGGACGAACTTCACGACCTTCGTCTTTGAGCGAGCGTCGGCCACGATTTAATTCAATAAACCAGTATTCAACAGTGCTAAAGGATGGTGTTTCATCGCCATACAAAGATTTAAGTTCATCGATGCACTCATTTTGTGATAATCCACGACAAGTTCATCGTGATATATATATATTGCAACCCTCGTAGTATTTGTAAACTTTTATTTCCAATAAAATGTACGCGAAATATAACCTACTTATGTATACTTGTTAACGTTGTGAAAACCCTAATTAATTTTGTATGTATCCAATTTTTTTTAAAGGCTCGTTCAATTTATAAATTTTTACCACGACAACTACATGAAATATTACACAGTACAACACATGATTTCGAGACTCAATTCTGATAAGTATTTGTGAAAGTAGCCCCAAAAAGAAGAACTTCTGCATCATTCGTTTGGTCAAGGTACATCAAATAATAATTAATTTATAGTAAGTATCGTACAGGGGAAATTGTCACGTTTTAGGCTGTTTGTCATAACTCGAGAACCACTAGTCCGAAAAAGCTGAAATCGATTTACGCGTTTCGCTTTTATGCACAATAAGGTGAAGGTATCATACTTTCACAAACAATTATCAGAATTGAGACCCGAATCAATCACCTGAAAAATGTTGTACTGTGTTATGTTGAACAAAAATTGAAACGTTTTTTTTTTCGATGAAATTAAACTACATGATAAAATTGGATTTTTGTATATTAGAAGATCGGCTGATTGCTAATAATCTTCTAAAGTAGCTTATTATTTAGAAGATTATTAGCAATCAGAAAAATCTCACACAATACTTTATTAATATTGCATTCATATTACTTGTGTGTTTCAAAACCGACGCAGAATGAATCAAAACTATTCCGAGTAAAGTCATCACTCAGATATATTTTTAGCCGAGCGGATACTTCTATAAACCAAGAATCATGTTCGTACCACATATACTTTAATAGTAATAGGCATGCGCATTTGTAAAAGAAAAGAAAAAATATGTTCTACTTAATGGAAGTCTTGGATATTAAATATTGTACAAATATATTGCTTAGGTCATTTCAAAATCTCTTATGAGTCCTTTATGTACTTTATTTAAAGTAATGTTTAAAATATGGTTGACAATTTTAGTTTTTGGTTTATGAAAGTCGAGTTTTTATTTAAGAAGGGAAAAAATTCGCTATTGTTGGATACCAAATTGTTTTAAAAAATAGTTTTTGTAGAAAAACATAAAAATAAAAGTAACAGTCAATTCGATAAAAGCTCAAAAAATTATCAGTTTTTGAGCCTTTCCGGTCCATGCGTCCATCCTTTATATTAGTCAAAACTAAATATTTGTATTCGTAGCAAAAATGAATACCCATATGTTCATACTGACTATTAACCGCCCATTTTGGACCTTGCGGTACTCTTTTTTGTTCACAAGAGATAAAAAGTCCAGCAACTATGCCTTTTTTTAGGTATAAATAAATCGTTCTCTACGGGGTCTCCAATAACTATTTCTTGGTGTTGCAAACTCAATGGCAAATTTAGTTTACCATCTACACTTCGGTGGAGGGTATAAAAGCCAAAGAACATATGTTTTACAAAAACAAAATAAATGAATAGAGTAAATTTTTACTAAATAATTAATATATCGAGCTCGAGGACAAGTTTCTTATTTTTTGTTATATTTTTCTTTATTCGATATTTCGTTCCTCTCTAAAGAACATCATCAGGAATAACAAAATTAAACAAAATATCTCTGTAGCGAGTACCTCACTTTCTTGTTGTTAAGAAATGTACATTCTGGTACATATAAGTACATATATCGAGCTAGATAAATTAATCATTTAGTAAAATTTAAAATAAAGGCCGAATACAAAAATTAAAAATTACTGCGTAAATAGGGTTAAGAAATGTTTAATTGTAGTGAAAATTGTTAACAATAAAATTATTTATGAAGTCAACGCAAATATACTAAAATATCTATAGCAGCTGCAATCGAGACCTCAAGAAAAAAGGATCACAAACAAAAAATATATATTTATTTGCATTTTTCTGTTTTACATTATTTTTTGCGAAGGAAGCAATTATTTTTTTGTACGGTTAGCACAAATGTGGTATTCACGATTTTTAGTGTTTAAGAAAATAATATTATAAATTCCGACCACAAAATTAATTCTGGTGTCATTCCGATCAAATATTTCGGAATTCTTTTAATGAAGAAGCAAAATACGAATGTAAAAACACTTTCGAACAAAATTGTGTTCTGTGATAGGCCAGATAACAATGGTACCAAATTACAAATATTTTATGACTGAAATTCAAATTTTTAATTTTTCAAGAGATAAAAATTTTCCCTTAACAAGGACTGGATCAGCCTCTGGAAAAATTAACAATCATAAACTTAAAATCGCAATATCTAATGAACTTTACGAGATATGGCGCCAGTTTAGAAACTAATGAACCGATCGTTACAAAATTTTAACACGATGAATTTAATTATTTTAATTTTATTGTAGATTATTTTGTGTTAAATTTGGAAAAAATTAAGTGGCCCTACCTACATTACCATTAACTTTGAAAGGCTATATCTCGTGAATTAATATAGACATGACGATAGTAGTTGCTATGCATAATGTCGGTATGGGAAAAACACACCCTGATAGAAAAGAGGCCGGTGCCACGCTCCTTGACAACATTTCTATAGTTGACGGTTATCCAATATGGTGGGTATATAAGCTTTGGCACGGCCGAACTTAATTTTTCCACTTGCTTTTTTTCTTTTTGACTTTATGATTGACAGAAATGGGCCTCATCACTGAACAAAGTTTTGATCGAAAACAGCGGATCTTCCCGTTTCTCACCGAACGCTCATTTCCATAAAACAGTTGCCAACATTTGAAGGAAATTTTATTCAAAAAAAAATAAATGCCATAAATTGTCCTTTCAAATTACCAATAAAGATTCCACAGGATTTTTATATTTGTTTTTGTTCTAAAAAAATACCTCTAGATGGATTACCCTATACATATCTTTTAGCTTACTTCGAAGTTGGAGCCGGATTTATAGTCATAAAAACGATCCGTAATACATTTATAATATTTAAAGAAAACAAAACACTTTACTTTTTAACGCGGTTAACACTGGTGGAAATGCTCATGTATAAACAAAATACAGCGTATTTCGGATGGAAATTTCCATACAATAGATTACTAAACTAAATCCTACAATAAGAGATGAATTGTTTAACTAATCCAAAATTTTCGCAAAGTTAAACTTTTATAATATAAAACAGTAGATCCCGGTCAGGGAGTAAAGGAATTATATCGAGGACATTTACTGATTTGAAAGATGTTTCCCCTCGTTCCTTAATGGTATGTTAGTTTAGTTAAATTGTCAGCCGCTCAAAGAATAGCTCCTGTTGTGAGACCGAATACTTGTCGCAAATTAGTCCTATGCTATCAGACCACAGTATTTTTTATCTTAAGCCAGCCAGTTGCCATGATAAAGGTGTGGATTTGCCTAAATCACAATCAAAGGGATAGGTTTTGTCTGTAAGTATATGTAGACCAAACAGCTTGTGTCTAAAGTTCACAAATGCCGGACAGAGAAGATGTTTAGCTGTCTCCTACTCCTCTTTATTGTTGTAACTCCCAGAGACGTCGGTGAATGGCAGACGTAGTCTTGTAGAGTGTACGCCTAAGGCCAGTGACCAACGATGACCGCAATGAGGTTTCTTAGATTTGTCCTGGGCAGTTTTATCGCGCTCCGTGTTCTCTGCTCAGCCATATAAGGCAAGATCTTTCTGGTCTCTAGTATGCAAGTGGATTCTTTTTCCCACCGGCCTTTGGCAATAAGAAAGAGTTTATATATAAGATGATTACCCCTCGCAAGAGGAATGCCAATATCACCAATAAATTCAATTGACTTCTGGGTGGTGGCAGTTGCCTCGCTGCCTTTTCCAGAGACATTCGCCAATCTTGTACAATTTTCGAAGTGGTGTACACATAGTCGGCAGGAAAACAAATATTGACTACACATGAAATTTTGGCGTGTTTATAGTCCAAGTACTTCCATGCCACAATGGCACCAAATCGCATAGCTGTATTCCCAGCCAATAGATTTGCCAAATCGTAAGATTAGCCCGACTATATAACATTTTGCCAAGCAGTTTAAAAACGTTTAATTTGTCTTCCATGTCATTTCGTAAACATTTAATGGAACATTATCGTTCAAGTACGGAGTAATGCTTTTATTTATATGTTTTTTTCTCCGTTTTTTTGATTATCACTTATATGCTCTCATCAGGCTTTGTTTCTCTTTTATTAATATATTAGGATTATTTTAATTTATATTATTTACTTGATTTTATACTGAATTTTTTCTAGTAGTTTATGATGTTCTTTTTAACATTTTGATGCATATTGTAATTTAGCTTTAATAGGCCCCAATGGGCTTCGAATTACATGTCAATAAAGAAATAAAAAAAAAAAAAGAAATGAAATGCCTGACCGAAGGCCGTTATGGATAGTGAACAGAGTCGTTCTAAGCGCACCTGTTATCATTATCGCTAATGTTCCGATAAAACGTTCGAATCCACTCTTGATTGATTGTTTCTCTGTAACGCCTCCCACCAGACTTGACTGAAAAATCATATAGATAGTATATGTTTTTGTGTCTTTTTTCCATGTTGAGCCTATGGCAGTAATCAAGTATAAAAGCGGGCAAGGTTTTTGACGTACGGCCTAATGTACTTAGTAGGGACATAAATACTGTTACACACGTTTTATGCTGTAAAATAAAAAGTACTGAATGTTTTTGAACTAAATATTTTTTAATATATTTATTGATGTATGTTGTATCCAAAAAGAATCTACTTATTCGATATGTCCGCCTTTTGACTTTACACACGCCTTAAGTCGGACCGGCCAATCGTCAATAGCTGCACGAACCTTGTCCATTGGAAAATTGGCCATAGCTCGAACCAAAGCAGTCTTAAGAGATCCAATGTTGGGGTATCTTTTGTGACAAACCTTGTCCTCTAAAACTGTCCACAATATGTAATCCAATGGGTTTAAATCTGGACTGCCTGAGGGCCATTCTTCAGAGGAAATGAACGCTGGCAAATTGTATCGAAGCTGGTCTGGGACGTTTTACTCTTATAGGCCGTCGCAGAAACCAGCTGGAAAGTCCATGGCTGGTTTTGGAACAGGGAATTGTTAAGAGGCTTCACAACAGCTTCCAAAACGGTTTCTTGGTAAACTTTGGCCGGTGTTTTGACTCCTTGTTTGCAGAAATGCAGGCCAGTGACCCCATCGCAAGAGACACCCCACCAAACCATGACTGAATCTGGGTGATGACCCTTTTCCACCCTTGGGATCAGTTCAGATGCTTCCTTAGATGACCGCGCATACACTATTACTTTGCTTGTTAAATTTTTCCTGAACGGTAAAAAATTTTTCATCGGTGAACAAAATATTTCTGTACGTTTTTTCAATCCTATTTTTTTTTAAAGCTGCAGTCAATAAATGTTCGGTTCGTCGTTTGAAAGTCCCAAGTCTTTTTTAATGATTCGCACTCATGGACTCATGGACTTTTGCGTAATATTCATCTCACGGGCCAAGATTTTCTGTTTTCAGAGCGGATTTCTGTGAATTATTGATTTAACGGCTTTGATGACATGCGGTGTTCGAACAGAGCGTGGGCGCCCGACCGGTGGAGGTCTTTTACATCTCCAGTCTCCTCAAACAGTTTTATGCATCGGTAGACGAACATGCGGCTAATCCCTAGTGGCCGGATCGTTTTGAAAATATCGTTTTTTTCATTTCACACTTGAAAAACGCTATTACAGCGATACGATATCTGACCACTCCATGACGAAAGTTGAAACAATTTTAAAATCCAGTTACAGACTGACGCTATTGAGGTTAGCTTTCAAAACCCGTATGACATTAACGGGGTATGTTCAGTTCTACTATTGAAATGGATGTGTTCAATGTTGCAACAGTATTTATGTCCCTACTAAGTACGCACGTACTACTATTGTGGTTTTGCTATCCAGTCTAAGCTTTTGACCCCTAACCTAAAACACAACTATTAATTGCGTTTTTGCAATCCAGCATCACTCAAGAGTCTTCCTTGCTTTTGTTAATTGGAACAGGCTTGGAAATCGGCTACGAAAAAATAGCACAAAAAAATTAATCGGCCGGACACTTATAATTTTGCCAAAAGTGGTTTCAATGACATTATTCGAATATGGCAGCTCTTTTTGCTTACCCGTTAACTAATATTTCCAATACAATACAACACTGTTCTATTGGTAAACAGTTGGCTATTGTGAATGACTTCTTATAGAGAATAGCACCACTGAACAAAAAAACGTCCTATTAGAATTTTTAGCGATATGAAGCGAAATCTTTTTGCATCACCCAAATAGGAGGATGCATTTCATGCATGTAAATCAAAACAGTCAGATCGACTTATATAACACAGCAGTGCACTTAGATGCACATATTTTTACATATGCCACTCACCGGATCACTGGTTACTACATAATTATTGCGTTCGGAAGAGTCAGAAGTAGTTTTTTGTAGTTCTATATGTTGATGTTCTTCCTTAATGGATTCACTGGTTTCAGCGGGATATGGTAGTTTTGTGTTTTCATTTGCTGTTTCTTCTGCAACATTGTTGGCAATTAACGCTAAGGCTGATTGAGGAGCCACACGTGGCAACATTGGATACGGACGTCTACCCTCACGAGACCACTCCTGCCAGGTATTTGGTCCAGAGATACTATGACGAAACAAACACAATATCGTCAATAAACATAAGATGAACATATAAGGTCGTTGGTCTATTGGAAAAACTTACGCTTCTGCTATTGTAGCCAATTGTTCATCGTTGGCCACACGTCTAGCTTCTGCCCGATGCCGTTCATTAGATATGTGAAATATACCTCGCAATTCCTCCAACAGTTTGGCCTTGGCATCACTCAGACCTCCCTGAGCGCGAAACACACTTATCACCTGAGAATATGATTCCAGCTCTAAAATACAACAAAAATACTATGTAGCTTAAAATTGAATTTACATCCCGTGCATTTCAGGATTTCACATCATCCATAACCACATTTCATCCATTATATTCGATATTCGTAGCTGTGCGTTTCACTCATTTTACTACAGTACCACTTTTTAATGCGAAGTGTACAGCACACGAACGACAACCTACCAAGTCTCCGTAATATTCCTCGACATTCGTCCCTGGTCATTTGCAATGCTTGTGGCCACATAATGCCCGTGTTTGATGACTGTTTCCCTTAAGAAACTCGCACTTTTTGCACTTCTTCGTTTATTGAAATCGTCTTTATTTGTTAAAATTTGCAAATTGGAGCGAAATCTTTCGAAAAATTGGAAAAAATCCCACTACTGCTTCTTCGTTCGAGAGTAGTATCCGCCATTAATGTTTATTTGTCAAAAAAAAATTAGTGATGTCCAAGATAGTACCAAGTACAATTTTACGCAGACATGGCTAGCCTTGCCATATCAATCGAACATAGTTGCCTTCTTACATCACTAGTGATGTGAAAGAAAATACCTTACACTAAATGTATGCACACAATAAAAATGATAGGTTATGTTGAGTTCAGAGATGCTCTAAAATTAAAATTGACAGATTTCATATGTCATATTTAGTACAATTTCAAATTTATATCAGAATATATAATGTCTCAATTTCTCAACCTCCTGTAATAGTTTCTGGACAATATTGTGGAAGCATGGGTTTTGTTCTTCTCTGGTTTTTACTTTCATCGAACATTGTCTTTAATTTCCATATAAATTGTAATAGAATTCGGAAAAGGCGAAGTATTCCAAATTCTATTACAACTGTAAAGCACAATTGGGTGTAAATTACGGCCAAATTTGGAATGACCAACAACCGTCTTAAAAATAGTTCGCATATACAAACGAACGAACTCCATCTGACATAACATCTCGTCTGTCAATTTCCATTTAAATTGTAATTCCAAATACAATTTATTGTAACAAATTTTCAGCCGAAATCAGATAAAAGTAAAATCCAACGGATTTTGGTCGTACATGCGAATGCATATACGACCAAAATAGTTTGTACTATTGTGTGCACTTTGCCAGCTTTATGTAGATGAAAAACAATTTTCACTGCAATTATAAAGAATTTTTTTAAATAGAGTTAACCTCACACTAAATGTATGCACACAATAAAAATGATAGGTTATGTTGAGTTCAGAGATGCTCTAAAATTAAAATTGACAGATTTCATATGTCATATTTAGTACAATTTCAAATTTATATCAGAATATATAATATGTCTCAATTTCTCAACCTCCTGTAATAGTTTCTGGACAATATTGTGGAAGCATGGGTTTTGTTCTTCTCTGGTTTTTACTTTCATCGAACATTGTCTTTAATTTCCATATAAATTGTAATAGAATTCGGAAAAGGCGAAGTATTCCAAATTCTATTACAACTGTAAAGCACAATTGGGTGAAAATTACAGCCAAATTTGGAATGACCAACAACCGTCTTAAAACTAGTTCGCATATACAAACGAACGAACTCCATCTGACATAACATCTCGTCTGTCAATTTCCATTTAAATTGTAATTCCAAATACAATTTATTGTAACAAATTTTTAGTCGAAATCAGATAAAAGTAAAATCCAACGGATTTTGGTCGTACATGCGAACGCATATACGACCAAAATAGTTTGTACTATTGTGTGCACTTTGCCAGCTTTATGTAGATGAAAAACAATTTTCACTGCAATTATAAAGAATTTTTTTAAATAGAGTTAACCCGTGTTTACCTAAAGAGACGATCTAAGTACCAGGCTTTATACGGTATTCGGTTATGCCGACGAAATTTACACCTTTTCGCATATCAATTAGCATACAAATTGTAATAAATTTTAGAACAAAATTCAGAAGATGGAAGTTTTATTTGCATATACGAATGCCGTAATAGGCTGCGTACTTTGTTGACTTTTGTTAAAAATTCCTGTGGACCATTGATAGTAAGTTTTATTCACCTGACGGGCAATGGAAATACGATGAATAGGAGAATAAGATTTCTCGTGGTCATTCTTTAGCCCAGTTTTTTTTATCAAATTGCATTTTTTATTTTCAAAAAGTTTTTTTGTTTATTAATTCTTTTTTTTGCTATACGAACAAATCTATTACAATTTGTGGGGTATTTTCTTTCATTATCGAAAAGAAAATTGCGCTTGCTGCCTAACTAGTGGTCTATGTTTGAGCTTACCATCTTGTTTGCCTCATTTTTCATCTTATCAGCCCTTTTCTGTCGATTTATTAATGCGTTCAGACTATACGGCATTCGCATGTTCACTACAAATTGTAAAAGATTTGGACTTGAAATCCGGCGAATGTGGATTTCATTTGAGTATGCCCTCATTCGCATATATACTGCATTTTCATTAGGCCATTTATTCTCGTTTTAGCTCGAAACTTTTCAAAACGTCTCAACCAATTTTCACACAATTTGTGGTCGTTTTCATTCTCGTTTTGGTTTTCGTTTGACAGTTCATTATTGTTTACAAACAAAGAACAACGTGGTGACTATTAAAACACTGAAATACATATTGTTATTAAACAAATAGATAAATGAAATTAAGTTTTTTTTCTTTTAGCACGCTAATTTTTACGTTTACTTCATAAAATATCTATTTCACCAAATATGTTTGACGATTGATTAAAAATGTCTGCCTTGAGATGACAAACCAACGATAAAAAAAACGATTATTTTGGAGATGACACACTTTATTTAAGGTGGCATCACCTGTGCGAAACGTTTTCGTTCCTCTTTCGTACAAAAACAAGTCAAAGTGAGACGTTTTATCACTTGAATTTGTATGGGAAAACGTCTCATTTTAACTTGTTTTGGCCAAACTTTTGAAAACACTTCAAAGGTGCCTAGTGAAAAAAGAGCAATACAAAGTTTAGTTAAATTTTGCCATCTTATCAAGTGCAAACTTACTGTTTAAACCAGAAAAACAATGCAATTTACATTTTGAATATGAATAATTTTCACATTTTTAATTTTTTTTACGCAAATTCACATCATAGTTTTTGATTATTTTTTTTGTCTTTCTCATTCATTTTATTGTTTGCAGTTTCCATTTTTGTTTCCAGAATTATTTTTTTCAATTTATTTGAAAATCGTCGTTTGTCAACCTTTTTAGCAAATTTTTCCATGCAGAACAATGGTTACGTATATTATTCAGCATGTTGCCAGACACAAATTTCTTAAATTGAGAAAACAAAAATCTTGTTTTAAGTAAAATAGTTTTACAAAATTTGTTTAACAATAGTTTCTTTACTTTATAATGGGCTTCTAAAATATTGCACAGCTTATCTAATTTTTCATTTTGTTTTCGAATTTCATCGCGCTGTTCTTCCATAAGGTGGACAATATTTTTCACTTTGTTGTCGACACGTTGCGTTAGCAATTTTCCCCATGTGTTTATTTTCTTCTACTAAAAGGCTGCTCAATTCGGGTAGGATACATGTGGAGTACGTGATCTGTGGTGCTTAGGAGTAGGAGATGGTGTGCGGGAAAGACGCCTCTTTGAAGCTGATGGTGTTACACTTCGCTTTCTTGCCAAATCATTTCCTGTTTCCCTAGGACAGATGTTGAGGCAGTAAAATCCAAGATCTTCGTCGTTTTCTTTGTCGGGTTCACAAATGTTCGCGATCAGGTCCGCTTCTCCAAATCTTTTGGTGCCAGCAACGCCTTCTACACTTCTCTGCATTTCGGAGACTCTAACAACAGCTTCCTCAACCTCGGACAATACATATTTGTTATATGGGTCACTACCTGTTTTACAAATTTCGTTTTTGTTGTAGCACAGTTTCTTCTTCACGTATGTTTTCCAGTCCGTCCAGGTTTTCTTCCATTCTTGACAATCTTTGCGTGGTGCTCCAGAAGAATTCAATTTTTCTGTTAATTCTATCCAAAGCGCTTCTACAACCACACGAATCCTCTGGCTATATCATTGTGACACTCCATGAACTCGACAAATATTTTATCTTGAGCAACGTTTCTATGCTTTCCCATAAAATAATTATTTGTAAATGAAAATATTGGGAACAAACTTATAAAATACTCACATTTCTTATTTGTTTTATTTTCGTCAGCCACAATACACAAACAATACAAATTAATTTTCCTACGTTTTTTTGCTTTTTGTTTATTTGGTTCAAGCAATTATTTGGCTTGTATTGTTGTCTTAGAACTATCGAAAATATAAAAGATTTATTAAAATAAATGTTAACTAAGCAATTGAGCAACGTAATTAAAGATTACAATAAGTACTTTTAGAAAAAGTACTTTTATCAAAAAAATCATTCTGAAAAAATCAATTGCGATCACATAATCAAAAGTTTCATTCCGACCAAATCTTTCGGACTTAGTTTTCTGAAGAAGTAAAATAGGAAATTAAAACAATTTTCGATCGGAATTGTGTTCTGTGACATGCCTGATAGATTTTAACTCGAAATGCGAATGTGTTAAATATCTAGTAAATATCGGATTTCAAATAAATGTTCCAACAAAATGTAACGAAATCCAATCTTGTTTAAATTCAGGATAGCGCGTTGTAAGATATTTATATCAAACCTTATCGAAGCTCGAATATATTGATCAATTACTTTATAAAGCCATCGTAAAAAGGTTCTTATGTGTCACCTTTTAAATTTTATTCAGCTCAGAACAGAGTTATGCTAACTCAGAGTTATGCTAACAGCTGATTTTAATTTATTTCTCGTAGTAATTTAAATTGTCGGTTTTAAAATTTGACAACGGCATTTGTTGAAAAATTCTTTATCCAACATTCACAATTATCATCAAACATTCACAAAAGTGTATTTGTTGCATACTCTTTTAAGTGACTTTGACAAACTAACAAACTACTTAGTAGGGACATAAAAACTGTAACACACGTTTTATGCTGTAAGATAAAAAGTACTGAATGTTTTTGGACCAAATATTTTTTAATATATTTATTGATGTACTTATATATTGTATCCAAAAATAATCTATTTATTCGAAATGTCCGCCTTTTGCCTTTACACACTGGCCAATCGTCAATATCTGCACGAACCTCGTCCATTGGAAAATTGGCCACAGCTCAAACCAAACCAGTCTAAAGATATCCAGTCTTAAGATATCTTTTGTGACAAACCTTGTCCTCTAAAAACGTCCACAGTTTGTAATCCAATGGGTTCAAATCTGGACTGCCCGAGGGCCATTCTTCTGAGGAAATGAACGCCGGTAAATTGTTTCGAAGCCAGGCCTGGGACGTTTTAATCTTATGGGTCCGCGCAGAATCCTGCTGGAAAGTCCATGGCTGGTTTTGGAACAGGGAATCGTTAAGAGGCTTCACAACAGCTTCCTAAACGGATTCTTGGTAAACTTTGTTTTGAATCCTTTTCGCAGAAATGCGGGTCATTGACCCCATCGTAAGAGACACCCCACCAAAGCATGACTGAAGCTGGGTGATGACCCTTTTCCACCCTTGGGATCAGTTCAGATGCTTCCTTAGATGACCGCGCATACACTATCATTTTGCTTCTTCAATTTTTCGTAAACGGTAAACATTTTTTCATCGGTGAACAAAATTTTTCTGTGCAAGTTATCAGCGTTTGAAAGCCCCAAGTCTCAAGTTTTTCTTAATGATTCGGCTCATGGACTTTTGCGTGATCATCACGGGCCATGATTTTCTGTTTTCGAAGCGGATTTCTGTGAATTCTTGATTTAACTGCTTTAATGACATGCGGTGTTCGAATAGAGCGTGGGCGGCCCGACCGGTAGCGGTCTTTTACATCTCCAGTCTCCTTAAACAGTTTTATGCATCGGTAGACGAACATGCGGCTAATCCCTACTGGGCGGAGCGTTTTGAAAATATCGTTTTTTTCATTTCACTCTTGAAAAACGCTATTACAGCGATACGGTTCTCATTATCTAACCACTTCATGATGAAAGTTAAACAATTTAAAAATCCCGTTACAGACTAAAGCTATTGAGGTTAGCTTTCAAAACCAATATGACATTAAGGGGGTATGTTCAGTTCTACTATTGAAATGGGTGTGTTCAATGTTGTAATAGTTTTTATGTCCCTACTAAGTACATATTTATGTTGTTGTTGGGCTAGTGACTAACCTGGTTTATTGTACCATGGGCTATACCTTGTTCATTGTACCATGATCGGTACTTTTTCGATCTTTTCTTAAACGTCAATTACTATTTTTATAAAATAGAAAACCCGTCAATGTGGATTTTGACACCCCCAAATAATAATACATAATTTGTCGTTTCTTCTTACTTTAATTCGCCACAAGCATATATAACAACTTTACTTGATGTTGCTCCAGACTTTGAGCCAACGCGTTCGATTTTTCGAACAACTTCAGCTCCACTGATAACATGACCAAACACAACGTGTTTATTGTCCAGCCAATCGGTTCTAGAAGAACATACAGTTAAAGTTTGCCACATTTTCAAAAAGGTTGTTTTTGTACTTACTTTGTGGTACAAATGAAAAATTGAGAGCCATTTGTATTTGGACCCGAATTTGCCATGGACAATGTTCCAAAACCATTGTGCTTTAAATTGAAGTTCTCGTCGGCAAATTTTTTACCATATATTGATTTTCCGCCCGTTCCATTGTTGTTTGTAAAATCTCCACCTTGACACATCTAAAATTGTATTATATCATTGTAATAGTTTTGTGAAGCTCTTTAATATAAAATACTTACAAACTCCGGAATAACGCGATGCAGACTACTGCCTTTATATCCAAAGCCATGTTCATTTGTACAGAGAGCCCGGAAATTTTCAGCAGTTTTGGGCACAACATCTGCTCTCAGTAGCATAACAATACGTCCAACATCACTGCCACCTACCCGTATATCAAAATATACCTGAGGATTTCGTTTTTCACCCTTTTCGATTACAGCTGGACCACTAGAGGGAACTTCTTTCGTCTCCTCGCCGTCTTTAGACGTTGGTTCGGCATTAGAGCCTTCTTGACCATCTGGTTTATCCGCAAGCGTAGCACCAGCATGTTTTTGTAGCCAATCGTCATCAGCCCAAACTGGTTTGTAGCTTCCTTCCTTAATTCGCACAGGTTTCGCTAAATTAACACGTATCGTACGTCCACAGAGTTCTGCATCATTCTATACAGAAGACCATTTTTGTTTCTGTCATTTTGTTTGCACTTAAATTGATAACTTACCATATTATCAATTGCCGCCGCCGAATCCTCAGCGGACTCGTATTCTATAAATGCGAATCCTCGATGTTTTTGTGTTTCATAGTCCACCGGCATTTGTATATCGGCTATGTCGCCAAAGGGTATGAACGCATCATTCAGCAATTTCTCATTAACCTCATCCGCCAGAGACCCCACATAAATAGTGCGTTTGTCATTCGACATGTTTGTAGTTATAATTATTTAAATATTTCTGAAATATTGTAGATTCATTTGCTCTGAAAATATTGAGGTTAGGTTTTGTGTTTGTTTTTATTTACAATCTTCTTCTTCCCACAGACATTCACCTTTTTGAATGACAACATCTGTTACACTACGTTAACACCAACTTGAGTGCAGTCAACAAAACATTCGAACACTATTTAGCTAACCCGATGAAATAAATAGGATATTATTTTCATTGCTTTTCGGTACTCAAAGATTTTAAACTGTGATCCAGTGAAAGTGGTTTTCCCTTGTTAATGCGAACAAAGGCTTACGCTAGAATTTTATGTACCAAAACCTCATTGTCCCATTATGCACTCATCATCCCAACTTATCAAAACTTTTACTTTTTCTTTGTTGGGCTTTTAAAATGGTTATTTTAAATAATTATTTTAAAAGTGTACTCAGTGAAACCTATGTAGCCTTTCTTTTCAGTTCATTCTTACTGTTGCGAAGTGTCTCTTTTTGGTTTAATGAAATGTTTTTGTTTTTGTTGTTGTTGTAACAACCATATATTATTTTTTCGTCTATGGGGGATCTGCTTCGATATCCAGGTGGAGGAAACGCGCCTTTTGAACTGTATGAGTCCACAGAGACCTGGGGGTCTCTGAGTGGGCTTGGCCGGACAATTGAAAAGGTGCAGCACGTCATGTGGTCCCTGATGGCAGGCGGGACAGAAGTCCGGAACGTTAGCATCAATTCGTGCCCAGTAAGAATTGAGGCGGCTGCACCATCCAGATCTCAGCTGCGCCAGAACCACGCGCGTATGCCGAGGTAGTACCTTCTCCTCAGGTGAATTCTGAGGGGCTTGCTCCCCTAGCACTACATTCACACGGTAGCTGGATACTGCTACTGCGACTTCATCAGCGTGAATGTTGTTTAGACCTGCCTTATAGTTTCGATGATCTAAGTAGCGTTTCCAGACCTATATTTTCCACAGTCCTTTCACCATGTTTCGAAGAACGTTTACTCTTATTTATCCAAAAGCAATTTGTGGACCATAGAAGGAATATCCACAGCAAATTAGACAAATCCCAAAAATCTGTCACTTTCTACAATATTCTGTCATTCCGTTCGACAGAAAAAAAATTATGGCTAAGAATAAATAATCACTTGAAGTCCTATAAAGTTAGGACACAAAACACAGTTAGAATAAGAGTAAAACCCATGAACATACCTTTCTTTTCCGGAACACCAATGAACAGGTAGCGAAATATCGGTAGCAAAATATAAAAGAAGACACAAACACCCAGAAGTACAACGAACAAACGTCGATAGGAAACGAATTTCCTAGTAACTTCAGCAATATCAAATTTATATTTTGCCGTACGAAACATATTGTTTTTTATTAAAAATTAAAATGTTTAGGATGGATGTTTTTTAACTCTCCCGACCACCGGTTATCATCATAACTTCATCGTTTTATCGTATTTTTACAACTTAGCAATTCCATACCAACCCATACATATGTATATATCATATCATACGTTCACACTTACTTGCTTTGGTTCTTTCGTTTTGAAAACATCTACAATGAGCACATCGATATGCCTTTCATACAAAACAAGTCGGTCTGGTAACAAATTTAATATAAAATCTGGAAATCTGTTCGTGTAGGGCATTAAAGTCTCATAGGACCAAGCGGTTATTGCCTTGTAGCAAATTGCTAATGTCTGGCAGATAACTCGGGGCACAGCTACCAACCGGCGGGATGTATACGTTGTACAGCTCTATTTCGGCAGTTCCACCCTTGACTGCTACCCCCATACATTCCATGTATGGGTCTCTAGAGTCAACCTCAGGCGAAATAGGTATGTACTGCACAGGATGGTGTAACAGAAAAGCAAGTCCCCCACCTCCACTTCTGGTGCGATCCTTACGTAGCACGTTGTATCCGTCACAACTGTGCAGGCTGCAGATGGCATTCAGCTTAGTTTCTTGGATCGCGGCGACCATGATGTTTCTCCGATTCATAAATTCTATGACCTCACTGATTTTGTTGCGTAGGCCATTACAATTAAAGTGCAAAATTGATGCACTGTCAGGAGTGGCAACAGCAATCTGTGGTGTAAGATGCTGTATATGTTGATGCTGTTGCGAGGGCGACTGCGGGGGAGTCTCGTAGTTGGATGATGATGACGACGATGATAACACCAAATCCAGAGACCCACTGTTAATTTCGTTGATACAGCATGAGGCAACAAAGTCTGCTTCGCTATACTCCCTGATGTGGTTCAGACCTGAACAGCTCCTGAAGTGCACCCACTCCATGCAACGATTACACCTTACAGACGTAGCACGATGGTGTATTCGGTTCTGACAAACCGAGCAGAGCCAAATGTTTTTGAAAGTGGCTGCCGTCGTGGGTCTAGTTAGTGTGCACGATGACATAATAGTATGGCATGGTTTAAACTTGGGAAAGAAAATATAATACGTCATTCGCATATGCGAACGATATAACCATGTTCGTCATTTTGTCTAAAAATGTATTAAAATTTGTATACAATTAACATACGAAGTGAGCTAAATTTGAAATAAAAATCCCAACGAAGTTGATGACAATTTAAAATTAAACGCATTTCTTATATGACTGTTAATTTCCTAATAAATTGTAAAAGTTTTTTGAACGAAATTACGAAAATCCTAATTTCGTTAGCATATGCAAAAGTGGCATTTAATTATTGCGTGTGTTAATGCTGTTTTACATTTTTTTCAGTGGAGGTTTTCCACCACGTAATTGCCGACGAACTTACGATTAAGAGATCAGTCTCCAAGCATAATAATGTCAATTTTACCTCCATAAGCTATTTTATGTGAAAATGTATTAAAATTTTATATAAAAAACATATTTTGTTAACTATTTAGGTTTCGTGGGGTAAAAAAATTGTAAATAAATGAAATAGATCAGGAAATTATAACATTTTCGAATCCTTGTAAAACAATGTATATTTCTATTATTTCAAAGAAAAAATCCAATAAAAACAGCCGGTTTGTCTCACACTTTCTAATGTCTTTTCTAAGTACATATATTTAATTAGATAGAAATGAAATCCACTCTAATCGAAGTTCTTTTGGATTTTAATGAAATTTCAATTCAAGTTGTAATTGATATCGATCACAAGGA
Source organism: Hydrotaea diabolus (assembly GCA_963513945.1). Taxonomy (NCBI): domain Eukaryota; kingdom Metazoa; phylum Arthropoda; class Insecta; order Diptera; family Muscidae; genus Hydrotaea; species Hydrotaea diabolus. The sequence continues at coordinate 127,356,121 of OY740717.1, forward strand.
ATTTTTAACATTTGCAAAAAAAAACAAATCTTGTGATGTTACTTTTGAGGGTACTTAAATGATTACGATTAAAATAAGTTATTTGCATATAAATAACGGCTGCTTCTTCTACAATGCTCTACACTAAAAATTTTCAAAACTCATAAGCGAAAATATCGTTTTAGGTAAGTACTAGGCCAAACTATATATGCGAATGAGGCATAAATTTCAAATTATGTTACCCCTTGTTCGCATATACAGACGAAATATGTAACCCCATGTTCGCATATACAAACGAAATCTGCATTAAAATCTATTAGAATTTGCATGGCAATCTCGTTGAAATCCGAATCGAATCCATTTGAAGCGAATTAAGTTTGTATATTCGTAATTTTATGTTTAGTGGATTTTCACTCATTTTATATTAAATTTGTTACCAGACCAGAAAGAACCAAAGCAAGTAAGTGTGAACGTATTATATGATATATACATATGTATGGGTTGGTATGGAATTGCTCAGTTGTAAAAATACGATAAAACGATGAAGTTATGATGATAACCGGTGGTCGGGAGAGTTAAAAAAACATCCATCCTAAACATTTTAATTTTTAATAAAAACAATATGTTTCGTACGGCAAAATATAAATTTGATATTGCTGAAGTTACTAGGAAATTCGTTTCCTATCGACGTTTGTTCGTTGTACTTCTGGGTGTTTGTGTCTTCTTTTATATTTTGCCACCGATATTTCGCTACCTGTTCATTGGTGTTCCGGAAAAGAAAGGTTTGTACATGGGTTTTACTCTTATTCTAACTGTGTTTTGTGTCCTAACTTTATAGGACTTCAAGTAATTATTTATTCTTAGCCATAATTTTTTTTCGTTCGAACGGAATGACAGAATATTGTAGAAAGTGACAGATTTTTGGGATTTGTCTAATTTGCTGTGGATATTCCTTCTATGGTCCACAAATTGCTTTTGGATAAATAAGAGTAAACGTTCTTCGAAACATGGTGAAAGGACTGTGGAAAATATAGGTCTGGAAACGCTACTTAGATCATCGAAACTATAAGGCAGGTCTAAACAACATTCACGCTGATGAAGTCGCAGTAGCAGTATCCAGCTACCGTGTGAATGTAGTGCTAGGGGAGCAAGCCCCTCAGAATTCACCTGAGGAGAAGGTACTACCTCGGCATACGCGCGTGGTTCTGGCGCAGCTGAGATCTGGATGGTGCAGCCGCCTCAATTCTTACTGGGCACGAATTGATGCTAACTTTCCGGACTTCTGCCCGTCTGCCATCAGGGACCACATGACGTGCTGCACCTTTTTAATTGTCCGACCAAGCCCACTCAGCTGCCCCCAGGTCTCTGTGGACTCATCCAGTTCAAATGGCGCGTTTCCTCCACCTGGATATCAAATCAGATCCCCCATAGACGAACAAGACTTCAAAATTAATATATGGTTGTTACAACAACAACCCTCGGAAGCTGATCAACAAGAGCAGAGGAGTGGATAATAGACGAAATTTGAGAAATTCCGAAGAAAACTAATCAAAACAAAAAAAGAAACTAAGAAAAATACTAGGAGGTAAATAAAGAAAAGCTATCTGCGAATCTTCCTACAAAAAGACAGTCTCATAAATCGAAAATGCCAGGAAAAGAAAAGGAAACTGCCGGAGTATAAGAAAAAAATCAACTGCAATTTTGATTGATTATAATGAAGCTGTGTTTGATTTAGAGGTAAGAAAACTGCCTTGGAAGGAATATAAAAGGGTGGTCCAACTGAAACGTACTATGTTAATTGTAAATAAAACAAAAAGTTTTCAAACGGATGACAAAATATCAGTCAAATGATCGACACGGCTTTGGTGGCCTCTATCCGATGGTCCATATTTTCAATGACTTAAGACAATATGGGTTCAATGTTGTTAATGTGCCGAATTACCTCATCCTTAAGCTCTTGAATGGATCTTGGCTTTTTGACTCACACTTTCTCTTGTAAATATCCCCAAAAATTATGAGCAATGGTGTTAAATCACATGACCGTGGCGTTCAATTAACATCGCTACGACTCAAGATTTACCAACTTTTATAGTGTAGGTACTCAAACGAAAAAAAATTGCTCAAAGATGCATGTCACATAAACTGCTCTTTTGCCGATGTTCTCAAGTTTCTGCTTGCTTATACTTATTTTTACGCATTAATACATTTCAGATCCATTAATGCAGTGTATGGACGATAGATTGACACCGTTTTTTCTGCAAAATTTCGAATTTGATGCTAATATACGTCACGTACCTGCATTCGCCGATGAACACAACATAATACCGTATGTTGGAAATGGTTACATCGGCGTGGAAGTGGCACACGATGCACCAATGAATATAAAATACGGACGAGCTATGCATTTGCCAACACAATTTCACCCGATTGTATCGGTGTTGCAAACTGATGGGGCCGGGAGAGAAGCCACTGTTGTTGAGTACTTGACTGGCATCGCTTGGAGGTGAGTTATTCTGGTAAATAATATGCATACATACATAATATATGTACTGTATGTGTGATAATTTTATTATTTAATTCCCATAGTTCATAGGTATAACTTATAGCCTTAATAAACAAAATGTTAGTTTTGGTGTGCCAGTCGTTACAAACGATGCTCTACCTTTTCAGATGGGAGATAATTAATAATCATTTGCTACACCATTGCTGGAATCTCATCCCAGGATGCAAAAATAGTCTATAATGTGTATACCTACCGATTGAATCAAAATTATTTTCTGAGTCGACATGAACCGATCTCGATGAAACTTTCCAAATCATTTTGTTTCGGATAATGACAGTTTGTATTACCATTAGGTGAAATCGTTCCAAGTTTTTATTAAGAATGGGGACTACCTCCGATTTGGGGTCTAACCGAATTACCAGCGGTAAATGCAATCAGACTTCAATTAAATTTGTTTGTGGCGTAATTTTTTACACAGGATAAATATTGTTGAAAATAGACCAGATCGGTTCAAATCAGGATACAGGCCCAATACAAACGTTCCCTCCGATTTTTGGTCTAACCGATTTAACAAAGGCACATATCATTAGATTCCCACGGCAGGCGGTTCTTTGCACCAGATTGACCCGAAGCACCCATTCTTCGTCCAAGAGCTGTCACCCCGGCATACGGTTGCCGCTTCAACAGCAATTAGCTTTCGACGAAATTTCGTTTGTGGAGTATTTTACACACAGAATAAATATTGCTGAATGTCCAAATATTCATATACCAACCTGGCAGAGGTAAATTTCATAAGTTTAACCGAATTTTAGTTTGTGGCGTTATTTTCCACAAAGAAGAAACGTTGCTGAAAATGAATCAGATCGGTCCAATTCTTAATTTAGCACCTTTACAAATGTTTCTTACGATTCAGAGGAAGGGGACAAATTCATCAGATTTGAATGTAACTTGGTTTGCAGCGTTGTATTGCATACAGAAAAAACATGTTTTAAAACTAAGGAGTCTAAAGCGTGTAATAAGGGTATCATTACGACTTTCCTTACTATTTATTTTTTAATTTACTGAGATTGGGGTTCGGAAGAATGGAAACTGTCAAACTCAAAATAAGCGACCAATAAATATGTACTTGCGGGAAGTGAAATTTAGGCAAATTTTAAAACGAATCGATTTAATTTAAAGATTTTACTGAGACTGCAAGATGTTACCCTTGGTGGGGGTTTTGGAGGATTTGTCATGGCCGAACTTCATGTCTTTTTCACTAATTTTGCTAGTAACAATAAAAAATGGTACCTCACCCCATCCAAGAAACTTTCACTTTCAAAATGGCTGTAAATAAAAACCTTATGCCAACTTTATTTTCCTAAACATTCCCGATCCCAGTGAGAAACATACAGAAACTTCTCACATAACTGTTTACTGTGCATGATTTAATTCTTAGCCTTATTTATTTATTCGTATAGTCATACAAAAGCCCCCAAGGCCAAAAAACGTATTACATGGAAATATAACCCTTAACAGAAACTTGCATCTAGAATTAAAAACATACACTAAATAAATTACATGATTGGCTCCCCAGCCGTAATTACATTGAACCACGATTGTAAACAACATCAACAAAGTCCTAGTTAGCAACAATATTAAATGAAAAATGATTAAATTGTTAACAAGATCTAATTATAGTTTACTTATGCGTCAGATGATTAAATACTATATCAGGACTGGCTAAAATAATGTAACATTTTTACACGAAAGGAATTATTAGAATGAGAAAAAAGCCTAAGTTCATAAGGGAATTGACTCCAAACACGGGCAACTCGGATAACGAAAGATGTTTCAAACGTTGAATTAAATCTTCTGGGTATAATAATTCCTTCTAGAAATGGAAAAATTGATCAAACCACACAATAAAGTAGTTACACAACTCCTTATTACCTTATAAAACAGAAATAAATTTCTATACTTTATAAAATTGAAAGAAGGAAACTCCTAAAAATTGCTCAATATAAAATTGCTACTTATGTATACTTATACTTAATAACAGGATCCTTTTGGTTGACGCAGGCTTTTAATAGCTAAAATACTACTGACTAGATTAAAAACTCTCACACCGCTGTGGCCGGAGTAAATAGAGGTTCAAATCCGGGAAAGAACATCTAACATTTTCAGCGACGGGATTTCCACCTCGTAAATGCCGGCTACTTTACGGGAAAGAGACTTAACTTTAATGCGAAAGCTTCTCTTTAAAATGTAGTAGACCTTTGGATATCTTTTATCTTACATTGAGCTCAGCATACTAATTTAAGAAAAGATTCCCCGTATGTTCATAAGTAATCGTAAAATTAAATAACACAGTTAAAACCGGTCTGAGAAACGACAGTTTTATTTACCACAGTTCGTTGAAACTTAATCTTTGTGATATTAAGCGGAATATAATTTACTCTCCTGGTATAATATTTTCCTGCCATGGTGGCTTAAACACATTGCCTTTTGTTTATATCAATAAATTGGCCAAAGAATTGCTACTTCGGATCGATTCGGTGCATAGAACCGGATGTTTTGCCTTTTGCCGATGTTAAGTTTTTATTAGGGGAAAATAGAACCTATCAATGTTTCCACAACGGGCGGCGTCTGCACACATTTTTATCCAAGCTAAATATAAATCTTAAAAAGGTCATTCCTTTTTAGACGTACGTTGCCTGTAGAATTTGTTGTACTAATTGGGTACAATCTTGTTTATGTTGTACGTATGTATGATAATTTTATTTTTTCGTGTGACTTGTTCAAAATTATTATTATTCCAAATTCTAAAAATATTCTAAAATCGTAATATACGAGGTCTTCTGGCCTAATAATGCGAATATTTATTATAAAAAATGGTTTTATTGTTTTCAAAGTATTCTCTAGCATGATTTATACACTTTTGCATGCGCTCAAACCAATTGTCAAAGCACTTTATCCACTCCGATTAAGACACCTCCATACATTGTGGTCTACCACTCAGAATTGACCGCCCTACGTTGCTCAAGCGGAAAAGTCGCCACATGACCAGTTTTGCCGAAGAAACAGGCGACCATTTGCTTCGAAGTGTTTTTTCCACGAACAACTTTCGTTGGATTTGGCTCGTCTTCAAAGACACACACGGTCGATTGCTGTTTTGTTTCGGTCTCATACGCATAGATCCATCATTCGTCACCTGTGACGATCTTATAAACGTCTTTTGAAGCACCTCGATCGTACTTTTTCAAAATTTCTTTGCACCAATCGACACGAGCTTTTTTTTTGAGCGATTGTCAAATTGTTCGGCATCCAACGAGAACAAACCGTTTTTACGGCCAGGTGTTCAGGTGTTAATGTCGAATGTTTGCTGGTGGAAGAAATGCTCAAGGATGCCTCTTTCTCACGGTATGTCACATGACGATCTTGCATTATCAGTTCACGCACGGTAACAATGTTCTCTGACACAACGGCCGTTTTTGGACGACCTTCGTCTTTGAGCGAGCGTCGGCCACGATTGAATTTATTTAACCAGTTTCTCACAGTGCTATAGAATGGTGCTTCACCGCCATACAAAGATTTAAGTTCATCGAAGCACTCTTGTGATAGTCAACGTCGAAAGTTGCGAAAAATGAACGCACGAAAATGTTCAAGAGTTAATTCCATTTTTTTGCAAAATTGATTTTTTCAAGTCACTGTAAACAACACAAATGATGGTCGTACGTCAAAACGTTCTGAGTACATTTATGCTAAAAAATGTAAAACTTTCCAATGGAAATGTCAGATGGCGCCAGATAGTCCAGAAATATATATAGCAACCCTCATACTCGAATTTTACGACTCCAACTTTTTGCACCCAATTTCCTTTCAAACTATTCGGTGACATTGTATGACGTATGGATCATACAGTAATCATCCAGACTTAAACTGATTATCTTGTCTTGGTATCGCATTTAGATATTCTAAAATAATAGTAATTACAGATGATTATTAACTTTAAATACTCTTTTGTTCGCTTTTTTATTTAGATTCCAATGTTTCTCGAACATGTTCGTTTCGTATTCATATTATGCTCATCGCACACACCCAAGTGTTCTTATGCAGGAAATCAAAATTACGAACACTCGTAATACCATGGAAGGAGTCGAGTTAATATTGCCACGTGTACATTTTCAATCACCCATTACACGCACTATTCAATTGGGCTCTTCAGAGACCGCAAAAGAGTTCCAAATTATCACTGGAAAAATTAATCCCATTCCAGAAGACACTTCCACTATTATTATTGTGACCGTTGTTATGCCGCAAGTAAGCCGCACATTACAATTGAAAAAACGGGGTAGTGTTAAAATAGAAATACCCATAGCTGTACACTATTCAAAGCCTCTAAAAAGAGAAAATGAACAAGATCTGACCACCGCCACTGAAGAAACCGTACAAAAGGCTACATTAGCTATGACTAAGGTCTTACAAAGTCTACAATCAAAAACAGAATCCGCAACTACAGCAATTCATAATTTCCGCCAGGCACATATTAACGTTTGGTCAGATCTTTGGGCTACCGGTTTCACAATTAGTACATCAAAAGCGGAGAATAGCTTAAATGGTGATCGCATTAATGCCACTATGTATGCTGTGCTATCTCAAACACGGAGTTATGAATTCGAAGAATTTGTTTCGGTTTCGGCACCGTCAAAACTTGAAATCGCAAAAGCTCTAACATACGCTGAAGGTTGTTATGATTCGTATCATACTCTACAGGCCGACAACTTATGGTTACCTATGGATTCATTGGATAAACTGAATCAACTCGTGTCTTCGTGGATGCTCACACTGGAGAAGCAAGGTTGCCATAATCTTATACGCGCAGGATCTTCTGGTGTCATACAGGCTATGGTTTTAAGTATTGGAAGTTTTCGTTTTAGTAATCAACATCTGGAATGTAATATGCATCCAAAATATTTGCATCGAGATTTTCATTTTCGTCGCTTGAATTACGGAAATCGAACCCACGTGAATGTTACAATAACAGTGACCGAAGATAATAAGGCTGTTATAAATGTGGCTTTAGATCGTTCCGATCGAAGCTATTATGCATGTGACGGTGGCTGTATGGACGAACCCGTTCTACTAACGTAAGTCAAATTAATTTTAATATCTAATTTAAAGGTTAATTTATTATGAACAAAATACTGATTGAAACCCCTCACCACAATGTGATATAGGCTGTTATTACTGATATTAATACCCACTAAACTGAAATAAGACATACCTCACGCTTGTTATACCGATCTACTAATGAGCAGTACCCTCGTCCTATAACTCTCACATCGATAAGATTCCCACATTGAACAATTGAAATGAAACAGAAACGTTGTAAGATGCAACAAAAAAGCTATATCTCGCATGAAACTGTTTTTGTGACTCTGATTTGTGAAAACTTTCGGTCACCATATGCTGTTTCTTGCATTAAGCTAAGTTCGTCACGTGAAAAACATAAATCACTTATAAAATGGCGCATAAATGCAAGAGCAACTAACACTTATCTCTGGTAAAATTGGGCCGTATCGGTTCATGTTTTTGAATAGCCGTTCCAATTTGAGGTGTTTCCGCTTTAAAGGCAACGTAGGAATTGAATCCGATCGATCCAAAACTCTTAATACAGGCGCGAAAGTTTCTTCCGATGTCAGACCCAGCAGCTTTTATTCTGTTCAAAATTCGCATAGAACGTTATCAGCAACAAATAGCCACTCTCTTCAAATTAAAACTTATTAAATTAAATATTTTCAAATAGCCTCCACCCAAAAGTAACTCTGGATTTAAAGTTCTGGTTCTCGATCGAAATAGTTTTGCTGTCGATTTGAGATTTTTGCAGAATATTTTTTGAATATGGCGCGAAAACCACAGCTTTCTTGATTGCACCAGAAGTGAAATCAACCAATCAATCTAAATCCAGCACATTTAAAATACGGCAGGCTGCTGCAACATAGTAAGATAAACAAAGCTTCCATAATACTACATAAGTATGACAGACTAATCCATAACACAATGCCTGATATTCCTGGTATTGTTGACCATACACTCACCAAACAGAATCGCATGGTATCTCCCAACTTCTATCACAAGGATGTTTGACGTCTTAACAGTGATGGTTCAAAATTTTACAGTCAAATAGGTTTTGCGTCTATTCCAATGGTATTGACTAAATATAGCGCGGAGACTAGCTAGCCATCGATGTGTAAAGAGATGGCTGTACTACCATATTGGTGATAAATATAACCTCTGGCAGCCCAAATGGCATCATATATTTGCATTTTGTCCTAACACAATATCTCAGTTTCAACTTATTTGGGTTTAGGGTTACAGGTGATGTGCATACTTCATTGTGTCCATCATGACACTGTCTGATTCGAAGTCCTGCAAAGACACTTCAAGATGGCACCAGCGCCTTCATCAGAAACTGTGGGAACGAAAATAAGTGCATTACATATCCTCCTTTTTCATATTGTTTTCTACCAAACAGACGAGGAGAGGAGCTAGCCGACTTTGCAGATATCAGTATTAGCTATCTTAGGATCTACGGAGGTTCCAAAGCTTAAATGGAAAGGAAATGCTATGTTATGCTTTCCTTTTTACGTATTAATCATCCCTTCTCTCTATTTCTTCCCTCCACCGAGAGTGGATGGTACGAGGATTGCTATACACTTATATATTTCTGGCCTAGGCAACACTAAGTGTTGCCTGGCGCCATCTGACATTTCCTTTAAAGAGTTTAACATTTTTTGGCATAAACGTACTCAGAACGTTCTGACATACGACCATCATTTGTGTTGTTTACAGTGACTTGAAAAAATCAATTTTGCAAAAAAAATGGAATTAACTCGTCAACATTTTCGTGCGATCATTTTTCACAACTTTCGACGTGGATTATCACGAAAAGAGTGCATCGATGAACTTAAATCTTTGTATGGCAATAAAGTTCCATCCTATAGCACTGTGAAAAACTGGTTTAATGAATTCAATCGTGGCCGACGAAGGTCGTCCAAAAACGGCCGTTGTACTAGAGAACATTGATGCCGTGCGTGAACTGATAATGCAAGATCGTTATGTGACATACCGTGAGGTAGAGGCATCCTTGGGCATTTCTTCCACCAGCATACATTCGATATTGCATGAACACCTGGCCGTAAAAAAGGTTTCTTCTCATTGGATCCCGCAGAATTTAACAATCGCTCAAAAAAGGCTCATGTCGATTAGTGTAAAGAAATTTTGAAAAAATACGATCGCGGTGCTTCAAAAGACGTTTATAAGACCGTCATAGGTGACGAATCGTGGATCTATGTGTATGAGCTCAAAACAAAACAGCAATCGACCGTGTGGATCTCGAAGACGAGCCAAATCCAACAAAAGTAGAAGAAACACTGAAGCAAATGGTCGCCTGTCTCTTCGGCAAAACTGGTCATGTGGCGACTGTTCTGCTTGAGCAACGTAGGAGGTCAATTATGAGTGGTACGTCACAATTTGTTTGCCTAACGTCTTCGGAGAAATGCGAAAAACGAACAGGAGAAGACGAATCGTTTGAAATTTGAACTTTGAAAAACAATAAAACCATTTTTGATGATAAATATTCGCATTTTCATTATTAGGCCACAAATATGTATAGCAGCCCTCGTATACACAACTTGTCATTTACAACACCACAAAATATTTATCTAAAACAGTAAAGTATATATTTTATTAATAGTCATTAAATTTGAAGGCAATCCAGTCATGTCCGTCCGTATGTATGTTGATAGCACTATAGCGGTCAAGCGAAGCAACTAGGAACTTGGAATATTGCATGATGATGGCTTATAGTCCATATGTTTTAATATATTTATTGTTGTATATTGTATCCAAAAAATCTACTTATTCGAAATGTCCGCCTTTTGCCTTTACACATGCCTTAAGTCGCACTGGCCAATCGTTAAGAGCTGCATGAACCTCGTCCATTGGAAAATTGGCCACAGCTCGAACCAAAGCAGTCTTAAGAGATCCAATGTTGGGGTATCTTTTGGGACAAACCTTGTCCTCTAAAACCGTCCACAATTTGTAATCCAATGAGTTCAAATCTGAGGGCCATTCTTCAGATAAAATGAACGCTGGCAAATTGTTTCGAAGCCAGGCCTGGGACGTTTTAGCCTTATGGGCCGGCGCAGAATCCTGCTGGAAAGTCCATGGCTGGTTTTGGAACAGGGAATTGTTAAGAGGCTTCACAACAGCTTCCAAAACGGTTTCTTGGTAAACTATGGCCGATGTTTTGACTTCTTGTTCGCAGAAATGCAGGTCAGTGATCACATCGTAAGAGACACCCCACCAAACCAACACTGAAGCTGGGTGATGACCCTTTTTCACCCTTGGGATCAGTTCAGATGCTTCCTTAGATGACCGCGCATACACTCTATCATTTTGCTTGTTAAATTTTTCCTGAACAGTAAAAATTTTTTCATCGGTGAACAAAATTTTTCTGTGCAAGTTATCAGCGTGCTTCACCAAAAGACGTTTGCATTTTCAATCCTATTTTTTAAAGCTGCAGTCAATAAATATCCGTTAGGTCGTTTGAAAGCCCCAAGTCTTTTTTAATGATGCGACTCATGGACTTTTGCGTGATATTCATGATTTTCTGTTTCGGAGCGGATTCCTGTGAATTTTTGATTTAACGGCTTTGATGACATGCGGTGTTCGAACAGAGCGTGGGCGACCAGACCGGTGGCGGTCTTTTACATCTCCAGTCTCCTCAAACAGTTTTATGCATCGGTAGACGAACATACGACTAATCCCTAGTGGCCGCAGCGTTTTGAAAATATCGCTTTTTTCATTTCACACTTAAGCTTTTACAGCGATACGGTTCTCATTATCTGACCACTCCATGATGAAAGTTGAAACAATTTTAAAATCCCTTTACAGACTAACGCTATTTAGGTTAGCTTTCAAAACCCATGTGACATTAACGGGGTATGTTCAGTTCTACTATTGAAATGGGTGCGTTCAATGTTGTAACAGTATTTATGTCCCTTCTAAGTATAGGGCATAGAAAGAAATGTCTTGAGTGTTGGCAACATTCGAGGTAATGGATGTAACTTATCACTTGCTGGTTTATTAACCGAGCTGCTATCACACATAAAAGTTCGCCCAGAATTTTTATAAAAACTTAAAATCTGAACTTAATAGGCTTTTAAATGAATATTTCGACGTATTGCAAATTAACTTACAACTTGAATAACCACTTCGTACTACGGTCCAGGGCACCAAACGTGACAACATCTCACCATAACGAGTATCTATCTATCATAATTTTTCTCTGTTTGTAGACAAAACCGACGACAGTTTCCAGTGAAACTCACCGAACCCTTGACTGCCATTCTCTACATAACGGAAGACAAACAACATATGGTCGAGCTTCATCAAGCTATACATGTCAAAGAAGTGGTCGAAGGTATGTATCCCACCCAAGAAATATTTAATGCTAAACCTTTTTTCAATACTCTCATAATTGTTTTCTATTTAGCGCCGGCACACGAACAACATGTTATAGCGTTACATAAACATGGCCATCAGCTGGGTGGTCTGCCCACACTGTTTTGGGTGTCTGTATGTGCAATAATTATAGTATTCCATATATTCTTGTGTAAATTAATAATCAAGGAATATTGTGAACCTTCGGATAAAGTAAGATATCGTTATAATAAACCGTGATTTTAGGTTAAACTGTTATTTCTTTATTTTAACGACCTACTACTAATGTTTTTCCAATTTCCTTTAATTCGTAAATAAACAGTTTTGTTGACTCAAATATCCTTGATAGTATTTAGTGAGTTTTTTACAAAAAAGAAAGAGCGATATGATACCCATTTTTCTTAGCTTTAAAGTAAGTAAGCGCTCTTGAACTTTTTTTGTGTACTTGTAATAAAAACACAATATGAATAAAATATTTTTAGAAAAATACTTTTAAAATATCTTTTTATTTATTGCATTAACGTGTTAAACATAACGATTGAATCGGTGCATATTCCTATAGAAAAAAATAAGTGCAGTTGGTTCTTAAAAATACAGGGCTTTTGTTTTGTTATGTGTTTCGTTTACTTGGTGACTTCGTGCATGGCCTTAGCCAAATATTCCACATTTTTGCTCGTTACACCAGCCATTGAAATGCGACCATCCTTGGTCAAATAAATGCTAAATTCTTTAGCCAGCCGTTCGACTTGCTCGGGCTTCATGCCAGTATAACAGAACATGCCAATCTGATTGGTAATGTGATCCCACGACAGCTTAGAGCCATTCTTGATTAGGTTACTCTTCAATTTTGAGCGAACACCGATGATACGATCAGCCATTACTTTGACATCTTTCAGCCATTCACCACGCAATTGCTGATCATTTAGGATTTCGGCAACCAGTCGAGCACCATGAATAGGTGGATTGGAGTACAAGGCGCGAATTAAGATTTTAATTTGTGAAGTTACACGGTCGGCTTCCTCTTTGTTGGCACATGCAACGGTAAATGTGCCTGCGCGTTCACCGTACAGTCCCATATTTTTGGCGAAACTTTGTGAAAGACAGTATTGATGACCTTCGGATTCGAAAATGCGAATGGCTTGTGCATCATGATCGACATCGCCTGAAGCAAAGCCTTGGTAAGCCATATCGAAGTAGGGATACAGATTTTTTTCCTTAATCAATTTAGACAGTTCTAGCCATTGTTCTTTGGAAGGATCAACTCCAGTTGGGTTATGAGCGCAAGCATGCAATAGTATTACGGATCTGGCAGGTATTTTCTGTAAATAAATAAATTGTGAAAAATATCTTGTCAGAGTAAAATCAAATCGCACAATCCGTTTCGTTATAAAATCAACAGCTTTTAATATTATTTAAATGATAGCAAAAAGTCAGAACTACCCTGTCGGCAACTAAACTAACTTTTAACGCACTTTCATCTGACTATTTCGCAACTAGTTTTGGTTGATGCTTGGATTACTTTTAGTGAAGCCAACTGAATATTTTAACATTGCGATGTCCTAGGCAGTAGTCAATTGTCCGACACTGCATGACATTTCAACTAACTTGGAGTTAGTTGCTTTGAAGTTAGACCACTGGTTCAGAACTTAAAAATTTACCCTAGTACCCTCCGACCACCAATCCGAAAATTTTCAGACCGCTGCCATTTCGTACTCTTGCATTTTCGGTCATGGTCATATTTTAATGAAATGAGCCAAGGAGCACGCTGGTGAAATTTGTTCAGTCGTGACAGAACCCTGTATAGATCGGCAGTACACATACATATATGGTATTGAGGAGTCGTCTCGAACCAACTACCAGACGGTGATGTGTTCGCTTTAACTTAGCTGACTCAATTTTCCTTCCCCATATGACAAACAACAACTAAACCGATCTAATAAGGTTTAACTTTTTAAAATAAAACCTAGAAAAGGGGCTTAAGTGTGACAACTTTTTTAAATAAAACCTAGAAAATGGGCTTAAGTGTGACAACTAGGGCCATGCTAGCGATGGAAACTCCTATCTCTATCAGAAGGGTCACCCATGCCAGAACAATATAAACACGAACAACAAATCCCCCTTCTATTAGCGTCTGTTTCTCCAATTTGGGGCGGCTATTTGACACCAAATTATTCGCTTCTTTATAAAGGAGGCAGAAAATAAATCCATTGGCTCCTTGTCCGTACTTAGAGATCTTAGGTCCGCCACAAATCCTGCAGCGGTTGTTTCTCTGCGTCTGTCTCCTGCGTCAATAAGCCTGGCAAAAGGCATAAAATGCAACCTAAACTCGTTAGTAATGTCACAACTAGCGTATCCGGTAAAGGGTGTGATATTAATTCTGAAGCGTTGGCTTTAGGCTGCAGTAAATTGTCTGCTACTGTTGTATCGTCTAGTGAAGTGTAAGAGCCACTAGTCGACTTGCTACTTGTTCGCTTCAAACTTAATCGACCAAACCAGTGGGCGGTCAATGCACAGTATGGGTCTTAAAGACCAGGTACCGCTAAGGCTCTTAAGGTCAAGATGGGTCTAATCCTGTCAAAACCCCTATTTCAGGTACTTCTAATGCGGCACAATCTCAGTCTACTTCTGAACAAGCTTCCACCGTGTCGATTAACGTGTCAGTAAAGCACTCGAATAATGATTCGGGACCATTAAAAGAACCTCCCTCGGCACGCACCTCAAAACCCAAAAATGATCAAAAATCCTACCAAATGGGTTTTTGTAACCGTTTCGCCTACAAAAAATCAATCGACTTGGCGAAAACCCCGCCGAAGGGGGAGCAGAAAAATCTCAAAAACCTACATCGAGGGTTTAAAACGTGCATCCTTCTTCAATGCAGCGCCTAAACGGCAACGGTCAGAGGAGGATACTTTTCCAAGAATACGCCTGCAAAGCCCCGAATAAGATCGTACCGAAAGGTGGCTATGGACCTCCTTATCTGGGCGACCATCGACCGCGACAACAGCAGTGGCACTATTTCCCCTGGAAATTGGGAAAAGATTGTCATGGCGCGTTCTTGAAGTTCGTCCGCGAATACCCAGGACCACTGCCACAACGTTGGGATGTTGGCTGGTTTTAAATCGACATCAAATTAGTTGCATGAGCGTTCAGCGCTCCTGTACAAAAACTATGTCGAGCCTCTTGGGGAAGTTTGGTCCAATGCGCGACTTAAAGCTATATCTCTCGCTGATGTACTACAAGGTCTGAGATTTATCGCCAAGATTCCCGCCATACCATCTAAAAGGGGATCTGCAGATCAGTAACCCCAGCTACACCGACAGGTCTGAAAAGTAGTTAAGGTCACTGATGGTGTAGACGGTTTCAGGAAGCCCACTGTGGTTCCAAACAGTAACTCCTGAACATCTGCAAATTTTGAGTTAATCCCCATTTGTGAAACAAGTGCGACATGTGTATTTGTTCATGACACGAAATTAAGTCATTTTGCATTTGGCACATATACAAATGGATTTGTCTAGTTTTTTTAGGATAAGTAATAATTTGGAAAAGTGACACAATTACGATTTAATATGAAACGGATATTGCAATAAAATTCATAAACTACCTAAATTATACATATATACTTACATTTATGTCTTCTAAACAGCCTTTGAAATCCAAACCACAGGTATTAGGATCATAATAACGATATTTCTTAATAGGCAAACCGGCATGTTCAAAAATAGGAATATGATTGCCCCATGTTGGATTGGGAACATACACTTCACGATTGCCATCCCAGAATTTGCTCAAAAATGCTGAACCGATGCGCAAACTACCAGTCCCACTAATGCCCTGAGCGGTAGAGTTTCGCTTTTCGTGCAGCACCTGTGAATCAGCGCCCAAGGCTAGCTCAATAGCTTTATTGTAGAATTCGGGAATGCCCAAAATAGTGGCGTATTCTTTATTCAATTTTTTCGAAATAACACGTTGCTCAGCCTGTAGTTCAAAAAAGAGGTAAGTAAATGCAAGCTAGTCGAATTTTGAAAATTAGTCTTACCTTAAAAACACTGGGCAATACCCAAGGGTTACCGCTGTCATCACGATAAGCACCCACACCCAAATTGATGCGGTTAGGGTTTGTGTCACGTTTGTATGCCTCAGTGACACCCAAAATGGCATCGGGTGGCCCCATTTTGACTCCATCGAACCATGATCTATAAATAGAATAGCAAACAATTAAAAAACTTGCACGCATTGTAAAAATTAATAATTAGATAACGCTAACAGTAGCACGATAAAACGATTTATACGACGCGACGATTTGCAATGACTCGACTTCCTGATTATCTGAATTTCTGCCGACCCAGGGGATATAAAATTAAACAACATTTACCACTTATAGATTTGATACGTAAGTAACACATTGAAAAATAAATTATAATATACTTTATTATTTATTATACAATAAATCTTTTTGGGACCTTTAAAGTCTTTAAAATTTCCTACCAAAGTGTTCATATATTATTACCCTGGTTGTCCTTAGCACTACCTTCAATTGATTTTTTTTTGCAAAAATATTAATTATTTATTTAATAAAAATATTAATTATTTATTTAATTTATTTAATAAACCTTTGTTACAGATGATTGAAGTAAACAAGTTTTACAATTTTTGAAAAATGGAAAATAAAGAGTTTCGTGCGGTAATTAAACACTTTTATATGAAAGGTTATACGCCACAATTAATCAAAGATGTGTTGCATTCTGTTCATAGTGATAATGCACCATCATAATCCACCGTGAAATCCTGGGTTCAACAATTTAAAATGGGTCGTTCAAGTACGGAAGATGAACAACGCTGAACAAAGATAGACGAATAAAGCTCAGAGAACTTGCTGATATTGTTAAAATACACGAAAAACAAGTTTGGAGTATTTTACATGATGAACTCCACATGAAAAAGCTATCCGCAAGATATGTGCCGCGTTTGTTGACTTTGCCCCAAAAAATCGTCCGTTGGACCAATTCCGAGGAGCTTTTAGCGATTTGTCAGCGTAATCCAATAGAGTTCTTGCGCCGATTCATAACTGTTGATGAAACATGGATCCATCACTACATCCCAGAATGCAAAGAACAGTCAAAACAATGGATAGAAGCTGGCCACATTACTTTTCCTGCTGTTAAGTCAGCAGGAAAAGTAATGGCCACAGTATTTTGGGATGCAAGGGGTATAATATTTATTGATTATCTTGAGAAAGGAAAAACTATAAATAGTGAATATTATTGTGCATTATTGGATCGGTTGAGTGAAGAAATCAAGATAAACGACCGCATTTAAAAGAAAAAAAAGTTCTTTTTCATCAAGATAATGCTCCTTCACACACTGCATTTTTAACTCAACAAAAACTGGCCGAATTACGATTAGAAATTGCTCCGCATCCACCATATAGTCCAGATTTAGCTCCTTCTGATTATTTATTGTTTCCAAATTTAAAAAAATTTCTCGGTGGCAAAAAAGGCGTATTTTGAAGGTCTTGAAAAATCTTATTTTTCGGATGGAATTAAATAACTTGAAAAACGTTTGATGAAGTGTATTGAGTTGGAAAGAGATTATGTTGAAAAATAAATGATAATAATTCCAAGAAAACGGTTCTTTTTTATGTTAGGCCAGTTACTTTTGCGGTCGCCCTCGTATATAACTACTTAAAATGAATGCATTTTATCAAAAAAAAGTACGTTAAAACCGTAGAGGTCATAAAATTCGTAAGTTTATTTAAAAAAAATAAGAGGTTCAGATTGGAGTGGGCGAAAGATTCACGTGATCCACCATTATTTTTTACAACTGTAGATCATACATTTCTTGATTTGAAAATCGAAATGATTCTTATGGAAGCATTGCTATTGAGTACTTGATGAAAAAAAATATATTTGCTGACATTCTATAAAATTAGATTACAACCGCTTATTTAATTAAACCCTGTTATATTTATTTAAATGATAAGAATTACTGTTAAATTTGATAGCAATTAACAAAATGAAGTCGTCAATGCGAAAATTAATTTCAATAATAAAAACATCTTGTGACGTACCGTATGAGTATGTATGTACTATATACATATATTTTGTCGGACATAATTCAAAAAACATTGTGATGCATTTACCACTAATTTGCTTACGTAAAAAAGTGTAAAAAGTTTTGTTCGCGCTGTATAAGTATATACATTCCGTAATGTAGAATCCACAAACGCAAAATACAATATATTCTCCAATCGTCCTGATCACGGTTCTAGTTCTCGAAGTACGACTATTGTTAGTTTTGTCGAAATTCGAGAAAAACACTCTAGTCGTATTCCGACAATGACAACAGTGAACAGAATGAGTTATCATATTATAATAATTATTAACCTAAAAAATACAGAAAAGTACTCCCATCGGTCTAACTAAAAATATTACCTTTGATATGTTGTATATCGAATTTTATACCTTTAACCATTCGTTGGAGTGTATACTAAATGTGTCATTCCCATTGCAAATATTAGAAATATAAATTAAAGACCCTAACGTCGGCCCATAGAGGAAACAATTCCGTTTAAGAGAATAAGAAAAACGTTGTAGCTTTCTTAAATATTTTGCAACAAATGTATTTTTTGTTTGTTTTGGAGTCCTATTTGTCTATAGGGGATCTGCTTCGATATCCAGTTGAAGGAAACGCGCCATTTGAACTGAATGCTTCCAAAGAGACCTAGGGGTCAGCTAAGTGAGCTCGGCCAGACAATTGAAGAGGTTTAGTTCGTCGTGTGGTGCTGATGGTAGGCGGGAAAAACGTTTGGAACGTTAGCATAAACTCGCGCCCACTAAGAATTGTGGATGCTGCACCATCTAGATCTCAGGTGGGCCATAATCACGCGCAACAAAAGAGATAGCGTCTTCTCCTCTCCATAGCATTACCTTCACGATGTAGCAAGATTCTGCAGCTGCGACTTTGTCAGCGTGAATGTCGTTAAGATCTGCCCGATAGTTTCGATTATCTAAAGGCTCTCTCTTGTACCCTTGGACCTCTCTCTAGATTATGAAGGACGTACCTGATCTGCCAGGGCAGAGGCATCCTGTTCATGAGATGACGGTTGGGATGACTACTACGAAGACTCCCAAGCAGATACACGGTAAGGACCTTCGTCTCCTCTTGTAGATGTTCCTCAGATGACATAAGGAGACACCATGCTGAGGTTCTCAGGGCGGCATTCTGCCAAGTCTGAATTTTCTTCCACTGCGTTGTTGTTGTTGTAGCGAGTTGACAGCCCTTGGCCAAATAATTCTTTCTTCGGGTCGATCCGGTGCATAGAACCGGTTGTCGTAGATGCATAGAACCGGCTGTCGTGCATCGTACTCACGTTCGACGACCGCACCTGCTCTACGAAGTTCGCTACAAACGGGCCTATCGCTTTGTAAGAGGTCAACAAGGTTTCTTTGTAGATTTCCTAAGTAGTAGTGGCTAGTGACTCACGGACCTTGTCCCAACTATTAAGCTTATCGCAGATAGCTGTAATATTCGGAGCAGGCGTTCCGAAAAGTGCTGCTCACACGCCAAAAAACTGGACAAACAAAAACCACAAATTGTTGAGGTGACTGCCCCTCGCCGATGTTTGTTTCGGGATTGAAAATGACATCGTTACTCTGTGAGCCGACAATGATGAGTTTCGGACCAGCTAAACTAACGAATTGTCAAACGGTTTAACTTAATTGTTTTGTCTTATATCGACGCATCTGGTAATAAGGAGGTCCCTAAAAAGTCGACTTTTTATCGTTTTTTTAGTGGTTTTAAAGTCAGCTTACAAATCCAGGTTCTAAAAAAATGGTTGTACATTCTTGCAGGATTCTGCGACGGCCCACAGAACAAATACGTCACAACCTTGCTCCAACCCAATTTTCCTACGTTCATTTTTCCTTCCTTTTTACTGAAAAATTGCCCTCTGGCAGCCTCAACACATATGTTTATCAAACAGAGGCCCTAGGGAGCTTGTAGATTTGAGCCTTAAATTTAGGCAAATCTTGAAAGAAAGTCGGTGTTCGAAAGGACTTAATTTTGGACCTCTAGGGACCCTTGACCATGGACAAGACCTCAAAAGTTTCAAACTATACAAATATATACAAAACTTTATGTTGTGCGCAACATTTACCTATTTGTAGTCATCTTAAATTGATATTGAACATATTACAATATGCTTGTGGCAATTCAAAATTAACAGAGCTAGGTGATTGAAGTGTTTCCAAATTCACGTTGGCAATAATGACAAATCGATAACGCCATCTAAGTCAATTTTATACCAAGGACAACCGTTTACAAACTTCCACAAGCAGGATAGAATAATGTGAATTGATAATAATGTGATTGCGATATAAATGGCCAGCTATTGGTCGTGAGCTGAGCCATTTCACAGCGCATAAAATGTTTGTGTATCGCACCATAAATCGTTATAATAATACAGAGAGCATTGCCAAACGCTATGGTGGTGATCGATACGTACATAATTTAATTTTGCTTCGGGTTTTAAATAAAATACGTCACTTTTTGCTAACTGGCAAATTTACATGCTTTTTTTGTGAATTCCAACCTTTTTATATTTAATTGGGAGAGATTTGGTAATTTTAAGCCATTTTTTGGTTTAAATTGTGTGCAGTACCATCTACATACATGCTAACAATGACCTTGAGGGTAGTGAAGCTCCAATTTGATTGAGAACAACAGGATTTCATTTATGAGAAGGCTCCTTATGAGCCGGGCTGAGAGAAAAATTTTCCCAAATATAGAATTCAGGTATATATTTAGATTTGTTTTCACTGTTTGTTTGTATATTAATATGTCCTCGAACATTATGGGATGGTTTAAGAGCTCATAGACCACGTCCACAAGGCCTTCATTCATCCAAATAGTAAAACAAGTTTCCTTTGGAACCCTAGGAAACTTGGGCCGATGGGTCCCTGACTTAAATTTAGGCGAATTGTAAAATTAATATGATATTAAAACTCGTGACAAAATTGGATTTGTTTTTGAAAACCCATATTTCATTAGTTCAAGGAAGCCACTCTTTGGTGCCAAGTTGGCACAAATATAAAATAAAGAAGATATTTGAATTTGTATGAAAATTTTAAAGTTTCAAGGCCTTAAATCGCAGAAATAATATTATATTCGAATTTGTGACGAAAAATTATACTTTTTAATAACCATTTTTGGACCCCGGGACCTTATGTGCCGATTTATATTAACCCAAAGGTACATATTTAGATTTGTGATAAACTTCCATTTGTGAAATATACGTACGCGTCTACGGCTATACTGCTCAGGACTTTTTTTAGCCCCTCAAGGGGAACTTTTTACCCTTTTCCCCCACTTGGGTTTATTTTCAATAACTACCGATCTGCAACTTATGACATATATCTGGCAAGTAACAAGCCTTTAGCTCTTTTTGTATGGACTGAAACGTGCTTTCAGCAGACAGACGGGCGAACGGTAGCCTGTCGTCATTAAATCGATTATAAATATATATTTATTTATATAAACAGTCATAATGGTTAAAATCAGCAACCTTACTGGTTGACATATGGATACTCAAACTTAAGGAAATGTCCCAACGATTGCAAATATGAATATATTTTTGAGATTTAACAGATCAGTAGTCGAAACTAGCGACTATGGAGACTAACTTTACGACGAATTTACTCGTTTTTATAATAACGAGGTCTGCCTACAGTTGAAATTTGGATTAAGACTGATTATTGATTCTAAAACAGTTAAGCTTCTCAAACAACATTTATCTGCGACCAAAATGGCAGATAACTTAAAACATATTATAAACCTTAAGTACAAATACTTCCCGCATGCATATACATATAAGTATAAGTACATACATCAGATCAGAGATGGGCATATCGCACTAAATTTTTAGTGCACTAAAAATTAAATAAATAGTGGTAGTGCTATTAAAATTTCACTGCCACTAAATGGTTAGTGGTAGTGAAACATCAAATTGCACTACCACTAAATTTTAGTGGTATTTAAAAAAAAATTGCACTACCACTAAATTTTAGTGGTAAATTTAGTGGTATTTGAAATCGTCGACTTCACTTTCATAAAACGCGCATATATCTGGGAGGGAACACTTTGGGGCATGGGATCGATCTCATTCGATGCTCAGATGTTTTCCACATCAAAAAAGTGAAAAGTTGATGAAAAGTTTTGTTCAGGAGGGCCATTTTAAAGATTCGGTCCCTTTCTATTTGCGCTTAGAATCGTCGACTTCACTTTCATAAAACGCGCATATCTCTGGGATGCATGGGGCATGGGATCGGTCTCATTCGATGCTCAGATGTTGTCCGCATCAATAAAGAAAAAAACTTAAAATTGATTTTTTTTTACCCTTAGGTCCCTTTCTCTTTGCGCTGTCACATATAGTTTTTTTTCAGTTGCACTCAAATTTAGTGGTAGTGCAATTTTTTTTAAATACCGCTAAATTTAGTAATAGATCTGAAAAAAGTTGCACTACCACTAAGTGAATACTGGTAGTGAAATTATTAGTGCACAAAAAATAGTGCATTATGCCCATCTCTGCATCAGATGTACATTAGCAATATGTTCATACATACATATATTATGAACTTTTGCTTTCCTGTATCACAAAATATTAGATTGTTTAGATATAAAAAATCATACCGTCGCCCAAATTATCGAACAGCAGTTCAAAACAGTACCCATCATCTTTCGAAACCCCTTTCCAAAATAGAAATGTGCATGGCACTACTTTTGTTGCTTTACACTTGGATGACCTTGCAATAAATGACAAAACAACCCAAACAACAACGTCGGCACATCTATGTACATATATTCTACATACTTATATATTGTCGTGGAGTGTGGAGAAAAACAGCCACTAGTAGTACTACTGTAGTGTCCGTAAAACAAAACGTTCATGGAAAATCTCATTAGAACATTTCCTCATAACGCACCCCGATGAATGGAATGGAAATAATCGCAAGTGCATGAAGATAGAAATAATTCAATAAATCCGGTTTATAGTGGCTGATAAAAACCAAAAAAACACGACTTTTTAATAACATGTGCTTAATTAAGTAGAAACCCCTAGTACTAAACCCCCAGTCCCCCATTTAAGAATTTTAGGTTTTTATGCCATTTAAAGTAAACTTACTTTCCACGTTGACTGCAAATTGATGTTGTAGTAGCTCCCAAAATACGATTAGCCGGCAAAACTGTTTTCACGCAAATATTCGCCATGTTCAAATTAATACAACTATTTACTTATACAAGATAATATATTTTGTTCTTATTTTTCCAACAGTATCCAAGCACGGTGCTCTTATTCGAAAGACGTTTAACAGAATACTAGCAGGAGAAATAACTCATAGTGGGAGGTGATGATACTTTGGTTCTGAAAAAGGGGAGAGGGTAACAGTGGTGTTAAAAGCACAGCAAATGTGAAAAAGCTGCTATATTCAGTGTTGCCGTAAGCCTACAAAAAAAATTGCCAAATAGTCAAAAAAGACACAAAATGAAAAAAGAAACAAACTTACAAAAATATTTTTCAGTGTTTTTATAACTTTTGGTTTAAATATACTATTTTGGCAAAAAGGAGCTAAATTCAAGAAAAAGGTGGCAACTTGAGAATTTGCAATAAACTCCAATTCAACATAAAGAAAATATTTTTCAGTGTTTTTATAATTTTTGGTTTCAGTATACGTTTTTGGCAAAAAAGGAGCTAAATTCAAGAAAAAGGTGGCAACTTGAGAATTTGCAATAAACTCGAATTAAACATAAAGTTGTTCTTGGTTAAAAACTACAGCGGAAGCACGGAGTGTAACAGGCTTTATTGCTCGTCGGTGGAAAAGAAACTTAAAAAAAAAACTTTTTGATACAAAAAATCTTTATAGGACCTTTAAAGTCTTTAAAATTGTTTTTTAAAAAAATTATTTGTTCTTCCAAAAATTTCCTACCAAAGTGTTTAAATATCATTACCCTGGCACCCCTAGCACTTCTTTCAATTGAAATTTGCTCTTTTTTTACAAAAATATTAATTAGTTATTCAATAAAACCAGTCCATAGTAAAAATAATATTCAATTAATTTTGTTGCTATTAACGATTACAATTTTTATTCAATTTATATTTTTATGGATGTCTATTTTCTGTCCCTGAAAATACACAGTATTCCCCTGTAAAATCTGATATTCGCTAAAATTCAAATTCCAAACCAATCCTGATTTCAAGCAACTCAAATATGATTGAACATCACTTGAAGTGGGTGCACATCTTATAGTATTTTCGTCAACAGTCTTATTAAAATTAAGTAAAGTCGTGTTTTGTCACTCGTTACGAACGTTTTTTGTACCCTCCACCATACAATGGAGGGTATATTAGTTTTGTCATTATGTCTGTAACACCTTGAGATAATCATCGGAGACAAGACCAACAAAGTATATATATTCTTGATCCTCGTAAAATTCTAAGACGATCTAGCCATGTTGTCCGTCTGTTGAAAACAAGATAGAGCCTGCATGAAAACAGCTAGGGAGCTGAAATTTGGCACAAACATGTGTAGTTAACCTAGCATGGTTGGCAAAATGGGTTATATAGCTCTACGGGAAGTTGGTGTTGGAGACCCTCAACCGACACTACCTCATAAAAATTAATTTTTTATTTGGAAATGTCCGTCCAGTTTCTTGAGTAAAATCACTGAAATTTTGCAAATAAGAGACTCTATATAGGCGCAATCATCTATGTAAAAATGGTTTATATTGGGCCATCATTTCTTGTACCTCCCATACAAACGGCCTTATGGGCCTTGAGAAATAATATGACTATAACTCACCACAAACTTAACCTATCGAAATAAAATTTTACACATCAAGATGTCAATATACAACACACTTCTACGCTGGATTCTGTTGAGATCGAAAAAGTCCTACTGGTACCTCCCACACAAACGGTCTTATGGGCCTTGAGAAATAATATGACAATAACTCACCACAAACTTGACCTATCGATATGAAAATTTCCACATAAAGATTTATATATAGAACACACTTCTGCACCAACTTGAGTTGATATTGGGTAGCCTCTTTTGATACCTCCCACACAAACGGTCTTAAGGGCCTTGAGAAATACAATCAAAAAATTACCCAAATCTAAAAATACATTTGCCGGAAGTCGATTCCATAAACGGACTGTACGAGCGAAAAACGAATTTGATATGTAGTGTATAGTGCGGTCAACTGGCCAATCGATAACAAACGGGTGTGAATTCCTAGAAAGAATTTCTTAAAAAGATAATACTTTTTATAATTTTGCTCGTGTTTTTTGTGTTTATTGCAAGTATAAACTACCAAGTCAATTTTGTAAGGGTAAGTACTTAAATAAACACATCATTCCCAAAATTGTTCACAGGGGAATGACGATTAACAGATTTTTTCTTTTATTATTTTTAAAAAAGAACTAAATTAAAATGAATTTGTTGATTTTAAAGAAGAAATACTATATATTTTTTTGTCTTCGTCATTTCTATGTACAATGAGTCATTACCCTGTAGGTTAATTTTTAAATTGTTGCATAATTCCGTTAAAAATAAAAATTTTGATGTGTATCTTTTAAAAATGACTAGTCTTTCTTAGAACTAAGACATCTACCTGAATTAAACATCGAATTTCAAAAATGATGTCGAAATTGGCCCATAATCTCAGAATCAGAAACTTTGAACTTTTTGGAATTTTCTTCGGCTTTGACATGTTAAACAAAATAATTTTTCTTACAAAAATTCCAATTAAAAAATATAGAAGTAGGAATCCAATGAAAAAAACCAAACATTGTTACTACACAATTGTTATTACACCGGCCCTACCGGTAGCGGTAGGCCCACGCTCTGTTCGAACAACGCATGTCGTCAAAGCCGTTAAATCAAGAATTCACAGAAATCCGCTCCGAAAACAGAAAATCATGGCCCGTGAGATGAAAATCACTCAAAAGTCCATCAGTCGAATCATTAAAAAAGACTTGGGACTTTCAAACGACGTACCGGACATTTATTGACTGCAGCTTTAAAAAAAATAGGATTGAAAAATGCAAACGTCTTTTGGTGAAGCACGCTGATAACTTGCACAGAAAAATTTTGTTCACCGATGAAAACATTTTTACCGTTTAGGAAAAATTAAACAAGCATAATGATAGAGTGTATGCGCGGTCATCTAAGGAAGCATCTGAACTGATCCCAAGGGTGGAAAAGGGTCATCACCGAGCTTCAGTCATGGTTTGGTGGGGTGTCTTACGATGGGGTCACTGACCTGCATTTCTGCGCACAAGATTTTTGAACCCATTCGATTACAAATTGTGGACGGTTTTAGAGGACAATGTTTGTCACAAAAGATACCCCAACATTGGATCTCTTAAGACTACTTTGGTTCGAGCTGTGGCCAATTTTGCAATGGACGAAGATCGTGCAGCTATTGACGATTGGCCAGTGCGACTTAAGGCGTGTGTAAAGGCAAAAGGCGGACATTTCGAATAAGTAGATTCTTTTTGGATACAATATACATCAATAAATACATATATTAAAAAATATTTGATCCAAAAACATTCAGTACTTTTGTTTTTACAGCATAAACGTGTGTATGGTACAATGCGATATGAATGGACAAGGCGGCTTGGCAACGCCCCCACAACCCTGAACTTAAAAGAGAATATCTCATTAACTATTTGAGATATGACGATGATGCTTGAAACATATTAGCCGTGTTCTTTTCAGGTTACCAAACAATCGTTTGTATAGAAGTAACTCGGTAAGCAAGTGAGCTGGCTGTTACTCGGTAACGAAACGAGTTAGAGTTACCTGACTTATTTTTTATCAAAAAAAAAAATATTATGGCACATCCGGCTTGTATAACAAAAACATATGATTTTTGTTTTTGATACAGAAAGAATATGAAAAGAATGAAAGAAAAATAAAATAGAAAAAGCGCGAAATACCATTCCCATAAATTACAATGATGCAAAAACGGTAAGTGAAAATGTTTATTGTTAAGATTTAGAGAAATTTAGATGTAGCTATATTATTTCAAGAGTGACTAAACGAAAATTGTGTTCCAGGGACAAGACGTTGATGCTGTTGGCTTGCTACAAAGCCAGAAAGAGGACGAATTTGAATGTTCCCAGCGAAAAAGAAATGCGTACCAACGAAATTAAATTTCTCAATAAAATGTCAACAAAACAATAAACTATACGAAATAACAAAATTCGTTTTCCACAATTTGCTTTGCCTTTTTTTGTAAACAAACTTTTCTTGAGCTGCCATCTGATTCAAAATGTTGTTGGATGTTGCCGGAATACCATATTGCTTACTAACTAGGTAACTAAGCTAGTTACCCGAAAAGAACACGACTATTATATATTATATACGTATTAATGACTAAAGTAATGGGCCGATCCCTATAAAATTTTATAAATCAATGATAACATATTATAGTTTGTGCTGCGTAAAAATAGTACGTTGCACCTCTGATACAACCCTGAACTGTAAAAGGCAATGTCTCCTGTAATAATACTGATTAGGCGATAGTAGTTGGTATATATGATTTCGGTATGGATAGAAACATACTCCGTAATGCATGATGGAGGATATATAAGCTTTTTGATTCATTGTTTGAATTATTTCATTATCGGTTCTTTAAATTTAATTTAAACATTTGACACACATTTGTAAACGTATAGTACAATAAACAGTGTTATGCTTCCAGCTAGCTAATTAACAATTGAAATATGACAAAGTCAATTGTGAAGTTTGTAAAGCCTAGTATTCACCTAAAACAAATTATTTTCTTAAGAGTTTTGCATTTATCTCTGCAAGCAAAATTGTTGTGTAGAGCAGTGTAGAAGAAGCAGTCGTTTTTATTTTCAAATAATGTGTGTTAATCATATTCATTGAAATCACAACATTTGTTTTTTTTTGCAAATGTCAAAAATTCCTTCACCACACAAATAAAGCCTAATATTCACTTCAACCGAAATTCTCGCACCCATAAGAGCAGTGTATATTCATCAAACATTAAAAAAATGTATTTTTGACGTTTTCTTTCAAGTGACAGACAATAAAGCGAACGTTTTATTAGTTGTTGTCTAGTGAATATACCTTGTTTATTGTACTCGAACCATGGTATCAGTGGTAAAAATTTTCTCATTAACCAATTTTGTAGATAGAACTTTTTTCTGTGGATATTATTTTCAAATTATCGCAGGGTTAGATTGCTGAGAGGAAAATGGAGAGAACTGAAAAACATTAAAGTCTAAAAATGGCTCTTTGTGCGAAATAAGAGACATTTAAACCAAGCAAGTTTCTACAATGGTTTCAAATACAACAGTGCAACTTCACAGAATTTAATTTATTTTTTTTATAGAGTTTAATACATTTTTACATGAAAAGGTAAACTTAATTCCAGGCTTAAGATTGAGCTCACTCTATTTTGGTCGGTCGAGCGTAAAAATATTACGTTTATCGTAGTGTCGTTTGTTTTGAATTTTAATTTTCAGCTGAATTTAGGTTGTTCCCTTATATATACTTGCAGTAGTCATTGTGAATGACTTCCAAATTAGACAGCTGTTTACAATTAAATTTGTTTACAAAAAACGAATCTTGAAGATAACTTTGTAAAATTTACTTACTATTATTATGGGAGGTGGCGATTTGGTAAGATTCCTTGCAACCTAACTTGATATGAATAATTGCATTATCCATGTTTTACCCTACAGAATTCGAAAAAATCATGGCATCCGCATACTTTAAAAAATCAGGAACAGGTTTGGAAAGCGGAGCAAGCGAAAGCTCAGGAGGAGAAGAAACTCAATGACCTACGAAAGGAGATTCAAGAGGAGAGAAACCTTGAAGAACTGAAAAGAGTTGGTCGGGAAAGTGGTGTTTTGGGAGGCTGCCAAGAAGGAGATAAGAAATTGGATTGGATGTACAAAAGTAGGTGAACAGAAATACTTTGTAAGTTAATTTTTGGAACAGTTGTTTGTTTTTCAGACAGTCACGATTTGATTAATAGAGATGAATATTTACTGGGACGTAAGGTGGACAAGTCATTTGAGATGCTTCAAGCTGAGGAGCAACAGAAGGAAAAGCCAAATTTAGTTGGTGTTAAACAGCCATTAAATCACGTTGAGCACGAATGTGTGCCTTTTTCGATAAGGGCATACAAAAATCTTCAAATAACAGAACAAGTAGATCTGCAGCGAAAATTTATGGAGGATCCTCTTATGTTAATAAAGCAACGCGAAATGGAATCAAGGAGGAAAATACTCGAGAATCCTGTTAAATTAAAGGAGTTACACCGTATACTCAAAACTGATGAAAAGCTACAAAAAGTAGCAAAGAAGTCCAAGAAATCCAAAAAAAGTAAAAAGTCCAAAAAGAAGCATAAGAAAAGAAGTAAATCTACATCGTCATCATCGACGGAAAGTCAATCAGAAAACGAGAGTGATTCAGATATAGATATAAAGTTGGCTAATAAACTTAAAGGCGATTTATTCGATGAAGAGGATATGTTGAAAAAAGGCATGAATTGGAACAAGTTGTTCGATTCAAAATACGAAAAAATTTCTCAGGAACTTGACAAAGCCGCAGGAAAGTCAAAGAAACGGCCAAAAAAGAAGAAATCCAAGAGAGACAGTAGTAATAGTAGCGCTGACAATTCAGATGTCAATGATGGTAAGAAACAAAGCCAGACTAATTACAGATCAGATTGGAGATCCAATTTTCGTAAAGACGGTAAATTCGAAACAGTTTCTAGAGATAAGGGAAGAGGAAATGATAGATTTCCGAAAAAGGATATGTCAATGTCCCCAATTCAAAAAAGTTACTATGATAATAAAAATATGGAAAAGCGCCGCTCAAACTCTTTATCCAGGTCTAGAGGAAATTATCAGCAACATCAAACCAGATATGGTCGTAGATCGCGTTCCAGATCAAATTCGTTTTCACGAGCAGGACCAAACAGGACTCGTATTAATAGAAATCATTCTCCTTACAGGGGTTCTAATTATCATAGAAGTTCCAGATCAGTATCTAGGACTAAAAACTTAACAGAAGTGAAGATGATTAACAGATCGCATTCTCGTTCTAAAGATTATAGGAGTCGAACTGGTAGAAAAGATTCCAGATCACCCACGCTATTGAAGGGTTATGGGAAACCCAATCGCGTCTCCAGATCGAGGAATAAGTCACGTTCCCGTTCTAGAGATTCCCGAAGGTATCCGAATAAATTAACGACCCAGCCAAGAAAATCCCGATCTCTAAGCCGACGAAGAAGTAGATCGCAATCTCGTTCCCGAAATTATCCAAGTCGTAAAGATGAACCGAAACTAATTAAAAGATCCCGTTCCAGATCACAAAAACGAAGATCACCGCGTTCTCCACAAAGACCGCACAAATCATATAACAAACAAGTGTCTCCTAAAACACCAACAACCTCTACTCAGCGTCCGCCCAGACTGACAGAAGAAGAGAAACAAGCAAAACTACGAGAGATGATGTCAAATGCCGAATGGCGGGAAGAAGAACGTTCACATGTAGTGCGCAAACATCGAGAAGCATATGCTCGCGAAGAAGAACAAAATAAATCCCGTGAATTTGACAAAGATTTCCTCAACAAGGAGGTGAAGAAAGCCATGGCCAACCAGACATCAGTGGGATCACGGTTAAGAGCAAATCTAAACAATATACAGAGAACCTCGTCGGCGATGAATGCTAATTTTGCCAGAAAATAGACGATACCCCAAAATAATAAATAGTATTCGCATTTAATGGTAGTGAAACGGCGAACTTTTTTTATTGTATTTTCTTGTTTAACAAACAGCAAAATAAATTTTACAACTAAATATTGTATAACCAAATATAATATAGCTGACAAGCCAACTCCAGTTTGACGGCAAAAATCAGTTTCGAACTTCATATTTCCAATTAAAACTTGTGCTTATTCATTTGTCTTATCTATGGATACTTTCCTAATCAGCACTTTGCTAAAAATTAAGCGTTGCTTAAAGCTGCAACACCTGGTAGAGTTTTACCTTCCAACAATTCCAAGGAAGCGCCGCCACCAGTGGAGACATGAGAAACCTGGGATTCTGTATTCCACTTGGCGCAGCAAGAGGCAGTGTCACCACCACCAATGATGGAAACGCAACCATTCTTGGTGGCTGCTACAACACCGTCCATAAGACCTTTAGTACCATTGGCAAAGTTGGCGAATTCGAAAACACCGGGAGGACCGTTCCAGACAATGATCTTAGCACGCGCAATGGGGGCAGCGAAGGCAGTTCTGCTCTTGGGACCGATGTCCAAGCCCATATGGCCGTCGGGAATACCACTCTCAACGGTAGCTTCACTAACAGCCGCATCTTCAGCAAACTTGTCGCCGCACACAAAATCGACTGGCAAATGGAGTTGGACATTATTCTTTTTAGCCTTCTCCACCAAGTTCTGAACGATCTTTGAACCCTCTTCGTCAAACAATGAGGAGCCGATCTTCATGTTGTTCAATACTTTAAGGAAAGTGAAGGCCATACCGCCGCCAATGATCATCTCATTGACCTTATCCAAGAGGTTTTCAATCAATTGGATTTTATCAGCTACCTTGGCACCGCCCAAAATAGCCAAGAATGGGCGTGGTGGATTATCCAAAGCTTGTCCGAAGTATTTCAATTCCTTGTTCAACAACAAACCGGCAGCGCGTTTCTCAAAACCTTCGCCCATCATAGAACTATGGGCGCGGTGGGCCGTACCAAAGGCGTCATTGACGTAGACATCACCCAATTTAGCCAAACTTTCGCGGAAAGCTTTAACTTTAGCGGGATCAGCCTTGACCTTGCCACCATTTGCATCTACTCCCTTGCCTTCTTCCTCCACATAGAAACGTACGTTTTCTAACAAAATGACGCTGCCCTCAGGAGGACTTTTGCACTTTTCTTCGACTTCAGCTCCAACGCAATCGTTGAGGAATGTAACGTCCTTGCCGAGAAGTTTTTTCAATTCCTCTGCGACTGGGGCCATGGTGTATTTCGGGTTCTTGTTTCCGTCTGGCCGACCCAAGTGAGACATCATTATGACGGCTTTGGCATTCTTGGAAAATGCGTACTTGACACTATCCAACGCAGCCACAATACGTTGATTGCTAGTAATTTTGCCCTCCTTAATTGGAACATTGAAATCGACTCTATAAATGTTGCAGAAAAAAATTATATGATTACAAAAGATTACGATGAAAAAAAAACATTGAAATACAAAACATTTTCTACCTCATCAATACTCGTTTGCCGGCCAAGTCTAAATTTTCAATGCTTAATTTATTCAACGCCATTTTTAATGATTTTTACTGATCTCGTGAAATTAGATTTTTGTTGCAAACAAAAAAAAGGATGTGTCGCTCCTTCCCAAAAGAAGATACAAAATGAACTGTGCAAAAACCCCAACAACCAACGGCTGAATGTCAAGCGAAGGTCAGTACGCAAACAATGCTGCCAAACAATTGCGGTAAAAACGTCCATTTCAAAGCAGAAACATCATTAGTATAGTTTCCACACCGAAGAGTTTTCGAGTAAATAATCGTTTCGGCAAAAACCAATTACTTTTCATTAATCGAGATGATTTAAAATCTCAATTTTCTGTGTTTAAAATAAATCATTTCATAAAAAAAACCCTTTAGAACTCGCAGAATTCACTAAAACAGACAGAACAATAGGTTCTGCCCCCAATAAAGGGGCCAGCATCAGCCATAAACGAATCAAATTGCTTACCTCATTCATCATTCATGTCAACTAGTCCTTTGTTGACAGACTCAGTTATGTCCATGTAAGCTTCATCTACTGACACCCTCTCCAGGAGGGGTGTGAACCGTTGCAAGACATTGGCCACATCCTTGCCAGCTTCTCGATATTTGGTCAAGTCGGCCTTTTCTCGAACATTTGGGACATTGTTCTTTCACTTCATCCCCTCTCATATGTCGAGTCACACCTTTGGCACGAGCTGGGTAATTTTCTCCGATAATCCAAAATTATCTAGCAGAGGTTTAGTGTAGCTCGTCGTTTGGTAGTGACAAAATCTCCAATCGTCGAAAATCCAACAGCTAAGTATTAATTTTTGACGCGTCTGGGCCTCTTTAACTGGTGGCTGGTTGTATGACCCGCACCAAAGTGTCTTCTACACTTTGCACGGCTTTGCAATGCCTGGGCGTAAGCCATGTGTTCTCAGACCTTGGAAATATTACGTCAAGGCGTCTGGGCCTCTTTAATTGGTGGCTGGTTCTATGACCACATCAAAGTGTAAAGTGCATGGTGCACGGCTTACGCCCAGACATTGCAAGAGGAAACTTTGATTTCCTCCTCTTGCAATGCCTGGGCGTAAGCCATGGGTTCTCAGACCTTGGAAATATTACGTCAAGGCGTCTGGGCCTCTTTAACTGGTGGGTGACACGCAACATACCTGTACTTGTGGCTCTTCCTCTTCTACTGTGCACACCGTACTTGTGGCTCTTCCTACCTACCTACGCAAACAGTTTCCTTCCTTGCGATGCACCTATTTTTATCGAACCACCAGTAAAGTGTCAAGTATACCGCTCTTGCTCTCAAAATCTCAAAGAATAGAAAGTCGAAACAAAGCTGAGAATAAGAATAGGAAAATCAAAACAAAGCAGATGATAAGAATGAAAAAGAAAAAAAAGAAGCCTATTCAGATGAGCGGCAGTGTATATAGCCTTTGTCTTTTTAGGGTTTACCAGTATATTCCATTTCCTGAAATAAGCGGTGCTTATTCAGCGTGTAAATTTGAACTTATTATTGGAGTTTCATCAGCGAATATCGACGTTACACAATTATAAACATTATAAAGGATTGGTGACATAAAGGATTTGTGAATGCTTACTGGCCGTGAATTTGTATTTCCCAGAATGTCATCACGTGGAGAAAACTCTGAATGTTTTTTTATAATATCTAAAGGAAATCCGAACTTTATTAACTTGAAGTCCAACCCATTGTACAGACGACAGCGTTAATGTGCATTAAAAATCTACTAATGCAAATTAAAATTGTATGGTGACAGCGACAGTAATGTGTTCTTTTACTTTCTCAGTAAAAATTTGCAAGCTTCTACTTTTGAGAGCGTAAGGCCAATTTTACTCTCTTTATTACAATTTGCAAGAGAAGTAAACGAACAGCTTCCAGTAAAAATTTGAAATGAAACAGCTGATTTTGCTTACTGTTTGCATTACATTTTATTTTAAATTTTAAAGTGTTAATATCTGTAATAAAAAAATGAGCAAAAGAAAACGTTTTTCTTTCTAATTTCAGTGATTAACATATATATTAAATAAAATAAAATAATAGTCCAATATTTACTTACCCATTCTGTTGTAAATTTATTTATTTTTACTTTTATTTGTTTACATAAAACAGCTGATTTCAAACATCTGTTCTATTTTTGCAAATTTTGGTTGGCTAAAAAGTCTCCAACCAAAATTTGCAAACTCTCTTACATCGAACTGTCAAAATTTTCACCCTGTGGCTCTATTTACTGGACTTTTTGTGTAAACGAACACGATCCACTAAAAATTTGCACAAATTTTGAAGCACAGTTGGCTTCAACTGTACTAAAATATTATAATAACAGAAAGTGTTTTAAATTTTAGTTGGAAGAACTATAATTTGGTATTACGGAAGGAATACTTATCAGAACTGCAAAGTCAGACTATAAATACGTTTACAGAAATTCAGTTGAAGTCAAAATGAGTTGCAGCAATAAAATAATTTTTTTGACTGCAGTTTTTTCATTAGGGATGACACTTTGTTCTTAAAAATTTATGAAATCTTGGTATCGATTAATTTTGTAATTCACCAAATTTTAAAGTCGATGTTCCACTAATAATTTAATCGTATATCGATTTTCCTATCTCTAATTTCTTCGTAAACAAGTATTTAATATTTTTATGTTTTTTGCACGGATATAAAAACAAGGGAAAAACAATGCATTGGTATAACTTGTTTGCATTATTTTGCATTTAAAAGAACTAAGAACTAGTTTAATAAAATCGAATTGTATATATAACCAAAATAACGCTTTCAAAACGCTTTAAATGCGTTCAAGTACGATTCTAATATGGATGCTAGCGCTGTCTAGGACAGTGCTAACTGAACGTCCAGTTGCAGTCTCGCCAAACCAGCAGCAGCAACAACAAATGAATTATCATGCTCCCTGTGATCGCAGTAGAAAAGTTTTCACCATGGAATACGGAGAAATCAGCGATGGACCCGTCGGATTCAACTACACGCAAGACTCAC
Organism: Hydrotaea diabolus; assembly: GCA_963513945.1. Classification (NCBI taxonomy): domain Eukaryota; kingdom Metazoa; phylum Arthropoda; class Insecta; order Diptera; family Muscidae; genus Hydrotaea; species Hydrotaea diabolus. The sequence continues at coordinate 127,391,445 of OY740717.1, forward strand.
ACTGTGAATGGTTGATTAAGGCCCGCAATGATAGCCAATTTATAACCTTGTCATTTCATACCATGGGCACCGAGTGTTCCTATGATTATATCTACGTGTACGATGGGGATTCCTTCAACTCAACTCTTCTGGGCAGTTTCAGCGGGCGTACTCAGCCCCAGCGACTAGTTGCTCGGAGTGGCAGTGTAAGCATACATACATATACAAGATACCCTAATCGAATACTGAGAGCGAATAACTGTCGTTTTTCCGATTTCAGATGCTGATTCTTATGTATAGTGACACGAACTATGTGCTGGATGGATTCCGGGCATCTTACTACATATCCAACTGCCTAAATAATTGTCATAGTCACGGTAAATGTGTGGGTCACCAATGCGTTTGCCATGGCGAATGGGTAGGACCGGACTGTGAGGATGAAGTGTGTCCGAATAAATGCGGAGAGGCGCAAGGTAAAGGCAAATGCATAAAAGGAGTGTGCCACTGTGAGAAGGTAAGTTGAAATACAATGTCAATGGGAAGAAATCTTTGAAGTTTTGTATAAAAACAATGATAAAAATGTATGTATAGGTATAGGTAGGTAGTTTTAACGAATCGGATCTTTGTTGGATAGGTTAGCAACTGTCAACCGTTAAATTTATAATGCAACGCGTGGACTACAATTGATGGTTAACGTTTCAGCATGGCATTTGCAGTATTGAGCGATATGATTGTTGGTAATAGGTCTATCTTTGACGGGACCAAATTTTTGGTGCCCATGGACCACATGACTATCGTACAACTGATGACACATTCAGTTCATGAGGAAATTTCATTAATGTGTCTATTGTTGAAGGGGCCGATTTTTTGGTTGAGTCCCAACGAACCGTAGATCCAAATTGGCCTAAATCTTAAATGTAGGTAGATTTTTGAACCATTTGGATTTCAGAAACATATGATGGGGTAAAGGCTAAATCGGACCAAAAAGTGGCTAGTACTATATGTTTTCTATAGAAAGACTAAGAAGAAAAGAGTGTTTTAAAGTAATCCGTTGCTTTTGCGTACAGTCCTTATAACGCATATGTCTAAGATGCGTTTTTCGTTTGGACGGAATCGCGCGTTCAACAGATAGACAAGGCTAGATTGTCTTATAATTTCAAAATGATTACGAATATACAGACTTTATAGGGTCATAGATAAGTATTTCGAGTTGTTGCAGACGGAATAACTAACTTATTCTTCATCCTCTGGTGATTATATTGAGATAAAATATTAGTAAGTGTTGTGATAAGTGCGGGCCGAGAAAAAATGGCTGGTATATTCTCTAGAAGTTCGTGATAAATTCAGAAGACATGAAATTTTTAATTTACAATTAAGTATTTTGTCGTGTTCTTTTTATACTCTCCACTGAAGAGTAGCGAGTATAAGTAATTTGTCATGTGATTTTCTTGATTTTAAGATGTTATTAACGTTAACGTATGAATTTAACTCATAAATACTCAAATGAGAGTCCAGCAATTTACCCACCAGCATACAAGGCACCACAAAAAGTTCTTACAACTATGGAATGAACTGTTATGGAACAACAAGCAATGAAGGCGGTTGATCCGATGTACATACACCCTCACCCATATATGGATTTTAAATATTCCTTCGTTCCGACCTTCATTGCTTGAAGAGTTCCGATTTTTTGTCGTTTAAGTAGAAGGTGTTTGAATGGCGCGTTGTATATTTTTCTTAAAAAATATCATGGAGTTCAGTATTTAAGCGAATGTTACGCCGTGGGAGTCTAGTTATGTGGGTTATACTCTGCACTGACACAGTTTAATATATGCGGGAGGTACTAGAAAGGGTTAGCTCGGAATACTAATTAAGCTTATACCTCTGTTCTGAAGTATTGATTTTGGGCTAGATCGTATGAGTAGCATAACAGATATTTTAAAAATAAAAAAGTGGGCAGAATTATGCATTCGTGTGGGAGGTACCAGTGAGGGTAGTGTCAACACAGTTTATGATATTTAGATACCAAGCCAATATTAGTATGTTGGGGTGTTCACAGTTTAAGCGAATTTGACGCATTGAGGCACAAGTTATGTGGGTATTAATCTGCAATAAAACAGGATAATTCGTGTGGGAGGTGCAAGAAAGGGCTTGGCTAGGAGTCTTTTTTTTTGTTTTTCATGTTTTTCTTTTAACTTCATTCTTAAATATTGATTTTTAGTGAGATCGAGCAAACAGTATTAACGATAACCAAAGAATACCAAAGTTGGGCGTATTGGTACATTTGTGTGGGAGGTACTAGAAGGGATTGGTTCATTTTCAATTCCATAGACACTTTTGGAAAATATTTTGACATGGAAAATTTAAAACTAATTGGTAGCTCCTTTCGTGAGATATCGTGTGAGCCAGTCGCACAGACAGGCATGGCTCAAATGAAACATATGTAGGGCCTTAAATCCTTTTTCGATGCGTTACAATTTTTGTCCGTACCAAATTGATGACGGTATTTGCTGTCTCCAGTTCGTAATACCAAGGATTCTCATATCTTCTTTAACTTGTTCCTTCCACTGGAGTCTCGGTCTTCCCTGTCTGCCAGATAGGGCAATTATAAACCAGTTGAACGGGCTCTAAATTTACCTAAAAAATAATGTCAAACTAGAAATTATGAAAAAATGTATTCTTTATGGTTACGCATAAATAAATGTTTACATCACCCAAATTTACCCAAATTGCAAAATAGTATTATTTTTGGCATCGTGGGATTTTTTGTTGTGATTTGATTGATACCCCTGTATACGAGTACTAAAAGCCAGACCATATGTAAATTGTCCAAGATTTGCCAATCATATTATATGAGAGCGTTTGGCGATTGAAGTGTAACTTGTGCATAACCGGTGCATTCAGTTAAGTACCCACAATCATTTTTTTCGCAGGGATATTTTCAGTTCTTTGGCAATTTGATTACCACCGCGACATGAATTTCCCAAGAGATCTCATTGGTATCAATTAGACAAAGCAATAGTGCCAAATCAAGTTCGAAATAATTATGGGTATTCTAGAGCGGTTGTATGTTAAATCAGGAGGTACTGGGGCTTTATAAAATGTAAACGGATTTTTATTTAAGCTGGTGTCTGATCTATCATAATGAACTGTGCCAAATTGCATCAACATTGGATGCTGAATGTCGTTTTAGATATAAAAACAAAAAAAAAACTGTTGAACATACGTGTAGACCTGTATCTAAATCTGAACTGATTTTCTTCAATTTTAATAGCGTCTGTCCTTGATACAAAAATGAACTTCTGCCAAATTTCAACAATAGCTGGCAACACTTCGCACTCTCCTTCCCGAATTCAGAACCTACAGCTGTGAAAGCCACATACTACTCCCGTTTCCGACTAAATTTCGCACAGAGCTTTACTTACACCCATCGCTGTGAAATTGAATCATATCGGCTTTTTATGATAATTAAAAAAAACCGTTTTTAAAAATTATCTTTTTCGAAAAGTTTAAATCCCGGTTTTTGTGTAGTTGATCATCCTAAATAAACCTGAATAATCTGTCCCAAACTATTTATTGTCTTGCAAATGAGAACCAATTATTTCTATGTTTTATTTTATAGGGTTTTACTGGCAGACTATGTGATCTACATGAAAATCCTCCAGGTGGTAATTGGCGTTGGCTAGCAACTGATGCGGAAGGTATGACCGCTCGTGCAGCCCATACAGCTGTTTATATCGAAGAAGAAGATTCCCTTTATGTTTTTGGTGGCTACGATCTGAATAATGTAATAAGTACATTGCAAGTAAGTTATTGTCGAGTACTACAAACACTTTTTCTAATTCATATACGCAAATATCTGTTTCTAGATTTATCGTTTTCAAACCAGCCAGTGGGTGGACGAATGGGGTATTACGTTATACAATCGTCGACATTATTACCATCAACCAAAAATCGATCATACGTTATTAAAGGCTGTACTCCAACATAAAAATGAAGAAGAGGCCAAACTTTGGGGTCTTAACAGTGATGTGTCCATATTCCGCAACATACTTTACACTTTAGCTGAAACGAATCCATCAAAAGATATGCATTTGCGGCGTACTCGTAGTTCACCACTGCTAACAACTGTTAATGTCAATTCAACCGATGAAGAACTGTCAGAATATCTAGAAGATATATTAGAAGAAGTTACCGACCATAAGCCGCACGGTCGTTATGGTCATGCGGCCACAGCCGTTCCCGGCGGTTTTGTTCTCTTCGGGGGAAAACAATCGAACGGTAGTTTCTTTCGTGATTTGTGGTTCTATAATCGTACTGAAAACGGTGGTAAATGGAAGCAACTGGCATTGCAATCAAAATTAAAACCACCGTCGATGGCAAGGCATACCCTAACATATGCTGCAGATTATTTGTACATATTTGGTGGTAGTCTTGAAACAGGAGAATTCTCATCAGAGTAAGTTGTATTCGTTTTATTTTATTAAATTAGAATTACTATCACCGAAATATAAGTTTGTTTGTTTATTTTTTAAATTCAGTTCCAATAGTTGAAAATCCGCATGGTCGTAGATGGACATATTTTCATGAAATGAGCCGAATACACTGGTGAAATTTGTCCTGTAGTGAATGAATCACCCTGTCATTTTTCAGTGCAGCGCACTGAGCAATTTGTTGATTGCAATGTTTGATCAATATGAATTGGGCGATGCATTCTTCTTTTTAAATTTTTCCAATATCTACAACACCGCAGATGTTAATTTGCAATTGGAAGTAATCATATCTGGTTTGGCTTCTGTTCATTCCAATGAGGAGGAAAAAGATTGAATTGTAAGAGTGATAAAATATCCATATGGGATCTGGCCTATTAAGCTTTTCTTAAGAGTAGAGGTGATGTCAATTGAAAAAATTGTGTAGAACCAAGAAAGTTATTGGAAGAATTAAAAGGGAAACTCTTGCCGGTAGCAATAGTTCTAAGACGTTGTGGAATCTTCTTCGAAACAATGGTTTGCTAAAAGATATCTTATCACCAGAGATGACCAACGTTGATTATTATTTATTAATAATCAACTGACTAATTCGGCTGACAGTAGTTTTTTTACCCAAATTATAGAGATGATGAATTCTCTTTTTATAACGCGTCCTCTATTGACTTCATGCAGTCTTTTATGTTATAGTTGTATTTTCGTACATATTGAATTATAACCTCCTGATAGGAAAGTAGCGAAAGTGACGCCAATTCAAAAGAGGCATGTTATTGTGGTTTCCGAAACGACAGAAGTGCATCTGCTCTACACTTAATAAAAAAGAATACTCATCAAAAAATCTGTAGGGGTTTGTCTTTGGATTTAGAAAAGGCCTTTGATAGGGTAGATTATGGAAGTTCGTTAAACAAATTGCATATGGGTTTTTGACTTGGCCAAAGTACATGTAGTTTAATGCTATCTTATTTATGTGGTTAAAAACAAATTTGTTTGTGCTGTTTATTAATGATCTTTTCAAAAGTTAAGCCGAATGGTGTACACCATACTCTTTTGTTGATGATGTTCAGTTATTATTTTCGGAGACATTTTTGGATGTTTTACAAGCCAAAACTGATTATGTTTATGTTTAGTATAAATCCTTCTAAAAAAAAACACTACTGTTTTCATCATCCTCTTCTATTAGCTTAGACTTGCAATACAATAGTTTTTCTTTGTTTTTTTAAGGAAATTTAGGGTTATTTTTATATATTTCACTTAGTTTTTTTTATAACATACTGCAATTCTCTTGTAGTTTATGATGTTCTATTTAACAATTTGATACATATTGAAATAAAGCTTTAATTGGCCTCCAAAGGGCTTTGAATTACATGTCAATCAAGAAATTAAAAAATATTGATTTCCTGGCGGAATGTTGATTGGTATTTTTTCTGTATTTACCACACACTCCCAGCACTCCGACATCAAATCAAACTGTGTATACTAATCATTTCCTTAATTTTGCTTACTAGATTAAAGCCATAAATTTAAATGAAAAGATTTAAAAATAAGTAATAATGTCTATTTTTTGATTGTTTAATAAAACGCCCCAATTACCAACATTGCATGGCATTCAATTGTAATATTCAACACATTTTTAATATAATTAAGAACTCAATAACCAATCATTGTTTTTTTCATTTTAGCATATATCGTATACGTTGGCCTATCTCTAATCCCGATATTGACGAAGAGTTTGAATGGGAATTTATACATCCTCGTGGAGGCAAGAAATTAGACGTACGTTTGGCAGCTCATACTACGGTCTACTATAAAGCTACAAATTCTCTAATCGTTTTCGGTGGTATCATGACCAGTTTGGCACGCTTTTCTAAATTATCCGATAGAATTTTTGCATTTCAATTAGACAAATTGCATTGGACGGAAATATTATATCCACGAACAGCACTCCGAGATACAAATATTCCCCGTGAACGTGCTTTTCATACGGCAACTGTTAGTGGCAATTATATGATTGTTTTCGGTGGCTACACTCATCGTCATAATAAGGATGAAATATGCTATGACAACCAAATGTATTGGTATCATCTATCCTGCCATATTTGGATAAACCAAGAAGTATCGACAGAAGATAACATTTATCCAAAGAAACAAGGTGTTTTTGCTCATGCCGCCGCCCTGAGGAAAAATAACACGCTATTGATTGTAGGCGGTTATCATGGCAATGTCAATGCCGATTTATTTGCTTATGAGTTGCCACAGGTATTGAGAGTCAATGGAATATTTGGATATAATCCTGAGATGGCTTGTCGGTATCACACCTCACACACAGCGTGTCTGTCGAATCCTGAATGCGGGTGGTGTTCAGCGGATAGCAGCTGTTATGGTCGCACCATCGGTGCCAACTGTACAAGCAATTTGCAAACTTCAAGATGTCCAGGTATATGTCCCTCTCTCGGCGATTGCCACTCTTGTTTGGTGCATGGCACTCAATGGACCAAGGTATTAGAAAGCAACGACAATTACCTTTCGGTGGCCAGTAAATTGGGATTAAATGAATGTACTTGGTGTGTTCAAAATGCAAAATGTCATCATCGGGACGACAACTACGGCATATGCGGTGAAGATACTCCATCTCACAGTCCAGGTTGGTGGGGTGAAGAAGGCACTGAGATACGCCAGCCCTCACAGTGCACACAAAATGACCGGAGACCGGGCTTGACATATGTTAAGTATCACTACCCAGTAAATTTGACCATGCCTGACTTTGTAGCTATAGTAAATGCGACCATGGTTGATTTTGCTTCGCCAACACCTACAACACAGTATGAACAAAAAATGGAGGGGGAAATGCTGGCACGTCTCTTGGGCTTTGTGCGACCACAAAAGCATTGGGAAGAGGAACCTACACAAATACAAGTATGTACGAGTTATTCAAACGCAATTCTCAAAGCCGGACTAGGCCGGGATTTGAATACTCTGAAAGAACTAACAAAACAGGCGTTTAATCAGTCGGACTGCACTAATGTCGAAATACCTAGCACCGAGCAGCCTTTTCTCATTGACTTCCAGGCACGTCGTCGTATCGCTTTAAATAATATATACAATACCTACCAAAAGACGAAAATGGAACTGCAACACAGCTACCATGGCAACTTCAACGCATTTACTTTTGAATATCTGGAACCATACTATTCCGGAGAAAATTGCACCCAATACACGAATTGCTTACAGTGTTTAACGGATAATGCATGTGCTTGGTGCTCCTTAAAATCGGAATGTATGCCAAAGACCGTGAATGAGACGGAAGCTTGTAGTCTCGAAAATAACACTAGTCATAATTCGTCATTCGTACTGTGGGAGTATCTAATTAACCAACCTAGCCACTGTGCAAACTGTTCCAATTATGTTTCCTGTGAAGAATGTGTGGATTCCGGCCTATGTGAATGGTGGGCAGAGGAAGCTCGATGTGCGCGTTTGGGAAAGTCAGAGAATAGTGTTAGGACTTTAGATCAATGTCCGGTCCAATGCAGATTGCGCACTAACTGCCAGGATTGCTTAAATGAAAGAGGCCGTTGTGTTTGGTGCGAAGCCAGGTCTTCTTGTTTTAGTTTTGCCGTCTATACCAGTGAGTACCAATTTGGTATGTGTCGTGAGTGGTTGGACCAATCGGTCAGTCCTCATCAAATCGAGAGTGATGGCAGCGGTATAGCACACTCCAGGTCATCCGCTTTGATTCCCATTCATCACCAAACTGAAGTCCCTAAGCAACAGTGCAAATCGTGTGCCCAATATCGCAACTGTACAACGTGCTTACGAACTCTCAGCTGTGGCTGGTGTTTCGATCGTGATAATCCTATAGAGGGCAAATGTATGCAGGGCGATTTTAGCCGACCCTTTGGCAACTGTTCGTTAGCACTGAATAGTTCGTACGTACATGATGCAGAATGGGCCTATGCTCAGTGCCCAGATGTAGATGAATGTGGTTTGGGCTTACATGATTGCCATAAAGAGGCAAAGTGTACCAACACTCATGGTTCGTATAACTGTCATTGTCGAAGAGGATTTGTAGGAGACGGTCGTCTATCATGCTTGAGAACGTGCTTCGAGACATGTATTCATGGATACTGTTCTGGCTCCCCGGATTACCTATGTCGCTGTGAACTGGGTTGGACTGGAGCGGATTGCTCTATAAATTGCGGATGTCACAATCATTCCACTTGTATTGAACGTGTGGGTAAATGTGACTCTTGTCAAGCGTGGACAGAAGGAGAACGATGTGAACGCTGTCGACAAGGTAGCTATGGAAATGCCACATCCGCCGCTGGTTGCACACCGTGCGAATGTAATGGTCATGGCAACCAGGATCTAGGAATTTGTAATGTCAACAATGGCGAATGTTTCTGCAAAGATAACACAGAGGGAATTAAATGTGATAAATGTTCGCCCGGATTTTATGGTGATCCCAAGGATGGTGGCCAATGTTATTATCAGTGTGAGTCACGAGGCGTTTTGCGGAACATTGGCAGAAGTGGCATTGGTTCATATAAAGCCTACAAATCTCCATGGGGAGCTAAACTGGAAGTAAAGGAGTGTTTATGGATTTTGGCACCAAAAACATTGCATGCGGAAAAGTCCCTGCTGCAAGTAGAATTCGAGTGGAACTCGTTAGCCATGGATTGTGATGACAACGCTGTGTACATATACGATAGTTTACCCGACTTGACCGGAGTCTCTCAACAAAACCAACTGATTTCGGTGGTGTGCAACCCCTATACCTCCTCACACATCATTGAGGCAAGATCCAGCCATGTTACGGTATACTATAAACAAGGAGGTGGTCTACGAAAACACTTTGGTTTCAATGCCCTTTATACGGTTAAGAATTGTGTGGCCAACACATGTCTACATCCTCACATATGCGACGATCAGCTGAGGTGTATTTGTCCGGCTGGATACGTGGGACCAAAATGTGAGATTGAAATATGTCCACGCAATTGCAATGCTAAGAGAATGCAGGGTTATTGTGATACCGACTATGGTCGTTGCATTTGCAATCACGGTTGGGGTGGCAAAGATTGCGGCACTTCCAACAAACTAAATCAAATTACGGTCACCGAACTGTTCAATACAATGCTGCTCTCTGAATCCTATGAACACTTGCGTAAAACAATTCCTCGCTTTGGTCATACTGTATGTGCCGACCGACGTGGATCTCTGTGGATGTTTGGAGGTTATTCACCATCCCATGGGCCTCTCAATGATTTTCGACAATTCGATACTAAAAATGGCACTTGGATGCAGGTTACAGTAGAATCCACACCAGAAGATAAAATGCCCTTAGGCAGATATTTCCATGCCGCTGAAATCTTTGTAAAAAAGCAAACAATTTTCATATACGGCGGCATAACCACTACTGGGGTGTCTACATCTCCCAAACCAGAGATATTATCAGATTTTTGGCAATTTTCGATACAAAATCAGCGATGGTCTGAACTGGATTTATCGGGACATCGCATAAAACCACCGGCACTTGCAGGCCACACCCTTACATATACTCGTAATAATGAAAGGGAGTCGTTAATTCTTATAGGAGGCATGACTTTGAATAAGTCCCGACAGCTGGAATTGTGGGAATTTAACCTGGAAACCTATAGGTGGGAGCAGCTATTGGCTCTAGGCGTTCGGATGCCAGTACTATATGGCCATACAACAGTGTATCATGGCGAAAAGCACATCTTATATGTGTTTGGCGGTTATTCGACAGAGCCTCAGAACAAACTTTACGCCTTACATTTGCAAAAAATGACGTGGTCTGAATTGCCGCCATTCAAGGATCTAAACCGCCCCGAGTCGCTTTTGCCCAGAGCTCGTTATTTTCATTCGGCCGTGACTACTGATCAGTATATGATAGTGTATGGCGGTCGAAATTTTCCCTACAACTCTAGCGATGTCCTCATCGCCTATGTTTACAACTGTAACCAATGGATACGTTTGACCGAGGACGTAAACATTGTAGGACAATTACAGATCTCAACATACGCCGAAGATATTTCCATAGATCATGAAAATAATGCAGTGTATGTTATTGGTGGGTGGGATGGCAGTGCAGCCCAAAGCCATGTCACCAAGATTATTTTACCTAATGATATTTGTCAGCTATGGAGTGCCGGAAAGTATTTATGTCGTCATTACATGGGATGTAGCTTTTGTTTCGTTTCGTCGAATTTTGTAACATCCTCATTTTGCTTCTCTCGTGATACACACAATGGTGTTTGCAACAATGGCAATGGTACTCTGGTTTATAATAACGGTGCTGCCTGCGACGACGCGTGGATGTCTAGACGTAATTGTTCCAGCTTCACCACCTGCTCGGCCTGTTTGGCCTCATGGCCATCCCATGTTGAGACAACGCCCGTATGCCAATGGTGTGACGAATGTGGTATTAAAGGAAGGTGTGTTCCGGCCGGAGTCGATTGTGAGCGACGCGTCGCATGGTGTTCAAAAGAAGTTAGTGTGGGTCTTTTAAATCTGTGCCCACAACCGCAGTGTCATACCCTTCATTGTGAAGCATGCGTTCTTAACGAGAACTGTGAATGGGCCCAAAATGAACTCGGTACCATTGAATGCATTACCAAGGAATTGGTTGAACAAAACCAATATAAGATTATTGGTCAATGTCCTTTGCCATGTCATCATTATCACAATTGCTCTTCCTGTTTGACAAACGATGATAACGAACAACCAAAGGATTGTAAGTGGTCGACAATGATGAATACCTGTTTGTCGCCCCAAACACAGCCACTTTTGTGTGCCGGAGGTGTGTGTGGTTTGGTACTTGAGGCAAATGAAACGGATCACTGTCCTGAGCCTTGTAATGTATATACCCAATGCTCGACCTGCTTGGAACATGCTCATTGTGGTTGGTGCGCCAGAGAGGGTTGCAACGGCGATGGCATTTGCACTGAGGGTTCGCTAGAAAATAAACAAGAGTATCCTTCGGGGTCCACGTGTGACTTAATCTACAAATCTTTACGCAATGACTCCATACTAAATCATACAGATGTTGTCTCCTGGAATTATGTCAAATGTCCTGTAGAAAATGAATGCATGAATGGTCACCATCATTGTCACCCCGAGTCAGAGAAATGCATTGATACCGCCAACGGCTATCATTGTGAGTGTGGTGAAGGATATCGCCCCGACAACGATACCTGTATTCCAGTATGTAGTCAAGGATGTGTTCGCGGCAACTGTATACGGCCTAATGTCTGCGAATGTGACTTCGGTTATGTGGGATCCAATTGTAGTATTCAATGTCTATGTAATGGCCATTCCAATTGTAAGGGCCCCAATTTATTAGATGTATGTATAAAGTGCCATAACAACACAATGGGAGTGCAATGTGAGAAATGTCAGCCTTTATTTGTGGGTGATCCTAGAGAAGGTAGAGCTTGTGTACCCTGCCTTGAGTATTGTAATAGACATACAGATTCATGCATAGCCCATGACTCCGATCCTGGCTATATTAATATGACGCGCGCAGAACTGGAGCGTCATCTCCCCGAAGGGCCGCTGGCTAATGCGACATGTTTGAGGTGTGCCAACAATACTGCTGGCGAACGTTGTGATACTTGTATTGTAGGATATTTTCGCGGTTCCGAAGATCATCGCAAAGAGTGCAGGCCATGTCAATGTCATGGTCATGGAAATGTTTGTGACCCCGTTACGGGTGAAAAATGCAATTGTGGTAACAACACCGAGAGTGATGCCACATGTACCGCTGGCGGAGGCAAAAATTCGGCTCATTTGTGTTGGAGCGTTCAATGTTCGAAATGTCGTGATTCGTATGCTGGTAATCCCATCGATGGTCATCAGTGTTATAAACAGATAACAGTGGAGTCAAGGATGTGTTTTGACGCAAAGCCCATAGGTAAGTTAAACCATACACTACAATCATTGATCATTGGTTAGGAGAAAGTTTTTTTTTTGGTTTTAATGCAATTCCACATTGGCCGAAAATTGTACAAATGTATTTCCGAAGTGAACGACTTTAAATGTTGTTTTTGTGATCTAACATTGGTCATGTGCTTATTAAGACTAATAAAATATCTTGGCAGTTTAAGATAATCTCATAGAGATCACAAAGTAGTCATTTGAAAAAAATTTTTTCAGAAATTTATAAGCTGATACACTCATTTCCCTTCTTATACAATCCTTGTAACCCACTCTTAAATCCGATTTAGAACTTATAACATTTCGTAGCGACGCCCTTTCCACCACGCAAATGACGTCGTCTTTGCCAATAAGAGTTTGATCCCTAAGCCAAGAAAAAGCTTCTTTATAAAATTCAGTAGACGTTCGGAGCCGGCGTTACACTGTAGGTCCCGGTGTATCGTGCACAGCTCACTGATTTGAAAAAAATTTCCACGTTTGTTTTTTCATGTGAAGGGAATAGCTAGATTACTCTATAATTAATTCGTTAGCGACCTAACCTAACTATAAAATGTTCGAATTTATTCGTGCCTTCTCTAGTTACACCTAGGTTCATCTGTCCAAACGCAAAGTTCGTTTAGAAAGCGTCAGCACTTTATTATAATTCCCTGCCGTACTGTGTGTGTAGCCTGTAAGACATATAGTAGGAAATGTGTCTAATTTGTCTGTAATATTTTTTCCCCAATATCAGTATGTATTTTCTTAATATAAATTTGTATTATCTCATATCAATTTGTATTTTCTCAATATCAATTTGTATTTTCTTAATTTTAATTTGCGTTCAGTTTTCATTTGTAAATTTAATTTTTTTTTCTCAATTTCAATTTGGGTTTCTCAATTCTACCTAGTAGTTTCTCAATTTCAATTTTTTTATTTTTATTATCTCAATTTTAATTGTCGTTTCTCAGTTTCAAATGTCATTTTACAATTTCAATTTGTTTTATTAATTTTAATTTGAGTTTCTCGATTTCAATTTAATATTTTCGGAATATTTTCTCGATTTCAATTTAATATTTTAATATTAACTCGGAACGTTTAACAAATATTAACTGAAAAATGTCCACATTATTTGATTAACATTACAATTCCAAATAATTTTCTCCAAACACACAGAACGATTTTCTAAGTATTAATACATTTGCGAAATCTTTATATATATTTCAGAGGAATGCAAGGCTAAGCCAGCTGCGCTCAAGCCAGGGCAGACAGTATTTTTTGTGATACAGCCGCGTTTTATGAACGTTGACATTCGTGTCATAATTGATGTAACTCAGGGTGAGTTAGACGTTTACATGTCACCTCAAGATGATTCATTTATTGTGGAGACCAATGATACCAGCGGATATCATGAAATATATTTGGACAACCGTTATAATTGGGGTCCCAAAATGAAACGCTCCCATCCCCTTAACGTAGCACAGCCGAAATACGACAATGCAACATCGTTTTCTAAGTTGGTTATGAGCGACAAACGCAATAGCTACTATGTGCCACACATACAGGATTGTAAAAGTCACGGGGGTCATAGCTTTTATGTCAAAGATCAACACGCCAAGGATTTGAGTACTCACGTTACACTAAACCATTGTAACACTTTGCTGCGATTGTTTGGCTTGAAAAATCGTTTGGTGTTGACATTGCCACAGCATGCTCACAATTTAAGTGCTACCAGGTTCTTTATAGCACTACGAGCTAGTTCAGGCCCAGAACCCAGCTACGGTTCGGTTGTGTTCCGACAAGATCAATTACACATTGATCTATTTGTATTCTTCTCGGTATTCTTTTCGTGTTTCTTTTTATTTTTGGCTGTATGTGTGGTCATATGGAAAGTGAAGCAAACGGCAGATATAAGACGAGCCCGGCGTCAACATGTTGTTGAACTATTGCATTTAGCTAAACGTCCGTTTGCGTATGTATTCTTAGCCTCAAATTCCTTTGATCTAGATAGTCCTCATCCAACAACATCGTCGGCGACTGCATCCGCGTCAGCGTCTGCATCCGCGAATAGTAGAGTTGTACGTAGTGCTACGGGAGCCCGTTCAAGAAATCAAAATCAAACGACAACTAATAGCCAGTTGCCTGAAGTATTGTTAATTACCATCGAACCTACAGCAGATAATTTGGCGGCGGTAGGAACTGTATTTGTCAGCTTGCCTGGTCGTTATAAAGCTCCCTTAAGTATGGCTTTAGGTTCGACATTGATATCATATCCGCCACGTTTGTATCAAGTAAATAACCGACACTACACTCGACCCCCCAGGGGAAATTCAGCGCCGGCAAGCGGAACTGGTAGTGGAAATGCGACAGCGGCGACAGCCAGACAAAATCGTCAAGGTGCCACGGTAGACGATGCGTTACCTGTATATAATCTCAATTTGTAATAGGCATTTATCGATCAACGTCAACATAACAACAATGGAATTTACAAAAGACAAATACTACATACCTACCATCTATCTTTAACAATGAACAGCATAAGAAAACCACTTCCGCGAATACCACAAACCATGGCGTTCAACTTTAGTCTAATCTCTAGTGAATTGATGAACATTTTCATGCAAACATATGTAAGTAAAAAAACTAAAAACCTTTTGTATATTATTTGTTTAGTTCTAAGAAAGTCTACTTTAAGTACGTATAACCAGTGTTGGAAATATTTAAATAAGTTAATGGTGTAACGTCGTTTTACTCCTTAGTTTTGCACATTTTTTTGATGTGTATTTTAAATGTTCACACAAAACAATATGTCTGTCTATCTACTTTTGTAAAGTCTTAAATCGTACTAATTCTAAATTTTGGAAATTGTCCGTTGGCTTCTTATACATACTGTTTTGCGCAGACATAACTATCATTAGCACCTTTATTGTGAATTAAAAAATGATTATGGGAGAATTATGTTTGAAATTCCACAAGTGTTAGTCCGTGCACAACAGTTTAAAGCTCTGGAATTCCGATTACAAACTTTAACTCACTTCCAATCAAAAATTTGAGGCTTAAAAGCCACCTTTTTTTAACGAAATACACATTCGTTATTAGTTGAAACGATACCATTTTGTCGCAGTTAAAAAATGTTATGGCCTCGTCAGGATGTAATAAAAAAGAAACCCATCTATGAAATTCAATGCGAATAGGTGAAATGATGTGTGTGTATAAAAGGACAAGTTTTAATAGTGGCATTTATAGGGAAGATAAGATTTCTGGTGGCAGCAATATATATTTGGTATGATTCCTTTTACTTAGCAATTAGACACAACACGACTACCATATGTCCTATATAACATTTACTATACGTTACCTGTGTTAATCGGCGTTACAAATAAATATACATATTTTAATTTAAATATTTTTATAATTAATTGAAGTATATGGTTACATATCAGATGTATCGAATATATATGTATGACTGATTTTTTCCGTAGTTCGGAGCATTTAAGAACAATTCTTGTTTTCCCCATTTTATTTTTGTTTGATTTTAAAGTCAGAAAACAATTGGTTAAGATATTTTAACGCGCAAAGATGCCTTTAGAAGATAATCTCTAAAAGGATTAAGGACCAATTCATTAAAATGTACTGATGGTTTAAAATTCTTTAAACCAATTGTAAGTTTCTATGAATATGGAGGTAATAATATATTCAAATTTCTTGTAAAAAAATGAGAAAAAACGAACCCATAAATTTTATTATTAACACATACTGTTTGTCTTAATTTTCTTTCATAATTATGTATTTTTGTTAGATTCTATTTATTTGTTTTCTGCAATAAAAAGTAAACACATTGGGGTAATTTTAGGGAGGAAAAATATTTTATTAAAAGGGGGCAATATTAAGAAATATTTTTTTTTTTGAAAAAAAAAATTTAATAATAATTTCTAAGTGATTACCTTCCAAATGGATTTTCGTTCGTCAAAACATCTTAATTGCACCAGAAGCGACATTTTTGTAATAAGTTTTAAGAAAATTATCTAAGACTATTAAGAATTTTACCCGCATTGCCCCTCATATTTGATTCATCGCTAGAAATACTTCTTCTTTTCAATTTTAGCGTCATCAAAGGTCATAGCACCGAAAATCCAAATTAAGGATTTAAGAAAGTACAAGAAATCCATACTTTACCCATATTTAAAAACGGAAATACTTTTCGAATTTCCTAGGCGCGCACTGGAATAGGTACGAATTTGATTCCTTTTAATTCCCGTACGTTTTCATCTACAAAAAATCCTTTCCATTTAGATTCCAAGATATAAGAAGAGTTTGTTCCCTGTATTTCGGATATAGCTTCAACTGTTTCTTCCTGGCATCGGTTATTCACTTGATAATGAAGGATACATATTTCCTGTTTATACCCCCATAAAGTTCGAATTTCAAACAAGCCCTTCTTATCGAGCGTCGACATCTGGATTAAATCTCATGATTCTAGCTTAAGCAGTTTAGCCTGGGCAGTGACCAGTCAGTCAGTCAGTAATGTAACAAATTAATATAAATAGTTTTAGCACTATAATACTCAAACAGAGTTTTCAATTTTAGATTTGGCGAGGCCTAGTATTCTCCTAAAACCATTGCCACGCATATTCTAGTACCTTTAAAATAAAATCGAGAATTTGACTTCTTTTGGCATTCTTGTATATATCTTTACTAGCTTAATCGACAAACGTTGTTTTTCCTTCAAATTTTATTTTCAATGGAAGTCTGAATTTTTAATTAGTGATTTGTATGGGAGGTACCACGCGGCTTTATCTAATTCCGCCCACATTTCCAGCAGAACTTAGAATATGTACAGTAGACCATCATGCCAAACTTTGTTCAAATACCGTTTACAGGAGCAGAAATAATGGATTTTTATCTTGTGATACACATAAACCATCTACAGACCATCCCCAACGTACCCTAAAATTTTGTACCAATTGCCAGCTTTCTAGCTCAAAAAAAAGTTTTGTCACGCCACCTCCGCCCACAGTCCAAAAATTCACATTATCTTTTTTCCTTAACCTTCGCGTATCAATTATGAACAAACCCGCAGAAGGAAGTATACAGTTTGCCCCAGCCGTTTTTTTAAGTTTTATCGCATAACATTTTTATATATATAGATTCTACTACCATTCTTATGATCTTGATAATAATCAGTTAGTACTTATGAATAGAAACCAGATGACAGAAATAAGGCATCCTAGTCACCAACTTTTTAGGACCTTCCACATAAATGGCTTTTTCACATGACCGATTAAAAACCACATAACTTGTATCCTAATATTTTAAAATTGCTTATATGATAAATTCCAAGTTTGACAGGATTTTGATTTTGTTGGAATTTTAGATAAAAGTTAACACATATATTCGCTTCGTTGCTGCCTGTCATATAAAACCTCAATTGTGTCTAGATATTGCTTGCTTCAAATTTTTAAGCATATCAAAGTTGGCATATGCTAGCATTTTCGGAAAAAATACCTGTGTTTGAGGTCAAATATGTTAGGAACGTGGAATCAGAAGTAAAAAAAATGAGATGTCACCCGAAAGATATCGCCGTCCTCTTAACATGTCCTGCATGTCCTTGTTCGACATAACTCTACCTAAAGGATATATCCTTGATCTTATATATTTCGAAAAAGGAAATTATATTACTTTTAAAGCCATGGCGAATCCACTCTGAAATTTTCGCAGCTAGTAGATCAAATAATTATAAATTTTCTGATAACATTTTTGAAAAAATATATTTTTTTGAATATTCAAGGCTCAGGGATACGAGTATATCCTTAATTAAGAGGGTTATGTCGAACAATGATATACAAATTGTTTATACAATCGTAAAGAGGACATTATTTGTAAACTCTAAGACGGCTATATTTTCCTTAAAATGCTAGTCTAGGACAACTTCAAGATGCTGTAGTTAGGTGTCATAAGACAGGCAGCAACTAGGAAAATATATGTATGTGACAAGTTTCATTCAAATAGTAAAGGTCATTTTTCATAAGTTCAAATTTTGGGTTGATTTTATTTCGAACCACCCTATGTTGTAAACTCTATCGTCATGACTGCTTTGAAAGCGTTTATGAAGTTGCCGACACCTCTCATGCAACTGAACATTACACCCACTTTCGCATTCTAAAACTTTTCTAAATTAGTTCTTGAATGACTGTGGAATACACTAGCCGCCCCTTCCACGCAAATGAAACTATCTGCGCTAACGTCTTATTCGCATATATAATTAAAATCCTGATTCATCATATTTTTAGTTTAAATCTATTGTAATTTGTTTGAAAATGACACCCGAAACCCGTTCAAAAAAATTCAGTGGATTTCTTACGTATGTATATGCGAATGAGGCATCACATTTTCATGCAGACTGACAGCCAAACACCGATTAAAACTTAATCCAGTTGATTTCGTTTTTTTAATTGCCATATGAGATAAAAAAAAACTAATACTAACAAGCATTTTGCTTCAATTGCATTTTCTGTAATTTATTACTAAGAAAGTTGCGTGATAATCTATCTTTTTTCTATATCCACAGTCCTGATTCAATATTCAAGCATTTATACTTAATACGACCTCGACCTTGAATATTGAATTAGGATAGTGAGTCCAATTATTTTTGTTCAGGCGTAAGATAAATGGTGGTTGCCACGCCATATTCTTCTACCTCATATATACAAGTGACTCTTTGCGTTATTTTTGTAAAAACCCATTAAAATTTTTTCCTAAACTCTAAATTTAATGGTACATTATTGCTCGACGACGGATAATAATTTTAATTGGGAATCATAGCTGCATGTGTTGCCATTATGAAGGTGTAGGCCATGCCTAAATCACTATCGGAGAGACAGGGTTTGCCTGAAAGTATCTGTAGACCAAACTGTTTTCGTATTAAGTCCGATTATGCCTGGCAGTGGCAGAAAAGAAGTTCAGTTGTCTCCTCCTCCTCTTCAATGTTCGCATCCCCCACAGAAGTCGTTATATTGTAAACGCAGTCTCTAAGCGTTGACGACCGAACGTTAGTGGCCGGTGTTGATCGCAATGAGGTTTCTAAGATGGATCCTTGGCAGATTTATCGCAGTCCGCATTCTCTGCTTATCCATACAAGGCCAGATCTTTCATGACAATGAGGCACGATTTTCGTCATATAAGCTGTTTACCCTTCGCAAGAGGAATGCCACCAATGTCCCTATATCTAGGAACCCATATTAGGGTTACCGACGAATGTCTCGCTATGTCATCCACAGACATCCGGCATTCTTGAAAACTTTTGTAAACATTCTCTAGGGATTTCATTTAATGACCGCTTTACTGTCAGTAAATATGAAGAACCTGCAAATTAACCATAATACTATACCTGCCGCGCTGCATATTTGATAGACCTGATTTCAGCTTGAATAATGCTGCATTAGTCCGGTGGCAATTAAATTAAGTTGAACCGAGTAGATTCCACATCCAACTCCTCTTAGTGACTTTGATCTGTCAGTGCATATTTGGATTGTAATCTCTGGGATACGGAGGCCAATCACGTAGACCGATTCATCCGGTATTCTCTTCTCAAAACCAAAATCGAAAATAGCTGCAGAAGTCACTTAGTCGACAGGAAACCCCATATTGACTACACCAACAATTTTAGCATGGTCAAAATGCTATATTGATAGCTGTATTCCCATATACTTGTTGGGCCAAAATGTCTGCGGGAAGCCAGTTTAGGATAGTGAACAGAGCTTTAAATGGAGTCGTTCTTAGCGCACCTGTTATCATTATTCCCAGTTGAGGCCAATGGCCTTTTGGTAGCAATATAAAGTAGCTGCCGCCTTAGTCGTCCTTGTCTGTGTGTTCAGGTTCCACTTTACTTTGCTATTCTGCACTCGTCCAAAATATTTGGAACTATTATATAACGAAAGAGTTACCCAATCAATGGTGGGATTAATGGGTCTTTGCTTCGCCTAGTGAATAGTACCAGCTCTAGTGAATAGTATCAGCCCTTATCGCCGACACCATTTTAGTAGTAACTTTAGACTCCAGTGCTTCCGTTAGCATCTTTGGATCCTTACCCGTGGCTGCCACCACCACATCATCCACATATATAATTGTCTTGCAGCACATCCTTTCCATGGCTTTCTAAACGGAGTATTGATGTTATGATTCTACAGCAGTGGGGAGAGTACACCTTCATGTGGTGTTCCCCGTACAGCCAGTCTGGAAATATTAGAGGGGCCTGTAGTGGACTCAATGCGCCTATATTTCAGACAGCATAATTTATTCTTAACTGTCCCATTGTGTGAATGAACGATTCCGGCCATCTTCTTTATCCAAGTACTAGTGTGTATTCCTTGTAGTGCAGAGACCTTTCTTTACGGCCAACCACCGAGTGCAGTGCAGTATCGGTAGATGCAATAGTACATTAATTAGAAAAAACGTAGATTAGAAAAAGTATTTTACTTTAAAACAAAGTCAAGAAGTTGCACGAACAGTTTTATGTCAGCGGTTAGAAGGCCTACTAGCAAGGCAGAAGACTTTCCCTTCGAATGCAATCCTTATTTAAAATTTAGATATGGTGTCATTGGAAGGATATATCTGCAAATCTTTCTTCTCTTTGCAGAGCATTAAGCAGGTCGGCGAAAAGAATAAACCGGAAAAAGATACAAATTTTCAACTTTTTATTGAAAACTGCTGTTTATTCGACTATTACAATAAGAGCCTTTTAAAATCAATACCCCCATTGCTGCCTTCTCTTTGTAAACCTTTCTTAAGGTAGTGGAGTGTGAATGTTTTCCGGATCTTTCAGAATGTTAGTTGATGAAAGATTCATGTCTTTTGGATATTTCTAAATGCTTGTATAATGCCCCTTATAGGGCTGACATACCATGCGAACGCGAATGTGTATCGAATTCGTAAACAGCTAATCGGAAGGTGTAAAGTAGTTTTGCTGATATATACTTATAGAAGGCATATTTAAAGGTCTACATAAAAATTACTTGCGAAACAAAAAAGTTTATCGAAGGTTTTTGAGAAAATCATACACCACCAAGTCAAAATTGGACAGATTCTCCATGAATTTCTACTTTCAAACTAATCTCTTTACATAGTTGTTTTCCTTTTAACTTCTAGTTTAAGACTTGATCGATATGTATTTGAAAAGTTTCGTAATCATCATTCTAAACGGGTACTTTTTGACAAATTGGTGTTCAACAAAATGTTTGTGTGTGTAAACTGATTCTCTTGGTATTATCCAAATCTTATTTCATTCCTCTTTGTAATATCATATGTACATGATATGCGATTAACTTTTTTTAGTGTAAGCCACAAAAGTGCAATAATCTCGAACACACAAATCACATAATACACTATACTAATTATCTAATCGAATAACGATATCTATATAAGTATATAATATTACGTCAATTCTATTAATAAAAAAATAAATCAATCAATATTTGAGACAGTTTTATGCAAATGATGACACAAACCAATACAATAAATATACCCCACAAGAAAAAATCTCAATATCTAAATCCATATTATGATAAATATAAAACAATAATAATAATTTTAAAATGTAAGTAGTATTTACATACATACATAAATTCAGAATCAATATTCACATGTGTTGAATAACCCAATCGAACAAATTTTTCATGCAAAGAAACATCCAAGTTTTGTATAATGTATATATTAAATATTTTAATTTAAAATAAGAACTGAACCATATGAACAAATCATCTAAGTTGCTCAAAATGTATTTTGTAAATGTATTTGAAGTTTTGTGTTTTTATATTTGTTAAATGTACTCATGTGCATGTTGGGTAGAACGTTTTTATTTAGTAATATTATTTACTTTAGGTTAAATTTGAATAATTCGAATGAAGGATAGTGTGACTTACGTGAATATTGAAAAACTACAATCTGATTTTGGGTTTCTGTTAAGCTGCCTGCCAAATAGAAACATATTTGTGTTAAATCTGTAAAGCAGAAATGATAATTCCAATATCGGTATCTAAAATAACGCTGACCACTAGAAACATTGCAGATGTCGAGCTGCTTAATACATATCTGTTTTCAAAAATTGTTGAGCAAGTCGCGATTGAAAATTTAATTAATCACCGTCGTTCGGGGTTTTTTAGGTTTGGTGGACTAAGTAAAAGATATTGGTTTTTCTGAACCACACTTGGTATTTAAAAAATTGCCACTGTGTTGATTAGTGTGCGTGGTTATCAAACAAGTAAACGCAAGTTCAAATCCACTTTTCAGACGAGGGATTTTCTACCATTAAAAAAAACTTCGCTGTAAAATGCAATTGTCACTCAGAGCCGACATTGAGTATTAGAATTATATCCAGAGCAGCTCACTGATTCGAGGTAAGTTCCCACCGTAATTGAATTTAAAGGGAAATAAGTAAATAGGCAGGACGTCTTAGGTCGTCGGAAAATGATTTGATGCATTAAAACAAAGTTTTATGGATTTTTGAGAGTTCGTTGTTACTGGCTCCGAAATACTAGTTTGAGCTAAAAAATTACCTGAATTTTAGAATAGTGGAAAGGAAATGCAAAAGCTCAAAATAGCAAGCAAAGTAAATTTTGAACGATTAAAATGGCAAATGTTAGGCATGTTCTAGCGGTACTTGCTTAATAAACGAGTAAGTGGTCGCTAAGGCGATAACTTCATAACTTTACTAAACAAATTTTAAGTTTATTTTAAATAAAAGAACAGATTGGCTTGTTTTATGCATCATAAACTGGTTGATTTGAAAATCTCTAACTTGTTAGATAGAAGTTATTCAAGAAATACCATAAGCGAGTAATAACGAGTTTGCTTAAGTATATTTTTCGAATAACTTTATTCCTTAAAACTTTATTTAAAACAAACAGGTTTTTACGCAAATTGTCAATAGTTTTCTGTAAACTAAATCATTTTTATATTCGTGTACATAGGTGTGGAGTTATCGCGTTAGCGACCTAATAAGCGAGTTGCCAATAGAACACGACAATTAAAAATGAATCTGTATTAGTGTTGTTATTAATATTTACATTTGCGAATATTCCTGCTCATCCTCGACTAATAGTTTCTGGGTCAGAATATTTATTACGTACCTAAATTTTTATTTTTACTCTTAATACAAATACCTGCAATCATTTTTATTTTTGTTTGGTTGACAAATTAAAAAGGACAAAAAATGAATTTTTGGGCTTTTCTAAAAATCTTGCCGTTCTGGAAGGGATTGGCCTGACCGATTTGTACAAAATTTGGGTCATATGAAAGAGAACTACGATCTATATTATGTTAAAATTTTTTATATATTTTTGTTAAGAAATTTTATATATATTTTTGTTAAAAATTAAAACTTTTTTAATGTTTATATTCGCCGATTTTTTGTCAATATTTTCGATTAGTTCGGCTTATGCGCAAATTTGGTGAACATTAAAAATAACGGCGACTATGAATATTTAAAAAATTTTAATTACAAACAAAATATAAAATCTTTAAGCAAAAATTTATAAATTAAAATTTGACTACAGAATATAGATCGTAGTGTTTTCTTATATTCGCCGATTTTTATCACTATTTTGGATTTGTTAGGCTTATGCGCAAATTGTACAAATGTACAAATCGGTAAATCCGCTTCAGAACACCAAGATTTTTACGAAAGCCCAAAAATGCATTTATTTTGCCATTTTTAATATTTCAACCCACCGGAAAACAAATATACAAACTTTTATACGGTTATAAAAAAGGGTTTTACGAACTTTCGAGCAAGAAAAAATGTTTAGTAGGTACGTACTAAATATTCTGCACACCTGGCATTTTGTAGTTATAGCAACCTAACACTACTTATTCTGTCTACGTGCGGTCATAGAACCCTGAACATTGGTAAAAGTCCATGTACAATCCTTTCCAGCCTAATTGTTCGTTTCTGCAAATTGTATAGCCAAACAGCCGCCATAAAATGATCCTATCTAGCTTTGAATTTGGGTTACTACTAAAATTTTTGCTCACTGTATCCTTCAGAACACGACGGTGTGAAATGCATATGTTCTAGTTATTTGTACTTTTATACTTTGTTTCTAAAAATTTCGTTGTTTCTAATAAATCTTTAAAATTGTGAATGCTGACAACTTGGAAAACAGATTATGTGTCAGGTGTTCGAAGTCTATAAGATCTAGACCAATTCAATAGTTGAGCTTCGTATAAAAATCAGTATTTAAACATACAATAAAACAACTCCAAACTGTTTATTTTTAAATGGTAGTTTTTATTGAAGGTCAAAACACTGTGATCGATTAAAAACTATTACCATGATTCATTGTGCCACTGATACATTCCAGAGAGGAATCTTGTGTTGTTCAGTATAAATGGCAGCTACATTGTGTATATCTATCTGTAAAAAAATCAGAATCTTAAATTGCTGATTATTCAATTAATCACACAATCCAGTACGATTTGTATTTAGTTTAAAAATAATGAAACATATCTTAAACTTCCGTGCTCTCTCCTTATCCTTTTGCCTCTGTTTAATCTCTCGAATTTTAAATTTTACCCTCGCTTCCTGTTTTGTGTTCCAAAACTAGTTCTGAATTGTTTTCCATATTCGTTTTGTAATGAACTGTAGAAGACAATTATGGAATACTTGCAAATATGAAAATAGCATGAAGCATTCGTAACACAAACAGGAACAATATATTGATATTAAAATCTAATTAAATTTAATTAAATATATATTTTATTAATTTAAATGTGTGTAGCATCTTATTTGTTTTCTAAGAATCTCATTTTATAAACATTTACTTAAGGTATCTGGTGTTTCGTCCTTATCATATATAAGTATTATGTGTGTATATTCTTTGCTCGTCGTCCTTATTAGTTTTATTTTATCGTTTAAATAATTTGGTTTTTTCCAAAAAGAAATTGTTAAAAATATTTGCAAACTAATGGTTGTGTTTTCTTTATACAAAATTTTGTTTTGTTTTTTTTTGTATTCTCTTAAAACATGTTTCGTATTTCTTTCTTTTAAAATTTAATTAAATTGGTCTTTATTGTTTTGTTTTCACTATACATTAAGAACAATAAACAAAAAAGAAACCCAAGTGAAATATAAAAAAGAAAAATACTTAAATGAATGTATGGAATTATAATAAAACAAATAATAAACATTTTAATAGAAAAATTGTATTGAAGAAATATATAAAGAAATCAAATAAACATGTTTGTGAACGAAATTCGAATTTTATTAATATCTATGTATTTGTCTTTACTTTAATGGATTTTTTATACATTCCTCAGGTATTATCGGACTTACCACCGGAGCGTCGGTCGTCCATTATTGCTTGCTCCCTTGAACTTATAACGAATATTTTTAGTTGCAGAGATTTGTTATGTATTTATCTACACAATATGTCTCATTATGGGCAATGGCTGTGCGTACTTTGATCCGTAATTGTATAGTGTCTCTTTTAGGCTGTTGTTGTTGTAGAGGCAACTGTATAGCCGGGTGACAGCCATTGGCTGAAGAATTGTTCTTCGGTTTAATCCGGTCCTTAGAACCAAATACTCATTATTCAGATATCTATCTCCATAGATCAATTTCTTTCTTTTAGATTTTCAAAAATGATTTTATATTGTATATCCTACCCCCCGTGAAAGAAGGTATACATATCATCGCTCTCGTTTTATTTTGATTCAAATGCCGCATTCTGCTGTTGGAGGAAAACGCCATTTATGTAAGTTGGAAATCAATTTTTTTTCGAATGGACCGAAGAATTTCCTGTATTTTTTTCTATTTAAGTTGTGTGAAGTTCCTAGTTATGTAAAGTTTCAAGAGATTCCAAAAAAAGTTTCTTTTTTGACCTTTTGCACTAGGTGGATCAAAATGTCCATGGATATGGATCACATAAGCACAATAAATCACTGCTCAGCCATGGTACAAGTTTTATTGAGACGTCTTAACAAAAAATGTATTGTCTGTCGTTTAGCTTTTTGAGGTAACTTGTAAGGATTTAAAACAGTATTGGAGGATAATTATACTTATACACATCATGTTTGCCAATCAAATAAAACATTCTTTGTTGTGTACTGGGTTTTTGATACGAGGGTTGCTATTTATATTTCTGGCCTAGACACCACTGTCTGACATTTCCATTGGAAAGTTTTACATTTTTTAGCTTAAACGTACTCAGAACGTTTTGACGTGCGACCATCATTTGTGTTGTTTACAGTGACTTGTAAAATCGATTTGGCAAAAAAATGGAATTAACTCGTGAACATTTTCGGGCGATCATTTTTCACAACTTTCGACGTGGATTACCACGACAAAAGTGCATCAATGAACTTAAATCTTTGTATGGTGATGAAGCACCATTCTATAGTACTGTGAAAACTGATTTATGAATTCAATCGTGGTCGACGCTCGCTCAAAGACGAAGGTCGTGAAGGTCGTCCAAAA
This sequence comes from Hydrotaea diabolus, assembly GCA_963513945.1. Lineage (NCBI taxonomy): Eukaryota > Metazoa > Arthropoda > Insecta > Diptera > Muscidae > Hydrotaea > Hydrotaea diabolus. The sequence goes on from OY740717.1 coordinate 127,418,307, forward strand.
ATGGCCGTTGTGCCAGAGAACATTGATGCCGTGCCGTACAGACCTGACTTGGCACCCAATGACTAATTTTAATTCCCGTCAACGATTTTCGTCGCCAGAAGATGCTGTTGAAGCGTTCAAAAACCATGTTTTGGAGTGGAAATCGGAGTGGAAAAAGTGCTTCGACAATTGTGTATAAATCACGCAAAAGTCTATAAATCATGCTGGAGAACACTTTGAAAAACAATAAAACATTTTTGATGATAAATATTCGCATTTCCGTTATTAGCGATTCAGTCTTTTTATCAAGCCTTAACCAAACACAACTAATATTCAATATTGAAAGTTTAATAGAGCCAATTTATTTTGATCAAAATGAAGCTACGCCGGTTTTTTTTTATAATACGTTACCTATGCACTATTATTGTTTTGAATAAGAAAGCGAATACAGAAATATGTTTTATGTAAAAGCGATTATTCCATATTTGGTTTTTGCGAAATCGAAAGCAAAAGTTCATTATGTGAAAATAATTCGCATGCGCGAATGCGAACGTTCGTTAAAACCCTAACTTTTACCGCATTCCATGGATAAAAAGTAGTTTGCACTTGGATCAAACTGACACACGAATTTATTTTTGTAGATTACATTGTTTTTTTATTCTAAATGCAATACTTTTGGAAATGGAACAGAAATTAAAAAAAAATAAATTTAAAGATGATATGTTTTAAAAAAGGATCATCCTATCTTAATATCTCGTATATCAAAAACTGATTTTAAATTTTTAAGAGAAAATTTAAAATGAGCCTTACTGCACCACCCCTTCGGGTACCGCTCATTAAAATTTACAATTTCGGCCACTTTTGATACTCTTGTAATATCTTTAATACTATTCATATGATTTAACCAAAAATCAATACCTACAAATATAGTTATTAGGTTAACTTGATCATAGCCACGCCCTTCTTGTTATCCCAATCCTCACCTAGTACATACAATTCGCTTAAGTTGCGCTCGGCGCAATATTTTTATAAAGCCTTTGAATGAAATAATTGGTCGACACGCTCTACTCTCTTACCTTTCAAGAAAATGCACTATTCCGCCGACTATAAGTTTTCGCATTATATCTTTTATACTGTTTATCAATACTCAATAAAACTTAAGATAAATATAGTGACAACAAAAACCGGGTTCCTAGTCAAGTCTCTTCTGGTACCTCTAACACAAATGACCCTGTTCCACATTATATCTCCCCTTATGGAGGAAATTCGCTTAAATTGTAAATTTCATAATGTTTTAAAGCCGACTTTGAACGCGCGTACGAAAAAAAGTGGTAAACAATGCAGGCGCAGCGTTACCGTTGGAAAATGTCAAAAAGTTGCACAAAAAGGGGATTTTTTATAAAAAAAAAGGGGCACAGAAAAAGGATTTTTTTAAAAAAAAAAATCGCAAATTTTTCATATTTATTTATTTTATTAAAATAAACATTAAAATTAAAAAAATAACGACAATTCATTAGAAGGCACATACATGTCGTCGGTGTTCCCAGCAGAAGACCTATGTGTTTTTCCGATACTTAACAGGAGAGCCAATTGTTGCATTTTTTCAGTCCGCCTAATTTCTAAAATATCTAAAAAAATACGTTTTTACTAAAAAAAAAATCCGTTTAAGGCGGCATTTCGTGTGACACAACAATATAAAGTATACAAAAATGTCACATAGGCCCTTTTAGTATTGACTTTTCTGTATTAAAATAAAAAATTGATAATTTCCACATAGGCCCTTTTATACCCTTCATAGGTTTTAGCATTTCTTTGGTACATCTCAAAATATCAATCTGGTGAACTATAAAGTAAATATGCTTTTGATCAGCGTCCAATTCTAATCAACCTAGAAAGTCCAAACATTGCATAGCAAAATTATTGTTTCAAGTTGTTTGGAATTTGTAATTCAGAGGAAAAAAGGTTCCCTATACAAGGACTCAAACAACATCTGCAAAAATCATATTTTTTGGGGGTATTTTGTAAAAAAAAGTCGGAACTACGGTTTTGACCTAGGCTGCTAAAACGAGGTATGAAACTGTCTTTTGGACAACGCTTACTTAGGATTGAATATAATCCAAATCGGTAAATGCTTTGATATATAAGTAGCCCCTAAATAAAGTACCATTCCGAGCTAAGGTACCGGTACTCTAGAAACTGCATTTATAGTCTGATCTCAATGGAATTTGACACGAAGTAATTTCGTAGCAGCTCTCATACAAAGGACCATCTTGATTTCAGGTCCTGACTCTTTGGAAGGCACATTTACTGTTTGATTTGGACAAAATTTAGTATTTATATGGAATGACAATTAACTGTTAAGGACCATATTGGCCAATGATTTAATTTAGCTGACATACGAAGACGCCGAACTATTTTTTTTTTAATTAGCCAACACTCAGGGGGTTTCCCCTATACACGCAATGCATTGCGTTGGTTGTTGGAAAGCAAGGGATCGAAGGGGGGAAAGAGGCAGTAATGTTTATTGACATTCGCCTTGAATTTCTGAATGTCGTAATTGGTGGGAAATACATTTGCCGGAAGTCGATTCCACATACGGACAGTACGGGCGAAAAACGAATTCGATCTGTAGTGTACAGTGCGGTCAACCGGCCAATCGATAACAAATGGGTGTGAATTTCTGGAAAGTCGTGTATCCCTGCCGAACATCCTCACGTCAGGAATAAGGCCACGAATGTCTGAATAACACACACCATGGAAATAGCGATAGAACAGCGACACACAGCCCTCATTCCGACGATGCTCCAGGGAAACAATGGAGTTGGATACTCTACTGTTTCCTATCAGCACCATCGCTCTCCTTTGAACACGGTCCAGAAGCTCCAAGGATGATTTTGGAGCACCTGCCCATATATGGGAGTTGTATTCCATCTTTGGCCTGATGTAGGTTGTATAGATGTCGAAAAGATCAGAAGGAGTGAAATATTTGTTGCACCGCTTTAGGAAGCCTATACACTTGAGTGCTTCTTTCGACACTTCGAATACATGTCTCGCCCAACGAGCGTCACATTGTATTTTCATGCCCAGAACATCAAGAGCATCTGATTGTTCGACATCCATACCATCGATAGATAATGACGATACTGTTCGGTCAGCGAATCGCTTATGAGACAACAAGCAGCACTGTGTCTTACGCGCATTAAAATCTACTCTATTCACTCGACCCCAGTCGGAAATGGCCAGTAAATCCCGGCCAAGTGTCTCTTCCATTATTCGCCTTTTGTCTTCAATATCTTGAAGACTCGGCCTACGGTCGAATGAATATGAATGACATAGGTTGCTGTCATCCGCGAAAGAGTAGATTGGATTCACGGTCTGACCCAAAAGATCATCAATGAAAATGAGAAATAATGAGGGAGAAAGGACAGAGCCTTGTGGCACACCTGCGGTCAGCCTATGTTTATCGGATGAGAACCCATCTACAACAACTCGTATAGTGCGATCTCTAAGAAAGCTCGATATAAATCGAGCAAATGTATTACCGACACCAAAAGCGATCAGCTTTGATAAGAGTGCACCGTGCCAGACTCTATCAAGATTCGGTCCGACCGAACTTAGCGCCTTCTATACTGAAATGTTCGTTTCTGCCGTTTATATGGGCAATATATACGAGTACTTTAAATGACTAACTAGAATTATGGTTTCGGAAATTGAAAAGGTCCATTTGAAGAACACACATAGGCCTTCTGCAACACAACAATTTTTATAATCAAGTGAACATAGGCCTTTTCTAAATCCCGAACCAATTAAGATATTGAAAAACGGTTTGGTGGGTACATGTATGACCAATAGGACTACTAAAAGCTACCATAAAACAAAATCAAAAATTTGCACATACAGTATCGGAAAATACTTATTGGGCTAAAATAAAAATACATTTTTTTCACATATTAGTGTGCAAAATTCGAATAATCCTAAAAGTCCTATTTTATAAAAATGAATAAGAAAGCTTTTACACAAATCTTCCAAAAAAGGCATACCACATAGTTTTGGATGTATTTCTTATTAATTTTTCCTTAGAGAACTAATTCTGTACAAAATTGCATTCGACAAAACATATTGAACTTTTGACAATGCGGTAATAAATAAACTAAAACTGTTCTGTTACAACTCCAGAGAGCGAATATAAATAAAATAAAGTATCGTAGCATTTGGTGTAATGCGTATTTGCTTAAGTTTTTAAGAGATTTCGATTAGATGAAGGTGGGAATTGCAAAATTATTAGTAACATTTTGTCGGTTAATTTTTTTATTTTAATTATTAATGTAAAGTCCAAAATGTTTCGAAACAAAAACTGTGAACACTTTAAAAAGTAATGCATGATAGTTGACCACAAAAAAAAATTGTGAAAAGTTTTCATTGCTAAAGTCTACAACAAGCTTTATTATAAAAACATTTACTACCACTAGAAGAATAAATAATGCACTGTGATGGCCGGCCAAGAGGCACGACACCTAAAGATAATTCCAGAATTGTTAGAGAATTTCAGAACAGGCCAGAAAAATCCGCTCCCTGTGCTGCTAGACTGTACAAGGAAGAGCATGTGATGCTGGGCTGAGAAGTTATCGTGCCGCAAAAAATATTTATTTCAAATAAAAACCGAAAATTTCGTATTGCTTTTGCGCGAATGCATATCAATTGGTCGAATGAGAAATGGAACACAGTTTTGTTTTCAGACATATAAAATTTAATTTACAATACTCTGATCGAGAAGGAGAATATGCAGACCCGTTAAGAAACGATTGGATCCCCGGCACTGCCAAGGTTCAGTGAATACGGAGGGGGGAGTGTGATGGTCTTGGGTTGCTTCTCCGGAAATGGTGTTAGGCCCATACATAAAATAGACGGCATTATGGACCAATTATCTTATCAGGATATCTTTGATCATGTAATGCTTCCTCGTGCTGAATGGAATATACCAATTTCTTGGCAATTCCAGCAGGATAATGATCCAAAACATACTTCAAAGTATGTCAATGATTAGTTCGCAAACGAAGAAATTAATGTAATAAAGTGGGCAGAACAATCCCCCGACTTAAACCCCATCGAAAATCTCTGGGAAATAGTCAACACAAAAAAACCGAGAAGGTGTAGGACGGAAAAAAATAAACATGTTCAGGCTATTAAATCTGCTTGGTCCACTATAGATGCAAAGATAATAAAGAATCTTATTGCTTCCATGCCAAAGATATGTTTCACTGTGCTTAAAACAACGGATATACTACAAAATATTGATAGAAATACCTAGTCCAATTTGTTTTGTCGTACGCATTTTTTATTTATTTTTATTTTATCTATTTAATAAATCTCTGCTAAGCCTACGGCGATATGTATATACATGTTGATATATTTCTACTTTGATATTTTTGTACTCTCTCCATAACATTCTTATATTAACGTTCATTAAAATTAATATTAACAAATTATCTATCTCTGGTTTACTAATTATATGACTATATTCGGACTCTGGGTCAAAATAGTTTATGTCTTATGGCAAACAAAAACAAAAAGGGGCAAAAAATGGGATTTTTCAAAAAGGGGCAGTAAAAGTCGTACGGCTTCAAAAAAGAGTCAAATTGTACTTTAGTCGCACAACGGTAACGCTGGGCAGGTGCTGTGAAACATTTCTAACGAAAAACAGCTGATTTAAAAGTGTACATAAGTCGCAAAATCGAATAATAAATTGTGATTCGAACATGACCCGTGGTTACGAGTGGCACGTTTTCTTAATTTAACCTGGCACTAACTCATGTGTGACAGCGCATAAAGAAAGGGATCTAAGGGTAAAAAAATCAATTTTCATTTTTTTTCCTTTTTTTGATGTGGACAACATCTGAGCATCGAATGAAACCGATCCCATGCCCCAAAAGTGTTCCCTCCCAGAGATATGCGCGTTTTATGAAAGTGAAGTCGACGATTCTAAGCGCAAATAGAAAGGGATCTAATCACAGCAACTTTTACAGAATATTTTTGATATGTGCTTTGTCACATTATCAAATGAAAATGCGACGTAAGCATTTGGTCCGATCGCAATGGAATAAAAAGTGGTTGAAAATGAACCAAAAAAGATCTTGCGAACGCGTTCCTCTTAAAATAAACCTATTCATACTTACTGTTTGAAAGTTGCTTTTGTGTGCAATTCAGTGATTATTTTAATCACAGTAGTAATGCCGTAGGCGCAGTTAACATTAATTTCACTATCTTAGTGTGCACTACTATTACACCAGTAAACCCAATTTTACACCACGTATTTGCATGTAAAAGCTTTCCTTTAAAAATCATTTGACGTTCTGCTTCTGCATTAATCACGAAAATACATCACAATACACAGTGCTTCTCAGACAATGATAACCGCGATTATAATTACTTAAACTATGTTTACAGCAGAAATATTGAATCGGAACGTCACCGTTGATCAAAAAACACAGCGGCGGCAACGGAATGCCGGTTTTATCAAATCAGCTTTTAACTCTGGTCAGCAAATAGTACTCAAATATACATCGCTGTGCATTGTTTATTCGTGGATTGAACATACTCCTTTGAAAAAAATCATACTGTTGGAAAATAACAACACGAACACGTGCATATATTCTCTTTTAATTTTGAAAATTTGTATTGGTAGAAAACAATGAAAAACAAGCAAAAGAAAGTTGTACAGCCGGAGCCGGAAAGTGATAGCGATTCCAGTGTTAGCGAAGAAATCGAAGAGACTAAACAACATGAAGCAATGCCGACAGATGAAGAGGTGGACGATGGAAAAGCTGAAGCTGTTACCGATAGTTCTGATGATGACGAGGAAATGGATGAAACCACAACTAGTAAAAAAGGAAAGAAAGCAGAAGAGGCTGATGAGAACGAATCCAATGTTGAGATCGATGAATTCGATGATGAGGGCGAGGACGACGATGAGGATGAAGAGGAGCCGCAAGTACGAATTCCAGTCTTAAATCCGCTTAGTTTGATGCGTAATAAGGAGCAAAGAATGGCACTGTTTCGTAAAATGAAAAAAGAGAAGCACAAGAAGAAAATGCAAGAGCGACGAGCAAGACGCAAGGCTGGATTGCCTGCTAATCCCGGTCACACCATTGAAAGTCTGAGAGAAAAGGACCAGACCGCCATTACCAACCTGGACGACTCGGACAACGAAGAATTGCGCAAAGAGCTGCAATTAGATGATTTCAGCACATATTTCGAGCGCTCGTATGAACCTAAAGTTCTTATAACTTTTGCCGACAATCCAGTAACGAAAACACGCAAATTTGGTTTGGAGCTAGGACGCATATTCCCGAATGCTTTAGTGAAGATTCGTAATAAATCGTCTGTAAAGAACATTTGTAAATCTGCCGTACGGGAGGAATACACTGATGTTGTCATTATAAATGAAGATCGGAGACAGCCTAATGGTTTGTTGGTGATTCATCTACCCAATGGGCCCACGGCCCACTTTAAAGTATCTAATGTGAAAATAACCTCAGACATGAAACGCGACCACAAAGAGATCACTAAACATCGCCCAGAGGTAATACTAAATAATTTTACTACCCGTCTGGGTCTTACAGTAGGTCGAATGTTGGGTGCTCTCTTTCATCATGATCCCGAATTTAAGGGACGTCGGGCGGTCACCTTCCACAATCAACGAGATTATATATTTTTCCGCCATCATCGTTATGAATTCACAAAAGAGGGCAAACGTGTTAAATTGCGAGAGTTGGGTCCACGTTTTACTTTGAAGCTACGTTCACTCCAAGAGGGTACATTCGATAGCAAGACGGGTGACTATACCTGGATTATAGCCAACAAGCGACATGCCATGGAAGCTTCGAGACGTCGTTTCCATTTGTAAACGAGCTTTTTAGGTTCATGGATAAGTTTAAGGTTTTATAATCTATTGTCAATGTAGTATGTTAACTTTGTTTTTAAATAATATACTTATTTAAAAAATAACCAGAGGAGTGTTTTTAAATTTAAATATTCCTTCCAACATCAGATGAACGAAAATGACGTTACATGGCGCCACTGTTTACGAAGACAAAACAGTTTGTTAGTAATCCTCTTTTTTGATGTTAGAATAAAATATTGCGTCTTGGAAATCGCACAGTTCTGCACATTTTGATATATGTGGTTGCTCTTGAAATGTAAAACACATTTTTATGCCGATTTAAGACACATTTTGAATCCGATCTTATTAAAAATTAGCATACAACGAATGAATATGTTTGCAATTGATATAAGGTATATCTAAATAATTTGTTTTTATAATCTCCACCATAGGATATGAGTGTATAGAGGTTTATCATTTCGCTTGAAACATTTCGAAATTTTTACCTGTGACCATATTTGCTTTGGTATAAAGTTATGTTTGTCAGCTGAAACCTCGATTAAGCACAATATAATAGCCAGAGTCTTCAAACTTATTTATTTATTTCATTGTTATATACAAAGCCTATAAGGCCAATTAATCTATATTACCTGATATACATTTCGTCGCTCTCATGCTGTTTTGATCCAAATGCCAACTTATAGGCAGCGATCGGTTGTTACTGACGGACTAAAAACAGTCGTGACCAATTTTTTAAATATTTACTACGAGTATATATGTACAAAATTTAATTAACTTTTAAATCGGCTTTTTTAGAAGCGGCAGTGATAGAAGCCAAAAAAAAAGTAATTGTAAAGTAAGCTGTGACAACCGACGGACTCAGTCCAATCGTTTTATATGAGCCTGGTGTCAAGGTCAATGCCACTTATTAACGAGAAAATGTTTTAAAAGCTGCTTTAGAGCCATAAGCAAACATATCGGTTTATATACCTTGGACGTTCCAACAAAAGTCATCAACGTCTCATAAAGCGCCTTTTTGGAAATGCAATACTGCGCTACATATGCTCGGCAGCGTGTTCGAAAATGCATCGTATGACAACATTGCACTAGTCATGTGTTCTAAAAAGTATCAATTCAGCTTTTACTGCGCAAATATCTCGCAGACGCGCATTTATAAAAAGTCATATATTCCTTGGCGGGACAACTGTACAATATTGGGTCTCGTTGATGCTATAAGGTCGTACTTGTCAAAAGTTAGGGACGATTTTTAAAAGGATCCTAAATTATTTTACAGATTTGCTTATTTAAAACGTCGAACATCTTCTAAGCCATCGAGAATAAGATCTAATGGTACTGAGTTTCTAAACGACCAGTCAGTTGCAAACACTTGTGTACTTTGTACCTACGTCCCCCTCGGTCGCCAGAGGCGCGTGTATGTGGCGTTGGGAACGATCGTCCAAAACAAAAAAAAAAACACAACCAATCATGGACCAATTTGGTCCAAAAATGTCTATATTTTGGATATAGTATGTGGAGTATGGTCTGAGGTAAAAAAAATAAATTTTAGTAAAAATGGACATAACAAAGCCAAAAATAAAATTATTTTCAAATTTGACGACTTCAAATGTTCCAAATCCAATCATGTTCGCAAACACAGCAAAAATACATGTGCAACAACTTCATTGTATAAGCATCGTCAAAGCATCAGTGTTGCGCAGTAGATGAAGCGCAGTGCTGCATTTCCGAAAAAGGCACACGGCTCGTATGAACCAAGAAGGGTTTAAAAACCATGTTCCACCCTTCGTTTCGTCCACACAATGTCTTTCAAATTCGCCGGATGTAAATCCTAATCTGGACTATTTTAGAAAGCAAGTTGAGTACCATATATAATCCATAATCTTGTTCGTCTATGGGGGATCTGCTTCGATATCCAGGTGGAGGAAACGAGCTATTTGAACTGGATGCGTCCACAAAGGCCTGGGGGTCAGCTGAGTGGGCTTGGCCGGACAATTGAAGAGGTGCAGCACATCATGTGGTTCCTGATGGCAGGCGGGACAGATGTCCGGAACGTGAAATATCCGGGGGATGTTCCCCTAGCACTATATTCACACGGTAGCTGGATACTGCTGCTGCGACTTCATCGGCGTGAATGTTGTTCAGACCTGCCTGATAGTTTCGATGATCTTAAGGTTCTCTCTTATACCGCTGGACCTCTCTCTCTAGATCATGAAGATCGTACCTGATTTGCATGGGCGGAGGCATCCTGTTCAAGTGATGGTGGTAAGGATGACTGCTGCGAAAACACCCTAGCAGGTATTGCTTGACAGCAGGAAATTGTGTGCGCACGGTAAGGACCTTCGTCTCCTCATGTAGATGGTCCTCAGAAGACATCAACAGGGTATGTTCTGAGGGCGGCAATGTGGCAAGTCTGAATTTTTTCTCACGTTCGTCGACCATACAGGTGCAGCGTAGTTTGCTACAGACCGACCAATCCCTTTGTAAGAGGTCAACAAGGTTTCTTTGTCGGCTCCCGAAGTACTGGCGGCAAGTGAATTGAGGACCTTGATTCCTACTTTTGAATTTATCGCAGATAGCTGTGGCATGTGCAGAGGACCTAAAAAGGCTGTCCAATGTGACCCCAATGATTTTGGCGTAGTTGGTAGTCGGGATGTTGACGTCATCGACTTTCACATTGAGTGACAACCGCACCTCTGCGGTCCATGCAGTAAACAGTGTGGCTGATGATTTGGAGGCGGATATTTTCATATTCCTCGCAGTGAAAAAACGTGCTAAGTCAGTGTGGTATCAGTGGATATTCTCGCAACTGTTATCCACTTTAGGCCCTGACACCAGAATTGTGCAATCGTCAGCGTACAACACAATTTCAACGCCGTCTGGTGGTGCAGGAAGTTTAGAGGGGTAGAGGTTAAACAGATATAACTCCACCCTGGGGGTGGAGGGATATAACTCCACCCTGGGGAACTCCTTGTTTAACTCTACCGGACTTCGACTTTCAGTAGTAAATGGATTCCGAAATTTTGATTATTTACACACATTTTGTAATATGAATCAATAAAAATAATTTCACATAAAAAAATATAGCGTTTAAATAGGTAACACTTCCATCGCATAACCCTTTATACTCGTAAAATAATTTAAAAAAATTCTGATACATTCGTTACAATAGCAATTATTGTGAAGCATAATTGATATTTGTATGCGCAGCACATGTAGAAGAATTTTCTATACGATTATGTATGAAAAATTGCTGCAAAAAAGTTTTTAATCAATTCGCAGAGAATGTACTTTCAACATGATCATCGCCATAAAAATATGTTGAGATATTAGAAAACATCTTGGCGTATTGTTTCTCCAATACCAAATTTTTTTTTCGGCCTCTACAAAATTTGATAACTGGAGATCAAGAAAAAAAAGAGGATGTAACATCCATTTAGTCTGCGATGAATGACGATAAGAGTTAAGGCTTTGTATTAGCCTTACAAAACGATTGTTTCGATATGCACGATGGAGACGAGGAAAAATAAAATGATGATTGTATGACACATGACGGAAATGCTCCAATGATGTTCGAATGCCTAATACGAGTATAAGCAGTATGTAAACGACCGCTTCACGGTTAAGTTATCAATTAAGCGATCGATAGTGCATTAAGAGCACACAATTATAATTCAAATTTATTAGATTTAAATCTTTACCTTTTAGATAAATGCTATTTTATCACAGAAAATCATAGTTACATTTCTTGTAGCAAGGGCATCTGCTAGCGTCGAATGATGTTGAACAAATTTAAAGTTCTATCGTATTTGAATGTGCCGTGCACAATCTATTTTGTTCTTCAAATTTTCCTCGGCCAAACTGGTAGAGGTACACCTTATCGTAGGAGTGTCCAGACAGGAGGCTGTTTAGAAGTTTTACTTCACTTTGTTGAAGTCAGCATGATTATACCAGGCATCGCTGTATACATGTTGAAGAGTTTATCTTTCATTTTTGATTTTTCTTTATAATTATAATTCCACTCATCGACAATTTGTCTTTTTTTAAGCTTCTGAGGGCGGCTTCATCTGGAGTGTGCTTTACATCAGAAAATTTAAACAATTCGAGTTTTTAATTTTTTCAAATTCTATTTCCCTAGAATTCTATCGTGTATGTATTTATGTATAACGCCTTTCGTTCTTTTTTGTAAATCTTTTCTTTTTATCAAAAGTAATGATTCGTTATTTTGCAATACTTAAATTTAAATGCAACATAGCATTTGCGATAACATTACAAATAAGGGTATAATTGACATTTCGCTTTAAAAAAATAAATAAAAATATTTTTAACCAAAGCCAATATAAAAAAAAATGAAAAACAACAAAAACCAAAAATTGCACAGTCTAATGATCATCTATACAGGCGGTGTTACTAACGCATGTGATTTATTTGTTTTCCACAGTCCGGGGTCATCAAGTCTCACGGCTTTGACTTTGCCTTTTGCTGCAGTACTGTTGTGCTTGTAACACCACACGTATAAATGCGCCTCAACCGGGCCTAACACCGTTATTTCAATAAAATGTTAAGCAAAAAATTTTCTTTAGACGTTGTTGTGAAAATAAATAAATTGCAATTATGAAAAATTAAAAATTGGCTACATCATGGGACACTGAGGATTGCCAGCACCGGCACCGGCCGGATCCATCAGGGGTAATTCGCCGGCAGTTTCTGCTAATATTTCTTCGGGTGGTTGACCATACTCTTGCAGTTTACGCATGTCGTCTAATACTACTTTGAATTTGTCACGTTTGTCTTTAGCAGAATCATTGGGATTTTCACTTTCCAAATGAGCTTCGATAACTTTGTACAGTTCTAATTGTTTCTCGTAGCGTTCCTTATCCTCGGCCGACAATTTACCGGCATTTTCTTCCAAGTATTTCGGATATTTCTCTAAAAGTTCTTTAATGCTTGGTAATAGAATTTCTGCAGACAGTAAAGATTGCATCATGCCTTCCATGAATGGTAGGAACATGTTACCGTCCTCTGAGCCCGCCTGAAAGAAAAGAAAAAATAAAAATTAGTTGCCTTTCGAACTGAATAATATCAAACTGAAAGGGTAAAGGTAAACGAAAAACGTCTTATTAATCAGTGAGCTGTGTTTGATATATACAATTCCAATTTTGTATGACATGGACCAAGGCAGTTATGTTGAACGACTAATGCTGTCACGTGAATAAGAATTAAATCATTTACTTGCACAGACGTGGGTATTTTCAAGGTGGTGTGATAATTTACGTAAGCGTACACACATCTTAGAATCTCTTTGTAACGCCAGTAACATTTCGAATTAAACACCTATCTAAACACTTGGCCCTTTGATAGTGACCTTAAACTAAAGATCCAAGTTAGTTCAGTACAAAAATGATATTTGTGTTTTTGCTAAGCCTAGACAGCTATGACAGAATAGCAAAATCCCATCAACTATGAAATGATAACAGCAGTACTTGGCTCCAAAAAAAATTGAAAAGGAAATTGTGTGAATTGTTTTAGTACTTAGCCTAGCTAGAGTCCAATACTTGAACGTTGTCGTGGTTAAGTACTAAAACGTCTGTAACAATTTATTATTCTAAACATTTTTTTAGATCGCAGTTAAGCAATCAAGAATTGTAAACAAATGGCTTTCTATTGCGGTTTTTCTCTTGAGGCTTAACCGCTGTTATCAGAGCTTTGGAGATGTTTCTTGCCTATTCCTCAAAAGGGTGTTAGTAGAACACAATGTGTGATAGTCGTGTAGCCTAGAATCACATTACAGTCGTCCTTGCCGACTTAACAAAATCAATTACTACTACCGAAAAAAGGTAATGACGATAAAAACACAATTTATATGTTCACATGACGATCAAATAGGAATTATTAAATACAAAATCTTTGCGATGGGCACGTAGACAATATACACGACTTCGAGTCGACTTCAAGCTACTACAACTAAATCGAGCACGACATACGATACACCACTACAAAACTTACGTTTTCCAAACTTAGACCGTCGAACATATTGCCAACATCTGTCTCTGATACGGGGGCAGCCAAGTTGTCGGTTCCTTCCTGCAGACCCTTCAACGCTTGTGCTATGCTATCAGAATATTTGGCAACTTCTTCGTCACTGGCGGAATTTTCACCCTGTAGCGTCATTGCAGCAGCTTCAGCCATTTTCTTAAATCCAGCCATAATTTGATCTGGATTCTGAGGTAGTGGAGGTACATCACCAGTTGGTGTATCGGGGCCACCAAACAAGGTATTCATGCGTTCGGCCAACATCTTGGCCTGTTCCCTGCAAAATTATTTTCTTTATCAAAACCAAATCTTAATATATAAAATTGTACTTAGTAGGGACATAAATACTGTTACAACATTGAACACACCCATTTCAATAGTAGAACTGAACATATCCCGTTATTGTCATATGGGTTTTGAAAGCTAACCTCAATAGCGTTAGTCTGTAACGGGATTTTAACATTGATTCAACTTTCATCATGGAGAGGTCAGATAATGAGAACCGTAACGCTGTAATAGCGCTTTTCAAGTGTGAAATGAAAAAAAGCGAAATTTTCAAAACGCTCTGGCCACTAGGGATTAGCCGCATGTTCGTCTACCGATGTATAAAACTGTTTGAGAAGACTGAAGATGTAAAAGACCGCCACCGGTCGCGCCGCCCACGCTCTGTTCGAACACCGCATGTCATCAAAGCCGTTAAATCAAGAATTCACAGAAATCCGTTCCGAAAACAGAAAATCATGGCCCGTGAGATGAATATCACGCAAAAGTCGAATCACTAAAAAAGACTTGGGACTTGGGGCTTTCAAACGACGTACCGGACATTTATTGACTGTAGCTTTAAAAAAAAATAGGATTGAAAAATGCAAACGTCTTTTGGTGAAGCACGCTTATAACTTGCAAAAAAAAATTTTGTTCACCGATGAAAACATTTTTACCGTTCAGGGAAAATTTAACAAGCAAAATAATAGAGTGTATGCGCGGTCATCTAAGGAAGCATCTGAACTGGTCCCAAGGGTGGAAAAAAGTCATCACCCAGCTTTAGTCATGGTTTGGTGGGGTGTCTCTTACAATGGGGTCACTGACCTGATTTCTGCGAACAAGGAGTCAAAACCTCGGCCAGAGTTTACCAAGAAACCGTTTTGGAAACTGTTGTGAAGCCTCTAATCAATTCCCTGTTCCAAAACCAGCCATGGACTTTCCAGCAGGATTCTGCGCCGGCCCATTAGGCTAAAACGTCCCAGGCCTGGCTTCGAAACAATATGCCAGCGTTCATTCCCTCTGAAGAATGGCAATCCAAATTTGAACCCATTGGATTACAATTTGTGGACGGTTTTAGAGGACAAAAGATAAGTAGATTCGTTTTTGGATACAATATACATCATTTTAAAAAACATTTGGTCCAATAACATTCAGTACTTTTTATGTTACAGCATAAAACGTGTGTAACAGTATTTATGTCCCTACTAAATAATGTACGGTCAACAGGAGCCAA
This sequence comes from Hydrotaea diabolus, assembly GCA_963513945.1. Classification (NCBI taxonomy): domain Eukaryota; kingdom Metazoa; phylum Arthropoda; class Insecta; order Diptera; family Muscidae; genus Hydrotaea; species Hydrotaea diabolus. Next base: position 127,433,708 of record OY740717.1, read on the forward strand.
AAACAAGAGAACCGCTTTACCGATACACACTAAACTCGGAACATATATTGTTACCTATGTTTGTCGGAGTTTCTTTTAAGTTTTGTTCAGATAAATAGCGCTGTAGTTTAGATATCTTTTTATTTCGTATGTTTTGTATGAATTAAATCAAATTCGCGAAGGAAATTTGTTAATGAATTTATAACACGCTCACTGACATTCGATCTAGCGAAAATAGAATGTATAATAATTAAGGCATCCGAAATTGTATTGCTCTTGATTTGAGATTTCAAAGGTTTTTTTTGAATATAGCGCTAAAAACTTATTATTTTTTAGACATTCATGAAATCAATTAAAATCCAATATATCATGATTGATTTAAAATGTAAATACCAAATCAAATTCGATCGGTTACCATTACATTCCGGATTAATAAATTTAAGGCGTGGATGTTCCGATTCTAACCGACTTTACATTCTTATTCAAGTCTGTCCAGTCATCGGCTAAACATGCAACCGCGATGACCATTATACAACCAGCAATGAGGACCGGGTCCAGCAAGTTATTTATGAAAATATTGCATTACAAGTCGGCTCAGAACGGCTAATGCAGTGCATAATGAAGCTTTTACATGGCTTAAGTCGCCGGCAATTTCGAATTTCGCGGTGTTCTTATCCACCGCAGTGTCTAGTTTAGCACATATCATGTGACTTAGGAAAAAGGGATAGAGATTTTCTCGTTTCGTGTTATTGTGGCGGCAACTGTGTGCCGGGGGTGACATCCTTTGGCCGAAGAAGTGTTCTTCGGTTCAAACCGGTCCATAGAACCGGTAGTCATGGGATTGCTTGTTTCGTGTCTTTTTCTTTGCTGGCCAAACAATTTTTTTCTGCAATTGTTCTTTTAGTTTGTTGTTGATCCGGAGCATAGATCCATCTGTCAAGAAGGTTTTCTCCTTTGCGTATGTCCAATTCGCCATATAATCGCCTTAAAGCAATTTAAACACTAAAAGTTTCCAAAAGCATGTTTAGTTGCAGAACTTCAGAATAAGTTTGTACGTCCGTTTTGTTGGAGTCCATGTTTTTGGAAGCAGTGTCTTCCCCAACCTCATCCCTCTCATTGCCACCCACACATATACTTACAAAAAGAATTCCTCCGAATCTTGATTTGCATCACCATCTTGTGCCGCAACAGCAGTGCTGCCTTGATTGGCCGTATCAGCATTAGTGGCATTTTTGTCGTCCTTTACGAAATCCTGCAGCGCATCTTAATTGTAAAAGAAATTGGAAACATTAGCATATGACCATTACATAATTTTAATTCATAATTCTTTTGGGTGTTAATGAGTTCAACGCTCGGTCGGTTTTATCATTTGGTTGAGTACAAAAAGCAATTTGATCGGCATGCATTTGTTGTTGCTTTCACTGACACTTTTCATTCCAACCACAATATAATACTCACTGTCCAGCAATTCGTTCAGATCGTCGTTTGGCTTTTTTTGATCTGCCATTTTGCTATAAAAACTAAAGAATTATAATTGAAAATTTTCAATAATTTTTTACGTGAAGTTTTCTTTCTTAAAATATGAACGTGATGGTACGTAATTCGTATTTATCTTGGGTCGGGTGTTGTTCGTGGTTAGAGTTGCCAGAAGCAACTTATATGAATTATTAGAGGGTAAATGAAATTATGCGTATAGGACACTAAAGACGAGGGGTGGTTTCAAAACTGTCAAATTACACAAATATCCTCTTCACTGACATATGTGATAATATGTCAATTCCACATTAAGTGAAACAAAGGTCTATCACCCTACTCTAAAGGCGTAAATATCACAAGCTGCCACTCTTGTACGAGCTACAAGTGATTGTGTTCAGGTTCGTTGGACATTCTAATTCTTATAAAGTTCTATACCCACCGTCTAGTCGTTCTTCAGCTATTCTAACTTGTACAATTTAATGCTTCTAAAACAAAACTGTAGTTATTTATTATGAATATAGTTTACAAATATATTTGCAAAATGTGGAAAAAGCACTTGTTTTAACTGTTGTTATTATTTTAAATAAGATTCACTTATTTGTAAATAAAGTGTAGTTTAGAGAATGACTAAGCAAATAGAAATAATAATATCAGGCATGTCACAGAACACAATTCCGATCGAAAGTGGTTTCAATTCCATATTTAGCTTCTCCAGAAAACTAATTCGGAAAGATTTGGTCGGAATGAAACTACTTTTGGTTATGTGATCGGAATTGATATTTTAAGTTCCATAAACACAAAAAACTTTGGTAAAAGTACTATTTCTGAATAAAGATTATTGTAAAATTTAATTACGTTAAATTTTTGCTTAGTTAACATTTATTTAAATAAATCTTTTATATTTTCAATAGTACTTAGATAACAATACAAGCCAAATAATTGCATTGACAAAATAAACTAAACCCAAAAAAACGTTGGAAAATTAATTTGTATTGTTTGTGATCGTCTTTTGTTGTGGCGTGTAATATTCTGGCTAAAAAAATAAAACAAATAAGAAATGTGAGTATTTTATAAATTTGTTCCCAATATTTTCATTTGCAAATAAATATTTTAGGGGAAAGCATAGAAACGGTGCCCAAGATAAAATTTTTGTCGAGTTCATGGAGTGGTTTTTACAATTTTCGGAGTTACCTAAATCGATCGCAATCTAAAGAAGGTAAAACAAAACCGATCGGAATGGTAAGAATGGAATTAAAAACATTTTGATCGATTTCTGTGACAGGCCTGTATATAAATATAATATATAAGTATATTGGTTTGGCGTTATTTACATTCCCATTACATATACCAAACGTGCACCCACTTATAGCAGGCGTCAGAAGCCCCAATTCTGTTTAATCGCTAACACATGGGTGGAGTGGTATGGTAGGTAACCTTTACGGAACACATGGCCATAACACAGGGTGTCAACCGGAGAATGGAGCCGAATTGGCTTATAACGGCGTGGCACCACCGGCGATGCTCATTTGCATACATAGCCTAGCCGCCGCTGACTTGAACGGCTAAAATTGGCTGCATGAAGCAGCTATTAATATGTATCGGATAAGTCGTTGTTTCCATGCTACCGACATGTTCTAGCCAGCGCAATTGCTGTACTTTGCTACGCTTAACTACATTCATGTCGGGATACATCTCGTACAGCTCACGGTTCGTTCGCCGTCGACGTAAATTTAACGAAGGATCTTTCTCTTAAATACACCCAACATTGCTGCATCCGCTTTCGCAAGTACCCATGTTTCGGCGCCATATCGAAGCACAGGTCCATAAATTTTACGAAGGTTCCTTCTCTCAAACACACCCAACACTGCTTCATTTGCTTCGCAAGTACCCATGTTTCGGCACCATATAAGGGCACAGGTGTATCAGCGTGTTCTTCAACGTAATTGTCGTCTTTCGAGAGAGGGCTCTGTTCATAAGCTGCTTACCGAGCTCATAATAGCATCTTTAGCCAGACCGATCCTTCTTTTTTCTCAGTGCTGACATCGTTCGTTTGGTTAATGCGGATCCGAGGCATACGAAATCATCTACTACCTCTACGTTGCAACTGCCTCGCCTTTCTTTCGTTGTGACGCTCCTCTAGCATATTCAGCATCATATTCTTGACCTCATTAATCTCCAGACCTATATTTGACGATCTCCTATCAGCACTCGTAGTAGCTCTGTATGTACCTTCTTTCATATTTTTTCCATATTCTGATTCATTCCGTATATAATTGTTGACAACATTTTGGCTTCGTCCAATTTTTGTTGCGATACACCGATTATTTAGGCCAAATTCACTAAAGGCTTTAAGTTTGCCCTTTTCCTCGTCCGTCAATGATTTACCTTGAGTCATTTTCAAATTAAATTATGCCAAATACTTCAAAAAATAATAATTCAACAAATTATTACCGCTCACTAAGAAAAAATAAAGGTTTTGATTCCGAACCTATTGTGATGAGCCAAAAAATTACTATGATTCTACCGCGGAATAAGCTAAAAACAATGCAAGAAAATAACGGTTGATTTTTACCGTTAGATTTTGCTCCCAGTTGAGTGTACTTATACATATATAGTCTCGCAATGGACAGAAAAATATTTGGTGTACATATAACACAAATTGAGAAATCCAACGTTTAATGTTTCAAAAACTCCAAATCTGTTCAGATCAGCGGCAGTGTATAAGTTAAATAATATATTAATAAAAATGTATTATAAATTGTATATTTTGTCTCGGTGCTAATCTTATTTACTTATTACTGAAAAAATTATGTGGCAACTCGCTTAGGAGGTGGCATACGCGATAACTTCACACCATCGTAGAAGAATATAAATATGATTTTATATACAGAAAACTATAGACAATTTGCATTAAAATCAGTTTGCTTTAAAAAATTGTCTTTTTTAGGAAGAAACTTGTTCAAGAAGAACCTTTAGCGAGTTTAAGTGAACTCGGTTATAAACTGCTTATAGTATTTCTTGAATAACTTTTTTTCTACAAATTACAAATTTTCAAATCAAATGGGTTATGATGCATAAACCCAATCAGAATTTGTTTACAAAAAAATTTTAAAAATTTCTCGTAAAGTTTCGAAGTTATCACCTAAGCGACCACTTACTCGTTTAATAAGCGTGTACCATTAGAACACGCCTATCATTTATTTAAGTTAAATGTTAATAGCTGTTGTATTAATTAATTTATTTATGTGAAACCAAGAAAAACCAATGTGCCGATGTTAAAACCGTCGCCGGTTTATGAAGAAATTAAACTGCAGCTGCCGATTTTATATTGATTTTATGCTCTACCAAAGCCATTAAAGTTTTATTGCTATTTTTCTTGTCCAATTCATTCAAGGCACATTTGCACGACATAGGCAGTTCGTCAAAATTTTGTTTAAAATACTTTAAAACAACATTTTTTAAAAAATACAATTATTGCCAATACTACTTAGAAATGTTTGTTTGTTTTCCTTTTAATTGAACATCATCAGTATCCCGTTTAAGTGACCACCAATAATCGGAAATCATTTTTATTTTATCTTTTCCTTCAAAACGTTTTTCCATTGTACGTTTTTCCAAGTGTTCGCCTTGTTCATTACTGAACTGGTCCAGGTTTTCTGGGAAGAAGTCTAGATGTGAATGGAGGAAATTAATTTTAATTGACATGTTGCAGCCCATTTCACCATACGCACCCAAAAATTCATCAACAATCGCGACATAGTTGTCGCTTCTGTGATTACCAAGAAAGTTATTACACAGTGCAACAAAACTCTTCCATGCGCGTTTTTCAACGGAACTGAGTTTGTTTATAAAATTCTCATCTCTCATAACTTTACGAATTTGAGGTCCAATGAATATACCTGAAATACACCAGAACTCATAAATGTGATAATAAATATTAGATCTGTGAAGAAATTAATACCTTCTTTAATGTTGGCTTCGCTTAATTTTAGGAACACCGCTCTGAGATAGCAAAAAGCTTTAACGTTTACATCAAGTTTTTTTTTACAAATTGTTTCATGTATCCTAACTTTAGATGCAGTGGTGGCAGAACAACCTTATCAGCTGTAACTAATGGGGCGTTTAAAACATTTTTCCTGCCTATTAGATATGTGTCAAACCCGGTTTTTTACCCGTAATTCCATATTTTGGAGGTGTTTGGGAAATTTCAAAACCGGTTTATTGTTGTATTCAGCAAGATCTACAAGAAAAATAATATCACTTCCCAGATATTTTGACTTCATTCTTTTTGGTTACACTGTGTAATTAATCAGCTAAACATCAACGACAATTTGTTCCAACAGGATGGAACAACTTGCCGTACAGTGTGCTTGACAATCGATTTCTTGGAAAATCAATTTGGTGACAACTTTATTTCCAGAAGTGGTACGGTTCCCGTACATTCGGTTCAACGTTTTTGGACTTTTTTTCATGGGGCACTATTAAGTCATTCGTTGATGTCGACAAACCAGCAACTCTGGAAGCATCAGAAGCCATTATTCATTAATGCCATACGGCCAGAATTATTGGAAAAAGTTGTTAAAAATTGGACTTATCGAATGAATCATGCGACTCGTAGCTGCGGAGGACATACATATGTATGTCGGTTATAATATTTAAAAAATGAATACAATGAAATTATTTACCAGATTGTAATAAAAAAATTATTCTAACATTTCTGTCTTGTATTATCTTAAGTTTTTAAGCTCAAAAATTACACTTTATAAGGTTATAAATTATCGAAAATATATTTTCGATATTTTCGTGTGTATTGACCTCGATTGGCCGTCCAGAACATCCAGCGTCATTCGTACTTGTACGACCACAACGAAAGTCAGTAAACCCCCTTTTTTACCATTGTAATCGATGGTGCATAGTAATTTTTAAGCTTTTCCTTGCTTTGATTGACTGGGTTTTCCGCAAAAATAATGTTTAAGAGCGCTCGAAATTTATTTTTTTTCATTTTTAACTAAATCCACGAGATTGTATGTTTTGAACAGCTGTTAAACGCAAACTAAATGACGGAACTCTCTCAAAAATTGACAGTTGTCTATTAACAGATGGTACTTGAGCAGTGTTTCATTTCATATAACTATGAGGAAAGTTATTTCGTGATAAAAATTCACTGTTTGGAGAGTGTGCGTGGCTTATAGTGGCTGGCGAGAGATGTGTATTCGTCAGCCTTTCAGTTGCCATCATGCATTGGACACGTGAGGAGAGGGCATTTTGTGTTGAAGCGTATTTTTCAAATGCGCACTCTATCATTTCGATTCGTTGTTCCCGAAGGCGGACGTGTTCCTGGTGAAACAAACACCAGATAACTTCACCAGAGACCTCTGCATTCGGACCGCGTCAGTGTGTGGTGCGCCATATCCCGATAGGCATCATTGGTCCTTACTTTTTCCAGGATAACCGTCTTGCCGTAACTGTGAACTCCGAACGGTACTTGATACAAGATTTTTTTCAGCCGGCTCTTGAGGCAATGTAATTATAGGGTACATGGTTCCAACAAGATGGTGCCACTGCACACACAGCGAGGGTTACCACGAATTTTTTGAGGCAAATGTTTCCTGGACGGTTTATGAGGGGTAGTGTAATCTGGCCGGCACGCTCACCTGACTTAGCCCCATGCTATTTTTTTCCTTTGGGGTTACCTGAAGTCGAAGGTGTACACCTTGGAAGGCCTAATTAACAATATTGAGGCTAAAATTGACAGTAACCAGTCGACATGCTTGTTAGTGTTCATGAAAACTTCAGAAAACGTATGCAGCAGTGTGTGGATAGCGAAGGTCGACATTTGCCAGATACTCTATTTAAAACCATGCAATTCAAAAATTCCCTTACTGTTCAATATAATTGAAATATAAAATAAATTTTTCTAAGGTTCATAATTTTTTTATTTCATTCCCAAACAAGCAACTTTTCGCGCTCCACCCTGTATTTACGAAACATTCTTCATATTATATTTTTTATTTACTTATTCTTCATATTATTGACAAAGTTTTTCTTACAAAACCATAAAAAACCTTGAAATTCCGAAGATTTTTCTTCATATTTTTGATGAAAAATTTTAAATTTTGTTTCGAAAGTCATCAAAAAATTTTTCTTCGTAATTTCGCAATTCACAATTGGTTGTGTGTACAATACTTTGACCATATTTATCATATTGTGGTATGTCAAACTGAATATCCATTAGGATTATAAACATTTAGTGATTGAAACAGAAATTTCACTTTTGCAACGGAATTTCTGAAGTTTCAACTCATTTTAAAATATTTTTTCTTTGTTTGTTAGACCTTTGATTTGTGGCCGAAGTAATCGGTTTAATAGACCGTCAAAGAAAACCTTAGCGGGCTTAAAAACAGCTGCAAAGTGTGCCTTGCCTCCATAGCCAATAAATTTTGCCATTTTTTTCCATTGATCCTGAAAAGAAACAACAAAGGTCTCGAACAAGAATAAAAGCTGTTTAAGTCATAATAACGATAAAATACCGAATAAATGTAAACAAAATGAAAAAACTGTTTTTTGAAAAAGTTTCATATTTTTCGTTAAATTGTTCGTATAAATTATGATTATGAATTTCATAATATTTATAAATAAATTTCATGTTTGTTGTGAAATATTGTCAAGTTCAAATAGGTTTTTGCATATTTTTCCTTCAGTATAATTTTGGTAATGTTTTCAATTGTTAATTTTAAAAGACTATATAAATCTGTAATAACATACTTAATAAAATTAAATTTTATATATAAATAAATCTTTTATATATAAATAAATAAATATAAATAAATCTTTATATATAAATCACAAAAATGTTTCTTTAAACTTTAAAACCATCCAATCGATGTACCCCAAACTGGGTTAATTACTTGTACTTAGTAGGGACATAAATACTGTTACAACATTGAACACACCCATTTCAATAGTAGAACTGAACATACCCTGTTAATGTCATGTGGGTTTTGAATGGGTTATGGGTTTAAAATTGTTTCAACTTTCATCATGGAGTGGTCAGATAATGAGAACCTTATCGCTGTAATAGCGCTTTCAAGTGTGAAATGAAAAAAGCGATATTTTCAAAACGCTCCGGACACTAGGGATTAGCCGCATGTTCTTCTACCGATGCATAAAACTGTTTGAGGAGACTGGAGATGTAAAAGACCGCCACCGGCCGGGCCGCCTACGCTATGTTCGAACACCGCATGTCATCGAAGCCATTAAATCAAGAATTCACAGAAATCCGCTCCGAAAACAAATATCATTGCCTGTGTGATGAATATCACGCAATAGTCCATGAGTCGAATCATTAAAAAAGACTTGGGACTTGGGGCTTTCAAACGACGTACCGGACATTTATTGACTGCAGCTTTAAAAAAAGTAGGATTAAAAAATGCAAACGTCTTTTGGTGAAACACGCTGAAAACTTGCACAGAAAAATTTTGTTCACCGATGAAAATTTAACAAGCAAAATGATAGAGTGGGTCATTTAAGGAAGCATCTGAACTGATCCCAAGGGTGGAAAAGGGTCATAACCCAGCTTCAGTCATGGTTTGGTGGGGTGTCTCTTACGATGGGGTCACTGACCTCCAAAGTTTACCAAGAAACCATTTTGGAAGCTGTTGTGAAGCCTCTTAACAATTCCCTGTTCCTAAACCAGCCGTGGACTTTCCAGCAGGATTCTGCGCCGGCCCATAAGGCTAAAACGTCCCAGGCCTGGCTTCGAAACAATTTGCCAGCGTTCAGAATGACCCTCAGGCAGTCCAAATTTGAACCCATTGGATTACAAATTGTGGGCGGTTTTAGAGGACAAGGTTTGTCACAAAAGATACCCTAACATTGGATCTCTTGAGAATGCTTTGGTTCAAGCAGTGACTTATTTTCCAATGGACAAGGTTCGTGCAGCTATTGACGATTGGCCAGTGCGACTTAAGGCGTGTGTAAAGGCAAAAGGCGGACATTTCGAATAAGTAGATTCTTTTTGGATACAATATACATCAATAAATATATTAAAAAATATTTGGTCCAAAAACATTCAGTACTTTTTATTTTACAGTTTAAAATGTGTGTCACAGTATTTATGTACCTACTAAGTAGAAAGGTAATAGTGCGAGGAGTGTTTAAGACCATTCAAAGAATGAATTTGGCAAATACGGTCCATTCAGGAAATTGATATTTAAATTTTCCTACACATAATTTCGAAAATGTTTCTAAATTTTATAATTTTGAAATATTTTTAATTTTAAATGAAACAAACAAAAATAACAAATACTAGCTGTAGCATAGTCTTGTATCAATCACATCAACGATGGTGGGCGTACGCGCATTCAGCTATTAACTTCAATTAAAAAATTGCAACGACGAAGAGCCAATAACATCGGTGAAAATTTTGGCATTGCGCGTTTTTAAAGGCTAAGTTACTGTATGGAATACACTATGGTGTACAAGAAATCTCTTGAAGCTCTTCGTCGAAATCTCAATGGTTTCAGAAAAAATGATCAACCAATGGATGGAGCTTTATTGCTTCTTGCTGGTTATTTTCGGCAAACTTTACAAGTTATTCCACAATCAACACCAGGCGATGAACTAAATGCATGCTTTTCTCGTAAGCGTCATATCTTTGGAGAAATGTAGAGAAACTTAAATTGTTGACAAAGAGTCGACAAAATTTCAATATGTGCGATGGAAAACATCTGTTTTACCCGACAGAAAGTTCATCATTGGCTTTCGAAAGAATCGATTGACACATGTACATAAAGAGATTAGATTTGTTGCAACAACGGGAATTTTTTGCCAACCGAATGTTGGTGGTTGCAAGTACTATCCATGTGTTTCATCGTTAAAGCCGAATGTTGATTGTCTACCCAATCAATTTTCAGTAGATGGAACTGACACTTTCGGTTAAGGAAAATAAGTATCGGTAATCCTTACAGACTAAGATGAATATTGGAACTAAATGTGCACAAGTCTTGGTTGTTGTTATATATTGTTGGTTATAGGTACTTTTTGAAAATATTTAATATTTTACCACCTTGCAGCCCTAATCTGGAAAGAATTAATTAAGATATTTAACAATATTTATTGTTAGGCTTTGGGTGGCTGTAAATCGGAACTAATGGGTCGCCACTAAAAATACTTGTTTGTTGTTTTGAATAATAAGGAGGGGTATCTATGGAGGTCTCTTCTGATCAAGTCTGAGCTATGTCGCTAAATTACAGTTAAGCCTTTTATTTATAGGTCATTTCCAACTGATCTTTTCTCTGTGTGTATATTCAAGAAACCATCGATCAAAATATCCATAGAGTTTCTTAACTATTTGGAACCATCAGGAATGCCACCATATAGATTGACATTTAAAGTTTGTTCACCGTAACTTAAATTGAAACTTTCTGTTAGAAATCTATCGCCGATCGAAGCCACAGTCATCAGCGGCAAATGAAAGGGAGAAGATGTGTTCATACCTCGAATTTCAACGATTACATTTGCTTACATTTTCATCAAAAGGCTCAAGGGCAATCGATAAGTGTTGCAGGTTAGAACTTAGAAAATTGCTATTTTTCTTTCAGCTAATTATATGTTGCTACTTTAGGCATGGAATGCTATTTTTTACACACTTACCGAAAACACTCAAATTATTTATTATCTGCCAGCAGAAGTTAAAAAAATAATACTCGTATATTAAAAAAAATGTATTTCTTTTAGCACACAACGGATATCCGCTACATTCATATACAAAATTAAACTACTTTAAAAAACGTATGAAACGTATTCTTAAAAAACATGAAAGAAATTCTTATAATAATCATTAAATTCTTAAAAATCACGAATTTTTGAGATTTTTTGTCTTATTTCTTTTGAAAAGTGTTTTTTGGCTGAAAAAATAAGCCAAATTTCGTAATATTTATGATATATTGGGTTATTTTTACGAATAATTTTTTTTATTATACTCGTATTAGTGTTTGGGTGCTAACATATGTGACAGCGCATAGAGAAAGGGACCTAAGGGTAAAAAAAAATAATTTTTCACTTTTTTTTTGATGTGGACATCTGAGCATCGAATGAGACCGATCCCATGTCCCAAAAGTGTTCCCTCCCAGAGATATGCGCCTTTAATGAAAGTGATGGTACACCAAAGATATACGTATTTAAATCTTTAAAATGGCTCTCCTGAACAAAACTGGTTTTTACCCTTAGGTCCCTTTCCATTTTGTGCGTCACTCAATTTCAGACTAACTCAATAAAGGGTGGTTAAGTTTAAGGGCCGATGTTAAATGTGAACCACTCCTAACGTCAAGTTTTTTTTCTGTATTTCATTTGACATTGCTCAATTTCAGACTAACTCAATTTGAACCATGGAGAGATATACACGCGAGCATTTCGTTAAACTTATTCAGGCTTATTACGAAAATGGGCGTTCAAATCAAAATTTGCTTCGTGATTTTTTCGGTCAATTTAATCGTCCAAATGTGCCTATAATCGGAAAACTCGTGCAAAAATTTGAGCAAACCGTGAGATATAAAAACACCAGTGCATGCTTGTGCAGCTCGTACTGCAGAAAATATTGCTGCTGTTCGCGATAGTGTGGCTGAAGAGCCACCCTCCTCTACTCGTCGTCGTGCCCAACAATTGCAGCTCTTACGCTCGTCGTCGACTTGTATTTACACACTTACAAGGTGCAATTTACTCAAGAACTAAAGCCTCTTGATCATTCCAAACATCGTCAATGGTCAGAATGGTGGCAAGAAATGGCATGATCGGCCTTTACAATTTTACCACCCTTTACAAGTATATGAATATTGGCAACATAACTGCAAACATATTAATGTTAAGGTGCAAACAAATATATGTTTGCACAGAAGCATATAATTGCTTGCGAACTATGATACAAACATATTCATGTTTGCTTTGACGCTATTAGGGTGGGCCGATTTGTAAGGACAAAAATTTGTCGATTTTTCGACAGTTTTTGTCTACTACGACATACTAAAATAAATATTTTCGTATCGAATCAGTCGTATTTCTATTCTCACGCGCTCATATGTTTTATTGCACTGTGTGTGGCAATGTACTATATTTGTAAGTATTGTCAACTTGATAAGATAATATTTAAAAAAAACATTTTTTTACCTACTAAAAAATCTTAAAAATAAAAATTAAGAAAAGTCAAAAAATTCAAATTTGTGTGCCTCGAAAATTGTTTTTTTTTTATATGTCGTAGTGAAATTTTTTATGCTTATGCCAAAAGCTATCGAAAAATCGATGGCACAATATTGATTGCTAAGTCGATACACCATAATAAGCAGCTCCATACATTTTTATTTTTTCTGAAAAATATTTTTGCATACAAGCATATGTTTTACATATTTTTTTTCTTCGTGCATACTCTATGTCATTAACATAGCTTTTAAATAAAGCCAGAATACATGTTATCTCTTTTTTATAAAGACAGAATACATTTCATCTCTCAAACTGTGTTGTTTAATTGAAATTCACTTTCCTATCGTCCTTTGCTGAACATACTGTACGTTAGTATATCCTAAACATTTTCATTTCATGAGAATGCGGTAACAGGATACAAAACTCAAACTAAAAACCACGATAATCACATAAAAACGACAAAGATTCATCCGAGCAGTACTATCCCACTAAGCGCTGAAAATTGCTAACCCAAGCGCATAAAACCGATATAATCGGTTTCGGGAAACAGCGAGGAACCACCAAAGAAAGATGCCTTCAAAAGATGTGACAGCGAAAAAAGAAAAAATCGCAAACCCAAGCGAATTAAATTCGTTTCGTACGGTCGCAAACACTCACTCATCACTCGCCGGGAGAGCGCAACACCAAAAGGCGAATGTGTCAAGGTTATAAGACGGACGATTAACGACAATTATCACCCAAAATATTTACGATCATTTGCACATACTCGCACTAAAGTCACAAACACATACATACCACCACCAACGCCATCACCATCGATCGATGTTGCTTCTACGAAACTTCTATTGAGATATCCATCTTAGCACTGCCAAATGGCCGTGATAATGTCCAGCAAGGACAAGCACCTTGCTGTGCATGTGCAGATCACAGCGAGAGTAAGAGAGCGGGAGAATTGCTTGAAAGCCAAATCCGACCATAGCGACCAGAAATTGTAAAACCACATAAGCAAAAACCATAGGAAAGTGCGAAAGAAAAGAAATGCGAACTAACTCATCGCAATATAGTAGGCGAGAGCGCCCGAAGGACTCAAGAGAAAGAGATCGCCAGAGAGTTGTAATGGAGAGATGGATGACATTTTGTTGTTTGCAAAGCAGTGGGAGTAATGTTAAAGCATATCGAAGGTCAATGAAACCCTGTGGTGTTTTTTACGCTACCACAGAAACAAATTCCAAATTAGAGAAATATGTGTGTCCATGAAGATGTTCGCTATCATCGCAGTGCTAAATAGTTCCCGAAAACCACCATAGCCACCGCCACGACCACCAACCCCTGGCTTCGTACTGTACACTGTACGTAAATCCAAAGACCACTCTCTGTGAGGATTTTGGGTTTTTGTGGCAATAATATGGATAAAATAGATGTAATTTGGATACGCTTGATTGGTTGGTTTTTGGTTTCTGGAAAAAAATTAGCCTGAAAATTGTATGGTTACTAAATAGTCTTAATATGCTCTGTTTATGGAAGTTTTGTATACTGACATCCTATTAAAAGAGCATCTGTTTCTTGGTATACTTAAGGGCCATAACTGGTTCATCAGTTTGCAGTGAACTAATAAGGAGTTTTGCTGAAATGAACTTTTCAATGAAATATCTGCATATGCTCATGGGCATTATATCCCTGCAAGAAACTGGCCCCTAATAAACATGGATTATGAGTTGTCCGAGGCAATGAAATTCCTCACTAATTGAAGTATGCTGATATTTTCATGATTTGTCTACAATTAAGGCTGCGGACCCATGTGCCCCTAATATTAGGCAGACTACCAAAAAATATATGTGACGCGCAAAATAGAAAGGGACCTAAGGTTAAAAACCAGTTTTGTTCAGGAGAGCCATTTTAAAGATTAGGTCCTTTTCTACTTAGGTCCTCGTCGACTTCACTTTCATAAAACGCGCATATCTCTGAGGGGAACACTTTTGGGATCGGTCTCATTCGATGCTGAGATGTTGTCCACATCAAAAAAATGTTGCCCACATCAAAAAAAAAACAAAAAAAATGAAAATGGATTTTTTTACCCTTAGGTCCCTTTCTCTATGTGCTGTCACATATATTCTCCCATTCCCCTTTCAAGGGACGTATCTAATTCATTCCACTTAATTCCATCTTTCTTTCTTTATTTCGCTCCAGGTCTTCGGCGTCCACCAGTTGTCACCAAGTTAGCGCCGGGTTCATCTTCTGTGGCTTCCTAGCACGTTTCAGTCTAAGGCTGCGCGTGTGATGTCTTCATAGTTTTTTTTAATGCGTAGCCAAGCACCTTCACTTACGTCTACAAATAACCAAGGATATCGACCATAGAGCTTTATTTGGCCAAAAGGCAGAAAACCCGTAATATTTTCTCATAAATCTAAAATAGAACATACCTAACTAATCGAAATATGTTCATATTTTTAGGATACTCTTCGAAAAACTTTAAGACAGAGAAGGTTGCAGAAGGCCGGAGTTGGAAGGATCATTAGAGGATTCCCTCCAAATTCAAGAAGAACTTGAACTCACATTCGAAGTTACTTAATAAGTGATTTTGAATAAATGATTTCAATGATTGCGACAGCGAAGTTAATCAGGTTGTAGACATTACGAGTGGTTTCTCATTAGATGGGTTAGAACACCGAAACCTTTTTCATTTCACCTAACTTAAGATAAATTAATTTGTAAAAAAAATATTTTAAAATATTTTTTTTCGTTTGATAAAATTGTAACTTTATCCGGAGACCTGCACATTTTCCAACTCCGAATTCACAACCCTGGTAAAAACTACCTGATGTTATTGTTGTCGGGTGTAGCAAGTTGATCAGAACGTTTGATTTGCCAGCATATCCGAACAAGGTATAATGGAGCATTCCAGAATAATTGCAAACTTTTCACCAGTAGAAATGATAAATCTATTCTGCTGCATGTTAATGCTGGTACTCCCAATACTTTCTTCTTTTTTACTCTACATCAATCTGTGGTACATCCGCTAGAATGCCTGCAAGGATCATGTTTGTCGACAATAATATATAACATATTCGCATCATAAATGTTTTCTGATGACATTGCCATTTTAAGTTCAAACATTTTGTGAAACAGCCAGACATCCGAGGACACAGTAAAAGATTATATCAAGAGTTGGATAATTATATTAAGTCCATGAAAGTCACAATATATTTTCTTAACTAGAAAAAGAAAATCCTGTTCTGTGCCTCAATCTAAAATAGGAATCGACGGTCTGATGACCGGTACATTTTTGATGAAATGATGATTTTTGATGCTTATATTTTAAATATCGCTAATAGGCTGAACATAGCTACAAAGACATTGTATGCCTTCGTCAATACGCACCATACTGTCACATACAAATATGTACGACCTCGGGAGTTTTTTCCCGGGTAAGCGGAAAAATTGTTAATATTTCTAGGGATCCCGGCCTAGAAAAATTAAATTTAAATTTTCCCGATGTTGAACCACTTTTTGTAAGAAAAGCAAAGAATACTACCCATTAAGAAAGTAAATACACTTTTATTATAAATAGGAAAATGTATTACAGTCTTCAGTACCATAATCTACTCCGGAAATTTTCGGCCCTAAAAAATTTAATGCCATAAGCCCGTATTCTCAATAATTTTAAAGGTATCCAGCTTGTCCTGTCCATACGCAAGCGGCTAAGGAGTGATTAATAATGTTAACTTGTAGATTTCAAAAACACAATCGTTTTTTAACATGCTAAGCATAATAGGAGGGTTGCTATATAAAGGCATCCTTGGGCATTTTTCCACCAGCATACATTCGATATTGCATGAACACCCGGCCGTAAAAAGGTTTGTTCTCGTTGGATTCCGCACAATTTGACAATCGCTCAAAAAAAGGCTCTTGTCGATTGGTGCAAAATTTTTTTGAAAAAATACGATCGCGGTGCTTCAAAAGACGTTTATAAGATCGTCACAGATGGCGAATCATGGATCTATGCATTTGAGCCCGAAACAAAACAGCAATCGACCGTGTGGGTCTTCGAAGACGAAATCCAACGAAAGTTGTTCGTGGAAGAAGCACTTCGAAGCAAATGGTCGCTTGTTTCTTCGGCAAAACTGGTCATGTGGCGACTGTTCCGCTTGAGCAACGTAGGACGGTCAATTCTAAGTGGTACACCACAATTTGTTTGCCTAAAGCCTTCGGAGAAATTCGAAAAACGAACAAGGGAAGATGAATCATTGTGCACCATGACAATGCGAGCTCTCACACATCGGCTCAAACCAGCGCCTTTTTGACCGGAAAAACGTCGAATTGATGGGTCATCCGCCGTACAGCCCTAACTTGCATGGTCAACGATTTTCGTCGCATGATAATGCTGTTGAAGCGTTCAAAAACCATGTTTTGGAGGTGTCTCAATCGGAGTGGAAAAAGTGTTTCGATAATTGGTTTGAGCGCATGCAAAAGTGTATAAATCATGCTGGAGAATACTTTGAAAAACAATAAAACCATTTTTGATGATAAATATTTACATTTTAATTATTAGGCCAGATATATATAGCAGCCCTCGTATATCGCAATATAAGTGTCGGTTTTTCTGTTTGGAAAAATGCAATAATTCACTTAAACTTGCGTAATAAAATAGTCCCTAAACCAATTAAAATACCAACAGCACCCAGTAAACAGACATTTTTGCTAAATTGCAACCATTTTAGGGACCAAAAGAGAAATATAATTATGTTGTACAATATAATCCAAGAAACCTATTCTGTCTTTTTTACTCAACGCACCTAGATGCGGCATCATAATGTTTCGAAAAAGAAACTAAGTATTTTTTAAAGAGCCGACGATATTACAAGTAGTTACTTCTGAATGAATGTTTAATAGAAACATCTGACCATAGGTTTTATTGGTTAAGCCTCGATAACTAAGACTGAATTGCAAAACCGCAATAGTTAAGTAATTTATTTGTTACTTAAAAGTGACAATTTTGAACGTGTCTGTAATGCTGCTGTATTCGCTTCTTAAAGAGCATTTTGAAAAATTATTTGTTGTAGCCGTTGTAAATAGCTTATGAGTACCACAATAATGTGTTTTAAAGTTTTGTTAAACTATTAACTTTATCTCTTTTAATTTGTTTAAGTACATACGTACGTAGCCGAAACAAATTGATATATTAACTATAATTGTTTCTGTTTGGCAAAATTGTTTATCTCTGTTTGGCAAAATAAACATTTACATACATATATCGGGTGATCAATCTAAAGGTATTTTTTAAAAATAAATAAAAAATTCAAAAAATCAAATAAAATGTGGAATATTTGAGGTTCTTTCGAAAGGACATTTTTGGCATTTATTTTTTGAATACAATTTCCTTCAAATGTTGGCCGCAACTACGCCTCAGGGTTTCCATTCTGAGGGTCCAATTTCGGATGACTCGTTTGAGCATTTCGACCGGTATGGCTTAATGGCACGCTTAATGTTGGCTTCCAAAACCTGAATCGTAGCTGGTTTGTCAGCATAGAATTTGGACTTTGCGTAGCCCCAAAGAAAAAAGTCTATAGCTGTTATATTACACGATCTAGGCGGCTAACTCACCGGTCCAAAACGTGAAATTAGCTGCTTTTCGAAATGACCTCTCAGTAGATCCATTGTTAGATCAGCTGTATGGCAAGTGGCACCGTCCTGTTGAAACCAAGTGTCGTCAAAATTACGGGCTTTCATTTCAGGAAGCGAAAAGTCCAATATCAAAGCGCGACAGCGAGCTCCATTCACGGTTACGTACCGACCATCATCATTTCTAAAAAAATATGGTTTATGGGCTGGTGGAATAGTCCACCATCCCATAAACCGCACCGTCTGGTTTTCTTTGGCACCTTTTGAACCTCTTATTGATTGATTGCTCTTCAGCCCAATTGCGACAATTTTGTTTATTGACGTTGAGCCAGAAATGTGCCTCATCACTGAACAAAAACAGTTTCAGTTGCACAATTTTGAGACGTTGTTTCGGTGTAAGTCTTTCCATGATGAAATGGCAAACAATACTAAAAAGAAAAACAATAAAGTTGAACACAACTCACTCGAAATCTGTGAAAAAAGCTATTGAAAAAACACCTTAAGATGGATCACCCTATGTTTGTAAAAATATATATTGATTAAGTATATATCTTGCAAAACGTTCTATTACAATAACCGCTATTTTAAATGCTTGTCATATGATGTGCAGCTTCGGTAAGCAACACTGAACTCAACAAGAAATATTTACCAGCACAAATCAGCCATCAGCTTAGCTAAAAAAATCAGCAATCAGGTTGCTAAAAAGGCTGCCTTCTGTTGTCTTTATTTTTATTGCTGATGCTTTTTTGAAATTATTTAGCTGGTCCGTCATTTTTTTCTATTAACTTGTCATGTTTAAAAGCAGTAGTATACTTAGTAGGGACATAAATACTGTTACAACATTGAACACACCCATTTCAATAGTAGAACTGAACATACCCCGTTAATGTCATATGGGTTTTGAAAGCTAACCTCAATAGCGTAACGGGATTTTAAAATTGTTTCAACTTTCATCATGGAGTGGTCAGATAATGAGAACCGTATCGGCGTAATAGCGCTTTTTAAGTGTGAAATGAAAAAAAAAATATTTTTAAAAAGCTCCAGCCACTAGGGATTAGCCGCATGTTCGTCTACAGATGCATAAAACTGTTTGAGGAGATGGAAGAAGTTAAAGACCGCCACCGGTCGGGCCGCCCACGCTCTGTTCGAACACCGCATGTCATCAAAGACGTTAAATCAAGAATTCACAGAAAACAGAAAATTATGGCCCGTGAGATGAATATCACGCAAAAATTCACGAGTCGAATAATTAAAAAAGACTTGGGATTTGGCGGTTTCAAACGACGTACATGACATTTATTGACTGCAGTTTAAAAAAATAGTATTGGAAAATGCAAACGTCTTTTGGTGAAGCACGCTGATAACTTGCACAGAAAAATTTTGTTCACCGATGAAAACTTTTTACCGTTCAGGAAAAATTTAACAAGCAAAATGAAAGAGTGTAAACGCGGTCATCTAAGGAAGCATCTGAACTGATCCCAAGGGTGGAAAAGGGTCATCACCCAGCTTCAGTCATGGTTTGGTCGGGTGTCTCTTACGATGGGGTCACTGACCTGCATTTCTGCGAACAAGGAGTTAAAACATCGGCCAAAGTTTCCGTTTAGGAAGCTGCTGTGTAGCCTCTTAACAATTCCCTGTTCCAAAACCAGTCATGGACTTTTCAGCAGGATTCTGCGCCGGCCCATAAGGCTAAAACGTGCCAGGCCTGGCTTCGAAACAATTTGCCAGCGTTCATTTCCTCTTAAGAACGGGTTTCAAGCAGTACAGATTTGAACATATTGGATTACAAATTGTGGACGGTTTTAGGGGACAAGGTTTCCCACAAAAGATACCCCAACATTGGATCTCTTAAGACTGTTTCGGTTCGAGCTGTGGCCAATTTTCCAATGGACGAGGTTCGTGTTGCTATTGACGATTGGCCAGTGCGACTTAAGGCGTGTGTAAAGGTAAAAGGCGGACATTTCGAATAAGTAGATTCTTTTTGGCTACAATATACATCAATAAATATATTAAAAAATATTTGGTCCAAAAACATTCAGTCCTTTTTATTTTACAGCTTAAAACGTGTGGTACAGTATTTATGTCCCTACTAAGTAATATTCAGTTAACTTTATGTTCGTCTACTAAGGGGTTTTAAAGGATTTCCCGATATCCCGGGAAATCCTAAAAGTAAGAGTGATTACAAAATTCAGTTTAAGTCGAATTCGATAGCTTCAATGAAACACTTTTCTGTGTAGGTGTTTATATATCGTTTATCTTTTATGCCAAAATAAATAAAATTATCACAACACACTTGCATTGACACTAAAAAATATTTTTTTTTCGTAGTATTTGCGAAATATTACAGCCGCACGAGCACGCAATAATACCGCAATAAATATCATTGGCGTTAGACAATAGGCCAACAAAGGGCGCGATAATCATGTGCAAACAACGCGGAAAATTAAGTCAAAGCCGGATCAGTCGTACGCAAAGCGCGTCGCGAAAAAAGGATACCATTATAAACAGTTGATCGATGGATGATGAGCGGAGTCATAAAAATCCAAGGCAAGCAAACGAAAGGACTGAGGGACGGACGGCGAAGAACATCTAAAATAGGCACACCAGATGAATATTGAAAAACTTGGCTAGGGAGTGATACTGAAGCGTACAAGGTACGAGTAAAAACCCTTAAAATAGTTTCCACGAAAATATGCGGAAATAAAAGCAACGAGTTTTGTGGAAATGCGAAAAAAGATATTTTTCATAAGCGATGAGCGAGAATATTATGACGCGATCAGTGACCGTGAAATCACAAAATTTTACATGATCATGAACGAACGACGACGTGTCAGGAAGAAGGCTTTTTTTCTTTCCTTCTTGAAGACAATGAGGAAGTAAAATTTATGACGTTATAATGTTATGACTTTTGTGCAAAAATCACAAAAATGACTTTATGACGGTGTGAAAAAAGATACAGAAAAATATACTTTACAAAAAAGTCCTTTCGCTCGAAATGCGTCGACGTCGAAAAACTCTAATGTCAAGCGCAGGTACAAGATTGACTGACTGGCCAGTCAGTCAGCGGACTTTCATGACGATGATCCTCATGGTGATGATGAGCATAATTTCTAAGAGAGCAATAAATCTCGTGTTTGCACTAAATTTCTGAAACATTTTAAATATTTTTAGAGCAAGGCTAGAAAGAAAACGAGACCGGGCCGGCATCATAAATTCTCTTAAATACAAAACGTGAACAATATTTACGAAAATACAATTTAGTGCATTTCCCTGAGTTTACAATTGTTCAAAGGACACTCAAATTATTCTTGACTGAGTGCTCGCGATTTTAAGAAGAAGTAATAAATTGTCATTGTTTTTTTTTTGGTATTTAGGCGACATTTTTTTAAAAATATGAAAGTGTCCTTTGACTTGTCTTCAATATTGTTGCTGACTTTTCGACTTTCGTCACGTGTTCACCAAAAAAGGGTTACAAATGTAAATTTCTCGAAACATAATAATAATCTCGCTCAATTGCAGCAACCTTGACTATAAAATATTAACTTTTTGGAATTTGTTTGTACCATATGTATTCTGGAAAATTTGCTAAAAACTTTTCCAAAAAGAAATGGGTTAAACCTGGTAATCATTTTTAATTTCGGCCTCTTGGCTGTATTAGATGGAAGTGTCTTAAATTTAAAAAATATCTTGACTTTGTAGATTTTAGTGTATATAAAAAAAGAACCTGGAATTTAATTATTACTAGTTAAAAACTAGTATAATGTAGTACCCATGTAATTTTAAGTATAGTTCTGGAGTTTTTAAATATTTCCGGTTTAATCTACAAATTTGATGAATAGTTTTAAGATATATTCTTCTAAGAATGTAAAAACAATTAAAAACTACATTAAATTTGACCGGCTGAATCTTATAAAAACTCCATCGATTCGCAATAACATGGAAGAAAAAATAAAGATCGCATTAATAAGCCATGCTCCAAACTGGTCCAAACTTTTAAACAACCCTTTAATTAAAGGAGTCCTTATTCCTATTTGTGTTAGTAGGAAATTTTCTTAAAATTAAATACCCCCATTTCCAATGGCAGTTTTAGGATCCAAAAGTGGTTGGAGTGTAATTTACATTCTTTCAAATATGCACATGTTCATATTTTGAATTGGTCGCTTGTTTTAGGGTCAGAATATTTACGAGTATACGTAGATGAATGTTTTTGTTTTGCTTATAAAGTTTATAAAATGTTTCTTTATAATCGTATAAACGACTGATAGTATCATTTTTGTTTGGTGTTGAAATTTTTAATATGACCAAAAAAATATCGTAATTTTTGGGCTTTATAAAATCTTACGGTTTAAAATTTCAATTTCTTTAAACTTTCATATTCCTCCATTTTTTAAAAATATTAGCAATTAACGAATATGTCCAAAAAATCGAAAACAGCATGATTTTGGGACCGCCATTATTGTTGAAGTTATGGGAAAAATACTTTCATAGATCGGCATTTTTTTTTAATTTTATAATTTTTTTAATTGTTCTTAGTCGCTGTTTTTTTTTTATTATTTTACCAAATTTGCCCATAAGTCTACCAAATCGAAAATAGTAACAACGTTCTTGGGATAGCCATGATCTAAGACTATAAACAGTTTAGAACGTTGATACTTTAAAAAAAATATAAAATTTACAAAAATAATTTTATACGTATTAAAATTTGACTATAAAATGTTAATTTAAAGGGTTAAATTTTAAGGGCCGATTGAATTTGTCACGCAAAAGAGTGTGGCAAGTTGTTGAAACCTATTGAAACCACATATCGTCCACATCCATATCTTCCAATTCGAGCCATAAAAAGTTCGTTATCATCTCACGATAGCGAACACCATTCACAGTAACTGCCTGACCGGACTGCCACCCGACCCGATGATGCCGCCAGCCCATAAACCGCACCAAACAGTCACTCTTTGTGGGTGCATAGTTTTTTCGACAATCACTCTTGGATTATCATTCGTCCAAATGCGGCAATTCTGCTTATTGACGAATCCACTGAGGTGAAAATGTGCCTCATCACTGAAGATGATTTTCTTCGCAAAATTAATCATCCACTGTTGCCCGAAGCCTGAATAACTTTTACGCGTTGCTCGCTTGTGTAACTTTCCATGGTTCAAATTGAGTTAGTCTGAAATTAAGAAATATCAAATGAAATGCGGAAAAAGCTTAACGTTTAGGTGTGGTTCACATTTAACATCGGCCCTTAAAATTTAACCACCCTTTAGACTGTTTAGTTTTCTTTCATTTTACCCCAACTTTGTACAAACCGGTCTATCCGAACAGCTAGATTTTTAGTAAAGCCCAAAAATGCATTTTTTTTGCTATTATACATTTTTAAACGACCAAAAAAATTTACTGTTATAATAAAGGATATTTTTAACTTTTCAAGCAAAAAAAAAATTTATTAACTTCTGTGATCCAATAGCAGCTAATAAAGGCTTTCGTTATCGCCTCTCAGTTTGGGACAACTATTTTGCTCAACAAATTATTCGACGAAGCACATTTGTATCTTGGCGGCTAACAGAGATATTGCCACATCTGGGGATCAGACATTTCACAAAAGGATGCACGATAAGTTAATGTATCTTCAGAAAATATCAGTTTGGTGCGGATTTTTGAGCGGTAGCATCATCGGCCCAATATTCTTTGAAAATGCAGCTAGAATTGCGATTTGGGGTAACAATAGCGATATACTAGATTCATGATAAACCATTTTTTGTTTTTCAAGATCGAGGACATAGACGATATTTGATTTCTGCAGGATCGCGCAATTTTACTGAGGCTACATCACAACGGTATGAAGTCCAGAAAAGACGCGCATGAAGACAAAACTTTAGTTCAGCTTAAAAAAAATTGGTACCAGGGTGTTTTTGAGGTCGCTGAAAATATGGGATTTAAAATAATTGAAATGCTTATGTTTGTCCATCTGCAGCACTGATTTTCCTTCCTAATCCTCAAATGCAGTCTGAACAACTTTAAAGGATTTGCTTTTAAAAAAGCAGCGATTTTTAATTTTTACTGCTGCTTTGTGATTTATTTACAGAAAAGAATGTTACGAAAACAAACAATTCTAATGAAATTTCGAGTAGTCCCGCACACGCAAAAAAAATGTATGGTTGGGGTAACAATATTCGAAGAGCATCATACTATTGTTGGTTATATGGTTTTGGCACAACAATAGTATGGTTCACACACAACCATACTATGATCCCCATAACAATATTATGGTCCTTACAACAATAGAATTATTCACACAACCAAACTATGATTCCCCCAACCATAAAATTATTCTCATTCAACCATACTATGATCCCCACAACCATATTATGATCCTCATAACCATATTATGTTTAACGTACAACCATAGTATTATCCTCACAACCATGTAAAGGTCTTTCCGAATATTGTTTCACGGTAGCAATAATATATTCTCCGCAATAAGAGTATGTTCGTCGTAACCATAGTATTGTTTTTTTAATTTAATTTTGACAACAGTATAATTGCGGTAATATTAATATTGGCGAAATGTAACAATAGTATTATTGCCACATTTAAAAAGTTTTTTCTTTTTGTTTATAGTTTTTTCTTTTTGTTTATATTTATTAAAAATAAAAATATGGTTGTAGCAACAATACCATACCGTAACTTTTATAAATTTGAATATGGTTTTTGGAACAATGTTTAATTGTTACGATAACGGTGCATAAAAATTTTAAAAAATAATCTTGTTTGGTTTTGTATAACTAAAAAACTTTATATAAATGTAACACTTAAACGTACTTTTCTAAATTAAAAAAATCACGCCTATTAGTTTAAAATTCATGACTAAAATTTTTTTATTGTTCACTTATAACATAACCCAACCCAATTGTGATTTATAATTTTGGGGATCATACTATTTTTGTAAGGATCATAACATTGTTGCGTGTGAAACAGATTATACTATGGTTGTAGGTAAAATATACTAGGGTTGTGAGGATCATAGAATGGTTGAGTGTGAATCATAATATGGTTGTCGGGATCATAGTATATCACACTATTATTATAAGGATCATAATATTGTTGTGCCAAACCGTATACCTAACAATAGTATGATGCTCTTCGAATATTGTCACCCCAACCATAATGTTTTCCTGCGTGCATACTCTATATTGGGAACCGTCTATATGTGACAGCGCATAGAGAAAGGGAACTAAGGGTAAAAAAATCCATTTTCATTTTTTTTCTTTTTTTGATGTGAACAACATCTGAGCATCGAATGAGACCGATCCCATGCCCCAAAATTGTTCCCTCCCAGAGATATGCGCGTTTTATGAAAGTGAAGTCGACGATTCTAAGCGCAAATAGAAAGGGACCTAATCTTTAAAATGGCTCTCCTGAACAAAACTTTTCATCAACTTTTCACTTTTTTTTTTGATGTGGACAACATCTGAGCATCGAATGAGATCGATCCCATGTCCCAAAAGTGTCCCCTCCCAGAGATATGCGCGTTTTAGGTTCCTTTCTATATTGCGCTTCACATATAAGTACTTATATATTCCTTTACAACAGGAAAAGCTTTAGTATAGCGCCATCTGTTAAATGAATTTTAGATGGAATTGGCAACAGTTTTGCTATGCGATCATTTCATTACTTTAAAATGTTATCTTTTGTCGGAGTTTTGCACATTTTTGCGTCTCCTGCTCCGACTCGGGCCAAATTTTCGGCACTTTGACTCCACATACCTGAATCGAATATGGTCTCTATGCCTACCCGTGTCGCCTAATGTCCTTTTGGCGATTTGACCGTTTCAGATTATTTTTCTTACATCAACTTTATGAACCTTTTAAGATTTCTTACGTGATATGTTTATATTAATTCGCAGTGAAAAAATGTACAATTTAATGCTTTATTTTATGTTATTTTATGCCCCCCCCCCCCAAAATTGATCAAAACCATTCACACTAAAATTTCACAGTTTTTTACATGGAGTTTAAGGGATTTACATACGTCAAAGGTGATTACGAAATACGATCTGCTTGAAAATAAAAGAATCATCCGACACAAGTTAAACTACATAATAGGAAATTATTGCGCTCAAAAGCAAAACGAAGACCATTTTTTTTATTGTCACGTGCCTTACTTATGTCTTTAAAAAATCAAAATTGAAGCTGTCGGCATTCTTCCAACAATATCGAATTTCCTCTCATAAGTCCTTTAAAGAAACAAAATATAATCCTTGACAGGACACACACACTTGAAATGACAGGATAATTATCACATGAGGCATACATGAGATTCCACCTTAATTCCGCGCAGAAGAACCGCTATAAATAAACAGAGATGCGAGTGAAAGAGAGAACTCTCACAAGAGATACAAATAAAGTCATAAGTACAACATTAGACGAACAAATGTTTTCTCAAAAACTGTTTATAATATCGCGTATTCCTCAGCAATGACAACAACAAATTAACATCTTACTCGTACTAACAATATATCATGCTGAGCAGTCCTTTTCGTTTTCTGCTTTGAAAAATTCCACGAATTTTAATTTTAGAAAATGTTTTTAACAAAAATTCATTTTTGAATAAAAGTCTACGACTGTTGTTTAGTCCCGACGCGGTTTATGGACCCTATTCCGCCGCCACCGCCCATGGTGCTGTGAATGAAATTACCAAATGTTCAATATTCGTTTTGCGATCCGTTCTTAGCCACTCACCTGAACTTAAAGCAACAGCGGAAACGGATGTGTGTGCATGATCGGGTGTTTGCTTACCTGTGTGTGTTGCTTGTTTTGATAAATGCGCGTTTCAACAATTGCGCGTATTGATTTATGTCGTACGTTTCATTTGTTTTTCACAAGGAAAACCATTATAGCGTTATTTTGGGCAATAAAACCATCATCAACCAGACGAAATGGTCCATCGTTTATAGTGATTGCACTGCACAAAACAGCATACACTTGAGGATTTGATGCTTAACATAGTAGAGGTAAAATGTATGTGTTTCGTCGTCAATGAAACTTTAGTATTGAATACCAACTGAAACGAAATCTAAAAACTTTTTTGTGAAATCTGATCAAAATTGGTCACATCAAATTAGAAACATTGATATTATTATTGCAACGCTGGGAATTTTGAACTTTCTGTGGTCTGAAAACCAATGATTTACATTTTAAATATTTAAGGAAATTTCAGCATAACACAATGTAAGCATTGAAAAGTTATGCAATACAGGTTTACCGACTAATGGAAGAAATATATAAAAAAGTCGGATATGGTATTGTCTGCCACTCAGGATTTGAGCAGGATTAAACTTAATGTAAGGAATTAAAAAGGTTTAGGCCTCAAATCGAGTAGGCTATATTTGACGACTACTTATATTTCACTATGAAGACATGGTCCAAATCGTTGGGATTTTTGTGTTTTCGTAAATTTGATCCAGAAAGAATTGAATATGTGCAAACAAAACATTCGATTGGTTCGAACAAAAAAAATTCCGTTAGGGGAGAAGACTTTCTGTTGCCAATATTTGTACTAAGGAAATGAAAAAAAGATTTGGTTTTTAGACCAGTCTGTTGTGGAAACTAACAGTTTCGCTTTAAATGGTTCAGTAATACCAACAGTTGGTAATGACAGCAAATAAATACTGTTAAGTAAAAATCTGCGTATTGGAAAACAAATTAAAAAATATACTTGTAAATTGTTATTTAATAAAAAAATATATAAAAAATATATAAATATATATACGGCCAGGTGTTCATGCAATATCAAATGTATGCTGGTGGAAGAAAAGCCCGAGGATGCCTTTATCCTCTAAATACCTCTAGATAGTATGTCACATGACGATCTAGCATTATCAGTTCACGCATGGCATCAAGGTTCTCTGGCACAACGGCCGTTTTTGGACGACCTTCGTATTTGATCGAGCGTCGGCCACGATTGAATTCATTAATCCAGTTTTTCACAGTGCTGTACGATGGTTCTTCATCGCCATACAAAGATTTAAGTTCATCGATGAACTCTTGTGGTGATAATTCACATCAAAAGTTGTGAAAAATGATCGCATGGAAATGTTCACTAGTTAATTCCATTTTTTTTGCCAAATTGATTTGTTCAAGTTACTGTAAACAACACAAATGATGGTCGTACATCAACACGTTCTGAGTATGTCAAACTTTCCAATGGAGATGTCAGATGGCGCCAGGCAACACTTAGTATTGCCTAGACCAGAAATATATATAGCAACCCTCGTAAAGCTTCAATGCCTAATACTTTATTTATTTTGAACCTGAAATTTAAATATCATTTTACAATTAATAGATTTCCATTTACGGAATATTTCAGTGCATCGACTAACATTCGGCTGCACTTATGGAAAGTTGATAGTAAATGAAACTTCTATCATTTGGTTGGTAAACAAATTCGGTAGAGACAACGAATCTGTTTTATGTGTTTGAAAACTTCATTTTTATCTTGATTTGACTACAAAACCTTTTTATGATTTTGCTTAATTTATTTTAAAGCGTAAAATATAAATTATTTTATATCTGAAGATCCTTGTACTGAAATTCCAATTAACGAAACAACATTCGGTATTAATGATGGAAAATCTGAAGTACACTCAACCACAATTATTCCGTTGGTAAAAAATTCCGTTTTCTATGTGGGACCTCCTTAACGATGGATACCTTTTTATATGGACTATATGACAAGATGGAGCGATATAGTCAATTTCCTCCAGAGTTGCCATGCACAGAAAACAGTTATTATTGTCATAATCGAATTGTTTTGCCAACCGATAGAGTTAAACATTAAATGCCATAAAGTGTCCTTTCAAATTACCAATAAAGATTCCACACTTGATTTGAATTTTTATATTTTTTTTGTTCTGAAAAAATACCTCTAGATAGATCACCCTATATTGGTAATACTACAAGGTGGCTCAAAATGAATAATACAATGTTGTTTTTAAATAACTTTTTGACAAAATAACAAAAAATTGATTTTGAATCAATTTTTTGTTATTTTGTCAAAATCAATTTGTAATGAACATTTTTAGTTGGACCTTAAGAATTTTTTGGTTAAGGGGAATATAAAATCCGTCCAGTAGCTGACGCCACTACGACACATATGCGCCGGTTTTACGCATTAACCATGACTTTCCGCAGGAGTTTCGGTAGTAACTGTCTGCATTCCTTTCGAATATTCTCCGTTAGGTTTGTGATTGTCTAAGGCTTGTTGGCAAAATCCCCTGACTTCAAGAAGCCCCAATGATAGCAGTCTGGGATGGTTAAATTGGGAGATCTTGCTGGCCATGCCAAATCGCCGAAACGCCGAGATAACGGGACCAGGAAACGATTCCTTTACAATATCCTTTGTGGCCTGTGCAATGTGTACTGTTGCACTGTCTTGTTGAAATCACATGTTCACCAAACACTGTTCATACAATTTGTATACCCTTCATCATATGATAGGGGGTATATTCAATTTGTCATTCCGTTTGTAACACCTCGAATTACTGGTGGAGACCCCATAAAGTATATATATATATTCTGGAGCTAAGTGGTCGAAATTTCGCAAAAACATGTGCAGATGGACTGATACGGGCCAGATCGGTCAAGAGGTAAACATATTCGCCTCACAAGGACTGGGTAAACCTCTGCAAAAATCACACCCCTCAACTTAAAAAGACAATACCTCATGAACTAATAGAGATATGACGATAATATTTTAAACATATGATATTGGCGGATCGAAAAACATTCCGGAGAAAGAGTAGGCGGTGTCATGCCCCTTTAAAAAATCGCTTTTATGACCAAATCGTTATACCATCATTAGTAAAATTGGATACGGGGGCGGGCCAACAAAACTTTAAAAAATCTCATGAACTCATAGAGATGTGGCGATGATATTTGGAACTGTGATGTTGGCATGTATCGAACAAGTGTGGCAGGTGCAACGATCCCTTTAAAAAATCGCATTTATGGCCAAAGTACTAGACCGATCATTACAAATTTTTAATAAAATTAAAGCGATGACTAGGAATTTATTATAGACTATGTTATGGAAACATTAGACAAGCCACCGCTCACACAGCCCTGAACTTAAATAGACAATATCTCATACACTAATAGCGATATTACAATAATATTTGGAATCTATGATGTGGGCATTGCTCGAAATACATCGTGACGGAAAAATGGGAACGAGATCTTTAAACCCCGAATTTAAGGCCATAGTAACGGCCATTGAATATCATATTACTATAGTTTTTATTGTGTTTATACTGGACAAAAGTGACTGGCCCGCCCATAAAAACTAACTACTTAAAGTTAAATTTTATTTAAGTTTTAAAAATATTTTTCAAGTTTTTAAAATAAAACTTGTTCCTAACTGAACTTCAAATTAAATTTGAATAAAAGCCCGTATATTTTATATGAACGCCAACCAAACAAAAATCATTTTAATATGAGTTTAGTGCACATTTCATGGAATTAGTACAATTATCTTTAATATTCAATAACGCATGTTTCCTTTAAAATAATAGTCAGTAAAAGTTATTATTTGTCCTGATACTTAGTGCAGTAAGTGTTTCTGGTTCAACGTTGGTAAATTGTTAAGGTGAATGTTTTTTGGGAAAAATCGTCAGTACTCTAATAACGTGGGTTAACCACACACATTGATTGGGTTCTGTGGTATAGATAAAACCCAAACTCCCTTTAGAAGTCGTAAATGATTTTCAGAAAAATTTGCAAATGTCCGAAAAGATTGAATGCCAACCCAAAAACCGTAAAGAAATTATTAGCTGAAATATGCTTTTGCGGCCAACCATGGGATTATTGTATCTGTGGGAAGATTTCTATTGTTTTGTGTACTGTAGTTCATCCCCAGAAATAGTTAACCTACAAAAAGTATTAAAAAGAAATTTTTTCAAAATGGTTTTTCCGCATACACCTTAAAAATAACGCCCCTTTATGCTGCACTCTAGACCAAAGACTGTTGTTTGACCAACATGCTGCACGTAGTCTCTTCT
Source organism: Hydrotaea diabolus (assembly GCA_963513945.1). Lineage (NCBI taxonomy): Eukaryota > Metazoa > Arthropoda > Insecta > Diptera > Muscidae > Hydrotaea > Hydrotaea diabolus. The sequence goes on from OY740717.1 coordinate 127,465,029, forward strand.
TTGATCCATAGCTCACCATCGAGCCCATCGACCATATTTGATCGAAAGAAGTTGTGGTGGTGTTGGTAGCGGAGCACAAAGCAAGAGAAGGGTTAATCGTATTCGTTGCGCTGTGGTTTTTGTGGAAGATAAGACATAAAAGTGTTGGTACGCATAAGTATGTCTGTGGCTACCTGTGGCAGTGGCCGGCGGCTTTGGGACTCCTCCCCTTTATGGTGCTCACTCTCTACCGCCATAAAGAACTTGTGATACTGTCGTTAAGTACGAGTAAGCAACGCCTTAACCCGTTTACAAATGTTGATCAATACGAGAGGTGACACTGACATGACTTTAGATACTTAATGCGATTATCCCCTGGTAATGGATTTAATCGTGTCAGCGCTCAAGCCTTTCGCTTTAAGTATACAAATATATGCAAAATATTTGGAAAAAGTCAAAGGTCTTAAGGGGATTTCACCGTTTCGTTCTGTTTGAAATGTTTGTGCGAAATCTGTTTAAGGGGGACTTTTTCCCACTCTGTTAAAGGATTTACCCTGCTGCTTTGCTACTAAGCCCGGTAGTAAGTTCAAAACATACTTGTCTAAGGAAGGGGTTGATCGGTAATTGAATGCATATTTTTTCGCTTAAGACGCCCTGTATTGGTGATTTTCAAGAGATTTACACAAAAAGTCATTTTTTAATCATGCAGATTAAATGGGTGCAAATTAAAAGTTTTGAAAAATCAAAGGAATTACCACCATGTGGGAGATAATCTTGGGATATATGTACATATATCGTTCTGCTTATAACAAGATTGACTTTTTAATCCTTGTGGATTGAGCACAGGTAGATATTCGTTCAGTTTTTATTCTTAAAGTGGTTTTATTTTAATAAGAATGGCATTACTTTAATTTGGACATTAATGTCATTAAAACTGCAGAAAATTTGTGTACAAGTCTACTTAGTAGGGACATAAATACTGTTACAACATTGAACACACCCATTTCAATAGTAGAACTGAACATACCCCATTAATGTCATATGGGTTTTGAAAGCTAACCTCAATAGCGTTAGTCTGTAACGGGATTTAAAAATTGTTTCAGCTTTCATCATGGAGTGGTCAGATAATGAGAATCGTATCGCTGTAGTAGCGCTTTTCAAGAGTGAAATGAAAAAAGCGATAAATTCAAAACGCTCCGTGCCCACGCTCTGTTCGAACACCGCATGTCATTAAAGCCGTTAAATCTAGAATTCACAGAAATCCGCTATGAAAACAGAAAATCATGGCCCGTGAGATGAATATCACGCAAAAGTCTATGCGTCGGATCATTAAATAGGAATTGGGACTTGGGGCTTTCAAACGACGTACCGGGCATTTATTGACTGCAGCTTTAAAAAAAATAGGATTGAAAAATGCAAAAGCGAAGCACGCTGATAACTTGCACAGAAAAATTTTGTTCACCGATGAAAAAATTTTTACCGCTCAAGAAAAATTCAGCAAGCAAAATGATAGAGTGTATCCCAATGACTACCCTTATGCTCAAAAGAGGGGAACACCCGATTTCATGGCTGATATTATGGTCGGGCTCATGGACCCAAAAGGCCAAGAAACTGCTCTTTTTTTGTTAAGCTTTGATAGCAAAGTCTTAAACCTTTCTATAATTGCATGCATAGAATTTGTTTAGTACAGTTAATGTGGGTAGAGTTTGAAGAATATCACAAAGTCGCACAAAAAGGGGGATAATTTTTAAAAAAGTGCATTTTTAAACAAAATTCGCGAACTTTTCGTAATTTCATTTTATTAAGACAATACATTAAATTTAACAAAAAAAAGTAACAAACAACACAGTAGAAACCCAGTTTCATTAAATAAGAGGCAAAATACAACTTCAAAATAATAAACAATTCAATTTCCGATCTTCATGTACCCTCCACTACACCGAGAAGAAAAATAACCTTATATAAGGTTAACTTAACCAGAAATAAATATGATTTGAAGTCTACGTTATATAAGGGTAATTTGAACATTTTGTAGTTGACTAGTATTTAACAATGATAGTAGTTAATTTAACTATTCTATGGTTGAATTTTTTAACCATGAAAATTGTTAATTTTAAAATAATTATGGTTGTTTTTACAACGAATTGTTAAGTTTTTTAACTATTAAAATTGTTATTATTAATTAATTAATTTAAAAAATTTTCGTACTCATATGTCCATATTGATCATGCGGAATGTTTTTTGGATCACTTGAGCCTAACCTTTCAGTAGCTTTGCTAATTTTTAAGGTATTTAGTGCGTCCCAACTTACAGTACCCATTGCCCACTCACAAAAAACTCTGATTTGTTTAGCAAAAACGAGTACATTTTACCGAGGTAAAAGCTTTTTCCCCTCTGGGCCGATTTCGCCCATTTACAATCCCAAACAGCTTGTGACTAGATATACTTGCGTCATGCAAAATTTCTGAATACTAGGTTTGAACGATATCGTGCTTTTAACATTCATGCGGACGGACATGGCTAGATCGTCTTAAAATTTCACGACAATCAAGATTATATATTCGTTATAGGGTCTCCGATTAATATTTCGTGGTGCTGCAAACGGAATGACAAACTTAATATTCTCTTTTGCGAAGGGTAAAAAAAATCCAAACATCAAAAGTCAGGCATGGCAGGCTATATTATACCCTGCTCTACTGGACATGCAGATTAGCCAGCTGAAACTAGGCTTTTGGGTTCCTTGAAGTCATGAACCGTATTCATAATATAACCATATTTTAAAAATAATTTCATATGGATTTCTGGTAAAATTTAATTTTTTTGGCACCCATATGCCCTTGCTTAAAAGGGCCTAATTTTGGGCCACCTTAAGTCTAGGTTGCATTTCGGCATTGATAGTACCGTGAAAACCGCGCTTTTTTTACGGCGAATGGAACAAATGTTCCGATTTGTTCGAATTCTTACCCTTAAGCACAATGTTGTGCAGGCTATCTACGAAGCATTTTCAGTTACTGATCAACCCCAATAAGATGTGCCAAAGTTCCAAATCCTAATAAAATGTGTCAAATTTCCTCAAGATTGGATGTAATATGTGCGTTTCAGAGCTGTGCGGCGGGACTTTTTGGAAGTTGTCTTCGCAGCCTGTGCGCAATACACATATATAAGAAGATGCTTTGACACACACCCACAAGGCCCAGCTTGGGCGCCGGGTTATAACCAAATAAATTAAAGTACTTTTTTCCCGGGAGCAACACTTAACCCCAGAAATAAGAATAGGCGTGTCTTTTTAAAGGTATACGCACGTTTCGATTTGTAAAAGTAGCAAAAATTTAAAAAAGAGGCAAAAGGGGATTTATGAAAAAGGGGCAGCAGAAGTCTCATGGCAGCCGAAAAGGGTCAAATTGCCACTTTAGTCGCACGACGGTAATGTTGGTTCGAAGCGTCGATTCAATTGAGCGATGGCTTCAACGAGATGACGCTATTTGATATGCACGAGCCGTAACGCTTAAAGTTGTGAAGGCAATATTCGTTGACTTGGACATCTCACAGCCACACGCAGAGAAAAAACATGGTTACTACGTGGTCACGGCAATGATAATATGTTCTCCGCAAAAAAATTATGTTCGTCGCAACCATAGCATTGTTAACTGTATTTATTTTTGACAATAGTATAATTGCTGCAATATTAATATTGTTGAAATGTAGCAATCGTATTATTGCCAAATTTAAAAATGAAAATATGGTTATAGCAACAATATAAATATGGTTGGTGCGACAAAAGTATTGTGTTCTGCGTTTTATGTTAACAATAATATGATTACGGCAATCATACTGTATGATTGTAAGTTTTCTTCATTTAAATATTCTTTTAAGAACAAATGTTATTGGTACGGATCTTATGCAATAATAGTACTTTTTTTATCGAAATTAAAATTTTTTAAACAAGCTGCTTTGGCTTTATTTAACTGAAATATTTTTAATAAAAACGCTTACGTTTATTTCAACTTATTTTTTCTACTGTGAAATAAATCACTCGTATTATTTTGAATTTAATGTATTTTTGAATAGTTTTCATAATTCAAATCTATTGTTGACAACTTAAACCAATTTTAATAAATATTATTGGGGATCAAATCTATTGTCGACAACTTAAACAAATTCTAATAAATTATATTGGGGATCATAGTATAATTGTGTGTGATCATACTATGGTTGAAGGGATCATAACATGGTTGCGTGTAAATCATACTATGGTTGTGAGGATCATACTATGGTTGTATATGAAACATAATATGGTTGTGAGGATCATACAATGGTTGTGGAGATCATAGTATGATTGAGTGTGAATCATACTATGGTTGTGGGGATCATAGTATGGTTATTTGTGAATCATACTATTGTTGTGAGGATCATAGTATGGTGTTATTTGAATCATACTATTGTTGTGAGGATCATAATATTGTTGTACCACAACCATATACGCAACAATAGTATTATCCTCTTCGAATATTGTCACCACAACCATACTTTTTTTCTGCGTGCAGCGTTCAACAATTGGCCTCCGCGATCATGCACTTACACAGCCATCGTGGGATTTATCTAGCATTACGTCATGATCTACGCTAACAAGGCAACCACGGCTAACATTTAAGATGTAGTTCTCAAAATATTGCCATAAAAACCGAATGACCTATTTAAAACAAGTAAAAAAAGTAATGTCGGTCTTAGCCAACCATAAGATACCCTACACCACTCTGTTATTCATAGGATTAAGCACTTCTGTCTGGAGCATGAGCAAGGACGACTTAATAGTGTTTTAGAGTGAATTATTTGTCGCTTATAAAGTGACATACTCGCGATCATGTAAAGTGTGTATCTTTTAGAGCTATATGACCTAAAATCGGAATGGACCTTTGTGTGGGGGAAATACGAAACTATGGATCTATGTGATCAAGTTTAATCACAGTTTATTAATGGTCGCTCGTAACGTACCATGCAATATTTTGGTGTTTTTGTGGCTGCACGACCTCAAATCGGGAGGGACCTTTAAATGGGAAATATGTGTTGGTTCCTGGTAACGCTTTAGGCGAACTTTGGTCAGAATCTGGTGTAAGACCTGTTGGTTCTGAAATCCGGAAAAACGTAAATATGATATTAAAAGATGAATGTACCGATGTAGACTTTTAGAGCAATTTAAGGCAAGGATGCGAACTTAACTGGCTTTGAATCAAGCCATATTACTTTTTTTGTTCTGAGAACGGAAAGGACCTTCGTATGGGGGAGGTACAAAAATGTCGACCTTTGTCGTATGGTCGCTCATAACGTACCATATCAAATTCGGGCACAGTCGGAAGTAATTTGTGGCTTCTAGAGCTGCAGGACCTTAAATCGGAAGAGATCTTAATATGGAAGCTTTTAGAAAACTTTTATCTATCTCGTAATGCTCTGTATGAAATTTGTTCGAAATCGAATGTAATATGTGGCTTTTTGAGCTATAGGTTCTGCAATCCGGAAAACCCTAAGTACTCGTATGATATCAAAATATGGAACGATGAGGACTTTTCAAACCATTTTAGGCAAGGATGCAAACCGAAGCGGAGTTAAGCCGAAGCATATTACTTATTTGCGCAAAACAACCCATTTTTTTTCCAACCATGCAAACCGAACCAATTACCGTAAAATTTAAAAAAATGTTTCGGTTCACATAAAAATCGATACATCAAACGCATCTATATTTGGTATTATTTTATAAATATACCTAACTTTTCTTTAGTTTTTAGGTACTCACACAGCCTTAGTTTAATCAAAAAATATTTTGATTTCTGTAATTTGCAAACCAATTGTGAAATATAGAACAATTCCAAATCCACGGTTAAAAAGGAACTAGAAACTATATTTAAAGCTAAGCCAGTGGTAGACACTAGTTGTAAACTGCAGAATCGAATCAACACGAGTTCTGAAATGGTTTGCGTGCCTAGATCTAAATAAAAAATTGGTACTTATATTTATTCTGGTCTTAGGGACGCCGCAGCGTTAACTGTTCTTAGCTGGTAAGAACAAAGTTCCATGCCGTGAGGGAACATTTAGCATTTCCGGCTTAAAAATTAAGGAACCATCATCTATTTTTAATTAATCGCTTTATTCTGGATAGTGTGCGCGACTATCACACATTCAATCCTGTTTCAAAGCCAAGAAAAAACATGCGAATGGTATTTAAGCCATATTAATGCTTCTCTATAAAATGCATTGATGGTCTTTAAACTATACAAGTACAGTGAGAATGTTGATTCAAGTTACTTATAAATAAATATTCACCGTATTCCATTATATCAAGAGCCAAGAGAACTTCGCCAAGCGTTTGTTTTTCCAGCCTCAATATTTGTATTAAACAATGTCAGACCATCCTCCCTCCTTCTTTAGCCACTTTCTTTGTGGCTTCGTCTTGACAGACACATTCTCTGTCCAAACTCTTTTATGTCTTTTAAAACACGAAGCCTTAACTAATTTCAATTAAACCATTTAAACATTTTCCAGGAAAAACTTCGGCAAGATTTCCTTATTTTCTCAATGCAATTGAATACAGAATTAAACCACACACATTTTCTTAATGACGCAATGCCGTATGCAAAACAAAAACGCAGTCATACCAACATACATTTGTACAGAAGAGATCAAAAGTATGCGTCAATTCTTAAGGAGACAAAAATCACTTTGATTTGTTAAATTTACTGTGGTTTGTTTGAAGAGGAGATATTAATGAGCAGAACCTAGAACTTTGACTGTATTGATACAATTTCTCCACATTGATACAATTTCTTGAACATAAAGATACAAAAAGGACACGCCAAAAATAAAAATATCGATTATTCGTCTTTGGTGACCCCTACTCCTACTGAAATCAACTGGCCAAGGGTACGACAAAGGGCATACCAAACTTAGAAATAGGATGTTAAAATGTTCTAGAAAAATAATCTCCATACGATTTTACTTTAATGAAAGAATATATATATATAAAACAAAAAGTATTGAGAGAATTATCTTTATATTTTTAATAATAAAAGAAGAATGACAATTATGTGTGAAACAAAATATCGGCCAAATGCTCTCCATGGCTTAGGTGGCATTCCTCTGTTCGATGGTCCATATTTTTAATGACTCTGAGATATAATGAAGGTTCAATGTCGTTAATGTGACGAATTATCTCATTCTTTAGCTCTAAAATTTTTCTAGCCTTATTTATGTACACTTTTTCTTTTAAATACCACCAAAGAAAGAAGTCTACCGGTGTCAAATCACATGAACGTGGCGTCCAGTTAACATCGCACGTCCGCGTCCACGATTTATCGATAATTTTTAATGGTGTTTCCATTGTGTTTTGCGTCCACGTTTGCGTTCAAACAGCTGTTTGTGTTTATTTGTTTTTTTAGGGGTGCAAAAAATTTTAATATTTTTGTGTTGTGACATTATCATGGAGTTAAATGATATTATTTTGCTAACCGCAGTGGAAAATGAGGACCAAATGGTTTATTTTTCACTTCCGCGCCAGTCACTCCCAGCTTCTCCCCCATCTCTTTGTGTATGTGGGTGTTTTTGCGAGCACCCCTCAGGCCATCAATATTTTCCTCTCAGAGGTCCAACAGATATAGTGTTGATACTGCTGTCCATTCCGTCTTTTTGAAATCTAAAATAATTGAAAAAATAATTATTATTTTAACAAAAGCAAAAATATTAACTTACCTCCTGTTTTTTGCATTTTGGATGTTTATATTTATAATGATTAACAGCTGTTTTCGTAGGGATGTGCAATTTGCGATATTGCCATTGATAGGTATGGGTGGGTTTCGACTGCAAAAATAATCGAATTTATAGTAAACGCGACTTATCGATAAATGCGTCCAATATGAACGCGACTTTTTCCCATACCTAACTGCCTATGTTTTTTGTATAGGCTGTAACGCGCGTTCATTGAGTTTTGGACGCGGACGTGGACGCGACCGCAGTGGAAACAGCCTATAACTTATTGCTTACTGTATGGCATTGCAATATAAACGTGACTAAGATCTACCAGAACGCTGTCCTTTTGGGAATTAATTATACTCGTATATGTCATAAGGGGCCGATGATTGCTTCGGATATTATCCAACCCCCAAAAAAGGGTTGCACAGTGTTATCGGAGTTAATAAGCGACTTATGGCGACAGGACCTTAAATCGGGAGAGGCCTTTGAGTGGGCTCAATTCGAATCGTTGACCACTTACCATGCAAAACTTGATCATGGTGTGTTTAACGTCTTTAAAGCGCGGTCTTTGGTTTGTGGAGTTATTTGAAATAAAGGGTGTTTTTTTAGACGTGTGGTTTTCAATCTGGCCACATTTATTTCAGAGTTGGTCTTTTTGACAACTGTCACTTGATTTATGCTCAGTTTGGTTTGGTATTTCATAATGAATAGACTTCCTGCGGAACTACGTTTGCAAACCGTGGTGAATGGGCCCAAAACGAGATTGTCCCCGATCCTGATTTTTACAAGAAAATTTTGTTAGGCGATAAGGCTCACTTTTGGTTGAATTGGTACGTTAATAACTAAAATTGTTGCATTTGGAGTAATGAAAATTCATAAATCTTCAAAAATGAAGCCGGCCAGATTGTTACAGTTAATGGCTTTTTCGTGCCTGAATTGGGGGATGTTGATGTGGGCGACCTTTGCTTCCTACAAGACGGCGCTACACACCATACTGCCAACGAAACAATCAATTTATTTAAGGACATTTTTTGGTAGCGCATTATCTCGCGTCGTGGACCTGTGGCGTTTCCTCCAAGATTGTGCGACACCGCTGGACTATTTTTTGTGGGTTTATGTGAAGTTGCTTGTCTACGCAGTTAAGCCCGGCACGATTGACGCCTTGTAAGAGAATATTCGGCGCGTTATTGCTGACAAACAGCTACAAATGTTGCAAAAAGTGTTCGAAAATTGGACCTCTTGGCTGGCATTTATTCGAGCCAGCCGTGACGGCTACTTGCCCGAAATCCTTTTTTAAAACATAATGGAAAACCCTTATCTTTATAATAAAGCTAATTCTTGGTCATAACATTGAAATATATGCGTTTTATTTCTTCTTGTAAACCACACGTATTAAAAATACAACCTTTAAATGTAAGCAACTGGATGTAATGTATATCTTTTTGATTTGTAGGTTCTAAAATCGGAAAGGATTGTTGTATGTGGGCTATACGAAAACATGGACCTACATTAGGGCTTGTAGATTTGTAGGGAGGCAAAAAAATCGCTCAAGTGACAAGGAAAATCGTATTCTAGGAATCAAAATAAGAAACTCTTAGAAACAGTAGCAACAAAATTAAGCACACACACAAAAAAGACTTGTTAAAACAAAGATGATATCATTAAAATGGCTCCAAAAACGAAATTTCTTTGTTTCAAAGAAAATTTTCATTTGGCCTCGATTGGGCCACTCTAAATGGGTCATAGTGGACTTTTTCAATATTTGAATATACTGGTCAAAAGTTTGTTTAAGAGGTTAGTTCCCCGTGCAAAGTTTCTTATTTTGATCTCTAAATACAATTTTTTGAAGTTTAAAGGTACCTTGAAGACTAAAGGTACCTGAGTATTAATTTTACTTTTTTGAGTATTTCCTTAACAAATTATGTTTTTCTATTGAAGGACAATGGTTAAAATGGGTGCTGTTATGTGGGACGCACTGCTTAACTTTAAAAAGAGCCTGGTTGCGGGATGTTGAAACCGGCGATCAATAGTCAATATGGATACTCAAATAAAAGCAAGTTTGGCTACAAATCCAAATAAGATGTAATATTAAAGTTTTGGCTGAGATTGGACGCGACCGCAGTGGAAACAGCCTATAACTTATTGCTTACTGTATGGCATTGCAATATAAACGTGACTAAGATCTACCAGAACGCTGTCCTTTTGGGAATTAATTATACTCGTATATGTCATAAGGGGCCGATGATTGCTTCGGATATTATCCAACCCCCAAAAAAGGGTTGCACAGTGTTATCGGAGTTAATAAGCGACTTATGGCGACAGGACCTTAAATCGGGAGAGGCCTTTGAGTGGGCTCAATTCGAATCGTTGACCACTTACCATGCAAAACTTGATCATGGTGTGTTTAACGTCTTTAAAGCGCGGTCTTTGGTTTGTGGAGTTATTTGAAATAAAGGGTGTTTTTTTAGACGTGTGGTTTTCAATCTGGCCACATTTATTTCAGAGTTGGTCTTTTTGACAACTGTCACTTGATTTATGCTCAGTTTGGTTTGGTATTTCATAATGAATAGACTTCCTGCGGAACTACGTTTGCAAACCGTGGTGAATGGGCCCAAAACGAGATTGTCCCCGATCCTGATTTTTACAAGAAAATTTTGTTAGGCGATAAGGCTCACTTTTGGTTGAATTGGTACGTTAATAACTAAAATTGTTGCATTTGGAGTAATGAAAATTCATAAATCTTCAAAAATGAAGCCGGCCAGATTGTTACAGTTAATGGCTTTTTCGTGCCTGAATTGGGGGATGTTGATGTGGGCGACCTTTGCTTCCTACAAGACGGCGCTACACACCATACTGCCAACGAAACAATCAATTTATTTAAGGACATTTTTTGGTAGCGCATTATCTCGCGTCGTGGACCTGTGGCGTTTCCTCCAAGATTGTGCGACACCGCTGGACTATTTTTTGTGGGTTTATGTGAAGTTGCTTGTCTACGCAGTTAAGCCCGGCACGATTGACGCCTTGTAAGAGAATATTCGGCGCGTTATTGCTGACAAACAGCTACAAATGTTGCAAAAAGTGTTCGAAAATTGGACCTCTTGGCTGGCATTTATTCGAGCCAGCCGTGACGGCTACTTGCCCGAAATCCTTTTTTAAAACATAATGGAAAACCCTTATCTTTATAATAAAGCTAATTCTTGGTCATAACATTGAAATATATGCGTTTTATTTCTTCTTGTAAACCACACGTATTAAAAATACAACCTTTAAATGTAAGCAACTGGATGTAATGTATATCTTTTTGATTTGTAGGTTCTAAAATCGGAAAGGATTGTTGTATGTGGGCTATACGAAAACATGGACCTACATTAGGGCTTGTAGATTTGTAGGGAGGCAAAAAAATCGCTCAAGTGACAAGGAAAATCGTATTCTAGGAATCAAAATAAGAAACTCTTAGAAACAGTAGCAACAAAATTAAGCACACACACAAAAAAGACTTGTTAAAACAAAGATGATATCATTAAAATGGCTCCAAAAACGAAATTTCTTTGTTTCAAAGAAAATTTTCATTTGGCCTCGATTGGGCCACTCTAAATGGGTCATAGTGGACTTTTTCAATATTTGAATATACTGGTCAAAAGTTTGTTTAAGAGGTTAGTTCCCCGTGCAAAGTTTCTTATTTTGATCTCTAAATACAATTTTTTGAAGTTTAAAGGTACCTTGAAGACTAAAGGTACCTGAGTATTAATTTTACTTTTTTGAGTATTTCCTTAACAAATTATGTTTTTCTATTGAAGGACAATGGTTAAAATGGGTGCTGTTATGTGGGACGCACTGCTTAACTTTAAAAAGAGCCTGGTTGCGGGATGTTGAAACCGGCGATCAATAGTCAATATGGATACTCAAATAAAAGCAAGTTTGGCTACAAATCCAAATAAGATGTAATATTAAAGTTTTGGCTGAGATTGGGAATAGACAGAATGGACAGTTTTTTCTGAGGTTTAGTAGCTTAGGGGTTGCGAAACATACTTCGTTTTTACTTGTTATTGATTAATATTATATTTTTGTGTTATTTTTGTACAACTTAAAATTCTATCGGGATAAAAAACATATTTTATATGTTGTATCCGGTAAATAAGAAATCTTTGTCTCAGACAGACAGACAGACAGACTGTCCTACATTGTGTTAGAATTTCACGAAAATTTGCAACAAAAACCATATGTTTTCGTTTAGTAAGATAACACACAATAAAACTAAACAATGATCTGTTTTTTTCTTTCCTTGCTAGATTTTTTTTTAAATTGGTTGAAACGTTAGTTAAATGTACCACCGCATCCAAAGATTCTGCTATGTATGACCCTTGTTTAAGATATTAAGAAATGACGAAAACTTTTCTTACCGACTGTGTGTTCTATACTCGTACAAACCATGTGACGTGCTGCACTCTAAAGTCTGACTGATGTTTAACATGAAGTTAATAATTCGGAAGATGTGCCATCTGATCGAATAGGCAGCAAGATAGTCGCAATGCTGCCGGTGAACGAACATGGGACGAAATGTATTGCATCAAAGTGAATTGGTGGCACTTCCTTTTTTATTTTTATTTTTGGTTTAATGCCCAACTGACATGCAAATGAGCCTAAACAGAGAAGGGTGTCAAATGTTTTGAAAAAAATGGGGATGCAAAAAAAAAGAATTCTTTTGAAAAAAAGAATATAAAAAACCCACCAATAATGTACATTTGACGATGGATTTGGAGAAAGGACAAACTAGACATGACAAAAGAACTTCAACTGGTTATGCAAAAAAAAAATCACAAAATCATTTTAATAGTAAAGTTAGTGCTTCCAATTTAGGGCAGATAATTTGGAGTATACAATCTTTATTTTTTTAAGCAATGCCTGAATAGTTGCCCATGTCCGAACATTGCTTAAGTGTTCTAAAAAAGGGTTGTCCAATCATAATGCAGTATGTTAATTATGAGTCACACCTTAATGTCAAGTTTTTGGCCCAACTTAATTTGACATATCTTCGTTTCAGTGTTTGACAAATTCAGCTATGGAGAGATACACAATTGTGCAAAGCGTAAAGACTGTTGAAGCCTTTAACGAAAATGGGCGTTTAAATCAAAATACATTTCGTGGTTTTGCAAATAAAAAAATCTTCAGCGATAAGGCACACTTTCACCTCAGTGGAGTCATTAACAAGCAGAATTGCCGCATTAGAGCAAATGAGAATCCACGAGTGATTGTTAAAGCCGATGCATTCACAAAGAGTGACTGTTTGGTGCGGTTCAAAATGAGGTCGCAGTAACCGTGAATAGTGTTCGCTATCGCGAGCTGATAACGGACTTCTTGTTGCCAGAAATCGAGAATATGATTCTGGACGATATGACGTTTTTACAGGATTGTGCCACTTCCCACACACCCAACGAAACAATGGCTCTTTTGCGCGAAAATTCAATGGCCGTATTATCTAACGTCGTAGCTATGTAGTTGGCCGCCACGATTATGTAATTTGACACCGTCGGACTTCTTTCTTTGGGGATATTTAAAAGAAAAAGTGTATGTCAATAAGCCAAAAACAATTCGAGAGCTAAAGGATGAGGTACGAGGGCTGCTATTTATATTTCTGGCCTAGTAATGAAAATGCGAATATTTATCATCAAAAATGGTTTCATTGTTTTTCAAAGTATTCTCCAATATGATTTATAAACTTTTGCATGTGCTTAAATCAATTGTCGAAGCACTTTTTCCACTCCGATTGAGAAGCCTCCAAAACATGATTTTTGAACGCTTCAACAGCATCTTCTGGCGACGAAAATTGTTGACTACGCATTTTTTGCTTGATGTGCGGGAATAAAAAGAAGTCGTCGGGTGCCAAGTCAGGGCTGACTCATCAATTCGACGATTTGGACGGTCAAAAACCAGCGCCTTTTTGACCGTCCAAATCGTCGATGAGCCGATGTATGAGAGCTCGCATTGTCATTGTGCACAATGATTCGTATTCTCTTGTTCGTTTTTCGAATTTCTCCGAAGACTTCATGCAAACAAATTGTGGTGTACCACCTAGTATTGACCTCCTACGTTGCCTAAGAGGAACAGTCGCCACATGACCAGTTTTGCCGAAGAAACAGGCGACCATTTGCAGCGAAGTGTTTCTTCCGCTAACAACTTCCGTTGGATTTGGCTCGTCTTTAAAAACTCACTCGGTCGATTGCTGTTTTGTTTTGGGGCTCATGCGCATAGATCCATGATTCGTCACCTGCGACGATCTTATAAACGTCTTTCGAAGCACCGCGATCGTATTTTTTCAAAATTTCTTTGCACCAATCGACACGAGCCTTTTTTTGAGCGATTGTCAAATTGTACGGGATCCAAGGAGGACAAACCTTTTTTACGGCCAGCTGCTCATGCAATATCGGATGTATTCTGGTGGAAGAAATGCCCAAGGATGCCTCTATCTCACGGTATGTCACATGACGATCCTGCATTATCAGTTTACGGACGACATCAATGTTCTCTGGCACAACGGCCGTTTTTGGACGACCTTCACGACCTTCGTCCGTGAGCGAGCGTCGGCCACGATTGAATTCATTAAACCAGCTTTTTACAGTGCTAAAGGATAGTGCCTCATCGCCATACAAAGATTTTAGTTTATCGATGCACTCTTGTCGTGATAATCCACGTCGAAAGTTGTGAAAAATAATCGCACGAATATGACACGAGTTAATTCCATTTTTTTTGCCAAATTGATATTTTCAAGTCACTGTAAACAACAACGTTCTGAGTACGTTTATGCTAAAAAATGTCAAACTTTCCAATGGAAATGTCAGTTGGCGCCAGGCAACACTTAGTGTAGCCTAGGCCAGAAATATATATAGCAACCCTCGTAATTCGGCACATTAACAACATTGAACCATTGTGGACCATCAGATAAAGGTGTGCAACCTAAGACGTGGCGAGTACTTCTTTCACACATAAGTGTCTTAGATCCTTCTATCATAATAAAAATATAAGGATATTTCTATAAAAACTTTTTGTTTTATTTACAATTAACACAGTGCGTTTTAGTTGGACCACCCTTTAATTAGTTTAGAATATCTCGAATTAAACACATTCACATAGCTTTACGATTGTATACAATTCAAGCAGACGGTTTAAATACTTTTCGTACTTTAATTAAGTACGAAATATTCCTGTGAGCATAAACTTTAACGTTTGGTTTTTTCTTCTCAACAAAACATAAAAGGAAAATATAATAGTTTATAAGTAGTTTTATTAACATTAAAACAATTTGTGAATACGTCGTTAAGTTCGGCCAGGCTGAACCTAATCTACCTTCCACCGTCCCTACACTACTAAAGGGAAACATTGTCCGTTTTTTGGTCCCTTTCGGGCCATAGTTTCAACAAAACCTTCAAAATTTGCTTCAATTTGTCCATATTGACTAGTGAGCGCCCGTTTTGACCATGCCGGACGTTTTTTTGGTTAACATGAGCCAAAACGTCCAGCGACTTTGCTTTTTTTTGAAGGTATTAAGTGCGTCCCAACTAACATTTCACTTATTAATCAGTGTCCCTTTACAAAAAATTATGATTTGTTAAAAAAATACTTAAAATAGAGTGACTATTAAAGTCTGCAATAAAAGTGATTATATAAGTGATATATATATATAATAAAATAAAAATAAAAAAAAAATAAAATTCAGTCAGGGTTTTTTTTAAATAAAAATAAGTCAGTAATTTTTATTTATTTTTATAAAGAAAAATCAGCCAGTAATTTTTTTTTCTTAAAAGTCATCAATAATAATCATTCGGCGACTTTTATTTTTAAAAGCCCTAATTAAAAGTCGTTCAGTAAATTTTATTTTTTAAATCGCTATATAAAAGTCATTTTCGTATATTCCACTAGAGAAGTCATTAAGGACCAATGGATATGTATAGATTCTCGATCAGCTCAACAAGAGTGATCGAGGTGAATTTAGCCACTCATTATATTACATTATAGTAATATAATGAGTGGCTAAATTTTAAGGGCCGATGTTGAATGTGAACCACACCTAAACGTCAAGTTTTTTGCTGCATTTCATTTGATATTTCTCAATTTCAGACTAATTCAATTTTAATCATGGAACGATACACAAGCGAGCAACGCGTTAAAGTTAGGCAACAGTGGATGATTAATTTTCAAAGGAAATCATCTTTACTGATGAGGCACATTTTCACCTCAGTGGATTCGTCAATAAGCAGAATTGCTGCATTTAGGCGAATGATAATCCAAGAGTGATTGTCAAAAAAACAATGCACCCACAAAGAGTGACTGTTTGATGCGGTTTATGGGCTGGCAGCATCATCGGGCCGTATTTTTTTCAAAATGAGGCCAGCTAGGCAGTTACTGTGAATGGTGTTCGCTATCGTGAGATTATGGTCCAAATTGGACGATATGGATGTGGACGATATGTGGTTTCAACAGGACGGTGCCACTCCACTCAGCTAACAAAACAATGGCTCTTTTGCGCGACATTTTCAATGGCCGTGTTATCTCACGTCGTGGCGATGTTAATTTGCCGCCAATATCGTGTGATTCGACACTGTTGCACTTCTTTCTTTGGGGTTATTTGAAAGAAAAGGTGTACGTCGATAAGCCAGCAACAATTCAAGAGCTAAAGGATGAGATAATGCTGCATATTAGTGGCATAGAACCTCAATTATGCCTCAGCGTCATCGAAAACTTAGACCATCGGATAGAGGTCTGCCGCTGAGGTCGCGGCAGTAATTTGGCCGATATTTTGTTCCATAAATAATTGAACCATACCAATATTATCATAATAAAAAGAAATGACAATAATTTCCTAAATAATTTGTGTTTAATTCAAAATCAATATCGACCCTTGAAATTTAACTACCCTTGTATTATAATAACGGGTGATCAATCTAGAGGGTGATCAATCTAGATTATATTCAATAGGGGATTTTCCACAGATTACACGTGAGTTGTGTTAAACTTAATTTTTGTTTCTTTTCAGTATTGTTTGCCATTTCATCATGGAAAGACTTACACCGCAAAAACCACGGTATGTGTCATTAACGCCGTACCGGTCGTAATGCTCCAACGAGCCATTCAAAATTGGACCTTCAGGACATTATATTCAAAAAAACAAATGATATAAAATGCCCTTTCGAATGAACAATAACGATTCCACCTTTGATTTGAATTTTTGTTTTTTTTTATTATGAAAAAAATACCTCTAGATTGATCACCCGTTATTAACATAGCTATCATCCTATGTCGAACAGAATATTTGTTACTAGTGTACAGCAGTAACTTTTTTCTAAATGTAAGGATTTTAAGAAAATTTCATTTATATTTTTCCATGGTTTTTAAACACGCATAGTTTGGATAGAAAAGAATATCCTAGATATTTCCTCGCTAAACATCTTCATTATTTGTACTGATCTCTGCCACAAGGACACTATCCTGCTGTTTTGCACTCCCACCGTGACTATAATGGCCCACAGTGCATGATAGCATTGCATAGAGTGCTAACAAGCAGTTGTTGCTTCCCTTTTGCCTCCGTCTTTACCGCCGCGAACAAAAACATCAAGATTCCTACGCAGACATTTGTCGATCTCCTCTTTCTCTCTTCGTCCCTATTACTCATTTGTTCTCCTTTAACTTTTCACTAAAGGAGAAAAGCCATGTTTGTATTTAAAAACATTTTGGTTTTTGGTGTCTACTACCAAATGGTCGGAAATCAAAGAAAATCCTATGGCACCGTCCGTCCGTCTATTCTTTGCAAAACACACAAAACGGGCAACTGTTTGTGATAGACAGACGAGCATCTCTGTCACGAAGGAATTTGTCATAGTCGCTGCAGTGGAGCGTCGTTATGGTCCTTTTGCAATGTTCTTGCTTGTCCGTCCCTCACACTGTGATAAGGACATTAAAAGGGACCACATTATGTGTTGGCATTTAGGAGTTAATCAAGGTCGTTATGGATAAATATTTATGTTCACTTAACATACTGATCTTGTTATCCACAGATGACAACATGTCGACAACCGAACAGTTCAACAATTGGATAAATTTTAAAAAGAATTGTACTGGCTTTGCCTTAACAGACAAGCCTGCAATTGTTGGCGAAACAAATTGATTCCAGATTTTGTTTTGTTATCTTTCTTGGCGTTTTGTTGGAAATAGCCACAGAATTACTACATAGTTATTTAATAAGGCATTGAGCGGAACGTTCTTTCTAAACAAGTTGTAAATTCTGTGCTTTATTTCAGATATGCTCAGTCCTCTATTTCCGCAATGTTTGTTAAAGAACAACCCGGCAGTCAGACATGTTAAATCCCTAGGTGAATATTCCTAAATTCAAATTTACATAAAAAAATTTAAAGATATTGTACGTAACCATAAAAATGACTGAAATCAAATTGTTTGTTGGCTCAAATTTTTCATTTTACGAAAATATTTCTTATTTCTCAGAAACTCAGCAAAAATTATTCAATAATATATCAACACCAAGAAAAATGACTTCAAATGACAAGTAGACAAATAAAGTTCGGCGGGGCCAAATCCATTATGGAATCCAGTCCAATTTCTGCGGCAGAAAATTCGATAGCCAGTTAATTTGATGCTACTGATCACAAATATGGTCTCCGATTTGCCATATTCGCTCTAGCTTAGGAGATAATTATATAAACCGTCATTTTCTTTTTTCTTAATGAGAGGACATCTAACTGCTTTATTTGTGAGCCGGTTCTCAAAAACTCGAGCGCAATGTTTAGAGGAGAAATTTGCCTTTTGAACGATATGCAGCGCTTTTATCTCGGAAAATAATTGTTGAAGATATACCAAAATTCTACAGAAATTTAGAATTTTCGTTACAAGAAATTACTTTGACCTGCCTAAATTTTTTGGATTATTAATCAGTGTTATATTTACATAATAACCCATTATAGAGTATTAAAATCCTCGTCTAGCAATCTAATAAACTACAATCAAATCACAATCCGAAAATAAAACACAGTTTTTTTTTGCAAAAAAAATATTTTTCAACATAATTTCCTTTTAACTCAATACACTTAGTCAACGTTTCACCAATTTTGGTATCCCTTCCAAAAAATGGGATTTTTCGAGGTCCATTAAAAAGGAATTTGTTCTATTGATAATTTCATCGTGGGGCTGAATCTCTTTCCACTGAGCCATTTCTTTAGGTTTGGAAATGGGAAATATTCACTGGGGGCTTAATCCGGAGAATATGGCCGATGAGCTACCAAGTCGTAACCCAATTTATGCAATTTTGCCATTGAGACTAGGCACGAGTGCACCCGTGCAATATCTTGATAAAAAATAACTTTTTTCTTGGCCATATGGGGTCGTTTTTTTGAAATTCTTTTTAAATCGGTCCATCAGTTGGCATAATATTCGCCGTTCATTATTCTTCCCTTTGAAGGTAATCGATGTGGATTATCCCGCGTGCATCCCAAAAAACTGTTGTCATTACCTAATTGACCGACAAAGTCACCTTGGCCTTCTTCGGAGCCGGTTCATCAGGAGAAACCCATTGTTTAGACTGCTGCTTGGTCTCCAAAGTGTTGTATTTGATCCATGTTTCATCCGCAGTTACAAAACGCCGCACAAACTCATTCGAATTGCGGTTAAACAAATTCAAACAATTCTTTGAAATTGTCATAGGCGTGTTCTATTGATACTTGCTTGTTAAACGAGTAAGTGGGCGCTACGGCGATAACTTCAAAACTTTCTTAGAAGTTTTGGATTTTTTTTGTTACAAGAACTTTCTGGCTTTACGCATTTAAAACGCTCGATTTGAATGAATTTTTAGCTTGCAGAAAAAAAGTTATTCAAGAAATATTATAAGCGAGTAATAAACGAGCTCGCTTAAACTCGATAAATGTTATTCTTGAATGACTTTCTTTCCAAAAAATTTTATTATTTAAAACAAATGGGTTTAAAGAAAACTGTTTAAGGTTTTTTGTAAACAAAGTTATTTTTATATTCTTGTAGTAGAGTTTGAAGTTATTGCGTTAGCGACCTCCAATAGAACACGGCCAATGTTTAATGAGCATTTGAAATTCACTTTTTACCTTCTTTAACAAAATCCACGATGTTTTATGTTTTTAACAGCTATTAAACAACAACTTAATGGTGGATCTCTATCATTTGACAATAGTCTATTAACAGATGGTACTTGATGGGAACAGTGTTGTATTTTATATAACTACGAGTGAAGTTGGTAAAGTCATGGACTTATTGATATGCCGTCGTTCATTGTTTTATTACATAAAGTCCAGACTGAAAACATATAAGTGCCAAATTTTAGTAAAAAGGTTGTATTTAAAAACCGGCTAACCAACATAAAAAACCGATTAATCGGCTTAACAAAAATAGTAATTTCCTAAAACCCTGCCGACGGTTATCGGTTGTGTATACTACAGATAAAAAACTTTTCTTAATATTCTGGCCAGATTAAGTAAAAAATGTCGGAACCGTGGCACTATTAGCTTTAAAGTTGCGCTATCTTAGGGAATGGCACTGTCTAAGCAATTTTTTTAGTTCATTTGGGGTTTAAAGAAGGCACTATTAATTGTTGTGAGTGGCGTTGCACAATGAAATTGTTAGTTTTCCCTCACCTCTTCTTAAAAGTAAGTTTCCATCAGGGGCTTAACTGTTTCTCAGCCGTTTGCAAAGAGTCCATCGGGATTCATTAGATACCCTGGGAAACTCGATTCCGCAGATGGAATCTTTAAACTTATTGCTGTTGGTACTTCTAGAATATGTTTAAGGTTAGCTTTTTTATATTGTCACTTCGATTCTTAAAGTATTTTTTTGATATCTGTGAGGGAACGCACTAAGGATATTACTCGTATGTAGTCTGACACAGCAACTGAGTCAGTATTGTTAATAAAGTTTTGTCTATAACATTTTCTCTTATTAGTTGTAAAATGTACCCTATATACTCGTATAGTCTTTATTACAAAAAATAAAAACAAAGTCAGGAATAAATTATAAATAGCGACTCACCTCTGCTGCTGTGCAGAGGGCCTGCGTCACCACAGGAAAAGATCTGGCATTTTGAATTTGTAAAAGCAGACTCGTAAGTTGATAAAACTTGGAAATATTTTTGTTACTTATGTTCGAAAGTAAATTCTTACTTACTTACGTTATTGCCACAATATTCATTAAAAAAAGTGGAAACTTCTATCAAATCAGTGAGCTGTGCACGGTATAATTTCTCACAGATCGGGACCTACTGTTTAACAGCTGCTCCGAACGGCTTATAGATACGAGTACAAAGCATACTCGTAAAGTCAAAGGTACTTAGTAGGGACATAAATATGAATGTTTTTGGACCAAATATTTTTTAATATATTTATTGATGTATATTGTATCCAAAAAGAATCTACTTATTCGAAATGTCCGCCTTTTGCCTTTACACATGCCTTAAGTCACCCATGGCTGGTTTTGGAACTGGGAATTGTTAAGAGGCTTCACAACAGCTTCCAAAGCGGTTTCTTGGTAAACTTTGGCCGATGTTTTGACTCCTTGTTCGCAGAAATGCAGGTCAGTGACCCCATCGTAAGAGCCACCCCACCAAACCATGACTGAAGCTGGGTGATGGCCCTTTTCCACCCTTGGGATCAGTTCAGATGCATCCTTAGATGACCGCGCATACACTCTATCATTTTGCTTGTTAAATTTTTCCTGAACGGTAAAAATTTTTTTATCGGTGAACAAAATTTTTCTTTGCAAGTTATCAGCGTGTTTCACCAAAAGACGTTTGCATTTTTTAATCCTATTTTTTTTAAAGCTGCAGTCAATAAATGTCCGGTACGTCGTTTGAAAGCCCCAAGTCCCAAGTCTTTTTTAATGATTAGACTCATGGACTTTTGCGTGATATACATCTCACGGGCCATGATTTTCTGTTTTCGGAGCGGATTTCTGTGAATTCTTGACTTAACGGCTTTGATGACATGCGGTGTTCGAACAAAGCGTGGGCGGCCCGACCGGTGGCGGTCTTTTACATCTCCAGTCTCCTCAAACAGTTTTATGCATCGGTAGACGAACATGCGGCTAATCCCTAGTGGCCGGAGCATTTTGAAAATATCGTTTTTTTCATTTCACACTTGAAAAGGGCTATTACAGCGATACGGTTCTCATTATCTGACCACTCCATGGTGAAAGTTGAAACATCTTTAAAATCCCGTTACAGACTAACGCTATTGAGGTTAGCTTTCAAAACCCATATGACATTAATGGGGTATGTTCAGTTCTACTATTGAAATGTGTAACAGTATTAATGCCCCTACTAAGTAATTACGAGGTGGAAACCCGCCGTGGAAAAGTTGTAAGATTTGATTTGGATTTACAGGTCTTGCACACTCCTATCTTACTACGGCGTCCCATGCGAAAGTTAACCCAAAAATTTTTATAACGACTGGACTGGACAGTAATAATTACAAAACACTGTGAAATAGGAAAGATGGATATATCTCCGAACTACCACTGTCGAAGCAGCTGTGTGAAACATCTGAGGTGCGACTGTCCATGTACGAGTATACTTATACAAGGAACTATGACTTCCCTATTATTACTGACGATATCAAACATAATGCTAGTGTACCGCTGACTTTTTTTTTAATCGAGTTTTATCGACAGTTCCGAATGCGCAGCCAAGGTGTTAATGTCCTCGACTATATTTATACATATACATGTATATTGATTCCCGTCGTTCCCATGTGGAGCATAGGGTCATGTCCGCGACTACCATAGTGGTTATTTGTTTTCCAATCCGGGTAAGAACATCAACCACCTTTCAGCGGCGGGGTTCCCTCTTTTCTTGTAAATGTCGGCGACTTTTCAAGTAAGAAATAACTTTCTTTGCCATGTAAAAGTGTCTCTATGAAATATATTAACCTTTTGGCTTTAAACAGCAGGTCTCGTTCTGTTTGTTTTATAAGTATATGGTCCTACAGCTTCTTACTCATCTTTTTTCCTTCTTATATCTCTGTCTTCATAAACTATTTTTTATACTCGTCATCATAGAATGAAGTGTATATGCATGTTTCTTATACCGTTTGTAATATCTCGAAATTATTAACTGTGACCCCATTAAGTTTATTTTATTGACCGTCGTGAAATTCTAAGACATGTCCGTCCGTCTGTCTTTTAAAGCAAGATTCCCATTAAACAACAAAGGGCTGTAGTCTTCGAACTGACGAGATATATTCTAAAGTTGTAGATACGTTGGAATTGCAACTAGACCAATAGAGAGAAAACTTCCCATTCGAGGAACTAAAACTACCTACGTAATTTTTTGTATGTTTCCTATTTTTCCCATATATAAGTAATTACCTACAAAACTAATTTTTCTTAAAATGTATAGGCTTCGTCGCACAAATAGGTGTGGTAATTTGACACTGGGTCCATAAACGGTCCCCTAATATTTGGGATCACATGAGTGTTTTCGAAATAGTCAAGATTTTCCACACATCTACATGAGGCTTCAAAATTCGGTCACCTTTAACTATGAACATGTGGTAATAAAAGTGTAACCAATCCGAATACAACATAAATTCTGCTTTTAGACTAAATTTGAGGCCTTGACCCGTAGATCCTTTCGAACATGGACATATGGTTACTCGGATACAGTGGAATTTTCTTACTATTCCAAATATTAACTAACTTTTCAGATTTGTCTAAGTTCGGTGCCTGATATACAGTCCCTGAGACCCAAAAATCGGCTCATTTAATAGCTTTCCATAAGAACTAGGTCCCTTCAAACATCGATCCACCACCAACAAGCACATTCATCAATACTGCCTATACAATATTGCAACGCAATCTATGTGGAGAGTATAAAAGCTTCAGCCTAGCAGAACTTTTGAATAGACCACTTGTTTTTCTCTTTCTTCCCCCATTTCTTTCTTACAAGACTAAGAGTGAAACCCACTCTAAGGAACGGCCACCATTCAATCTAGGCCTAAGAATGTGCTTGAAATGGTCCAGAGTAATTAAAAGCTATTTTCGTAATGAAATTCAACAAGAAATTCGTATAAAATGATAAAATTTATTAAAATCAATGCGGTTGGGACTCAAAAAGGAGTTCTCTTTAAGTAGTACTTCTTAGTACCGGTCGTAATTCACTGTTCCCGGTGCTGTATACTCAAACACTATGTAGTTAACTTACAGGTAGACCATTTCTGTCAGTGCATTTTGTGCAAAACTCTTTTAAGAATGTCACACTGAAAACCCCTTAACTAAATTCCAATGAACAACCATTGTCTTCGTGATATCCTTTCGTTTTAACCGTTGCCTACTATACCGATGGTGTGACACAAAAGTGTAACAATTAAACTCAAGCGGAAACAAACGTCTTTAATCCGCCAAGATCTATATAATGGGCAACCCTTCGATGCATTTGATGGTAAAGGTTTAAAAGCGATACAAAGCGGGTTTGGTCGAGAGAGAAGAGAGTGAGTTAGAGACACCGTGCGATAGAAAGAGTGAGAGAGAGTAACGCATCACTAGAGGGAGTGAGTTGTGTGATGTTGTTGCAAATCAATGCAAATCTGTAATAAAAGTCAAGGACAAACACACAGAGTGATAATTGACACATAACAAAATTTGACAACTTAACTTACAAGCCGCCAGCGCACAATGACAATAGCAGACATTTGCACCAACACACACACACACACGATGACAGCTCTAAGGACGTTTTATGTTTTTGCTCTGCCGTTTTGTTTTGTTTCGATGAAGGTCACCTGTTTTTGCAAATTGCTAAACATTTAGAGGATTTTCATAGTTCCTGCTTGTTTTTAATGGTCCTGCTATGAATTCCTGTTGGTTTCCTTAGCCAAGCGGGATATCGGTCCAAGGTCTTCATTTGGATGCGTTAGTAAATGGTGTATCTCTTTGCGCCTCCCTGTATCTACAGCGGAACATTGCTTCGCTTTGGTGTATCGCTGGCTCAACAGTGACCAACCAGTAGAATACCATTGCAAACCTTGTGGGTGCTGTGTCGCTTCCAAGGTCGCCATTGCCGCTGGTCGCTCATGTGGAGTTTCCTTAGCCAAACGGTAGTGTTGTGTGTCCTGTTTCTGGTTACAGGACAAGTTCATTTTGCCACTATTTGGCAAATTAACGCCAATTTTGGGTTCGACATCATCAGGGTCATCGTGAAGGCTCTTGTGAAAACAATTTCGTTTGACTCCTTCTTTTATTCTTCGTATGTAGAGGGCGACATGTTGGGTTCTGTTTGGTACCAGTGGTTTTTTGATTAATGACCATTTCCCCTAAGCAGATCTTATGTTGCACCATTGTCCTCTATATAGAAACGGCCGCCCTCCTGGCCCTTTTGTGTGGCTTTTGTTCGAACATGATACCAATTTGATCATGCACATTGCGCTTGCACCACAGCCAGGCATACGGACTTCCAGAAACAGAAACAGATCATTGTTTCTCCTTTTGTCTTGCATATATCATGCACCAGCAAGCAAAAGACAGTTGTTGCGTGAAATTTTGTAATTAATCAAATTCACGCGCTCCTCCGCGTTTAGATCACAAAAAGGTTTTTAGTTTTTATTTCAATTGTATTTGTTTCATATCTTTTGGCTTTTCTTTGTGGGATATGGCGTTATTCAAATCTAATATCAGCGTGAAAAAAGGATACGCTTTGAAGTTACACACCTTATGACGGAAAAGGACGAAAAGATTAATTAAAAAGGAAGTGATCATTATTAAACATTGACTTGTATTGTTCTACGGTTTTGGCTGAGCTATAAGAATATTTGGTATTGGAGTTCGTTATTGTTGTATACTCGTATGTCATGTTTATAATATCGTGAAAAGATGACTTTTCAGATAAAATCCCGACAATTACAAAATTGCTGTCTTAAAAACTATCTGATGTTAAGAGCTTTAGAAGACGATCAATTGTTGTAACGTGTAGTTTCGACAACGTTAATGTTGAAACTTTTATTGAATTGACAGGATACAATAAGAACACACACAGAGAACAGATTTGTTGCCACAACCGAATTTTTTGCCAACCGAATGATGGTGGTTGCAAGAACTATCTATGTATTACATTGTTACAATGAATGTTGATTGAGTAGACAGCACCTTCAGTAGAGGGAACTGACACTTTCGTTTGCAAACAAGTAACGGTAATCCTGACAGACTAAGATGGTTATTGGAACTGAATTTGTATAAGTATTGGTTGTTGTTTTAGATTGTTGGTTATAAGTACTTTTTTAAAAAATTTAATATGTTACCGCCTTGCAATGGGCTAACTGATCAGTAAAATAAATAAGTCTTTGGATTGACGTTTTGACAGGCATTGTAGTGATGCCTCAACCTGAAAAAAAAATTAATTAAGGTGTAAAATACAACAGCCGTAACATGGGAAAAATGCGTCGCCTCCAAAAAAAATTATTTTTGTTTTCAATAATAAGGTCTATCTATGGCGAAAATTCTAACAAGGAGGTCTATCTATGGCTAAATTCTGAGCAGGTCTGAGTAATGTCGCTAAATTACATTTAAGTCTGTTTTTATATTTTTGAATTTTTTTTTTCTATTTAAAGTTTCTTTATTTATATGGCGGAACCGTTTGAAAGCTGTCCAACCTAAGAAACTTAAACTGTCTGACAATTTTTTATAAAGTTTTTGCGGATTTCGATATATGTTTTCTTCGTAAACAAAGACTTTGTTGTGACTAGAACCTATAAAATATTATATAGTTTATATGTTGATGTTGAAATAACCAATATTATGTCACAACAGCCAACTACACAGGGTTTGGTCACTAGAAAGAACTAATCTGTTGTCACCACCAATTATTAGTACCAAACTAACATGTACATCACAATTGGTTGGTTCCAATGAACGGCAGTTGTCGCAACCAATAGTTAAACTGAATTCGGTTTATATAGCTGTGTTTTTGACTGTGAATACCGTGATATGGTTGTAGCAACCATCATATGATATCTCGAACCATGTTACTATCAATACTATGTAATGTTGGTAATTGCAACAGAAATTCGGTTTATATAACCGAATTTTTGTAGTTCGGACTTATTTCCAACTGATATTTTCTCTGTTTATGGAGGATCTTTAGAGGTGTTAAAGGTAAATTGTATTTTCGTCGGCAATTGTTTGAAGAAAACTTGAAAAGTTAGATTTACTACAGTAGTTCTCGTACGTTTGGTGAGAACCTGGTCTTAAAGAGTTCAGTTTTCTTCAACAATTGTCGAAAAGCTTTCTGATGTAGGTTGTCAAGTACCCGAAATCGCGATAAAAGCAGTGTGCAGCCACGAAAATCAATGTCACTTTGTCATTTCTTTTAAAACTTTTCTTCTATTAAAATGTAGATGCAATAGGTCTCGAGCGGTTTTATCTCCGCTCAATGTGAAAAAAGTTTAATGTTTTTGATAACGATTTAAAATTATTGCCGTAGGAGGTTTTTAAGCGGATTATTTCGTTAGCCAAATAAAAAACGTCTAATAGCAACCGAATAAAATTAGCAAGACTAGACAGAAAGAAATGGCGAAAATATTTTGCGGCCCTATGCTCCACTTGGCAGTTAATAGAGTTAAGAAGATGTTGCTTTTTGTTAACTTTAGTTTGCCGTTTCATCATGGATAGACTTACACGAGAGCAATGCTTGCAAAATGATGAGATTTTCTATCGAAGTAATGGTTCTGTCCGTCATAATTGTCCATCACAGCGATGTAGCTCTTTTTTGGTTTAACGGATACATAAGAAAGCAAAATTGTCGCATTCGGAGTGATAATTATTCTTAAGCTTTACTCTGCATCTAGTGCTTTATCTTTACTAAATATTATTTTGACATGTACACAACTATTCGCTTCGTTATCCTCTTCTTAGTCTGGGTCTTAGGGCCGTTAGTAATAGACAAACTTAAAGTCGAAAGAACATCTCTTATTTCTGCAAGATCGCACAAAGAATGGGGTTTGATGCACAACGTTTAATTTAAGCAAGACCTGGCGTAAATGTGTCTTGTTGTTTGGCAAGGCCTCAAGTCGGAAGGAACATTTGCCTGGAGGCTATAGGAAATCATGGACCCATATTGTCTAGGTTCATCAAAGGTAATTACCTATATTGTATCATAAGAATTTTTAGCAAGATCGTATTTAATTTGTGGCTTCTAGAGCGGTAGATCCTGAAGGATCTTTGCACGCAGAGAAAAGATATGGTTACACTATGGTCACCGCAACAATAATATGTTCTCTCCAATAAAAGCATGTTCGTCGCAACCATAGTATTGTTTTTTGAATTTCATTTTGACAATAGTATGATTGCGACCATATTGCTATTGTTGAAATGTAACAATAGTATTATTGCCAAATTTAGAAATGAAAATATGGTTGTAGCAACCATATAAACATGGTTGGTGCAACAAAAGTATTGTTGTTTAAAATTTACGTTAACAAAAATATGATTACGGCAATCATACAGTATGGTTGTGACTATGAACAAAACAAAATAGGTTTTGTAGAGCACACATGTATGTGTGTGCGTATGTTTTTTTGATATACAAAAAAAAACGATACAGTGCATGGTTTTTGTCCATTAAAAAACAACAACAATCGGACGGTAGTTCGAGGGATTTTTATTGTGTTTACTTTGTTCGGTGAAATACTCTAATAACGACTGGTTTTCGTTTATTTAAAATCTGCCTGCACTTAAGAATATAGCCATTGATCATGGTTTAATCACATTCGTTACTTGGTGTCTACGGATGGCGAAGTAGCATTCACCCCTGCTGGCAACTTAAAGTATTTTTGACCGTTTGAATATATATTTTTGTTTCTTGAATGAAATGTTTAATAAAAACATGGCTTCAATTCTGGCATGGCTTCAATTCTGGCTATGAGCTAATAGTAATGTAATTTAATTTAATAAAAACCTTTATTTTTGAATAACAACAATTACCAATCCTAATAAATAATTTTGGGGATCATAGTATGGTTGAGTGTGAATCATACTATGGTTGTGGGGATCATAGTATGGTTGCGTGTGAATCATACTATGGTTGTGAGGATCATACTATGGTTGCATGAGAAACATACTATGGTTGTGAGGATCATACTATGGTTGTGGGGATCATAGTATGGTTATGTGTGAATCATACTATGGTTGTGGGGATCATAGTATGGTTATGTGTGAATCATACTATTGTTGTGAGGATCATAATATTGTTGTGTCACAACCATATACCCAACAATAGTATGATCCTCTTCGAATATTGTCACCCCAACCATACTTTTTTTCTGCGTGTGTATGGGAGCTACATGAAAACTTGCATCCATATGACCAATTAAATTTTTTGTCATTTAAGTTTTGTAGGGATGCTGAATGTTCACAACTGTTTCTCCTATCACTATTAGTCGCCCGCATTTATGAGCTCGGAAAATCCGTCACTGAAAAAAAATTAGATGTTCTAACTTGGATGTGCACCTGGGTCAACTTGAATGATAGCACTATCCACCGCTGTGCTAAATCTCTAAAGCTATCGATAAGTTTCACATACTAAAAGTACCTTATGTACATACTTATACTTTTGATAGTACCGATAGTTTTACTATTGGTAAAAACCACATCTCTTTGAAATTTCATGCACTGGGTGACAAGTTTTGTGGGTTGTAAACTGCACGAAAACAGTGCCATTTGTGTTGGAGGTGAACAATCCAATTATTTGTCACAAAATTACCTTTTATTTGTGGTGTTAAGTATTGGTTTTTGATTACATCGTGTGAGTACCGTTAAAGATATTCCAATAATAAAAAAGTAGGCGGAATGGTGAATTTGTTTGGAAAGTATTACAATGGGTCGTGTCAACCCCATTCTGGATATGCAATTGCAAAGCCGTAAAAACATTGCGGCGTTCACAATTTAAGCGAAATTCTCGAACTGGTTGACAAATTTTGTGGTTTCTAGTCTGAACGGAAACAGTGTTATTTGTGGAGGAGGTACCAGCTCCTTTCGCTAGTTATCTTGTGAACTAGCCGCACATTTAGTATTAATAATCATGAGATACTTGTGTCAACTACGTAAGAAGCTGATTTTTCTTACTAAATTTTTTATAAAAACTAATAAAAAAATAAAAATAGTTTTTATTACTTTTTAAAAAAAATTACTTCTAGTTCTTATGTTGTTTTTTGTATTGCATCTAATTAGTTCGTTGCGCGATGTTATAACTTTTAGCAAGGAACGGCATATGTAGATGGTGCGTCTTCTGCTGGCACCGATTGCTTTTATTTTTTTCCATTGAAGTATGGAGTAATTTTTGAAAAAGAGCATCCAAAGCACTTCTTAAGAGGGGATGTCAAAGCTGTTAATAAAAGGGCCATTCGTCCTATAAATTTCATTGGTTCTTTCCACTTCTTTGGATGGTCTGTTTTGGCTGAAGACATATTCGTAGTGCATACAGCTTTTTATTTCCTTTTCTAGACTATGCGGACTTGTTGACCACGCATCTTATGAGTTGGCCCCTTACATATTTTGGTCTTACACATTTTTGCCGATGTAGCATCGACACCAGTGACCTTGTTCTTCTTAAGCAGTGATGCCATCTGTGCCCATCTCTATTTTAGAGTACTTACAACAAAAAGAGTGTTTTGCCTGACTGTAATTTTAAAAAATGAGAGTTAACACCTTTTGCTGAACTATGATTTTACTATCATCAAGTTTGCCATAGCCTTTTTTCAACTTTGCAAAAGAAAAAACTCGTACAATAATTTTTGTTTAAGCTGTAAGTCATTATCGAAAACCATTGCCGTGTCTGAAAAGTTTGTTACTAGATAGAAGGTGGCGTCTTAAGGCCTTAATCCTATTAAAGATATTTTAATAATGATGGGTATTTTCTGAACTGAAACAGGGAACCGATAAATGAATTTCGACATAAAAAAATAATAATTTTGAGATAAACCTATGTAACTAAGTCGTAACCAAAAAGTTACTAAAAGGAACGCGGCAATCTTGAACTATTTCAATCCCAGCGTTGCCTTTAGGTCAAGGTAGTATCATTGATTAGCCTTTTAGATTGAAGATGTTCTGTGAAGGGCCGCTTCGAAAGTTCTTCTGTTTGAAGTAACTCTTCTTATAATTTACGCGTATCGAATATGTCGCACTTTTTCAGAAAAATGGTACTAACACAAAATTATCTATAAGTATTTTTGTAAGTAAAAGACGTTGAGAAGTTTTCAATACCTACTGTTATTTCAACGATATCTCTTCTCTATCAATAAAAATATCATATATATGACACTCTTTACGCTTGAGACCACTTAAACTGCTTAAACAAATGCTTATTTTCTCTACTGAATATTATTTTTGTTGAACAAGTTTAAAGTACTCTTTCGCAATTAAGCAAAATAGTACAGGGTGGAGCGCGGAAATTTGCTTATTTGGAAATGAATTAAAAAAATTATAACCTTAGGAAAATTTATTTTGTATTTTAATTATATTGAACAGTTAGGAATTTTTTAAATTTTATATGGTTCTATATAGTGTATCTGGCAAATGTCGACCTTCGCTATCCACACACTGCTGTATACGTTTTTAGAAGATTTCATGAACTCTAACAAGCATGTCGACTGGTATTCTGCCAATTTCAGCCTCAATATTGTTAATTAGGTCTTCCAAGGTGTTGGAACGGTTGATATACACCTTCGACTTCAGGTAACCCCAAAGGAAAAAATCGCATGGGGATAAGTCTGGTGAGCGTGTCGGCTAGTTCACATAACCCCTCAAGGAGATAAGCCGTCCTCAAACAATTCATGGTAACCCTCGCTGTGCGTGCAGTGGCATCATCCTGCTGG
The DNA here is from genome assembly GCA_963513945.1 of Hydrotaea diabolus. NCBI lineage: Eukaryota > Metazoa > Arthropoda > Insecta > Diptera > Muscidae > Hydrotaea > Hydrotaea diabolus. The sequence continues at coordinate 127,496,618 of OY740717.1, forward strand.
AACCATGTATCCTCTAATTGCATTGCCTCAAGAGCCGGCTGAAAAAAAGTCTCGAAATGCCAAGAGCAAGTGATTGCTTCCAAGCAGAGCGTTTCGGTGATTGCAGTACTGCTGCTCTAACTCTCTCGATGTTTTGTGGTGTTGTAATCCTTCTCTCAGGTCCCACATTCCCAATTTACCCAAATTACAACTGATTGCCGTCCAGGAACACGTCCGCGTGGGCGAAGAGCGAATCGTAAACGAAAAGCACGCTGCACTGCAATGATTGAGTGCGCATTTGAAAAATACGCTTCAACACCAAATGACATCTTCTCACGTGTCCAATGCATGATGGCAAATCTCCCGTCAGCCACTATAACCCACGCACACTCTCCACTCTCTTCGACCAACAGTGCTGCCACAGCCTGCAGTGCAAAAAAAAGAAAATTACAGCGCTCCATCCTGTATAAGCGTAGAAATATACTGCTGTTGAGAAGGTTTAATAGAAATCTTTGGCGATCATTAACATCTCTTCTCGGCGGCGGCTTTTAAACAAAAAAACATCCTTAATCCCACAGCTTAAAGTCACACCTTCAAATACTGAAGGAACGCTGAACGCGATAAAAGTTCAAAAAACCGCCGATCGGCGTCGATCAGCGATACGTTTATTTAGTCGTGTTACACAACAGGTGAATAATGACAATTTGATCGGCAAAGATCCGCATAAAATTGAAAATGAAGCAAATCGTGTGTAGCCAAACTGAAGCGCCTCCGTTCAAAATGCATCGCCAGTCGACCGTCAGTCAGTCAGTGATCTCAAAACAAATGAAAAATACAAACCAAACCAATACCCGATAAACATCATTGGCATCAATATTAAAAGAAAAAATAACATCATTATCATTATGAAGTCAATCGTGATCATGAACACAATGATGATCTTGATCAGCATCATCCGCATCATCATTATCGTAATATAATGTTATTAAACGACGATGATCTATTGTTGATTTTGACAAGAACAATCATAAATAACTATTGTGTGTGTCCGAGGTGGTGGTGTGAAGTGGGTCTGTCCGTCCATCCGGCCGTCCGAAAGGAAACCAAACACAAAACGATTAAAACAAAAATCACAAAAACATAAAGCAACAATTTCGGCTAAAGACACTAAAACAAAGAAAAAGGCAACAACAACAAAAACAGAAGATGAAGGGGAAAACATCACCGGACGGACTTGATCGGACCGGAGTGGACCGAACAAACGAATATTAATAATGAGCCCAACAACAGGTTGTTTACTGATGATGTGAAAATAACAGAGCTCTTGGAATGAGCAACGAGCGGCGGCAGAAGACAAGTCAGGAAAACAAATTAATCTTAGTTTCTACTGATTTCTGTTGTTCCTCCACTGGCTGGCTGTGTGCCGCTGTTGCTCGCTTCTTTGCAGACCATCAGGAGGCGGATATCAGAGGAGGCCGAAGAGCGAGCGAGAGGAGTTCTGAATTTCCTTCGCCGTTGTTCCATTTCAATTTTCTTCAACAACAAAACGTGTGTTTTCTTTCAAAATTTCTACCGTCGATCTTTAAACATCACCACAATGTTCGCACGCTTCCAGATGTTTTTCGTTGAAAACCCACAAGGAAAGAAGCATAGAAGTAACAAGAAACTTCAAATACACTGGGGTTACCATCTGATCAACCAACTTCATCCACCACTACTTCTCCAAAGCTGGCCTGGCTTTTGATGTACCAAGTTTGGTGTTTGTTGTGTGTTCTTATTTTGTTTTTGTCTTGCCGTTGGGGTTTTTCCCCAACATTTAACATTAACATGCCTTCTGTTTAATGATCAATTTGTTACATTCTCTGATCGTACCGCCGCTGGTGATATGATGTCCACACATTCGCTTACTTCTTGATCGGTTGGCCGTCATTTGTATGTTGCCGTCATGGCTTTGCCACGCCACAGTGGTGCCAAACAAGTCAAGTGGCTGGAAAAACATACGAACAAAGCATTAGTGATATTTTGATCCACTTTTTTGAAGTCTGCAAATATGGTTTTATGATGGACTTTGCAATGGACGGTTAATGCCTGTCATACGAGGGCGACCGCAAAACTAACTGGCCTAAAATAAAAAGAACCCTTTTATTGGAATTATTATTATTTATTTCTCAACATAATCTCCTTCCAACTCAATACACTTCATCAAACGTTTTTCAAGTTTTTTAATTCCATCCGAAAAATAAGATTTTTCAAGACCTTCAAAATATGCCTCAGTTTCAGCAATAACCTCGCTATTGGACGAAAATTTTTTGCCACCGAGATTTTTTTTTAAATTTGGAAACAAGAAATAATCAGAAGGAGCTAAATCTGGACTATATGGTGGATGCGGAGCAATTTCAAATCGTAATTCGGCCAGTTTTTGTTGAGTTAAAAATGCAGTGTGTGAAGGAGCATTATCTTGATGAAAAAGAACTTTTTTTCTAAATGCGGTCGTTTTATCTTGATTTCTTCACTCAACCGATCCAATAATGCACAATAATATTCACTATTTATAGTTTTTCCTTTCTCAAGATAATCAATAAATATTATACCCCTTGCATCCCAAAATACTGTGGCCATTCCTTTTCCTGCTGACTTAACAGTTTTCGCCTTCTTGGGACCACTTTTACCAGCTTCTATTCATTGTTTTGACTGTTCTTTGCATTCTGGGATGTAGTGATGGATCCATGTTTCATCAACAGTTATGAATCGGCGCAAGAACTCTATTGGACTACGCTGATAAATCACTAAAAGCTCCTCGGAATTGGTCCAACGGACGATTTTTTGGGGCAAAGTCAACAAACGCGGCACATATCTAAAATTATAAAACTTGTTTACTTCAGTCACCTGTAACAAAAAAAATAATCATTAAATATTTCGGAAATTTTGACAGATTGCTTATAAAAGATTGCTTTTAAAATACAAAAAAAGTTGCTAGTAAAACAAAAAATGAGCCAGGCCAGTTAGTTTTGCGTTCGCCCTCGTAGACTAGGGAAACAAGAAAATTTGAATTTTGATAAAGGACGAAAGGTACTAGTTCATAGTAAAGATATCAGCATTTTATTATTGACGACCTATACTAAAATGATTAAAGTAGTACTTTTTTTAATTAACCAACACTCAGAGGTTTGCCGTGAGTGAAATGCATTGCGTTGGTGGTTGTAAAGTAAGGGAGCGGAGGGGGGAAAGAGGGAGTTATGTTTATTGACATTTGTCTTGAATTTCTGGATGTCGTAATTGGTGGGAAACACATTTGCCGAAAGTTAATTCTACATAATATGTATTATCCACATTATGGACAGTGCAGGCGAAAAACGAATTCGGCCTGTAGTGTATAATGCGATCAACCGGCTAATCGATAACAAAAGGGTGTTACTTCCTGGAAAGTCGTGCATTCCTGCCGAACATCCTTTCGTCAGGAATAACATATAATAACACAATAACACATCCGGACAAGACCACTCAGCTGACCCCAGGTCTTCGTGGACTCATCCGGTTCAAATGGCGCGTTTCCTCCGCCTGGATATCGAAGCAGATCCCCCATGGACGAACAGGACTTCAAAATAAAATATATTTTTGTTACAACAACAATGTCAGGAAGAAGACCACGAATGTCTGAAGAGCTCACAACCCACATTCCGACGATGCTCTAGGTAGACAATAGAGTTGGATACACTACTGTAACATAACGCTACCATCGCTCTGCTTTGAATACGATCAAGTAGCTCAAAGGATGATTTTGGAGCACCTGCCCATATATATAAGTAAAAGTTGTATTCCTTTTTTCGACACTTCGAATATAACGAGCATCACATTGTATTTTCATGCCCATAACATCAAGAGCATCTGATTGTTTCATATTTATACCAACGAAAGGTAATGACGACACTGTTGGGTCAAATAATCGATTCTAAGACAACAATCAGCACTTTTTCTTTCGCACATTAAAAGGTTCAGTAAATCCCGGCCAAGTGGCTTGTCCTTAATTCACCTTTTGCCTTCACTGTTTTGAAGACTCGGCCTACAGTCGAATGAATATGAATGAAAAGGACAAGTTTAAAATGTTCTACGAAAATAATCTCCATAAGATTTCCTTAAAGATATCGCATCACGAACATTTGCTTAATGAAGGAATATCTACAGTTGTGCAACTTATTGCGAACAACATTGCATTGCAAAATTAAAACTACTTTGGTCCACAACAAATAACTGAAACCTATTAGGCGTATGTCCTTTTAGGGACTTACTGTACTCACCTTAGTTATCCATTTCCAAAAGGAAACATCTTATACATTTTAGATAGATCTTAGAAATACATACGAGGGCTACTATACACATTTCTGGCCTAGGCAACACTAAATGTTACCTGGCGCGATCTGACATTTCCATTGGAAATTTTGATATTTTTTAGCATAAACATACTCTAAACGTTTTGACGTACGACCATCATTTGTGTTGTTTACAGTGACTTGAAAAAATCAATTTGACAAAAAATGGAATTAACTTGTGAACATTTTCCTGCGATTTTTTTCCACAACTTTCGACGTGGATTATCTCGACAAGAGTGCATCGATAAACTTAAATCTTTGTATGGCGATGAAGCACCATCCTATAGCACTGTGAAAAACTGGTTTAATGAATTCAATCGTGGCCGTCACTCGCTCAAAGAAGAACTGATGAACGTGAACTAATAATGCATGAACTGATAATGTAACATCGACAACAGGTTTGTTCTCGTTGGATGCCGCACAATTTGACAATCGCTCAAAAAAAGGCTCGTGTCGATTGGTGCAAAGAAATTTTGAAAAATATGATCGCGGTGCTTCAAAAGACGTTTATAAGATCGTCACAGGTGAGGAAACATGGATCTATGCGTATGAGCCCGAAACAAAACAGCAAACGGCAGTGTGGGTCTTCGAAGACGAGCCAAATCCAATGAAAGTTGTTCGTGGAAGAAGCACTTCGAAGCAAATGTTTCCCTGTTTCTTCGGCAAAACTGGTCATGTGCCATGGCGACCGTTCCGCTAGAGCAACATAGGAGGTCAATTTTGAGTGGTAAACCACAATTTGTTTGTGGTGTACCACTCTTCGGAAATATTCGAAAAACGAACGAGAGTAGAAGAATCATTGTGCACCATGACGATGCGAGCTCTCATACATCGGCTCAAACCAGCGCCTTTTTGAACAGCCAAAACTTTTAATTGATGGGTCATCTGCCGTACAGCCCTGTCTTGGAACCCAATGACTTCTTTTTATTCCCGCACATCAAGAAAAAAATGCGTGATCAACGATTTTCGTCGCCAGAAGATGCTGTTGAAGCGTTCAAAAACCATGTTTTGGAGGTGTCTCAATCGGAGTGAAACAAGTGCTTCGACAGTTGGTTTGAGCGCATGCAAAAGTGTAAAAATAATGCTGGAGAATACTTTGGAAAACAATAAAACCATTTTTGATGATAAATATTTGCATTTTCATTATTAGGCCAGAAATATATATAACAGCCCTCGTAGATTCTTATTTGTCTTATTTGTTAACTTATCGGGGGACATATCAATAATAACGACTTTTCCAACTTCCCACGTAGTTATAAGTATATGAAATGCAACATTGCTCCCATCAATTACCATCTTTTAATAGACTTCTGTCAAATTTTAAGACAGTTCCGTCATTAAGTTTGTGTTTGACAGCTGTTCAAAAAAATAAACAACTCGTGGATTTTGCTATAAATAAAAAAGTAAATTTCGAGTGCTCATTAAACATTATTTTTTGCGGAAATAACGGTCAATTAAACCTAGGTAAAGATTTATAACATTACGCGTGTCATTAATGCCATACCGTTCGAAATGCTCGAACAAGTCATCCAAAATTGGACCCTCAGAATGGAAATCCTGAGGCGTAGTTGCGGCCAACATTTGAAGGAAATTATATTCAAGAAATAAATGCCATAAAATGCCCTTTCAAATTACCAATAAAGATTTCACACTTGATTTGAATTTTTATATTTTTTTTGTTCTGAAGAAATACTTCTAGATGGATCACCCTATATAGTTGGAGAAACAACCGGACGAAAAAAGATGAGACCACTCTCCGAGCTTTAAGACAAAGCTAATTTTACTTCAGTGTAAAATTAAACCTGAGTTTAAAAGTATAGATTTACAGCAGATTTATGTTGCAAACTACGGTGCATAGTTACTGTAATTTTTTGTTTTTTGATCCCACCTAATGACTTCGTTTAAACCTTCATATGGTACTCGTATTTGGGTGGGTGTTAAACCATCATTCGAAAAAAAGATCTGTATTAAGGACGAACGTAGATCATCTTCTTCTTTTGTTAGTGTTGTAAAAACCACCGCCTCCACGTACCGCAATGTGTGCCACAAGCACCAATTTCCATCGTCCATCTGGTATCAGGTCGTAAGATGAATGATGATTGTTTTAAGTTTGGTAGACATTAAGTCGTCTGTAGTTACATGCCGTCCGACAGTGTGTGTTTTTGATCTTTTTTCCTTTTTGGCGGCCAGCAGTCAGAATGTCTGATGGTGGAAATATAAAATGTTTTACATTACATTATCTTTAATTCTTGATTACAAGGCCAGTTGACTTTTACCGCATTATATTGGCTAAAACGAAAATCTAAATATGTAGTATATACGTAGAGAAAAAAATCGTTGCCATCACTGAAGGATTGAGTTCTCATGTACTATTTAGTGTTTATCGATTGTATTGAGTTGTCATAAAATAAATTATCATGGCCTTATTTAACAAATTTCAATTAAAAAAATTTGTAGTCAACTCAAAATGAAAATAAAATTGTTTGCAACAGCTCAAAATACTGGGCCAATAAATTATATGGTATATTCTAAATTTAGATTAGACTATTATAAAAACACCCTAGACTAAAATGCACAATATCTCATAAACTATTAGAGATAAGAAGATTATATTTGGAACATATTTTGTTGGCATGGATCGAAACACATTCTCGAGGAAAAGTGGACTACACGTCCACATTAAAAAATTGCACTTGTGGCCAAAATAATGAACCGATCGTTATACATTCACGACCGGACATATTTCACCAGCGTATTCCTCGACTTATTTCATGAAATATGTCCATCTACGACGGTTTGAAAAATTTCGGAAAATTAAGCCAAAGGTACGCATATATTTATATGTCATAGTCGGCCCTTTGGACTACACGTCCACATTAAAAAATTGCACTTGTGGCCAAAATAATGAACCGATCGTTATACATTCACGACCGGACATATTTCACCAGCGTATTCCTCGACTCATTTCATGAAATATGTCCATCTACGACGGTTTGAAAAATTTCGGAAAATTAAGCCAAAGGTACGCATATTTTTATATGTCATAGTCGGCCCTTTCGACTTTAATATTTTTTACTTTTTCGTTCCACCAAAATTGATTTTGAAAAACAGACATCTACTCCTGGTATTGGAACTGCCGGGATCGAAAAAGTACATTTTTTAAGAGCGGAAAGTACAAAATGAAAAAAACTTTTTTACATTCCTAGCAAACAGGACTCTGATGTTGTCCCTGCTGATGACGAATTATTTAGTCTGAAATGATGATAGTAAACAATTTTGAAGTATTATGTATAATAAAAAAGTAACAATAATATATTCGAATAACTCCTAACTGAAAAAATTGGGACATACAATTTAAAATACTTAAATGTTTGCCACCAGTCATATATTTTTTGCTCACTTTGACTTATACTTTGACAACAATGATCAGTTCCCTTATTTCAATAGTCATAACTTTGGAACGGTAGGACCTCTGGGCTTCGTTTACGTGCAGAACTTAGAAATTTCACCCTAGTGCCCTCCGACCACCAATCCGAAATGTTCAAAACGCTAAAATTTCGCCCCTTGCATTTTCGGGCATGGTCCTAGATGGACATATTTTCATGAAATGAGCCTACGCTGGTGAAATTTGTCCAGTCGAGAATGAATCACCTTGTAAAATTTAAACAAAATTAAGGCAAAGGTACGTATATTTTTATGTCTTTTAGACTTCAATATTTTTTACTTTTGCGTTCCAACAAAATTGATTTTGAAAACCAAACATTTATTCTTAGTATTGGAACTGTCGGGATCGAAAAAGTACATTTTTAAAGAGCAGAAAATACAAAATGAAAAAACCTATTCTACATTCCTAACCTACAGGCCTCGGATGTTGTCCCTAAATAAAAATGATGACAAATAAGTTAGTCTAAAATGACGATAGGAAACGATTTTGAAGTAGTATAATAATAAAGTTACAGCAATACTTATGTATTCGAATAACTCTTAACTGAAAAAATTGGTACCTAAAACTTAAAATATTTGCAACCAGTTATATTTTTTGCTCATTTCGACTTATAATTTGACAACAGTCATATAGACATAACTTTGGAATGGTAGGACCTCTGGGCTTCGGTTAGCAATTTTACCCTATTTAGCAGTTTTACCCTATTTCCCTCCGACCACCAATCCGAAAATGTTCAAACCGCTGCCATTTCGCCCCTTTCGTTTTCAGGCACGGTCGTAGCTGGACATATTTTCATGAAATGAGCCAAGAAAAAGTTTTATATTTTAAAAATTGTAGTTTACGAGTACATACAAAATACAAACTATAAAAATGTTCTTGATGAACATAAAAATCGATGGTGACAACAATCAAAGTACTGTTGCTGACTGAAAACCAATTAAAATACCTATTTTATACATAGGACGAACTATTTCCTATTTACCCTAATGACCTCTTTCTAATCTTTCTTTAAATTCATGAAAAATGAAGTTCTTTTTCGCATTTCCGTTTTATTGGTTGATAACACAACAATAAATAATGACTTACAACATTACTTGTCGCCAAGAAACAAGAACAAAATAGGTACGTATTAATGCTGAAAAAAATATTTGCATAAGAAGAATTTGAATATATTACGAACGTGATTTATTGTGTGAAGAATGAATACGAGTACCTATGCCGTTGAACCCATTCTCCCGGTAACCTATCCATTGATATGGTCAGACCGCGAAGGACATTAAAAACTGCTAATTGGCATAATAATTTTGGTTACAATAACGAAGCATTTACACACACACACAACAACACACATTCACAAATAAATGTGTTAACCAACAACAATTTGCTAGACAGGAAAGTCAACAGCAACAACACCAAGGGTCTTTTACAAAACCTACAACACCATCTATTTACACGCCCTCTAGTAAGCATTTGCACAAACTAAATACAAAACAACCAACCACCGAACCCAAAGAGTAAGAAAGAGAAAAACGAAAAAGAAGCATTTTCATTGGTTGACTACTTAAGAAACTCAAATAGTTTTCTTCTCTCTATTCATTGTATGCCTAGTGGTGTTGTTGCTTATGTAGCTCTTGTATGAGTACCTGCAAAATAGAATGGCCAACATCATTGTGTTATTGTTGTTGCCGCTGACGTCTTTGTGGTCGGCCGTCTTCGTGTAGTTGTTGCGCTAGTGTAATGCTGTGTATTGTGTTGTTGTGCTGTGTTGGATGTTGTGTGTGCTTTGGTATTGGGTGTGCGTTGTTTGTTGTTGCCTCGGCTGCGTTGCTAGCTTCACAGGAAAGCAACGATCATCAACTGAGATCAACGAATACATCAGTTAGGTTTACAACACGAAACAAGCAACATCACACAAGACAAGAAACATTTCAAGACATTTTGCACAAAAAATTAAATATCTTGAAAAAAATCACAACCATAACGAAAGAAAGAATTTTTGTAATGTTGTTCTAAGAAATTGTGAAAAATCAAAGAACATTTAGCTTTGAAAAATAAAAGAAAAAAAATTGCAAATATTTTATGAAATTAACAAAAAATATTAAATAATTAACAAAAGTGTTAAAATAAAATATCTAACACAAAAGTTTAAGTGATTAATTACCAAAGTTGTCAAAAGTTAATCATCAGAATTTAAAAGCAAGAAAAAAAATTTCCAAAAACAAAATATGACTGTAACTGCATTTGCCGCCGCCATGCACAGACCCTTCTTTAATGGATACCCATCTATGCAAGGTAAGTTTACACAAATGCCAAAAAAATGCCACCATCCTATATACAATCTCCGATATACTGCTCTCTTGTATTAAATCTCTCTCGTAAAGAGATCAGTAGATCTCTAGATTTCACTGCTAAAAGAGATGTTTGAATCTCTCTTAAAAATCCTTGATTTTAGTTTGTTCTTCCTGTTTAATTGCCACCATTAAGTCACAGCTAGAAAGTCCCTTTTGTGGACTGGCTTACCTTGTCTTCGTAACACAGAGGTAGAGGATAACGCTAAACACACTTCCTAGGAAGTCATCTTCATTTGTGCGTTTGTCCACCGAATATGTTAAACTCACGAAAATTCCTTACGTTTTCTTTACATTTCGATAAACTATGGACCATTACCAGCATTTTTTGAGTGTACTCTTCCCGGTCCGCCAGTCAGTCAGTCATAAATCAAGTGGCACTCGCTCGCAAAAAGTTGCTACAACAACCAACCGGCCAGTGTCGTAAAACTCACACCCCGACGGGAAGCACGCGAACATGCTAAACACTCTTCTCCTACCTGCAACTCTCCGTCCGTTCGTTCGTCCGTCCGTCCTGTCGACTACACAATGACAAGCTTCAGAGTCACAGCATGATTTTGAAATTTCTATGGAAATGACACGCGCATATGAAAATAACTTCTCTTCATAAGATTTTCCAAAAAATATAATTTTTCCCGTTTTGTTTCCTCTTCCAGACATGAATGCCGGCCAAGGACGCGTCAATCAATTGGGCGGTGTCTTCATCAACGGTCGCCCTTTGCCCAACAGCATCCGCTTAAAGATTGTCGAAATGGCTGCTGAAGGCATTCGACCCTGTGTCATTTCACGCCAACTCCGTGTGTCTCACGGCTGTGTTTCAAAGATTTTGAATCGCTACCAGGAGACTGGTTCCATACGACCCGGTGTCATTGGAGGCTCCAAACCACGCATCACAACGCCCGAAATTGAAAATCGCATTGAAGAGTATAAGCGCGCCAACCCTGGCATTTTCTCGTGGGAGATTCGCGATAAACTTATCCGCGATGGCATCTGTGATCGCACCACTGCTCCTTCGGTTTCCGCCATTTCCCGTTTGGTTCGCGGTCGTGATGCTGTCTTGGAAAGCTGCGATGAACCACAACACAAGGGATCGGTTTCCGGCTCGGGCTCAGATGCTGCCACCAATTCTCATGAAGATCTGTCCGATTGTGAAAGTGAACCCGGTATCGCCTTGAAACGTAAACAGCGTCGTAGTCGCACCACCTTCTCTGCCATGCAATTGGAGGAGTTGGAAAAAGCCTTCGAACGCACCCAGTACCCCGATATATACACCCGTGAGGAGCTGGCCCAGCGTACCAATCTCTCGGAAGCTCGCATTCAAGTGTGGTTCAGCAATAGACGTGCTCGTTTGCGCAAGCAAAATACCTCCGGTGGTTCCAGTGCTGGATCAGGTCAAGTGCCTTTAATGGCCGGCATGGGTTCATCGTATCCCGGCGTTGCCCATCATGTTCCATATGCTGCTATGATGCCCTCCGAAGCCTCGGTGGCTGCTGTCGCCTACCAACAACAAATGTACGATTTCTATGCCGGCCACACTTCTTCGGCCGCCGCAGCTGCTGCTTCCTCTACGGCCAATATGTCGCCAGTAAACGCCAATGCATCAGCCGGCAGCTCCATCACCCCACCACATCATCATCAGCTGTACAATGCCGTAGCAAGCAATAGCTCCCAATATAGTTTGCCAGTCACCGCCGCCGCCAATATGAACATGAATGCAGCTACGGCCTACAACAGTTCCACCGTATCACCAGCTCAACAACATTCGTCCTACGCTACAGAAAGCGAAAGCAAGCCTATACTAGCCCGTAATGACAGCCCTAGTGAATCAATCACCTCGGCCTACGGTTCGTCTGGTATACAATTGCCACCTACACCCAACAGTTTGTCTGCCGTCATTGGCGGTGGTCCTCATTCGGTAAATGGCAACAGCCATGAAGACTTGCAGGCTGCTTTGAAATCCGAAACATCTAACAATGTTGCTCTCCAGCAGCATCAGCAACAACACTACAACAATTGGAATAGCTCCCACAATTCGACAACTTCGGCTATTAGACCCTCGGCGCCCTTGTCACCAGAAGATTCCTTGAATTCTTCGGGACTTGAGGCATCAGCTCAGCCAACTTCCAGCGCTACCTCAGCACACCACATGTATTCTCATGCAGCTGCCGCATCGCAATATCCTTCGTATCCACCTCATCCACATGCTCATCCTCATCACCATCACAATGCCCACCACTCGCAGTACGGCCATCAGTATGCCGCCGCAAGCCAGCAACTGTCTTTCGCTCCTCATGGTGGCGCTTCGGGCGCTGGAGCTGCTGCTTCATCACATTTCATGCAACAAAATTTTGCCGCTTTTAGCTCTCCTTCGAAAGTCAACTATGCTGGAGTACCACAACATTTCTATCCCTCCTGGTATTGAAAAGCCTAAGTTCAGTTTGAAGTGCAAGCTGGACTTACACTTTTCTTCATAACTTCTCTGTCGTTCTTGTAAAAAGCCTACCAAAGATTTAGACATTTTCTTTTTGTATATTTTGTAATTATTTTAGTTTTTTTATATATATTCTATTTTTTATTATTTTTATTAATTGTTTATAGTTTATTTGTATTATAGTATTAAATATTTTATTCAGAATTCGCTTTAAAAAATTCGAGGCTTAATAGTATAATATCTGTAAATGTGTGCGACTTATTTTATTTTATTTTTATTTTAGGTTTATGTTTTAGTTATTAAGAATATATTTTTTTAAGTTTTAAAATAATTTCCAAAATAAAGAATTTACTCAAAAATTAAAATAATTTTTCTTTGATTTCGATTGAAAATGTACAATGTTTATAGAGGATATCACTTGGAATTGACAGCTAAGTGGAAAAGTAGAAGACTTTGTCGGCGTACATTTACAGTGATACGAGTACTAAGTCTTTGTATATAATGGAAATCCACAACCAATAGACTTTTTGTAGGCTTCACTGGTCAAATAATATATTGAATTCGTCTCAGAGTTTCAATTATAAAGACATCTATATCGTACACTGAGCCGCAAATACAATGATAATTTTTTACCATGTGTCTGGTTATATATTTCATGGTAAGTGTTTGATAACGAAGACAAAATAACGTCAAAAGTACATATTAAATAGTTGAGTTAACATTATATAAGGTTGGATTTTTCAAGAGAGAGGCAGAAAAATGTGAGACATAAACAAATTTATAAAGGTCATTCAGCTCTGTTGTATCGAAGTTTTTGATGTGCTTTGTGTTATACGAAGTTCAGAATTCAGTTACACGAAGTTGCAACGATTGCGACTGATCCCCCACTCTTTTTCCTTTCTTCCTCTACTCTGAATGTTTGTAATAGTGAGAAAGATCAGAATCCAATTTATGTCGTTCTTTTAAAAAAACACCATCAAATGTGAATGCTAGCTGTACAATCTTCATATCGCAATGATATTGCGCTATAAAGATTGTTTTTCGCACAGTTCGAAGACTATACGCAAAGGGTAATTCTCATTAATCATAATGCGACTCCCGTATAACTCATTTAATTTGTAGCCGAAGCAATCGTTACCAAATACTGCTGAAGAAAAACCTTGGCGGGTTTAGAAACAGCTGTACAGCCTGCCGGGTTACCGTAGCCATTATATTTCACCAATTTTTCAGTTGATTCTGAAAAAGGAACAACAAAAAGGTCTCGAACCAGAATAAAAACTGTTCAAGTCATAATAATGAAAGAAGGCCGAATAAATGTAAACAAAACAAAAACATTATTAGTAGGTTAATTTAATTTTAAAAATTGTAACAGTATCTATATTTCTGGTTAAAAGAGGTAACCGATAATTAGTTAACTTAACAATGATTTCTATAACAAGCTTCATAGTTAATAATATCAACATTTTCTTTGTTAAATTGAACATGTATTGTTTCAATAAATTAACTTTGAAATTTTAATATTAACAATTTTCATAGTTAAAATCAATGCGACAATAATTATTTTTATAATAACAATTTAAATGGTTAAAAAATTCAACCATAGAAAGTTAAATTAACTATTTTTATTGTTAAATACCAGTCAACAACAAAATGTTCAAATTACCTTATATAAAGTAGACTCCAAATCATGTTTATTTATTTTAAGGTTAACCTATAAGGTTATTTTTCATCTCTGCAACTGCAGGCCAACTGCAGGCTATATGAACACGGACACCCGGAACGGAGTGATCCTAAAATGTTTGATTGAGAACCGTTCAACACAATAGAGCAAAACGTTCCAGAAAAATAAAAAAACGTTGTAAACTAAAATTACGCAATTAGGTCAGACAAACGCTTGACCTTTCTTGCCTCTTACTTTTTAAACTCGTCATTTCGACTGGCGAACAACCCGAAACGATTTCTTACTATAGTTACTTATTTACTAAAGTCCCTCAACTTTTACTCACTGACCGGGACAAACTGTTCAATGTCTGCGTTGAACGTCCAATGCATTGGTATAGAGAAGCTATTACATGATTAAGAATTTAAGCTCTTCTAGTTAAGTCAACGGCATTTAGGAGATGAAACCCGCCGATGAAAAAATGTTTTATCTGGGTCTACTAACGATCACACCACGACAGGCCAACTATCCAAAAAAAATACTTTCAAGTGTTGTGTATAGGCTAGTGGAATCATCGGTCCGTATTGCTATAACAAGATTGGCCCATAGTCCAAGGTATATAAGAGATTCCGTACATCATTTTGACGATTCTGCTCCACTTTCTGGTGTTTGAGCAAAGTCGTACTATAAGTATATAAGTATATGTGACTTTTAGATATGGAAGGATATATTTCGTTGCATTTAAAAAAATCAAAAAAATATTCATAAGGCAGTCGAAAAACTTTTAGTTGCTTTACTTCACCATCCTCAGACTCTAAGCAACGAATGTGATTAAGCCATGATCAATGCCTATAAACGAGAACTAGCAAGCAGTAGAGTATTCCGCTGAACAGAGCACTCGAAAACACAATAAAACTCGCTTGCACTGCCTTCTGATTTGCCATAGGATTGCATCACGTGCCGTATGCTGTTGTTGTTGGTTTTTATGATGGACAACTGTGTATCTTTTTTTGTGTCGTTGGTCTCCAAAAACTGGTTTCGCTTAGTTCACAATCATACGGTATGATAGCCGTAATTATACTCTTAACATAAAACCTAAATAATAATACTTTTGTCGCACAAATCATATTTATATCGTTGCTAAAATTATATTTTCATTTCTTAATTTGGCAAAATAACACTATTGTTACATTTCAACAATATTAATAGTGCCATTAACATTGGGGCTATATGAAAATATTGACCGGTACGCTCCAGATTCAACAAAGTTATGGATTGGTTGTCAACAACGTACCGTAAGAAATTTGAGTACGATCGATGGAATTTGTGGCTTATAGGGCTACAGAATATGAAATCGTGAAGGACCTTTGGTTTTGGACTACGAGCTGCTATATATATTTCCGGCCTAATAATGAAAATGCGAATATTTATCATCAAAAATGTTTTTGTTTTGTTTTTCAAAGTATTCTCCAGCTTGATCCAGCTCAAACCAATTGTCGAAGCACTTCTTCTTCTCTGATTGAGACATCTCCAAAACTTTGTTTTTGAACGCTTCAACAGCATCTTCTGGGCTGTACGGCGGATGACCCATCAATTCGACGTTTTGGCCGTCAAAAAGGCGCTGGTTTGAGACGATGTGTGACTGCTCGCATTGTCTGATGTACAATGATTCGTCTTCTCTTGTTCGTTTTTAGAATTTCTCCGAAGACTTCAGGCAAACAAATTGTGGCGTACCACTCACAATTGACCTCCTACGTTGCTCAAGCAGAACAGTCGCCACATGACCAGTTTTGCCGAAGAAAAAGGCGACCATTTGCTTCGAAGTGCTTCTTCCACGAACAACTTTCGTTGGATTTGGTTCGACTTCGAAGACCCACACGGTCGATTGCTGGTTTGTTTCGAGCTCATACGCATAGATTCATGATTCGTCACCTGTGACGATCTTATAAACGTCTTTTGAATCGCCGCGATCGTATTTTTTCAAAAATTCTTTGAACCAATAGGCACGAGCCCTTTTTTTGAGCGATTGTCAAATTGTGCGGGATCCAACGAGAACAAACCTTTTTACGGCCAGGTGTTCATGCAATATCGAATGTATGCTGGTGGAAGAAATTCCCAAGGATGCCTCTATCTCACGGTATGTCACATGACGATTTTGCATGATCAGTTCACGCACGGCATCAACGTTCTCTGGCACAACGGCCGTTTTTGGACGACCTTCGTCTTTGAGCGAGCGTCAGCTACGATTGAATTCATTAAATCAGTTTTTCACAGTGTTATAGGATGGTGCTTCATCGCCATACAAAGGTTAAAGTTTATCGATGCACTCTTGTCCTGATAGTCCACGTCGAAAGTTGTGAAAAATGATCGTACGAAAATGTTACGAGTTAATTCCATTTATTTGCCAAATTTATTTTTTAAAGTCACTGTTAACAACACAAATGATGGTCGTACTACAAAACGTTCTAAGTACGTTTATGCTAAAAAATGGCAAACTTTGCAATGGAAATGTCAGTAAACACTTAGTGTTGCCACGGCCAGAAATATATATACCTGTATTCCAATATATGGACCGACATGGTTCATTGGTTTCATTAGAGTTACCTTTTGGTTGCTCAAAGCGTGCAATGCGATTTGATCTCGATCGGATTTATTTTCAAACCTCTGGAACTGACATAAGGAGGGTCCATTATGTGAGGGCTACACGAAAAGATGGACCAATATGGGTATAACGTATGCGAAATGCGGTCTGAACCGGATTTAATATGTGGCTTCTAGAGATCGAAAACCCTTTGTATGATATCAAAACCTTGACAGATATCGACCAATTTCAATAGGGTGTGTCCTTGGCCCAATTCTTATTAATAGGTACTCACGAAATAACCGTCGAGAGCAACGTGCCGCAGCCATTTTGAACTAAACTAAACATGTTCTTTGATACGATACGACGACAAAGATAGCTGGTCAGATGGAAAAACCTTTTACTTTGAACATGGCTCGATGGAAGTTGTAACAATATACAGCATCACGAATAGTAAAGGGTGGGCCATTTAACATTTTAAATTTTAGTCGGCTGTAAAAAAAGTACTGATAGTTTGTTCAAATTTCTGGTTTTATAGAAAAACTTGAACTTTGTCATTTAATAATAAAACACCATCAGATGCGCTTTCGCTTCGCCCAATGGGCTCTAGATTGTTTGGCAGGAGATGGAGAATTTGACCAAATAATCGTGTTTTCACATTCAGCTTATTTACATTGTGGTGGCTATGTATATAAGCAAAGTTGCTTAACTTACACGAAACTATTCAGAAGCCAATGCAACGAGTCACTGTGGATTTTGGACTGACGGCATCATTGGACCATTTTCTTCGAAAATGAGCAAGCAGCCGCCGTTAGTGTCAACGATGAGCCTTACCGCCATGTTCAATTAATTTTTGTTTTAAAAAAATCAATGAATGACATGGACGACATTTAGTTTCAACAAGACCGGGCCCTATGTTACACAGCCAACGCAACTATAGATATTTTAAGCACTGATTTTAAAAATCTGCCGAAATTGTGATGTCAATTAGTTGCGTCGAAGCTGTGCTCGGAGCCCTTTGGATTATTTACTGTGGGGAGCTTTTAAGGATAAATGATACTCAAAGCATCCAGAGAGAATGTTAGCGTTTAAACATAAAATCAATTTTGTCATTAATGAGATTTGACCCGAAGCTATCGAAAATGTACTGAGAAATTGGATTGATTAGATGAGGTGCTGCCGTGCCAGAAGTAGTAGTCCTATGAATGATATTGTGTTCAATTATTAAATGCTAAAGACAACAAATTATCAGTATTTTTTTAAAGCCGATTCAAATTTAAAATGTTAAATCGCCCACCCCGTGCATATGTGAAAACCCTGTCATATGTTCATGTACTAACATAAGAAAAATGTCGAGCTTAACTTGTCAAATTAACGAAATAAATAATAAAAAATATCTTTAATGCTTCTCAAAATTTGAACCCACTTGTTTCATCTGATTCAGTTTTAAATTCGCGTAGAGCGTCCAGTATACAACACTGATAAAATTAAACTTTGACGGTCCATGATTCCGAATATCACCCACACAGAGGACCCTTCCGATTTAAGGTCAAGAAGCCACAATTTAAATCCCATCGTTCTACTATTTTGCGTGGTAAGTTTGGAGCGACGACTTATTAACTCTGATGGAACTGGACCATATTAGCAGGTACTTTCGTTCTGCCCCTATTGAGGCCCTTTTGCTTTAGAAAGAAAGCCAGATTTAATTTGCCTATGTTGACCAATGTTTTCATAAAGCCTTCATATCTACTTCGCGATATAGCCTCCCAAAGATCCCCCCGAGTTGTACTTGTGCCTCTCTAAAAGTCACAAATTAAGTCCGATTGTGTCCGGTGACCATCCAGACCGTCCTGAACAGAGCACTGAGAACTGCTACGACCTACATGAGTAGATGCTGATCTTGCCCGTGCTTCGACACAACTCTATGATATCGAGACAATACCTGTGGTGTTACAGAGGGGATCATCCGACACACCACCTCAAGGATTGACGCCACCAACCCGTCTTACGAGGGATGCTATATATATTTCTGGCCAAGATAACATTAACTGTTGCCTGGCGCCGTCTGACATTTCCATTTGAATGTTTGACATTTTTTAGCATAAACGTACTCAGAACGTTTTGACGTACGACCATCATTTGTGTTGTTTACAGTGACTTGAAAAAGTCAATTTGGCAAAAAAATTGAATGAACTCGTGAACATTTTCGACGTGGATTATCATGACAGAAGTGAGATGAAGATCAACTTAAATCTTTGTATGATGATGAAGTACCATGGTTAAATGAATTCAATCGTGGCCGGCGCTCGGTCAAAGACGAAGGTCATGAAGGTCGTCCAAAAACGGCCGTTGTGCCAGAGAATATTGATGTTGTACGTGAACTGATAATGCAATATCTAATGTGACATACCGTGAGATAGAGGCATCCT
This sequence comes from Hydrotaea diabolus, assembly GCA_963513945.1. NCBI lineage: Eukaryota > Metazoa > Arthropoda > Insecta > Diptera > Muscidae > Hydrotaea > Hydrotaea diabolus. Next base: position 127,515,858 of record OY740717.1, read on the forward strand.
TGGGCATTTCTTCCACCAGCATACCTTCAATATTGCATGATCACCAGGCCGTAAAAAAGGTTTGTTCTCATTGGATCCCGCACTATTTGACAATCGCTCAAAAAGACTCGTGTCGATTGGCGCAAAGAAATTTTTTATAAGATCGTCACAGGTGACGAATCGTGGATCTATGCGTATGAGCCCGAAACAAAACAGCAATCAACCGTGTGGGTATTCGAAGACGAGCCAAATCCAACGAAAGTTGTTCGTCGTGGAAGAAGCACTTCGAAGCAAATGGTCGCCTGTTTCTTCGGCAAAACTGGTCATGTGGCGACTGTTCCGCTTGAGCAACGTAGGACGGTCAATAGTGAGTGGTACACCACAATTTGTTTGCTTGAATTCTTCGGAGAAATTCGAAAAACGAACAGGAGAAGACAAATCATTGTGCACCATGACAATGCGAGTTCTCACACATCGGCTCAAACCAGCGCCTTTTTGACCGTCCAAAATGTCGAATTGACGGGTCATCTACCGTACAGCCCTGACTTGGCACCCAATGACTTCTTTTTATTCCCGCACATGAAGAAAAAATGAGTGGTCAACGATTTTCGTCGCCAGAAGATGCAGTTGAAGCGTTAAAAACCATGTTTTGGAGGTGCCTCAATCGGAAAAAGTGCTTCGACATTTGGTTTGAGCTCATGCAAAAGTGTACAGATCATGCTGGAGAGTACTTTGAAAAACAATAAAACCATTTTTGATGATAAATATTCGTATTTTCATTATTAGGCCAGAAATATATATAGCAGCCCTCGTATCAGGGGCGACCTTAATAGTCGACAGAGGCACAGAGCATAGACGACTGGGCATCTGAACATGTGTAAAGCCGTCCACTCCGGCCCAGTGCGAATTGAGGCGACTAAACCAGCCGGATGTCAACTGAGCCAATACCAAACGTGGTTGCCTCTTCTCCACCTGGGTTACATCGTGGGGATGGTCTTCAAACATTTCAAACCAGATTGGTATTGGCACAGTTGACATGTCGCCTTAATTCGTACTGGGACCGAATACGAGCAGAGGGTAGTGTATCCAATACTTGACTCGCATGTCAGTAGGGACCACACTAAACATATTTAGATGCTTAGTCCAGCCCACTAAGCTAGGTCTCAGGTCCCTGTGAATACGCACGGTCCAAGTCGCCAATAGCCAACAGTAAACGACGAACAGGAACTCCACATCGGACAGACATATCAACATATCTGTAAGCTGCTGTCCAGCTGAATTACAAACTGAAATCAACTATGCAACATGCCATCAGTTGCCCTAACGTGTTGGCTATTGACGGATCTGCAAAAGGATTATCCGAAGCACGCTAGCACATCTCAAAAACATATCCACAAAAGTTCTATTGTTGTACAACTGTTTTGTGTGCAGAATGTCGACAACATTTTTACAATAGTTGTACAGATATATATCTTTACGATATATCTTAGCTCTCACGTCGAATACTTATTGAACGTCCCTCGTATATACTCGTATAAACTTTGACATAGTATTGTGGAAATTTAAGAACAGTACAATAAGTTGTAAACTTATGACATTCTCCCCCATGCCTTCAACATAATTCTGAGAAAACACTGGGAATTCGGAAACATGCATATTTCAGCGGAATGGCCTTCAAATTTATTAGACGGTCTAAGACACCGGCAATTTTCCAAAGATGTTCATTCAGTACGAGTATCAGCGAAATATGTCTCAGCCCCCCATTGAGGCATCTAATGGCCCATTAGTCCTTGACACGCTTCCGTAAACAACAGGAGACTTTTGATCTCTGCATCCATCGAATGAATGCCAAAACATAGAAAACGGCAAAATTTCGAAAAGAAAAATTCCCTTTTCATCAACTGAGCTCCAGGACAAAGGAAGATGGCATCTTTATTAAGACATTATTTGTACCAAATAAATACCTTTAAGTAGCAGTCTGTAGGGAACTTGGCAGGAAATCTCAACAAACACCGCAGGACATTTGAAGAGACGCACGCGCACGCAGGTCTTTACGGTGTTAAGGACCAACAGAGCAACAACGATCTTCCTGCATACTGTGCGGGTTGTGCATAAAACAAAAATTCGTACATAACATCAACAGGACAATTGTGAAAGGACGAGAACGAGAAGAACGAAAGAAAGAATTCTTATGAAAGAGAAAAGCTGTGAATTTTAGCGAAGTGGAGCCGCTTAAACACGTTTGATCTCGATATGACTTCAATGTGGAGGAAGAGAAATTTCAATTGAATTGTAGCAATTAATTGGAAGGGTTTTAATCGGTCTGGCGACTCATTAACCACCAAGAGAGGTGTGAGTTTTGGTTAAAACAGGAGTAAAATCGTTTATCCTTTTTTGTGTGTGCTCTTTAGAGTTTTTTCTTAAAGACATGAAAAGTATTCTGGGGCAGTTCTATAATTATAGAGTTCGCCCTTTATATGGCACTTTTAACAGGTTTTAGGATGACTCGTTGATTTTTCTGGTTTACCGGGATTTCACACCCTTTTTTGTGTCTCTCTCATTGCTAGAGTTGGCTAAATCTCAGAAATGCATCCTATTTTAATGTTCATTTCAGGAAACAATTTACCATCAGTCTTTTGCTTAAAAAAATAACATTAACATAGACAGGATGATCCTCTAAAACAGTTTGGTGTCTACTCCTCACTCTTCATTCACTGAGCTCTTCCTTCGGTTTTTGGGTTGTTGTTTTTCTAATCTACTTTTTGTGTTAACTCAAATACCTACAAGTACGATTACAAACGTGTGTGACTATGGGTACTCCGCAGGATCATTATCCTGCAACGATTTTTGTTCATTTGTAGATATAGATTAAAGATCATCCCCGTTTTAAATGGCACTTTGGCACCTCATTAGGTTATTTATTTACTTAAGTAAATCTCTTTAAGTCCGATTTTTTAGTTCACACCTTAAACAAATATTGACTTTGAAGTCAACTTACGGTAATGTATGTCGTCATTGCGGACACTGGCGGCGCCAGATGACTCATGACTGTCTGTATCTGAGCAGGATTTGTGCTAGGTAAGTGAGTCCTTGCAATTTTCGCATTTTCTTTAATACTTTTTTTGCAAAACGGACTGTGCTTGATCTATTTTCACAATCTCTACATGTTGGGCAAATATTGTTATTTCTGCGAAATATGATTTGATTTTTTTTTAAATTCGACATTATTTTTGCTACTGATGGGCAGTTTTTCGCCAAGATAAGGCTGATATGAAATGCTCTTAAGACGGTACATTACAGGTCGATAGACAAAGGGCATTTTTGCAAAGCCTATTTTACATATCTCTACACCATTTAAACTCAATATTTAAAGTATCGAGATTTTGTATTCCCAACGCTGTTCCAGACGTGTTATAGCCATGCCTATATATAGGCCACGAGAGAGCCGAAACGACCAAAACGAAATTTGGAAAAAACACAATTATCAGCTTAATGACCCCAGTGACTATAGCGGCTTATCATTTGAACCCTACGGATTCGTTAGACCAATTCCAGTCTTTAATCTAAGTAATACCTTACAAATGTTCATGTTTGGATCCGTTTCTGTTATTTTAGTACTCGTATATCTATATAAATGGATGCTGGTTTTGACTATGCCCTTTACTTGGCACCCAAGGGCCCTTGAGTCCGAGCCCCAAAATTAGTTTAATTATAAAAACAAGGAAAAACGTTGTCAAGTTTAGCTTGACAGTACCTTCTACTCGTATACCCATTACCGTCACTATTAAGCTACAAAATCGCAAAACGTGGTCGATAAGTCTATATTTGGATTCGCAGCAAATTATGATTTATATCTTTACTAGCTGAACTTGGCCCGCCTTGCAGGTCACAAGTAATACTTTGTTGCTGTATCGCCTCATGATTTAAATTGACGTGGCTGTGTATACTTATGGATTTCTAATCATCATTGTGAATGCATTTTGAACCTGAAACTGGACATGCTTGAATTAGAACGGAAAGATGGATGGAACTAGTACAGGGTGGGCCAAAAGTTACCATGGGGTTTAAAAATTTAATAACTTTTTCGTTTAATAACTTTTTCGCATGAGTGATGAAGCCCATTATCATTTCTATGGCTTTGTCAATAAGCAGAACTGTAGGTTCTGAAAATCCAAGAGCTATTCATCAACGCCAAATGCCCCTCATTAGGTGTACAGTATGGTGTGGGATCACATCTGCAAATGTCTTTGGGCCGTACTTATTCGAGAATGAAGATGGAAGTGCTGTATCCGTAAATGGGGAGCGGTAACGGTTTATGACAGAACATTTTTTACATTCTGGTCTTGAAAACAGTCCTGAGATGTGGTTTCTGCAAGACGGAGCCACTGCCCGAAAAAAATGACACATTTAAGTCAAATTTTTGGAGAGCGAATAATTTCCAGAAATTCGGAACATTGAGAAGCTTCTGCTTCAGGAACGCCTGAAGAGGAAAGGTGGTTCGAAAAGTATGCGTTCACTTTAAAACACTAAAACTTAACGAACCCGAATTTAAAAATCAGCCAAAATGGACTAACCATTTGAGTTATTTGTTTTAGAGGCAACTGAACCTCTAAAGTGGGATTTCCCAATGCAATTTTGCGTGTGCTCCACGATCTTCGTAGTCATCAGTAGTACTTTTGTATTATCTGTTTGTATATCTACCATTGTCAGCCTTCTAACTTAAAACAACAACACTTTTGCAACGCCATGAGCAGCAGTTTTCTATCTTTAAAAATTACTTTTACCACGCACCTACGCCGAACGACCAAACACCCGCAGTGCTAAGCTGAAGCTTCTCTGAAAATTTCATCAAAATCGGATCAGCGGTTTATGAGTATAGGTCCTATACTTATACATACATTCATAATCACATACGAGTACATCCAATTTTACTTAGTAGGGACATAAATACTGTTACACACGTTTTATGCTGTAAAATAAGAAGTACTGAATGTTTTTGGACCAAATATTTTTTAATATATTTATTGATGTATATTGTATCCAAAAAGAATCTACTTATTCGAAATGTCCGCCTTTAGTCTTTACACACGCCTTAAGTCACACTGGCCAATCGTCAATAGCTGCACGAACCTGGTCCATTGGAAAATTAGCCACAGCTCGAACCAAAGCAGTCTTAAGAGATCCAATGTTAGGGTATCTTTTGTGACAAACTTTGTCTCTAAAACCGTCCATAATTTGTAATCCAATGGGTTCAAATCTGGACTGCCTGAGGGCCATTATTCAGAGGAAATGAACGCTGGCAAATTGTTTTGAAGCCAGGCCTGGGACGTTTTAGCCTTATGGGCCTGCGCAGAATCCTGCTGGAAAGTCCATGGCTGGTTTTGGAACAGGGAATTGTTAAGAGGCTTCACAACAGCTTCCAAAACGGTTTTTTGGTATACTTTGGCCGAATTTTTGACTCCTTATTCGCAGAAATGAAGGTCAGTGACCCCATCGTAAGAGACACCCCACCAAACCATGACTGAAGCTGGGGGAGGACCTTTTTCACCATTGGGATCAGTTCAGATGCTTCCTTAGATGACCGCGCATACACTCTATCATTTTGCTTGTTAAATTTTTCCTGAACGGTAAAATTTTTTTCATCTGAACAAAATTTTTTGGTGCAAGTTATCAGCGTTCTTCACCAAAAGACGTTTGCATTTTTCAATTCTATTTTTTTTTAAAGCTGCAGTCAATAAATGTCCGGTACGTCGTTTGAAAGCCCCAAGTCCAAGTCTTTTTTAATGATTCGACTCATGGACTTTTGCGTGATATTCATCTCACGGGCCATGATTTTATGTTTTCGGAGCGGATTTCTGTGAATTCTTAATTTAACGGCTTTGATGACATGTGGTGTTCGAACAGAGCTTGGGCGGCCCGATTTTGAAAATATCGTTTTTTTCATTTTACACTTGAAAAGCGCTATTACAGCGATACGGTTCTCATTATCTGACCACTCCATGATGAAAGTTGAAACAATTTTAAAATCCCGTTGCAGACTAACGCTAGTGAGGTTAGCTTTCAAACCCCATATGACATTTACGGGCTATGTTCAGTTCTACTATTGAAATGGGTGTGTTCAATGTTGTAACATTATTTATGTCCCTACTAAGTAGGTATCAAACATCATCCTTCGTCCTCTAAAAGTCCTTAAGTTATAGCCGTTTAAAATTTTGAGGTGTGTGGGTGGTGCCACACCCACTTTATTTATCAAAAATTTAAGTACCTTGTTTTCACCCAGAGCATACAGCTACATTGTGTGAAAATTTCAAGAAAATCGCTACAGCCGTTTTGAAGTCTTTACGAAACAGACACACATTAGTTTTTAAATACATTTATGTACTTTTACAGAGTGATTCATGCACTTCTGGACAAATTTCACCAGCGTATCCCTTGGCTAATTTCAATGAAATATGTCCATCTACGACCATGTCCGAACGTGCAAGGGGCGAGATGGCAGCGGTTTGAAAATTTTCGGATTGGTGGTCGGAGGGTGTTAGGGTAAAATTGCTAGGTTCTAAACCAGTGGTCGTTTTTTTTTGAAAGCCCTTCCTCTTACCTTTCCAAAATTATCTAAACGAAGCCCAGAGGTCTCACCCATCCAAAGTTATGACTATTTGACTGAAATGTTTGTTTTGTGTTAACTTACAAAAACAAATAAATGTGTGCTGTTATTTCGCTTTAAAAAAAAACAATAAAGAAGTCTAAAGGTGTGATACACGATCTATAAATGGCCAACTCACCGGTCCAAAACGTGAAATTAGTTGCTCTTCGAAGTGACCTCTCAATATATCAATTGTTTGTGCAGCTGAATGGCAAGTGGCACCGTCCTGTTGAAACAAAATATCGTCAAGATTACGGACTTCAATTTTAGGTAGCAAAAAGTCCAATATAAGGGCGCGATAGTGGGCACCATTCACCTTTCCGTTCCGGTCATTATAATTTTTGAAAAATGAATCCACCAGCCCATAAACCGCACCAAACCGCGGAGTTCTCTGGGTATAATGGCTCCTTTCGAACCTCTTTTGGTTGCTTTTATCCCAAATGTGGCAATTTTGTTTATTGGCGTTGCCGTTGATCCAGAAATGGGCCTCATTGCTGAACCAAATTTTGGTCGAAAAACGTTTTTTACCGAACGATCATTTCCATTATACAGTTGCACAATTTGGAGACGTTGTTGCTCACGCGTTATCTTTGAAAAACCCCCTATTGCAATAATACCTCTAGATTGATCAACCGTTATTACATTCATCTTGATAAGATTTGGAACATGTTGGTTTTTTGAAGAGAATCGGTTCAGATTAATATATACTCGTAGCTTCTACACATATGTTTATCCGATTTATTGTTTTTAGCTCTAGAAGCCAATCTTGATGAGATTTGGAACACGTTCTTTTTTGGGCCAAGTACGTGCGCCAAATAAATTAAAGAAAATCGATTCAGACTAACATATAGCTGCGCCACTTGTCTTCACCTGATTTTTAGTCTTTATCTCAATAAGCCGCATACTACTAACTTGATGAATTTAATGAAATCGGTTCAGATTATATATACAGAGTGTAGCGCAGTAGTTTGCTTATTTGGACATGAGATAAAAATATTATGAACCCAAGGAAAATTTATTTTATATTTAAATTATATTGAAGAGTAAGGGAATTTTTAAATTTCATTGTTTTAAAAAGTGTATATGGAAAATTTGGACCTTCGCTATCCACACACTGCTGCATTCGTTTTGTGAAGTTTTCGCGAACTCTTAATTAGGTCTTCCTAGGTGTTGGGACGGTTGATATACCCCTTCGACTTCAGGTAACCCCAAAGGAAAAAATCGCATGGGGCTAAGTCTGCTGAGCGTGCCGGCCAGTTCACATCACCGCTCAAAGAGATAAGCAGCCCAGGAAACATTTGCTCAAACAATTCAAGGTAACCCTCGCTGTGTGTGTATTGACACCATACTGTTGGAACCATGTTATAATTGCATTGCCTCAAGAGCCGGCTGGAAAAAGTCTGGAAATGATTGCTTCCGAGCAGAGCGTTTAGGAGATTGCAGTACTGCTGCACTAACTCTCTCGATGTTTTGTGGTAATGTAATACTTCTCTCCGGCGCCCTTCGTATGCATGACACATTCGCTGCTGTTCTCAATGAAGTTACCCAATTTACAATTGATTACCGTCCAGGAACATGCCTGCGTGGGGAAACAGCGAATCGTAAACGAAAAGCACGCTGCACTGCAATGATCGATTGCTCATTTGAAAAATACGCTTCAACACAAAATGACGCCTCTTCACACGTCCAATGCATTATGGCAACTAAAGGCCAGACGAATATAATCTCCCGTCTGCCACTTTAAGCCACGCATACTCTCCACTCTCTTCGACCAAGAGTGCCGCCACAGCCTGCAGTGCAAAAAAGCAAATTACCGCGCTCCACCCTGTATGTTTGACCAACTGAACCTTAAACAATGAATTTTTCTCGCAAATTGAAGTTCACATTAGTTGTAAAATCTAAGGAAACAAGCTATACCAAGGGGTCGAAACCACTTTTTTCAGTTGGCTTTTCTGGACACGATTAATTTTTAATTTTTTTTTTTTTTTTTTTTTTAAATTTAGCTTTTTTCGTCACCGAACTCTGGCAGCCCTGCTTAGCACATTAAGGAGAATACACAAGGCCATTAGGTAAACGAAATTCGTCTATGACGGCAGACGACTGATAAATACCAATTCTGTTTTGTTTATAATGCCGACCTGCCTCTTACCTCATTTCTCGGCGAGCATTTTAAGTTCAAATTATAATAAGTTTCCACACAAAGTTCGTGAATTACGATTTACATTTGAAAGCAAATGAAAAAATGGAGCTGCGAAATTTCTCACATATCCAACACTGCAGGTGATATTCCCACAATTCATCGTATTGCAAGGCAAACCAAAACGAAAATATTTGTGCAAACCTTTCCATACAAATATTTGTTGAGACATTCAACACATTATCACATATTTAACGAAATTTACGTTAAAACTACATCATTATCCTTGACTTAAGGACTTAACAATGCGCAAATACATAAAATCCTTTAAAGGAAAATATCTCATCGCCGCGTAGTACATTAAAAGTGGATTATTGTAAGCTTACAGCGGACCGGGAAAAGACGAAGAAGGCGAAATTTCCAAAATGATCTTCTATTGATCAACATTTGTAAACCGAAACAAACAACATTGTTCGGAAAACCGATACCTGACCTCTAGCCCTGTCTCTCTCTATCCTTTCTCAGTTAAGCCTTTCGTTTACTACTCTCTCATTGGGTAAAACTCTCTCGCGCTTAGACAAAAGAGAAACAACACTTTCGTAAAGGGGTTCTTCGGTCGTTCGCACTCTATTGTCAGCAAAGTCAAAGAATGACAGCAAATACGGTTTAGTGAGCTCGAATACAAAACTAGACGAAATCCTTTTACAGCCTGCTCGTAAACGTATTAGATGAGAAAGAGTAAATTTATGACTCTCTTATGTCTCGCTTCCTGGCTATGTGGGTAAAAAAGGATTAATACGGAAATTCTCTAGTCCGGTCAACATGTTCACCAGCTTCTCTCTTGCTAGTGTATTCTGTGTACTTTACTTTATGCCGTTGATCCTTTTGAGTGTAGGTACATGTGTCGGCTAATACAGCAAGATTTGTGATTTGTCTATGAATTTGCCACAGAAGAGTATCTATCCTTTCGCTAATTAACCTTTCCGACGACCTTTTGATTCTGCAATGTATCTTTAGCTAATCTTTAGATTTGTTGTGAGTTTTCAACTATCAGGTAAGGGATTTTTTGTATTGCCATATGAAGTTTTTCGTGGATTTGGATTGGTTTTATGCTTTGAAATGCATATAAATATTTTGAGGTTTATACCACTGATGCGGGGGTTACGCCTGATTTAAGCCAACTATTTTTTGGATCTACAAATTTATCAGATTCATTGATCGATATACGGTGTTGGCGAGTGAACCAAACAATGTCACGAGAGATACATTAGTGTCTTTTTGGGGACAGCGAGGTTGTCAGTTGAGTCTCTATGGATTTAAAATAAATTTGGCCGTCACAATGAGCAATATTAAAATTAATCAATGGTAAAGAGATATTACATTACAAGAAATTTTTTTGTATACAAAAACTTATTGGCTTTATTTATCAAAAGTCATCTGATTTGAAAATTAATTATTTGTAAAAAAAGTTTTTTTTTAGAAACACTTTAAGTGAGTAATACCCGAGCTCTGAATAATGTCGACCTTACGAGTAAGATTAAGATTAATCTCTAAGCCATGCAAAAACTTTTCTGCACTAAACACTTTCGTAATCAGATCTTGCGCAAATTAAGGATTGTCTTGATGCGTGAACTATAATCAATTCTGCCGTAATAAGACTTCGTCGATCTATCGTATGTGTCACATTTTTGCTTTTTATCTATGATGGTCTTCTGGCTTCAGTAGCATAAAAAAGTATTCCTCGATACATTTATTAAATTTAACTTCACGCAGAGTGAAGATATGGTTACTATATGTTTACGGCAACAATAACATGTTCTCCAGAATAAAAGCATGTTCGTCGCAACCATAGTATTGTTTTTTGAATTTCATTTTGGCAACAGTATCATTGTGGCAATATTAATATTGTTGAAATGTAACAATACTATTACTACCAACTTTAGAAAAGAAAATATGGTTGTAGTAACCATATAAATATGGTTGGTGCGACCAAATAATTGTTTAAGATTTATGTTAACAATAATATGATTACGGCAATCATACCGTATCGTTGTGACTGTAAACTAAGCATAACAGGTTTAATAGGCCAACGTTCATACTAAATAGGAAAGAGAATATGAGCAAGTGGTGCCAATCTCATGATCGAGAGAAGACCGAGTCGTCAAATTTTTCCTTGACAATCACGAGCTTTGTTTTATTGTACGAAGCAATATTTCCGAGTTTCCTTCGATAATGGGCGCTATACTTATTTCAGTTTGGTGCAATGGATTGCACCAGTCAGAAAGGGTGGTACACAAATTCAGAGGAAAAGCAAAAGTATAGTGGATATTTGCTTCTTAGAATAAAGATTATATCCTGCAGTCCAAGCAATGTTTCTCCAAGCCATTGTTGTCTGTGGTGCTGTAAACACGGACAGTGACAAAGAACGAACTCCACCGTTTCAACACGAAACAAAATATGGTTGGGGAAACAATATTCGAAGAGCATCATACGATTATTGGGTATATATTATGATCCTCACAGCAATGGTATGATTTGGATACAACCAATGTACGATTTCCACAGCCATATTATGATTCACACTCAACCTATGATTCCTATGATCCCCACAACCAAAATGTGATCCCAACTAACCATACTATGGTCCCCAAAATTATTTATTAGGATTGGGTTACGCATGTTGTTATTGTTATTTATTTTAAAGTACGTGTTTCATTTATTTTTAAAAATTTTAACTTACAGAATGAAAGTATCATTATTGCGAAAGATTCGTATCAATAACATTATTCCAAAAACCATACTGAAGTTTTTAAAAATAACAACCGTACGGTATGAGAACCGTAATCATACTTATATTATTGTCAACATATCCCAACCCAAAGAACTTTTGCTGCACCAACCATATTGACATTGTTGCTACAACCATATTTTCATTTTTGAATTTAGCAATATACTATTGTTACATTTCAACAATATTATTATTGCCGCAAGTATAGTACTGCTAAAATGAAATTCAAAAAACACTATTATAGTTGCGACTTACATACTTTTATTGCAGAGACTTATTACTGTTGCCGTGATCATGTAGTAACCACACTTTTCTCTGCGTGCATCTCACTCTCAAACAAAAGTGTGGAAATTGGAGTGCTTGGTCAAGTAAAAATTCGCTTATACGCTTTGTGATGACAAAAAAAACCTAAATCCCCCTCCTTCTATGATATTGTGGGTTCGGTCACAGTTGTTATTCATTACCTTTGTGATGAAATCTTCGCAGTATTTGCATGCAGGTTCGGATTTTAATATTTCACTCAACAGGTTTTCTGGTGGGAACAAAACATTAAGTTTATTTTAAAGGATAAGTCTATAAGTTCTATTTCGGACAATACAAAAGGTTGTGTTCTGCGTCGCTTTCTTTAGCACCACATTCTTCACAGCGTTAATATTATTTTTTTAATCCTGAAATCTTTAAAAAAAATCTCAACGTTCCACAGAAAAGGACCCAGTATTGAACACTTTGGAACTCCAACCAAATGTTGGTGATTGCATGTACTATCCATATATTACATTGCTGTAATCGAATGTTGATTGGGTTCACGGCAATTTTCAGAAGAGGCAACTGACCCTATCGGTTGAGGGGGCATAGTATCGGTAACCCTAACCAGTTAAGGTGATTATTGCAACTGAATTTTTACATGTATTGGATGTTGTTACAAATGCTTGGTTAGAAGTACTTTGTGAATTCGGTTGTCATAACCACGAACGTTTGTTAACTGGACTAACTGATGGTAAAATTTAATGAATTTACTTCATATGACAGAAATAAGAAATCTAACTGAGTTTGTATGTATAAGTGGACCGATTTTCTGCCGATTGGTGTAGTGGGTCATAAAGCGAAATTTCGATGTTAAAGTGTCTGAAGAAATTTGAAGTTAAGCTCATTATGATTAAAATACCTAAGTAAGTTCGAAGTTTCGACGAAATGCTTTTTCTATATAAAATGCTTATAACTTATCTTAGTGTTTTTTTTTCAAATTCCACTCGACACAATATATAATTATTATCTTAGTAATAACGGTTAATTCTGCACTAGAGTAAACATTTCAGAAGTAGATAACTTGAATTTTGTTATATTTAAACAACTTGAATCGAATAGCGGAGGCTTAACATCGCTTGTTTAGAATATCTATAGAAAATTATTTTCTTTCGGCTACAAATATTTTTAATACAACTAGCAAATCCTAACGGCATACGACTTCTTACATATCATGCATCGATTGGACGCAGTACAAAATCAGCAGTATAAAATGATTTGAAGGATTCGGAAAAGCCAAGTATTGAATTCATTCCTAAATTATTACCTCCTATTACGCATGAAACTATCTCTATAATTTTTCCATTTCAAGAAATTCCTGTATTCTGTAAAATAATAATTGTCAACCATTTTTTTTTTAAATTATGCTGTTCCCAATTTTTTTTCGGTCTTCGGTAAAAAGTAGCATAGCTAGTAAAATATACGTTAATTTCGAATTTAAATGGTCTGGCAGATAAAATTGCGCTTTTCTTGGTTTCTGGTTGTCGAAATCCATCGAAAAATATGTTAAAAACTTACAAAAAGTTAATTTTATTGCAGTGTCTGCGTATAAATCATATATTGATTTAAGACTTTGACGCTTGCTTAAAGGTATGAAAAAAAGTATAGATTTGGTAAAAATTATAACCGATAAATGTATAAATGTAATGAATGTAGATTCCATCAAGAGGAATTTTTCCAGAACAAAATAAATATAAAAATTCAAATCAAGTGTGGATTCTTTATTGGTAATTTAAAACGACATTTTATGGCATTTAAAAAATACCTCTAGATGGATCACCCTATATTTGTAAATATTAATATTTAATTTTTAATATTTAAGCTTAAGAGGGTTGTGCAATTTTCTATCAAATTTTATTAAAAAGCTAGTTTCGCAAACAATTTTGTTTTCGTCTTTTTTGCGGTAAGGGATCGATATGCCATCATTATTCAGGGTCCTATCTCATTAATTCTGAATGAAATTCTGAACTACTTCTCTGAAAAAAAAACTCAGACAAATCGAACAGAGTTCGTAACTATTTCGGTAAAAATTCTCAACAGAGTTCAGATATTGTTCATAATTGTCTGATATCTGACATTGTCGGCTAATTTGGTTTACCGAACGAGTATAAACTCACAGACACACAGAAGGACGGTCAGATCTTCTTATTACTTACATATTATACGAGTATAACGACGACCATTATTATACTAAAGACCAATGACATATTAAGCATCTAATTTATATCATGATTAAGCTACACGATACACACAGAGAAAAAAAATCAGTTGGAAATCTGTCAGAACTACAAATATTCGATTGGATAAACATACTTTCTGATGCCAACATTCCATGGTTCGACTTACCATAACATGGTAGCTACAATAATATTACTCGTATTATACCTTACGCCAACCGAATTCAGTAAAACTATAAGTTGTCACAACTATGGGATTGACAACCAAACAATTACGAAGTACATGTTACTTTGGTGCCAATTATTGGTGGTGACAACAGATAAATTCTTTGTGGTAACCTTATCCCGTTTAGTTCGCTGTTGTAACACATTACACTGTGCAACGACATTTCCGACTTTTTCAGGGTGTGAATAATTTCTTCTGGACATTTCGGACTTTTTCGGAGTGTGAATAGTTTCTACTGAGTTCAGAATTATTTTTCATGGGCCATGGAAATTTTCATTTTGCAACTGCATGAAATAAGTTAAGAAGTAGTAAATATTTTTTTTGTTTTAGCTTATTTTCGTGATGAGATGTCCTGATCTAAATCGTATGGAGTTTATTTTCGTCATTTTCATTTTAACATCTCTACGATTGGAGTGTCCTTTTCGTCCTTTTTTTTTGACTAATTTTATGTTCTACAGAAATGTTGTCCAATAAATTTCAGTAGGGATGTATCCTTTTCAACAAAAGTGTATAAATGTTTCAAAATATGGTCGTTTTTGGCATACAATTTTCCACTTAATTACTTCTTTTATCATTTTAGTATAGATCATCTTCAAGAAAACTGTCTCTTTTTGTCCTTTTTCAAAAAAAACCTTTTTAAGGAAAATTAATGGGGCGATATGAACTTTAAACTTTTTCGACCCACTTTTCTTTAAATAACTTACAAAAGATGACCGGTCTGAAAGTATAAGCCTATATTTTTTTATCGCATCTGTAGCCAAGACTTCAAGCAGTCATTTGGGGTATCTTTTGTCACATTAACAATTAAGTAGGCCGAAATAGTTATGTTAAAAATAACAACTTACTTCACTTAAATAATATATCATAATTAGGTTTATCTTAAAATATTTTGACACTTTGATACCAAAATTGAATTTTTTCGACTACTTTACTATTTCGATGCAGAATATCTTTACACTTGTGCATACAAACTTTATTAGATTCGAAAGTAAAAACTATGTTGTTGAAATTAATTAAAAAAAACTTTATCATTTCGATCAGATAACCAATTACATAAAAGTAACCATCGGTTGGGGTAGGTAAGGAAAGCTCAATGAAATGGCAACCGAATTCATAGATTACTAATAACCAATAATCCATAACAATAACTAATACATGCACAAATTCAGCTCTAATAATCATCTAATTAGTTAGGGTTACCGTTACTTTTTCTCTTTAACCAATACTGTCAGTTCCGACTAATACAAATTGAAATGTACCCAATCAACATTCGGTTGTAGCGATTGATAGTACCACCAACATTCGGTGGGAAAAATTGGGTTGTGGCAACAAACCTGTTCTCTGTTAAACTTTATAAACTGGGCCGGTTACTGGATCTAGTTCGTCTGGAAAGTCTGGACGTCACTATTATTGCATCGTTTTGAGAAAAATCATTGGCTGGGGAAAAACTCCGAGTTTATACACACAGAGAACAGTTAGTAGGAAATCGGTTGGAACTAAAATGATTCAGATGCAAACTATGAATTTCGGTTGTAATCATCAACTGTTTATAATCGTAATGAATATTCGATAATCGTATGTATACCACAAGATGATACGAGGGCGACCGCAAAACTAACTGGCCTGGCACATTTTCTGTTTTACTAGCAACTTTTTTTTTTGTTTTTTAAAAGCAATCTTTTAAAAGCCATCTGTCAAAATTTCCGAAATATTTAATGATTATTTTCCTTGTTACAGGTGATTGAAGTAAACAAGTTTTATAATTTTTGAAAAATGGAAATGAAAGGTTATACGCCACAATTAATCAAAGATGAATTGGATTCTGTTCATGGTGATAATGCACCATCATACTCCACCCTGAAATCCTGGGTTCAACAATTTAAAATGGGTCGTTCAAGTACGGAAGATGAACAACTCTCTGGAAGTCCGAAAACTGCTACTACTATTGAAAACATTAGAAAAATAATTAATGAAGTGACTAAAGATAGACGAATAAAGCTCAGAGAACTTGCTGATATTGTTAAAATACACGAAAAACAAGTTTGGAGTATTTCACATGATGAACTCCACATGAAAAAGCTATCCGCAAGAACGCTGCCGCGTTTGTTGACTTTGCCCCAAAAAATCGCCCGTTGGACCAATTCCGAGGAGCTTTTAGTGATTTATCAGCGTAGTCCAATAGAGTTCTTGCGCCGATTCATAACTGTTGATGAAACATGGATCCATCACTACATCCTAGAATGCAAAGAACAGTCAAAACAATGGATAGAAGCTGGTAAAAGTAGTCCCAAGAAGGCGAAAACTGTTAAGTCAGCAGGAAAAGTAATGGTATTTTGGGATGCAAGGGGTATAATATTTATAGATTATCTTGAGAAAGGAAAAACTATAAATAGTGAATATTATTGTGCATTATTGGATCGGTTGAGTGAAGAAATCAAGATAAAACGACCGCATTTAGAAAAAAAGTTCTTTTTCATCAAGATAATGCTCCTTCACACACTGCATTTTTAACTCAACAAAAACTGACCGAATTACGATTTGAAATGGCTCCGCATCCACCATATAGTCCAGATTTAGCTCCTTCGGATTATTTCAAATTTAAAAAAATTTGTCGGTGGCAAAAAAATTTCGTCCAATAGCGAGGTTATTGCTGAAACTGAGGCATATTTTGAAGGTCTTGAAAAATCTTATTTTTCGGATTGAATTAAAAAACTTGAAAAATGTTTGATGAAGTGTATTGAGTTGAAAGGAGATTATGTTGAAAAATACATAATAATAATTCCAAAAAAACGGTTCTTTTTATGTTAGGCCAGTTACTTTTGCGGTCGCCCTCGTAAATATATTTATCGTCCTATACTCACAACTTTTTGGAAAAGTTATTTAGTTACCACAACTGGTGGTTATAGCAACCAACAGTTTGGCAACATTTTGTTGTTGTAACCAATTATGCTAACGTTCCGAATTGATGCTAACGTTCCGGACATCTGTCCCGCCTGCCATCAGGGACCACATGATGTACTGCACCTCTTCAATTGTCCGGCCAAGCCCACTCAGCTGACCCCCAGGTCTCTGTGGACGCATCCAGTTCAAATGGCGCGTTTCCTTCACCTGGATATCGAAGCAGATCCCCCATAGACGAACAAGACTTCAAAATAAATATATTGTTGTTACAACAACAACAACAATAATAACTTTAGCTTTATCATAACCAAAAAACAGAGTGATTAATTTTTAATTATTTTTTAAAAATAAAATAATTTGTCTTTAAGACAATCGATTAACCAAATTTACTCAAACTAAATATGATCATCGTCCTATACTCACAACTTTTTGGAAAAGTTGTTTAGTTGCCACAACTGTTGGTTATGGCAACCAATAGTTTTGCCAACATTTTGTTGTTGTAACCAATTATAAGTAATAATAACTTTAGCTTCATCATAACCAAAAACAGGTTGATAAATGGTATTTTTTTAAAACAAAATAATATGTCTTTAAGCCAATCGATTAATCAAATTTTCACAAACTCAATCATTCGGTTGACAAAAAAAATCGGATGCGGCAACGAAACTGTTCTCTATGTGTATAGTCTACGATTTAATAAATCCCGCTTCGGACCACAATACCGGAGCCAACATACCACACGTTACAACTAGTACGATGACCAAGTCGCACAATGTTATCCCTCTAGGATATAGATTATTTCCTGCGACATGACATGAAGTTATCCTTTCGCCGATAACACTTGCGTTTGAAAAATGAATATGTTCGAAAACTATGCTGATTATTTTCGAAAAAGACGCTCAAAATCGTGGTTAAGTAAAACAAAATTATATGAACAAATCTAATTCCACCATTTATTTATACCTGGCATTAAGGGTTAAGACTAAAGATTATTTGCAGTTGCTACTTTTTCAGTCGAACAAATCGGAGATTGCAATATTGCGAAGAGAAAACGAATTTCGTGGGAAATTTCTTTTTCGACTGTGAGTGAGTGTTATTCGAAACCTTTTGGAAATCTTCATAGCTTCCAGATGCTGATGGGGTGCTATTTTTTTAAATTTTTATGCTTGAGGAAGTTTTGCCTCTTTTGTCGAAATGAACACTAAACACTTGTTTTGAAATGTTTTTAGGGCATGTTTTGATTTGCAATTTAAACTTAATGCAAAATCGTTAATAAATAGCTTGGGAAATCCCACTACACATATTCATAAATACGTTTATGAACATTTCGGACATCATGTGAACAGTTTATTAAACTGTCAATCTTCACTTTTTTGACTTTCTAACGGACTATCAAAAAATTATTAAGACTCATTATTTCACCTCGCATCATGGACGCAAACTACTAAATATAGCTGCCAATCACTAAATTTGCGTCATAGGAACCTCGCAAGCCCCCTGCCCTTACCACCCAAAACCCGCCGCCAGTACCTTAGAGAGCTTCTAAACATTTCAACCTCTCGACCACTCATACTATTTTGTTTGATATGATGTGATGCGAGGTGATGTGGTATGGTGTGATGTAGTTGTAGTGACTTTTTATAATTAATCAAAAATTTGGTGTTCATTGTTTCATACGAGCGGCAGCAACAGCAGCAGCAGCAACGGCAACAACAGTTGTTGTTGCTGGCTGTCTCCTAAGACAATTTGATTAACTTTATTAGATTTTAAGCTTTAGTTTTCTATGCATTGTTTCGTTCAGCTTCCAGTATATTTTTCTATTTAAATTTTAATTTTTTACTGTAATTTTTTAACGCTACCGAAAATTAGTGGCAATAAAAATATCTTATGATTTGTTTTATGTTTTTGTCTACACTAGACAAACCGTCCGTCCGACTAACTGGTTGTGCTACACAAAAGCCGAAAGTGTAGTTTTTTCCGAATCTTTGGGCTACTGCTTCCCCCAGTCTTATCTTGTATTTCCCTTTAATGGTGGCACAGAAGGTGGGCAGCAGCACAAACATACACATCTACCACCTATGGACCGACTACAGCCACACATACATACATAACTTCAAGATAATGATTTGAAAACTTATTTAGGTTCCTTTTTTAAACTGCTTTTCAGTCATTCCCTCTTTCGCTCTTTGGTGGATGATAATTATCCATCGTTGTTGGATGGTTGGAAAAGTTTTGAAAACCGCCATACATCTGAAGTTCGTCATTAAGAAATCTGAAATCTCAACGCATTTGGTGGATGTTACATTTCGTAAGCGAAGGTTAAACAATTTTCAAAGTGGTTGGCCAGCTGGTTGGACGGATGATTGGTTCGTTCGGAATAACGGAAATTTCGTTTATATTTAATTAAACTTAATAAGTCCGGCAGATGCAAGTGATCATCATCGCTGTGTGAACTGTTGATCGATCTTTTTGAAAGGCTTCTTTGTCAGACACGATGAATGCCATTCGAAAGTCAGCTCACGTTTTGCAAACATCGCAGCGATCATCAGCAGACCATTCACTGGAGATGCGGTATTAAGTAAATGTCATTGAATTGAAAACATTGAAAATTGGAAAAGTAAATGAATTTTAATTATACTGTAAAGGACTGGACAAAAGCCACAAAGCACAGTAAAGCTGCTATAGTGTGAACTCTTCAAATAAGTTGGATGTAGGTCTGCTCCTCTCGGTTCTTCTTATATACACACAGAGAACAGATTTGTTACCACAACCGTATTTTTTTGTCAACCGAATGTTGGTGGTCGCACGCACTACCCATGTTTTCTATAGCTACAACCCAATTTTGATTGAAAAATGAAGAGACAAAGTATCGGTACCCCTTACTAATTAGGATGATTATTGGTTGTTGTTATAGATTAATGGCAATAAGTACTTTTTCAATTTAGTTGTCGATACCACCAGCATTTGTTTACTGAACCTACAGATGGATACATTTTATGTACTCGGTTATCTGACCGAAATAAAAAAATTATTTTTTGTTTAATTTTTATAATTAACGATTTGAAAATATTTATTCTGCTTTTTGTATTATAAAAAGTTTTTTTAAAACTTGAATTTTACTTTCGAATCTAATAACGTTTGTATGTACAAGTGAATTTTAAGATAATGCTGAATATAATATGTGTATTATTTAAGGCAAGCAAAGTGGAATTTAAACGTAAATATTTCCAGCTACTTAAGGGTTAATGTGACACAATATACTTCAGAGGAATACTTTAAGTCTTGGCTACAGATGAGTTAAAAATAATGGGTGATCCATCTAGAGGTATTTTTTCAGAACAAAAAAAAAATATAAAAATTCAAATCAAGTGTGGAATCTTTATTGGTAATTTTAAAGGACATTTACTGGCATTTATTTTTTGAAAATAATTTCCTTCAAATGTTGCCAACAGTATTAGGGAAATGAGCGTTCGGTGAGAAACAGGAAGATCCGCTGTTTTCGACCAAAATTTTGGCCCATTTCTGGCTCAACAGCAAAGTCAATAAACAAAATTGCTGCATTTGGGCTGAAGAGCAACAAGAAGAGGTTCAAGAGGTGCCATTATACCCAGAGAAAACCACGGTTTGGTGCGGTGTATAAGCTGGTGGAATCATCGGTACATATTTTTTCAAAAATGATCATGGCCGGAACGTAACCGTGAATGGTGCTCGCTATCGCGTCATGATTTCGATCTTTATGCTACCTGAAATTGAAGCCCGTAATCTTGACGACACTTGGTTTCAACAGAACGGTGCCACTTGCCATACAGCTGCTCAAACAATGGATCTATTGAGAGGTCATTTCTAAAAACAGCTAATTTAACATTTTGGACAGGAGAGTTGGCCGTCTAGATCGAGTGATATCACACCTTTGCTTAGTTGGGACATAAATACTGTTACAAAATTGAACACACCCATTTCAATAGTAGAGCTGAACATACCCCGTTAATGTCATATGGGTTTTGAAAGCTAACCTCAATAGCGTTAGTCTGTAACGGAATTTTAAAATTGTTTCAACTTTCATCATGGAGTGGTCAGATAATGAGAACCGTATCGCTGTAATAGCCCTTTTTTATGTGAAATGAAAAAAAAAGATATTTTTAAAACGCTCCGGCCACTAGGGATTAGCAGCATGTTCGTCTACCGATGCATAAAACTGTTTGAGGAGATGGAAGAAGTAAAAGACCGCCACCGGTCGGGCCGCCCATGCTCTGTTCGAACACCGCATGTCATCAAAGCGGTTAAATCAAGAATTCACAGAAATCCGCTCCGGAAACAGAAAATCATGGCCCGTGAGATTTATATCACGCAAAAGTCCACGAGTCGAATAATTAAAAAAAGACTTGGGACTTGGGGGCTTTCAAACGACGTACATGACATTTATTGACTGCAGCTTAAAAAAAATAGAATTGAAAAATGCAAACGTCTTTTGGTGAAGCACGCTGATAACTTGCACAGAAAAATGTTGTTCACCGATGATACATACAATTTTTACCGTTCAGGAAAAATTTAACAAGCAAAATGATAGAGTGTATACGCGGTCATCTAAGGAAGCATCTGAACTGTTGCCAAGTGTGGAAAAGGGTCATCACCCAGCTTCAGTCATGGTTTGATGGGAGTCAAAACGGCGGCCAAAGTTTACCGTTTTGGAAGCTGTTGTGAAGCCTCTTATCAATTCCATGTTCCAAAACCAGCCATGGATTCTGCGCCTGCCCATAATGCTAAAACGTCCCTGGCCTGGCTTCGAAACAATTTGCCAGCGTTCATTTCCTCTGAAGAATGGCCCTCAGACAGTCCAGATTTGAACCCATTGGATTACAAATTGTGGACGGTTTTAAAGGACAAAGTTTGTCACAAAAGATACCCCAACATTGGATCTTTTAAGACTGCTTTGGTTCGAGGTGTGGCCAATTTTCCAATGGACGAGGTTCGTGCAGATATTGACGTTTCGCCAGTGCGACTTAAGGCGTGTGTAAAGGCAAAAGGCGGAAATTTCGAATAAGTAGATTCTTTTTGGATACAATTTACATCAATAAATATATTAAAAAATATTTGGTCCAAAAACATTCAGTTCTTTTTATTTTACAGCATAAAACGTGTTTAACAGTATTTATGTCCCTACTAAGTAGACATTTTTCTTTTGGGTTACGTGAAGTCCAAAGTCTATGCTGATAAACAAGCTACGATTCAGATTTTGGAAGCTAACATTGCGCGTGTCATTAAAGCCATACCGGTCGAAATGCTTGAACGAGTCATCCAAAATTGGACCCTCAGAATGGAAACCCTGAGAGGTAGTTGCGGCCAACATTTGAAGGAAATTATATTCAAAAAATAAATGCCATAAAATGTATTTTCAAATTACCAATAAAGTTCCCACACTTGCTTTAAATTTGTGTATTTTTTGTTCTGAAAAATACCTCTAGGTGGAGTACCTTATAGTAGTAATTTAGTAGAATATTTCAACCCAACATTGACAATTTTATAAAAACATTAATACACTTTCAATAAAATAAGCACACGCCCCTATAATATACTCAAACTCGCTTACTGTTTCGAAAAAAGGACGAAAAAGACCCCAATAAAACAAAAATTTCGTTGGTCCATAAAAATAACTGGGACCTATAAGGGACGTCCTTTTGGGAATTAACTATAATCACCTAAGTCTTTCATTTCTAGAAATAATCATTTACCTCGCGAGAAAGTCCAAAGTTTTGTTGCATAGTGTAATATGTAACAACAGCGAACTAAACGTTGGTTGTCATAACCACCAATTCTGGCAACCAATAGCTTACCTCAATTCGGTTAGTGTAAATGACTTGTTGGCTGTAAGTATCGTAATATTATTGTAGCTACCATCGCATGGCATGGTATTAACTATCAATACCATGGAATGTTGGTGATTGAACAAAAAGTATGTTGACCAACCGAATATTTCTAGTTGGAACCCATTACCAACTAATATTTTCTCTGGGTGTACCAAAATAAAAGACACCTATCACGAAAGTTCGCAAAAACCAAAGAATATTTTTTACTTTTTACCTTATTTCATACAGTATAGAGTTACAAAATGAAAATTTCCTTGGCCTATAAAAAATAACTGGGACCTACCAGGACCGTCCTTTTGGGAATTGACTATAATCACCGAACATACAGGGAATCGATTCCTCTCCACAACCTAATCTAATCCCTCCACAACCGGTTGCATGAACCTCGAGTATTCCATCAGTACAACCGTAACTAAAAAATACGAAGTATCCGAACCACCGAAAAAGAATTTCTGGATCTAAAAGTTTTCATGCCGCCGCACATGTTTAACGAAAAAATTATAAATTTTCAGAAGAGTCAAAAACATTTTTCTTATATAAAGTGTGTTTTTTTAGCGTGTGGTTTTCAATCTGGCTACACTTTTTTCAGAGTTGGCCTTTTTGACAGCTGTCACTTGATTTATGCTCAATTTGGTTTGCCATTTCATAATAATTAGATTTACTCCACAAAAACGTTTGCAAATCGTGGTAAATGGGCGCAAAACGAGATGGCCACCGATCCTGGTTGAATGCGTACGTCGCATTTGGAGTAATGAAAATCCACAAGCCATTGTTGAGTCGCCGTTACATCCTCAAAAAGTCACTGTTTGGTGTGCTCTATGGGCAGAGGGAATCATTGGTCCATATTTCTTCAAAAATGAAGCCGGCCATAATGTTACAGTCAATGGGGAACGCTAAAAAGCCATGATAAATGACTTTTCGTGGCTGATTTGGAGGATGTTGATGTGGACAACCTTTGGTTCCAACAAGACGGCGCTACACGCTATGAAACCAATCAATTTATTGAAGGAAATATAGGAACTTTGGTAAGCGCTTTATCTTTCGTCGTGCACCTCCAAGATCGTGCGATTTAAGACCGCTAGACTATTTTTTGTGGAGTTATGTTAAGTCGATTGTCTACGCAGACAAGACCGAACCGATTGAAGCCTTAAAAGAGAATATTTAGCGTGTTATTGCTGACATACATAAATGCTGCAAAAAGTGGTCGTAAATTGGGCCTCTGGGCTGGAATTTATTCGAGCTACTTGCCCGAAGTCATTTTTAAAACATAATGGCAATCCCTTATCTTTGCAATAAAGCTACATTCTTGGCCATAACATTAAATTATATGCGTTCTATTTCTTCTTGAAAACCACACGTCTGAAAAGAACGCCCTTTATATACTTGATTTGTCGACTGTGCCCATGGTGTCCAGAGCGGGTGAATCTTTTAATTTTGCAGACACATTCCTTTGTTAATGCTTCATGTCATTTGAAGTCGTATTAAGGTAAGAGTTCAACAATTAATTAAACCGAGTCCATATGGAAGCTAGCTTCCAACCCAACCAGTATGAACTACTGCATAGTATGGAACATTGACAACGTACCAAGCATTCAAAATCGATTACAATCAATGACGTTGACGAATAAACGAGCAAAATGACAAGCAATAGCCTCAACAAAACATCTGATCCTAAACGGGGAAAAAGGAGTGTAAGGACACCGATACCAGCGCCTACATAAACTGTGACGCTGATGTGCCGTGATATTTTTCAATGGGTGGTGTCTGGACAATAACATAGCATTTCGAATATCCTATTTTATCATATCCTTTGGCAATGACCTTCAGCAGTCATATATTATTTCATCGAGCCTGTGGGTGTTTTAGGACTACGAATCATCTGTTAATGATCGCAATGACCTTGTCAATGTCAATGTGTCCGTTCCATCTACAAAACAATCGGTCAGCAAGTCGCTACAAATTATTATGACGAGCATTTGACATGTCAATTCTTAAGCAACAGCAGTGACTGACGGACGAATGGACTGACAGACAAACATCATTACAAACATAATGGCTCAATGTGCCAAGTGTCCCGACGAGAACGGATCCGTCTCTAGTCGTTATTGTTGTTGTTAAGAGTTGCGTACAAAACCGAAATGTTTTCAAAACATTCGCTCAACTGTATCCTTACAAAGAAGCAAGTTCGTACATTCGTATGCATGTTCGCCTGACGTTTTTGTTCTTTGCATCCTGCTGTTGGCGTGCTGATTTGGCCATTAAGAGCACAGCTTGCGAGAATATCAATTGAGCTATCATCACTTAGCCTTGAATGATGACTGTGATGAGAGTGAAGTCCGAGTGGGAGTAAGCATGTGAGAATAGATAAGAGAGAATGTGTGTGCTTAATTATTGATGCAAAGAGATAATAAGAGAGTTGTGTACGTTTTATTCAAAATATGCTTAATATCGTCGGTGTACTGAGCAAGTAGACCAACTCCACTTCGATAGCTCTGATCTAAAGCGAATGATATCGCCGTGTAAAAGCAATTCGAAGGGTGTCGAATTACCCTCCACCGAAGAGCGGAAATATTATCGAAATATTGACTGTAGATCATATAAAATATATATTTTAAAAATCATCGTAAACTTTAAGACGAGCAAGTGGACCAACTTCACTTTGACAGCTCTGATCTAAGGCGAATGATATGGCCGTGTAAAAGCAATTCGAAGGGTGTCGAATTACCCTCCTCCGAAGAGTGGAAATAATTTCGAAATATTGATTGGGGATCCTATTAAGTATATATTTAAAATGGTACTTTCACTAGTCTATCTATTGAAAGCATTATAGCGGTCAAACGAAAAAACCTAGGATTCTGAAATTAAGAAATCATAATTTTTTGTGGACGGACAATGTTTAAAATGAATAAGAACGTCGTAACATCACCATATACGGGAAGCTCATGTGGCTCAAAAATCGTCCTGCTTAGTCAAACTGGCGATTAGTAGTTTATATCAAAAAAAGAGAAAATTTACAAAGAGCCTTTAAAACCTTCGGGGACACATTTCCAAAAATAAAAAAATTACATTAATTGGAAAAAGAAAATTTTATTATGATCTATAATTGAGTTTTGTATAAAAAGGGTCAAGTCCTACACGCAGAAAAAAGTATGATTGTGGTGACAATATTCGAAGAGGATAATACTATTGTTGGGTGTATGGTTGTGGTACAACAATATTTTGATCCTCACAATAATAGTATGATTCAAATACAACCATACTATGATCCTCATAACAACAGTATGATTCACCCATAACCATACTATGATCCCCACAACCATAGTATGATTCACACTCAACCATACTGTGATCTCCGCAACTAAATTATGATCCTCACAACCATAGTGTGTTTCACATACAACCATAGTATGATCCTCACAACCATAGTATGTTTCACATACAACCACAGTATAATCCTCAAAATCACGTAATCCTGTTATGATTCTCACGTAATCCTGTTATGATCCCTACAACCGTAGTATGATCACACACAATTATACTATTACCCCCATTGTTGAGGACCTAAGCTCATGTGGCCCAAAAAAGTCCCGCATAGACAAACGAGCGATAAGTACTATACTTATATATGGACACAAGCAGGGTCATTATTAACATTTTGCGAAAAGGAGGACATTCGTCTCAAAAAAGAGGACATTTACAAAGAGCCTTAAAACCTTTGGAGGACACATTTTAAAAAATAAAAAAATGCCATTAATGGAAAAAATAAAATTTATAATGATTACTAATTCAAAATAATTTTGTCTAAAAAAGGTCAAGTCCTATTTATAAAAAGAAAACGAAAAATGATTAGATTATTTTTTAAAAAGAAATAATTTTTCGGTGGCGATTGACGAAATACGAGTACACATGTAAAAGCTACAAAAATAATAGTTGTGTTTTAGGTTAGGAGTCTTAGACTGGAAGTTAAATCGCAACAAGTCGTTTAAAGAACTACTTATTTTGATCATGTCTTTGGAAAAAGTTCTACTGTTCGTTTAAATAATAGTAACTAACGTTACCCTCATTTGGGTTTTGCTAAAGGTTGGTAAAATTTTAAGGGCTGATGCCATTTCTTGCCACCATTCTGACCATTGATGATGTTTGGAATTGTCAAGAGGCTTTAGTTTTTGAGTCAATTACACCTTGTAAGCTTGTAAATGCAAGCCTTATGTGTAATGGTTAAGCTGATGTTCGGATTTTGTGATTTTTTTATTTTTCCGAAGAACAATTCTCTCGCAATATCACTTAAATCAATATCACAATTTTGGTTTCTTGTCTTCGGACCAATTGTAGCTTTAAATGAGGAGAAAACGGCTGTAAAACAAACTAAACCGAAAAACTGCAACAGTGCTTCAAATTTGCTTATACTTAATTTTGTTCAATCTGTTTTCAACATTCTTGGCCCATAGCTCCCAAACTGTGGGAAAACCAGTAAAGTAATCTTAAGAAAAATTTGTCCCTATTACATATATATTTCATAATTCTTTTAAACATTTTAATATTGTTTTGGTTTCGAGGGCTTTTATGGACTTGCGTCTTAACTAACAATACCCAGTTTAACCATTGTCCGTCCACATAAAATTATGATTCGTTAAGCAAATAATCAAAATAATTTACGTTAACCGAGGTTTACAACCCAAACAGCTTATGACCATAATTCATCATCATGCAAAATTGTAGGATCCTAGGTTTATTCGTTTGACCGCTACTGTGCTTTTAGCAGGCACACGGACGGACAGAGATGGCTAGACCACCTAAGATATTTATGACGATCAAGAATATATATACTTGATAGGGTCTCCGATCAATATTTCGTGGGGTTGTAAACGGATTGACAAATTTAATATATCAACCACCCTTCGGTGGAGGGTATAAAAACGAAGAAAAGTTATATACATAAGTACAGCTGAAGATAAGAAGGAATTCTTTTCGTCCAACATCGTTCTGATACTTATCGTTCAGCATCGTAGTTAATTTTCGTCACTCCGTCTTTTGTTTTTGGTGCGTTTTTTGATTAATTACTATTTATAATAATCTTATATTTATTCATTACTTTTTTCCTTTCGTTTATAAAAAATATACTTACAGTCGTACAGTGTGTACGTACACAGTGGCGGCATTTGTGAGGCACTCTAGATAGAGGCCACTTAAAGGCCTTACATAAACAAAGAACAGATTCCTTGTCGCAACCGAATGATTGCGTGTACCACAAGTTTTCCATCAGCACTAATAAATGTAAGTACGTTCATAGGACTGTTAAGTATAGACAATTAAGTAGTCAAATAAAATGAAAAAAAAAAGTCACATCAGGGTTTAATTGTTTAATTTTAGCAAATATTGGTCTTCCTTTTCTTAACCTCTTGGTATTCATTAAAAGCAACTTGCCTTTTCGACGATATGTGTTTCATGCCGCTCAGAAAACCTCGAAGTTAAGACCCAATTACATTTTTTTGTGTGTTTTCCTTTGCAATATTCTGATGGTTATTAGAACGAAATTATTTTTTGTCATCATAAAGTGTTACTAAAAAGGAACAATTCTAAACAAAAAACTAATGGTTGTCACAGCAGTCGGTCCAGACGACCTATAATTTGGACTAAATTCCATTAGCATAATCGAATAAATTGTTGCCTTTACCACAGTTTGCTCGTATCTTAAATTTTTCAGTATGTGCAACCGAATTGCCATCATGATTATTTACATTCCGTGATTGCAACAGATGGTCTTACGTCTTATTAACAGAAGGTCTTACGTCTTATTAACTGGTATTTTGTGGGTTAGAACGATTGCCAACTGATTTTTTTCTCTAAATGTACTTCAAGAAGACATTTTACACACAGAGAAAAAGTAGCTGCACACTACAAACTTTTGCTTGAAAAAGAAAACTTCTTAAACTAGAAATTGTGTGTACACACAGAGAACATTCGTTGCCATAACCGAATTTTTTGAGCGGTAGAAGAAAATAAATAATCAGAAAAATTTGGTTTCAGATCCAAGTATTTATATATCGAACTTGTAACTTATGAGTTAAAAAAATCTGCAAACTTATATACATGAATCACTCTAAAACAAAGAGGCGGTCATGAAGTTTTGTCCATGAAATAGTATAGAAAAAAGAGTGATTATTACATGAAAAATAACATTTTTTTCAAAATAAAAATTTTAAACTTTTGAAGCTAAGACCATTTTAAGCTTAAAATTGATTAACTTATGTTTGCCCAGTTCTACTTTTAAACATTAGGTGTGGACAAGGATCATCCGTTTTTTTTATTTTGTAAACCTTACCCTACTGTGATAAAAAAAAAAACAATTCCTTTGAAAAAAAATTATTAAAAGTGGTGATGTTATTAAATTTTAGAGTACGTAGAATGGTGTTATTTGTAGCGAAAATATGGGAGATATTCATACTACATTTCCGTATACGAGGGCGACCGCAAAAGTAACTGGCCTAACATTAAAAGAACCGTTTTTTTGAAATTATTATTATTTATTTATCAACATAATCTCCTTCCAATTCAATACACTTCATCAAACGTTTTTCAAGTTTTTTTTAATTCCATCCGAAAAGTAAGATTTTTCAAGACCTTCAAAATATGCCTCAGTTTCAGCAATAACCTCGCTATTGGACGAAAATTTTTTGCCACCGAGAATTTTTTTTAAATTTGGAAACAAGAAATAATCAGAAGGAGCTAAATCTGGACTATATGGTGGATGCGGAGCAATTTCAAATCGTAATTCGGCCAGTTTTTGTTGAGTTAAAAATGCAGTGTGTGAAGGAGCATTATCTTGATGAAAAAGAACATATTTTTTTTCTAAACGCGGTCGTTTTATCTTGATTTCTTCACTCAACCGATCCAATAATGCACAATAATATTCATTATTTATAGTTTTTCCTTTCTCAAGATAATCAATAAATATTATACCCCTTGCATCCCAAAATACCATTACTTTTCCTGCTGACTTAACAGTTTTCGCCTTCTTGGGACTACTTTTACCAGCTTCTATCCATTGTTTTGACTGTTCATTGCATTCTGGGATGTAGTGATGGATCCACGTTTCATCAACAGTTATGAATCGGCTCAAGAAGTCTATTGGATAACGCTGATAAATCGCTAAAAACTCCTCGGATTTGGTCCAACGGACGATTTTTTGGGGCAAAGTCAACAAACGCGGCAGCGTTCTTGCGGATAGCTTTTTCATGTGGAGTTCATCATGTAAAATACTCCAAACTTGTTTTTCGTGTATTTTAACAATATCAGCAAGTTCTCTGAGCTTTATTCGTCTATCTTTAGTCACTTCATTAAATATTTTTCTAATGTTTTCAATAGTAGTAGCAGTTTTCGGTCTTCCAGATCGTTGTTCATGTTCCGTACTTGAACGACCCATTTTAAATTGTTGAACCCAGGATTTCACGGCGGAGTATGATGGTGCATTATCACCATGAACAGAATCCAATTCATCTTTGATTAATTGTGACGTATAACCTTTCATATAAATGTGTTTAATTACCGCACGAAACTCTTTATTTTCCATTTTTCAAAAATTATAAAACTTGTTTACTTCAATCACCTATAACAAGGAAAATAATCATTAAATATTTCGGAAATTTTGACACATGACTTATAAAAGATTGCTTTTAAAAAACAAAAACAAAACAAGTTGCTAGTAAAACAGAAAATGTGCCAGGCCAGTTAGTTTTGCGGTCGCCCTCGTACATACTCGTCCGACTTGTACTAACGAATATTTGAATATTATTTTTTAATAAGCCTACATTCGAACCG
The DNA here is from genome assembly GCA_963513945.1 of Hydrotaea diabolus. NCBI lineage: Eukaryota > Metazoa > Arthropoda > Insecta > Diptera > Muscidae > Hydrotaea > Hydrotaea diabolus. The sequence goes on from OY740717.1 coordinate 127,546,694, forward strand.
GAGATAAAAGTTTGCCCAATAAACGAGCCGGCATTCCGTAATTTTACATTTTTTGTTATCGTTACCAGTAATTGGCTACAAAATTTAGTTTTCTACGGAACTTTTGCTTGAAACAACCACCAGTTGTGAAAACTAAATATTTTCCCGCATATCATTGGAATGGCCATTCTCTTAGTTCTAAATATTCATTTTAATTGTTTTGCAATAGAATTTTTGTAGTTCTAACCGAAATCCAACTGACTTTTTTCTGTGTGTAGTATTGATAGTCTGATGGTCTGATATACTATAAGTTGATAGCTCTATGTTACGACAAAAACAACCAATAGGTCTGATATGCAAAGGTTTCTATGCGAAATCTATAATGAGAGAACTTTCATCTCAAAAACACCGAAAAACTTGTTAAGTCATTCATTCTAACGGTCAGTAAAGCTAATATAATTCTGGAATAAATTTAACTACAATAATTCGTCTCTTCTGAATCGAGGTCCTGGCGCTCCGTAAACTACATTTGGCATGTTGCCCATTAGGTGGCACTCATAACGTATTAGGTGGCACTGGTAAAATTGCACCATATTGATCTGTGTTTCCTTTATATACCCCTATACTAATTTCTTCGTCCTATCCATTAAATACGATCTCGCTCAAGTTCCTTCTATCTTAATTTGTTGTTAAGGTTTCCCCAAATCTATATATTCAGTAAGAAGGCCTTCATACACTAAACTCCCTCCTTCCGCCACTGGGTTTTTCTATTCACTTGTACGAGTGTATGTAAGTGTAAACGTACTCGCACTTCAAAACCTTTAGCCGTTTTTAACTCAGCGTGTTACCCATGTTTTTTAATAAATGATGTTAGATGCTTGTAGATTTGTTGTTGTAGTTACTATTATTATTGTTGTTGTTAATTTTGGTTGTTGCTGCCTTGCTCTGTGTTGTTGCCTTTCTTTTGTGCACTATCAAACATTTACAATCTCTCCAACATTTCCACGATAATTTAGCCCCACTTCTTTTTCGGGACTATGGTGGTTCCCTCGCCTGGTTTTTCTATACAAATTTTTAATACACTTTGCTTTTTGTTTTACTCCAATTTTTATTATTCGTTTCTGGTAGTAGGACGATAACAATGCCGCCCGTCTACGTAGTAGCGTGACCGTTCCCAATTGTATTTTACGATGGCGCTCAACAGTTACGGTCGGCCATGTGCCGCCAATCTGCGTCGGGTAAGAAAATAATGAAGTTAATAGTACAACGTACATTTCTACATTAGGGTGGCCCTTATATGATTAATTAAATTTTTAATGTTAACAATATAATCGTTAATTTTCTATAATGATATAGAGATGGTTGTAAACAAACTGAACTAAAGACCCCACATAAGCTCATAGGTCAGGCCAAACATATATAAAAAAGAGTACAGTTGGACACACTTACTACATAATACCCTACTGCACCGAAAACTGATCGTTCAACACGGAATTTCAACAAGATCGTTTTTAGAACTATGTCATAATACCGAGTACCACAGTGAGGCGTAGATACAATAAGATATTTAGATATTTTTCAAATTGACCAGGTTTGGTAAAGAGTCATTTACGACGCACTACAATGAATGTTAGCAAGATGTGGCTTCAATATTGGCAGTTTAAGCAGGGTTGGCTTTAGATTATCTGGTTGTTTTGAAGTAGAGGAAGCGGTAAATCCACGAAGTCATACACTTACTAAACCAGTATTTTGGCCTGTTTTGCGCTTTAATTTATTGTAGGTCTGGAATTGGTAGATATTTTTTAGATGGGCTGTCTCATTAACGAAATTCCTGAGGTCATCTCACCTAGTATCAGTCTAATGACCTCAGTCCGAGAAAATGATGATGTAAAATATAGCTAGAAATGGCTAAATAATCTAAATTGTTAAAAAATCATAATGTTGTGTTTGTAATACTTTGGAGAAATGAACGCCAGGTTTTCCAATCTACATCTGTGCCTTTACTTTTAGAACAATCCCGCGCATAAAAGGCTCTGAGGAATTTATTACTTTACGTTTCGAGGTTTAAGCCAAACGTGGTTTTAATGCTCTTGTACGTGTTCCCTAAAACTGTCTATACAGAACCCTACAACACTGAAATGGCGGAAATGTCTGGCTACAGACCCTATTTCACGAGGTTTAAATCAAACATGGTTTAAAATTCTTAATTATGTGAACGCCTAAATGCCAACAACATGCAAACCGCGAATTCACACTCCAAAAGGACTATTTAGAGTTCTTCAATACGTGATCCTCAAAACAGTCAACTCAATTAAATTACAATACATAACTTGGCTAAAAATTCTCAATTATGTGAACACTCAAAGACCTACAACTGTACGTACAATACCATGCCTACGTTCGTACCAACCATTTTAAAGACGCCCACTTTACTAATCTAGAGTTATCCCTTATACATACATAACTAGAGTTTTTCACTCTTCATAATATCGCGAACACTCTGTAAATGACTGTGAAGGTCCTCTGGCGCTTCATCGCGAGGTTTAAATCAAACGTGGATACAAATTCTCAGACATGTGATCTATATCATTCAAATACTATTTAGAACAAATGAATGCAAATCCTGTCGACAATACGCAGACAACCACATAACCTAAAAATCAATTCTAGGATTTAATTTTGAAACATACTTAAGATTCGTATACTTTTTGTTGGGTTCCTAAGGAGCAGTTCATATATAAAAAAGATGAAGTGTTGAAAAGGTTAAGTTCTATTTTGATTATATTTGAAAATTTTGTTTAGATTACAAATTTTTTTCTTTAAAATTTCAGAAAAATAATGAAAGAAGTCTGTTCAATGAAAAATGTAAAATGAAAATTAAATATAAAAATAATCATTAGTTAAAACGACAATCGCTCTGCGTTATCCTAGATTGTAGTTCAGAATAATTTAAGATTTTTTATTTAAGTTTTTTTATTTAAAAATGACCATATCTTGTTGAATTTCCGCCTAAAAAGAGAATATTCCTTTCAAGTCATAATTTAAATATTGAGAATTTCCATTTTAATTAGAGAATTCCTATTTAATATTGAAGAAGTTACCTTTAAATTGAGAATTTCTATTGGTTATTAGTAGACCTCGGATTTTTGCATATATTTTTTTTCTTCGATTGAAACCAAACTTTGTATTTAGTGGTACAAATATAACAAATTTTAGTACACATCAAAAATATGCAAAAGAGTATGCAGAAATATGCAAAATATCCACAATGTTTAAAATACTTATTTAGAGAATTTGAATTCACTCAGCATTTTTGGGGGCTTTAATATAGCTTAAGTTAATTGTTTAAAAAAAAATTACATCAAAAAATACTTTTTTAGTATGATTCATAAATCATTAACCGAACCAGAACCACGATTCTTGAATACCTGAACCACTGGTTTAGACCTGCTCTAATCCAACGAACCGAACCAATTTTAATTCTGAAATGGTTTGCATTTTTGTTTTAAGGACACACGGGAAACTTCATCCGGATCAAAACGCAGTTTTTTTTATTAAAATTATGGTTTGTTTGCTTATGTGGACGTATGTTTTAACGCATGCCGCATGTTTTTCAAGTCATAATTTAAATATTGAGAATTTCCATTTTAATTAGAGAATTCCTATTTGATATTGAAGAAGTTACCTTTAAATTGGGAATTTCTATTGGTTATTAGTAGACCTCGGCTTTTGCATATATTTTTTTTTCTTCCGATTGAAACCAAACTTTGTATTTAGTGGTACAAATATAACAAATTTTAGTACATATCAAAAATATGCAAAAGAGTATGCAAAATATCCACAACGTTTAAAATACTTATTTAGAGAATTTGAATTCACTCAGAATTGACATCTAACGCGCTTACAGTAAAGTACATAGGGTAATTCCAAAAATTTTCGACCCAGTTTGGATGTGGACCATTACTGATTTAATTAAAACTCGTCACATATATTCTCCTAGTTGTTGCCTATCATATGACACCTAATTTATGTTCAGATTTAACTGGGTTCAATTTTTACAGCATCACAGGGTGGGCCTAGATGAGCATGTTTCGGAAAAGTTACTGTTAGATGTCAAATACTCGTACATTCGGAACGCGACATCAGAAATTAGCAAACTATAATGTAAACAAATATGTTGTCCTTGAAGGACAAATAAGTAGCACTCGTACTCAAGGATATATCCTCAATCCTGAAATATTTCAAAAAAGGATATTTTTTTTCTGCAAAATTTTCAGGAAATAGTTTCTAATTTGGTTTTCTAAATGTGAAAATTTCAGAGTAGGTTCGCCATGGGTTCAAAAGTTATGTTTGTTTGAATGCAGCAATCACAACTTTTGAAAAGGGGTTTTCCTTAACCTTATACTTTTAAGCAAATTTTTGTTACAGGAATTATACTAATTATGGTTGTTGGATTGAATCTTAAATCTGAATAAATAAAACTATATTGCAGAGGTGCTCACAGTGCGGTCCCTAAACTTTTTTTCGTTGTGCCCCTGGCCCTTTCGATTTTTTTTTATTTTTACCCGGTTTAATACAAATACCTTAGGAAATAATTTCAAGTGGTTCGGTGTAGTCTATATGTGGACCATCTCCCTTCCTTTGATGGTTTAAAAGTTGTGCGGCTTGCCTTTTGAAAGCAATGGACATCCTTTCATACTGCAGTAAAAAGCTTTAAGAAAAAACTTCGTGCTGAAATATTTTTGTATACATGCACTAATTTAATTTTTTTTTTACTTTTTATGTTGTATCAAGTTACCCTTGAATTCAAAAATATTTGTTATTCTGTCAATGTGCAAATTTTCTATATTTTACTGAATCTGCGTTAAACTTTTGGTCAATAAACATTTTAACTGTTCTATAGAAAAACCCCAAAAATATTTTTTTAACTCTTTGTTAGTTTACATTTGAACCATTTTATTTAGCAAAAGTGTTGTGATAAAATGAGTTCCTATGTTTGTAAAGTGCGTTGTAACCTATTGGGATTGAGACACGAAAAGATTAAAGTTTACGATTTGAGGCCCATTCCACAATGGATCAGAACTGCCTATCTTATTCTAGACTATATGCAAAAATATTTTCACCCTATAGGGCGAAATTTTCAAAAGAACTAATTTAAGTGAAATGCCAAATAAAGAAGTATTAAAATATTTAAATCAGTGTCTTGAGTCAATTGACGAACCAAAAATAGTAATGAAAGAAAACCAAAATCGAAAACTATATTCGCCTTGTATGTACAAGGCTTCTAAACTTAAAACATTACTGCGACTACGACATAAGCCTACAACTATTTCATGAAAGCTATTCTTTCCTTGTTTTTGAACTTGGGCTTCTTGTATAAATTCACAACCATTACCTTTCACATTACCATCACGACTGACTACTTGATCTCGTAGACAAATTTACAAAGTCATGCCGAGAAATTATGCGTAACCAAAAGATTCCTTCAATAAATTGTGCATGCGCTTTGGTTAAACTTTAGCTTTTTTACATAGAGACGATTTAATCGGCAACGAAAAATTTAGTAATCATTGTTCTGGAGCGGCATGAAGCTACTCAGATGAAATCAATGTTAAACTCGGAGGTTAGTAACTGCCTTAAGAAATATATGCCAAAATTAATCGGCGTCTGGGTATCTAATATCCCCTACGACAATCTAATAGACATTGTAAAAAACTCAAATTAAATTTTGTGTATTTCAACAAAATAAGGGACATCCCTATGCCACTACATGTATAAAAGTGTGGGCCGTTCAGAAAGCAATTAAATGAACATACGCAGCCCTGGAGTTTGGCAGTCACACTCAAATGTTTAATGGAATATGAGTAGCTTTAACAATTACACGATGTGAAGGTAAGTAGTAATGATATGTTGGAATTTAAATATTAATTGTTCTACTAAAACTAAGCAGGCAGCCACATGGTGAAAGTCAAAACGGGGTGCAATAAAAACGACAGGGAGCAATAAGTGTCCGGCTTACATTTAATTGCAACAAATGTATTTGTGTAGATAAATTCATTAAATCGATGTCAAATTGTCCTTTTTAATGTTTTAAGCACTTAATATGACAATATAAATATATATATGTATACGTATGATATAAAATACACAAAGTCGGCTTCGTGTCCTATTATTCAACAAAATGCAAGTGGTAATTCCGTAGACTACATCTTAAAATTAAGGTGTTTGCAATCAAGTGTTTACCACCTAGGAATACTCGGAAAATACATTTCAATTAAACTACAACGGTGTCAGATATCAAGTATATTCAGACTATATTTTGTAGCTACAATTATGTCATTATGTATGGAATACCACATCAAACAAATGTAGCCTGAACTTAGAGCAGCGCATCAAGCTTTTTGGCGGTCGGACCTAATGTGTCATTCATATAGACGAGTTTTCAGGTTAGGGTATCACACTGTGGATAGTTGCATAAGCTTTTACAACCTGCTCCACACTGTGGTACAGGGTATATATCTTTATACAGAGTTTTGTTAAACCTAAAACGAAAATTTATTATTTATTATACAATTTATTATACCGATGGACTTAGAATTACTATCTTATTCCATTAAACGATTTCCGTTGAGACGTTCTTCTAGCGTTGCAATCAATGTAAATGTCGCTAATATAAACCGATCTCGAAAAACTTTGCTCATTATGGAATATGGTACTTAGAGCGAGCCATCATCGGCACAAAGGGCTTTCCCAATTCTAGATGCTGCATTTGATTCTTCTTCAATTTGGCAAATAATGTTATAGGCAATCAATAACTCACTCTGGTAAAATTGGACCTCATCGAATAGACCTCTCACAATGGTCTCTCCCTACTTGAGTCCTGCCAATTCACAAGCAATGCCAATTTATGTGCAAACTTGCATTATGAGAGATCTAAAAATAAGCCTAAAGAAATTGGGCTTTAACGGCTCATTTTTTTGTACAGGCCTAAGGAAAGAACCATCCATTAGATAAATCCGATCTTGGTCCATCTTGACCCATGTTAATGAAAGAGAATTCACCATAAATACCACTGATAGGCAATGCAGGCGGGCATACGAGTATACACCAGGCAATATACTTAGTAGGGACATAAATACTGTTACACACGTTCTATGCTGTAAAATAAAAAGTACTGAATGTTTTTGGACCAAATATTTTTTAATATAATTATTGATGTATATTGCATCCAAATAGAATCTACTTATTCGAAAAGTTCGCCTTTTGCCTTTACACACGCCTTAAGTCGCACTGGCCAATCGTCAATAGCTGCACAAACCTCGTCAATTGGAAAATTGGCACAGCTCGATCCAAAGCAGTCTTAAGAGATCCAATGTTGGGATATCATTTGTGACAAACCTTGTTCTCTAACAGCGTCCACAATTTGAAATCCAATGGGTTAAAATCTGGACTGCCTGAGGGCCATTCTTTAGAGGAAATGAACGCTGGCAAATTGTTTCGAAGCCAGACCTGGGACGTTTTAGCCTTATGGGCCGGCGCAGAATCCTGCTGGAAAGTCCATGGCTGGTTTTGGAACAGGCAATTGTTAAGAGGCTTCACAACAGCTTCCAAAACGGTTTATTGGTAAACTTTGGCCGACGTTTTGACTCCTTGTTCGCAGAAATGCAGGTCAGTGACCCCATCGTAAGAGACACCCCACCAAACCATGACTGAAGCTGGGTGATCACCCTTTTCCACCCTTGGGATCAGTTCAGATGCTTCCTTAGATGACCGCGCATATCACTTTGCTTGTTAAATTTTTCCTGAACGATAAAAATTATTTCATTGGTGAACAAAATATTTCTCAAGTTATCAGCGTTTTTTCACCAAAAGACGTTTGCATTTTTCAATCCTATTTTATTAAAGCTGCAGTCAATAAATGTCCGGTACGTCGTTTGAAAGCCCCAAGTCCCAAGTCTTTTTTAATGATTCGACTCATGGACTCTTGCGTGATATTCATCTCACGGGCCATAATTTTCTGTTTTCGGAGCTGATTTCTGCGAATTCTTGATTTAACGGCTTTGATGACATGCGGTGTTCGAACAGAGCATGGGCGGCCCGACCGGTGGCTGTCTTTAACATCTCCAGTCTCCTCAAAAAGTTTTATGCATAGGTAGACGAACATGCGGCAAATCCCTAGTGGCCGGAGAGTTTTGAAAATATCAATTTTTATTTATTTCACACTTGAAAAGCTCTATTATAGCGAAACGGTTCTCATTATCTGACCAATCCATGATGAAAGTTGAAACAATTTTAAAATCCCTTTAGAGACTAACGCTATTGAGGTTAGCTTTCAAAACCCATGTGATATTAATGGGGTATGTTCAGTTCTACTATTGAAATGGGTGTGTTCAATGTTGTAACAGTATTTATGTCCCTACTATGTACTTATACATGGTTTTCCTTTAAGGACATACCAATTTTATATATTAAAAAAACTTAGAATATTTAACATATAGAGTTTAAAATTATTCCAGGTCTAGTGCAAATGTTACTTTTAAAGGATGAAATTCGAATACGGTCGTATGACCACCACGATCCCGTGTACAGCGATCTATTACAGCGACCAATTGTCCACCACTCTTGCATACATTTCCACCGGAACGTTGGCAATTTCGAGTTAGATTTTGTCTCTGAGCTCGTCTAAAGTTGTTTGTTTGATAGCATTGACCAATGACTTGATTTGGCCCCATAAAAAAATTCAATGGCGTTAAATCGCATGAACGAGGTGGCCATTCAACTGGACCATTTCTCGAGATAACACGTTCACTGAATTTGCCATTCAGAAAATCGATTGTAACGCGTGCTGTGTGGCTAGTGGCACCGTCTTTTTGAAAGCACATATGGGCGGTGTCAAGCTCATCCAATTCCGGGCAAAAATAAGTTTCTAACATGACACGATAGCGCTCTCCATTGACGAAAAAATACGGCCAAACACACCTTCCGCAGGAAAACCACACCACTCAGTATTTTTTTGCGGATGCAATTGGGTCTCTTGAAGCACATGTGGGTTTATTGCTCCCCAATAACGCATATTTTGTTTATTTACAAAACCAATCAGCCAGAAATGAGCTTCATCGCTTAAGATAATTTTTCGATGAAACTCTGGATTTTCGTGAAACTTTGCCAGAGCCACCGACTCGGAATTTCGGTAGTAATTTTTAATGATTTCCAAACGTTGCTCGTTCCAAACGTTGCTCGAATTCGACTAACGTTTTGCTTTAGTGTCAATTAAAATGATGAGGGTGCGTTGACATAAAGATACAAAATTGTTATGTCCCCATTAGAAAACTCGTTATATAGGGTGATCCATCTAGAGGTATTTTTTCAGAACAAAAAAAACATAAAAATTCAATTCAAGTGTGGAATTTTTATTGATAATTTAAAAGGGCATTTAATGGCATTTATTTTTTGAAACTAATTTCCTTCAACTGTTGGCAACTTTATTATGAAAATGAGCGTTCGGTGAGAAATAGGAAGATCCGCTGTTTTCGACCAAAATTTTGTTCATCACTGAACAAAATTTTGGTCCATTTCTGGCTCAACGGCAAAGTCAATAAACAAAATTGTCGCATTTGGACTGAAGAGCAACAAGAAGAGGTTCAAGTGGTGCCATTATACCCAGAGGTTTGGTGCGGTTTATAAGCTGGTGGAATCATCGGTGCAAATTTTTTTCAAAAATGATGATGGCCGGAACGTAACCGTGAATGGTGCTCGCTATCGCGCCATGATATCGATCTTTATGCTACCTGAAATTGAAGCCCGTAATCTTGACGACTCTTGTGCCACTTTCCATACAGCTGCTCAAACAATGCATCTATGGAAAGGTCGTTTTGAAAAGCAGCTAATTTCACGTTTTGGACAGGCGACTTGACCGCCTAGATCGAGTGATATCACACCTTTATACATTATTCTTTGTGATTACGTAAAGTCCAAAGTCTATGCTGACAAACCAGCTACGATTCAGGTTTTGAAAGCCAACGGTCTAAATGCTCGAAAGAGTAATCCAAAATTAGACCCCCTGAGGCGTAGTTGCGGCAAACATTTGAAAGAAAATATATTCAAAAAATAAATGCCATAAAACGTCCTTTCAAATTACCAATAAAGATTCCACACTTGATTTGAATTTTTATATTTTTTTGTGCTGAAAAAATACCTCTAGATGGATCCCCCTATATTACGTAGGCTTCTGCACGATGGGAGTAAATAAGTCGACAGGATAGGTTCGGAATACACTTGAGAGAATAAGGACTTCCAGATCATCTTAACGTTTTTACTCAGGGACCTTGGTGATCGATGAAGTTGCTCGCTGGCTTGGACGAAACGTAATGACCGCAATCAGTTTCAGTGTATTTTTTATAGCCTGGCTGCGTTTTAATATTTTCAATCTTTTTTCGGAATGAAAGATCGTCCACAACATTCGCGCATCTATTAAAGAAATAGCGTAGCAGATCGTAAACCCCCTTTTGGGTGTCAGGGGCTAATGGGGCGGATGGGTTGACCAGACTTGGAACCACTTTATACTTTCAAATCAAACTGAAACCTGAAATCTCTTTTTCAGAACAAAAGCTCTTGGACAAGCAAATGAAAGATCGGCTAGGGCTAGAACATGCCGAATCACCACGTAAATGTAGCCTAGGTACAATCTTAATTGCTCTAAATCATAATATCCACCCCTAGAGTCGATATCTCCATGATAGACGCAGTAAGCGAGGGCGCTACTTTTAGTCTGGCTTAGCTGAGAGCGTAGTCTGTTGTCAACTGTAGAGCACAATCCCAATACAGCCGGTTCTATGGACCGGATTGACCCGAAGATCACTTCTTCGGCCAAGGGATGTCACCCCGGCACATAGTTGCTGCTACAACAACAACAACTGTAGAGCAGTCAAGTAGCAGGATTAATGCGTCGAACACCTTCTACTCGTATACTCGTAACCGGTACTGTGCATGAGTCTTTTTAGTTTTTAGGTGCATACTGCATTTGGAATACTCCGATATTTAGAGCACATAAATAAGTAATCTCAGTACGGCTTGATAAGATGAGGTTTGAACTGAAAGAGTGCTAACGTTTTTTATTACATGTGAAGCCACCTAGGCCCATCCCCCAATGAGTTTGCAAAACAACATTCCGTGGTATCACAATGGTCCTAAACAAACTTAGTGTGCCTAAAATTGACAGTCTCTTCTAGCTGATCTTATTTTAAGGCTCCGATTTTGCTCAAATTTTGCACACTAGTTACTAGTCACTAGTAACCAACAAACAGCGTGGTCTATTTTTTTCAGAAAGCCCCTAAAAAGAGGTTGCACTACAGGCAAAATTTTGTATTATCTTGCTCAAATTCAGCTTAGTGTGATGATAGAAGAAGATGAGAAGGGATGTCGTTTGAGAAATAACTCTGGAGATTTAAGGAGCAACATGCGAATCGAGTAAGTCAGTTTAAAGATTTTTCTTTGCCAGAGACGAAAAATATACAGGGCCTTCGCAAAATAAACTTCGTGGAAGCCTTCTTTTCATATACAATGCGCAATACTTTATGCCTTTTAAAGTAAGGTGTTTCAAAAGGCCATCATTGCATAACTTCAGACACCTTGTTTTAATAGTGAGACCTGTAGTTTGCTTTCCACAGACGGACATGTCTAGATCTTTTAAGAATTTATGACGGAATGACAAACTTAATATCGTATGATGGAGTAGTGAATAAATAAGTAAAACGAATAGTATATTTTTATTTTGAAATGAGTTTGTCAGCCAGAAAAGTTTTTATACCCTACACCTCACTGTGGTACAGGGTATTGTGACTAAGTGCTGATATTTGTTACGGCTTAAAGGAACGGAGATAGGCCCTATGTTAGGCCCTATGTTTACCGATTGATTCAGAATACGATTCCGGATAGTGATTCTGAATCGTGATGTCCTTCTGTCTGGTAGTCTGTCCGTCGGTCTGGCCATCTCTCGTTGTAATTAAAGTACAGGTTGTTATTATGAACCGATTTCAATAAAACTTGGTACATTTCGTGATTTCCCGCTTTTAAACAGCGCCCACACATATGTAGTTTCTGATTTGATACCCTGTCGCTCTAAAGGGAACATTCTAAACCCAATTAAACCAATCTAAAGCGGTAGACAGAGGCGCCAAATCTTCTGAATATCAGTTTGGAGTGGGGTATTTCATAGCCACTTTAGCCTTTTTACTTGTTTCTATACTCTCCACTATAGGACGGGAGTATACGTTTGTAATTTCGTTTGTTACATCTCACATCACATAACTATCAGCGACCATTCGTTACGAGTATATGCTACTACGAGTATTTTTGATCGCCATAAAATTGGACGATCTAGCCATGTCCGTTTTTGAACAAACGGTTTAATCAATATGAAAAGACCTAGAGTATTAAAACTTACCATTCATATGTTAGTATTAAAAATGAACCAAATCGGGCAACAGGGAAAAAAATTTCATGAACTTAAAAAATCTCTCTAAAACATCCACTATGTAATTTAATTTTTTAACTTTATAATCTTTATTTTTTTTTTGGATGTGCAAAGCTTTAACTTTCCCATAAATAGGCATGGTCGTTTGGCTCTGGGGCCCAAAACCCATCTCCTTATGTTCGGAGATCAATGGGTATCCAGAAAAGGTGAAATCTTCTTACAAATCAAAATATGGACCTACAGGGTGTCCGCCGGGAAGGATACTACTTTGTTTTGCCGCCATTTTTGTAGGCATTTGTCTTGACAGTTCATCTTTGGCAGTCGTGAAGTAAAGACGTGGCAAATTTATTATGGAAAAATATTCGATAAAACATTAAACATTTTATCAAAACCAATTATCGCGTACAGTGACGATGAGAAAGTTACGTGAAATTTTTGGGAGAAACAACGTGCCAACAAAAAGCACTATTTATCGTTTAGTGAATGATTTCGAAGCAAGAGGGCCTGTAACTAACAGACCCAAGCATGGACCACAACGTACTGCAGGATCGTGTGAAAACATTACTGCTGCTCAAGAAAGTGTTCAAAACAATCCATTAACCTCAATTCGACGCCGTGTTGAATGTAATGAAAAATGTGCTCAAAGAGGTCTCGTATTTGTGAGTCTAACAGTATTCCATACATAATTGCCCACATTAAATAAAACACTTAGCAATATACTTATAATATCCATTTTCTTTCATTTGATTAACAATTTTAAACAAAGTAGTATACCTTCCCGGCGGACACCCTGTATATTTATGTTTGTGATATGGATCGGCCCATATGGGGCCTAGGGGCTCAAAAATCAACCTCCCTCAACTATGGGCATGTGTGCATTAAAAAACAACAAATACATTCTACTCAAATCCGAAAATAACATTAATTCTACGATACGGCTATATTTTAGGTTACTCTTATGCTTAACTTTTCAGGTTGGTCTAAATTTGTGGACCGAATCTACGAAATCCTTAGGGACCTTTCAACAATGGACATATGGGTTTTCCAAAACTATAAAATTCCCGAGTCTGGATAGGACAACTGTTTATAGGGCCTCAAACATGTAGTTCTTTGAAACATTGAACCACTACCAACAATCATATCCTCCAAAACCACCAGTAACTTACAAAAACGCTGTCGATGGTGGAGAGAATAAAAGCTTCGGCCCGGCCGAACTTACGAATTGTCCTCTTGTTATTTGTGGCTATCGTTTTATACGTATTCTAGAATATTATTATAAAGGTTATGTTTAAGATCGTTGTAAAATGTAGTCGTGTCATCTACGAGTATGTTAAAAGCACGATATCAGTCAAACGAATCAATCTATGAACCTGCACGATGATGGCTAATGGTCATAAGCTGTTTGGGATTCTAAATGGGCAAAATTGGCACAGAGGAAAAAAGTTTTCCTTTAAGAGACCAAAGGTATCTCTCTAAAAAGTGCACTTTTTGATTATTTGCTTAACAAATCATTATTTTTTTTGTGGACGGCCAATGGCCAAAACGTGCAATTAATATTCAATATTAATATAAGTAATTTTTTCAGATATTTTTATAGAGTAGTTTTTGCTTAAATTAGGTCGGACGCATTGGCCAAAACGGTCAAATAGTCGGTCAATTTTTTAATCTTACCGTAGCGTTTTAACGTTGTTTTTACTTGTTTTTTAAATATGTAAATTTTTTAATTTAAGCATGCCTTTTCAATCCTTAGGGCTTCCTAGTAAGCCTTCTATTGGCATTCCTTTCATCGCCGGCGAGTCAATCAACAATTTTTCATTAAAAAGTTTTATTGATTTTCTGTGAACTTCATATAATATTTCCTAGTATCTCAATCGTCAATCTGACACCACGACCTTTAATGTATTTGATGGCCTCTTGTTCCTCACATAAGTATGCCACAACGTAAACACCTACCAATGTTTAAATATAAAATGCATTTACAACTAATAAAATATTTGCATTTCAAACTGAAATTTGCATTTTTTTGAAGGTCTTCGAACGACTAGGTCATAACCATAAATTGCATTCATACTTACTTTTATTTCTATTAGTTATTTTATTGTCCTTTGGCCGTAATTAGTCAACACCATGCACAGCGCTGGAGGACATAAGAAAAAAAGCGTGTTCTCAAAGTTGCATGAATAGAAAATGTTTATATTTAAAAAGTTATTGGTTTATTTTTGCTTCGCTTTTGTTTTGGCGCCTGTTAAGCAGAGTAATGAACGACATTGTCCGACATTCTAGCCATAGCGAGACGCCATAAACGCGTAGAGAAACTCACTTTGCCATGACTTACCATCACAGCGAACACTGAGCTGACGACGAACGACGTCCTTCTGGGAGGCAAGCAAGCACAGTCATAAAAATTATACACGAGACGAAGTAAAGAACAAACATGTTGACGAAGAGGTACGTCTTGTACATGTGAACTGACGTCAAGGAGGTGTTCATTTCTTGGTCACTGCAATGCAGTTTATTTCTGAGATTTATTTAAAAATCGCATAAAATTAAATGAGCCTTAATGGGGTAGTAGTAGCATCAGAATATGGCCGAACGACAGCGTCTTAAAACAGACGCTCCCAGGTCCGTTAGCTTGACACTGCCAAAGCCATGGTGATGGGTTTCCGGTGGTTTGGTCCATTTTACAAAATAAGTCTTATAGACAACAGCTTGGATTTTGGGCTTCGGTTTGCGATATTTGCCATGGAATGGCCGCAACAGCCAATGAAACCTTTCGAATCGCAGACATTTTCGACGTTGCGGTGTACAGGACTTGTGACAGTGGCTAATATCCAAATTGTTGCTGTTCGTGGCCACTAGGTAGCCATAGTTATGCAGCTTCACTGTGTCCTGCAGGGAAGATGCAAACAGGGTGCTGGAAACGGTTTGAACTTCTTGGACCTTATGATTACGCGGGACACTGTTGAGGTCCTCCTTCGCCTTTGTCTGTGACGATTTGTTAGCACGCGTTGCTGCTTCTCGCACTGCTACGATAGCCTGATTGGGGGTTTTGTGTATTCTACTTTGGGTTTGATAGACCTCCACTTCTTCGTCATGGGCCTGCCAACAGGCATTGACACTCAAACAGTGTCGTGCTTTCGAACTTTCACTTTTATGTGGCTCGTCTGGAATTCCCCCGGCATTCGCATACTCTGGCTCCTCGCTAATGGGGGCAATTTTTCTTATACGACTTCCTTTAGAGCCTAAATAACGGCACAACTTTCGATTAGACCTTTGAGTAGCATCGTCAACAGATTGACAAAATGTCACTTCCCTTTTGATTGTTTCCGGTTTCTCTGTGGGCATTTTAACCAATATGTAATGATCATTTACCAAACAGACATCGGATATGGTTTTGGGTCGTAGTCCCCCTCCACTGGATGATGCTTCCTTGAAGAAATCCTGTAGTTTGCCTTCTTGATATATGCGATAGTCTGGTGGAGTCTCATAAATGCCAGCATATGCATCCAACGTCTCGGCCCACTTACTGTTCTCGTCCTTGGAAAGTGCTTCAGGTTGTTGGTGTTCGATTTCCCCAAAACCCTCACCGGTGTCTTCTGTGGACGCAACAACAGGTGTTTGCTTTGTTAATGACTTGGATTTTTTGGTCACGTGTGTATCTGCTGTTGGCGTTTGTTTGCTATTACGAGGGGTAGTAGCTATCGATTTTCCCCTATTCCATTGCTGCTGCTGCAGTCGTTGCTCTTGCCCTGCTTTATTGTTTGAGTTGCTGGGGCTGTGTTCTTGATCCGTGTTCTGCTTTGGAGACCGTCGTTCCACACCGTCACGCTGTTGTTTTGTTGCTATTGACATGTTTTTCATCGAATTTTATTGCTGTCTAAAATACACACAGAAACAAAACAAGAAAAAAGAAACAAAATAGAATACTCGATTAGCGCTGATAGATTTCGTTTTGATTAGAATATCGAGTAGTTTGGATAATTGTAAAATGTTTGTACGTGCAACCGCATGTATGTATGTGTGGGTATTGCTGGAAATATTCAAGTTCAAATATTCAAGTGTTGGAGCAATAATAATCGTAGTCAAACAAGGCCTTGGGATATACATATAAGTATGTATAAATGCCTAAATTCATAATAATAATTATTTGAATATGTAAAGAGCTTTTTGTTGCGAACAAACAAAAAAAAAAGTATCCGTTGCCTCCGGTGCCATCTATGAAGTTATTATATGTACAAGTTCTTACATCGTCATATCAGAGGGTTTGACTGTGTAAATAAACACGTGATGGTGTATGTCAGAAAATTTTGACAAATTGACAATAGGAAGCGTTGAGACCAATTTAGCTGCGACATACATATGTTTCTTTCATCGTCCATCTTCAAATGTGTTAGGCTTTAGTCACTTCCAGGCGATAATTGGAAGATAGTTTGAATTTTACAAGAACAATTTACTCGTCTCTCGTCTTTAAATCATCCAGACGGCAATTGGAAGATTGTTTGTTGTTTACAACACCAGCTGAAAATCACATGTGCCGTTATGGATATATTAAACATTATACACTTTTGCCAAAGTCGCAGTGACCGCAAAATAAAAATAGAATCAAAAGTAACTTCCAAGAAGGCACTAAGAAGTGATTCTTAGTAGTTACGCAAAAGTGACTTCTGGAAGTTAACTTCGGGGGGGTACAACTTCTCTATACGGAAGACACTTCTGCGATGAGAAAATGGTATCGCAGACGATGAGTTTTAACTTTCTAGCGCCACTTCTTAGTCACTTCCGCGATAGAAAATGTTGGCAGGGAATGAATGCGACATACAAATCCAAATGTCAAATTTGACAATTTCGAAAATGACAACTTCAATGAAAAAATCTACTAGTAAAGTCTTCAGTCATACACAAAACTACTTTGGTATAGGGAAGACCCCCGGGCCAAAAAACACAATTTTGAAAAGACCTCATTCACATATAACGCGGTATCCATTTCCTACTTTTTTGAAGAAGAAAAAATAAAATTCAAATTGAATGGGGAATGTTTATTATCACTTGAAAGAACATTCTTTGGCATTTATTTTTTGAAGATTATGTCTATCAAATATTGGCCGCGGCTACGTCTCAGATGGTCCATCCGTTGAGTCCAGTTTTTGATGACTCGTTCGAGCATTTCGACTCCAAGGCCTGAATCGAAGCGGGTTTGTCCGCATAAACTTTAGACTTTACATATTCCCACGGGAAAAAGTCTAACGGTGTGATATCACACGATCTTGGTGGTCACTCGACCGGTCCAAAACGTGAAAATATCTGCTCACCGAAGTGTTCTCTCAATAAATCCATTGATTGATTGAAGCGATGTGTAGGAAGTGGCGCCGTCTTGTTGAAACCAAATGTCGCCGAGATCACGAGCATCAATTTCAGGCATCAAATATTCGGTTATCATGGCACGATAACGGTTGCCATTGACGGACCGATGATTCCACCGGCCCGCAAACCACATCAAACCGTTGTTTTTTCTGGATGAAGTGGCAGTTCTTGAACCTCTTCTGGTTGCTCTTCGTTCTAAATGCGTCAATTTTGCTTGTTAACATACTCATTGAGCCAGAAATGGGCCACATCGCTGAACAAAATCGAAAACGCACCAAACACATTCCTCACAGAACGTGAATTTTCGTAATAATGTTAAACGATTTGTAAACGTTAATCAGGCGTAACGTTAACGTTAAAAGATGGACCTCATTGAGGGCTATCATATTGAAATTTTAAGGTTCCGCGTGGGATATACACATCGGAAGTTTTAGCACAATATCGGATGTAAATATATATCTTTAAAATACTATAATTCATATTGTCGCCAGTTGATTACCGAATTTAATAAAATTAACTGCAATAGACAAATCTCAGTTAGGGCTATCAAATTGATCTCCGAAGGCTCCACGTGGGATATACATATCGGGAGTTATAGCCATATATCTGCCGTAAATGTGTTTTTTCAACGTAATATCGCCGATAGTTATGCCATTTGTATTGCGATTTTGATTAAATTAAGTGCAAACGCAGTTGGTATTCGAAGGTGCCACGTAGAATGCATATATAGGAAGTTATAGCCCAATATACGTTAAAAAATTATAATTTTGGCATATCTTTTCCGATGTTTCAGCCATATCTAAGCCATTTTAAGGCCGATTTTGATAAAATTAACTGGAATCGGCTAATAATCTTAGAAATAGTAAATATATAAAAACATCATATCTCCGGAAGCGTCCTTAAATAATCTACACTCTGAGACGGCTCCTTGCTTATTTTCGAAGAAAATTATCCAATGCCTCGTTGTGGATGTATTGTCTCTTTTAATAGGCACATGTGGGTTCTCTGAACCCCATATTCGGCAATTTTGCTTATTGATATAGCCATCGAAATGAAAATGAGCTTCATCCGAAAACAAAATTTTTCGTGCCAAACAATCTTCAGCCCATTGAGCAAAGCGAAAATTCATCGAATGTCAATAAAACCAAAAATTTGATAAAATTGTCAGTACCTGTTTTTACAGCCGATTCAAATTTATAATTTTAAATACATTGACAATTTATCTTACATAAATATTCATATTATTGAGCAAACAGTACCCATTCCTGAAAAATCACACACACTGTGAAACGTTTAAAACTTCGTTAAAATACTGTTCTACCTACTTTTTTTTATATATTTTTTAAATATTAGCACATATCATCCACCATATTGGACTCACATCTTGAATAACGGTCTTTTTGTCACAGCCGATATATCCTTTGAATACCATTTAAATCACAAAATTCCATTCACGACCTCATTCATTTATTTACTCAACACGGTAGTGCATATTTTGCGGCATTGTTTAAATGTTAAGAGTAGCATTTTTATGTTTATTATTTTTCGTTTTCAACAAAGCCAACCACTTTTCACAACACCGCACTAAACTTTAGCGTTTAAGCCAAACAAAAATAAAATGCAGAACTAAAACCTCTTATTGACAGTAGACACGATATACAACTGAACGGAATGAAACTAAATTTGAATTGAAATGTTTGAAAAAACATTCCGTCTCGTAGCTGTTTGTTTTGACTTCAAAAAACAAATTCAATAGCAACAACCAAGAACAACGCGAGGGGGAACACAAAGTGCACACAAACCAAAGCATACTTTCAGGCGGCCGTTGATTTGCCTGAGTGTCCTTTGTAGGAGAGGACATTTGTTTACATTAAACCAAGAACTAGGGTTGCCAAGTCGAGGACGAACAAAGCACCGGCTACCGGCTGTTTCCTAAATGACGCACAAAAGCATTAAGAAAGAAGAAGCGAAAAATGGAAAGGAAATCGTTAAATTTGGTTGTTATTTTGTATTTTCTGCAAAACAAGATTAAAACTCTGCCGAAAAAATGTAAAATAAGCGCAAAATCATAAACAAGAACATGTAAATGTCAATTGGGGTTTCCACATGTCATCATTTTTATGCTTACAACCTTAAGAGCGCTCATATATTTATAGTCGCTAAAGCGATTGATTTCAGAATGTTCATAATATACTCATTATATATGGATATTTCTCTGATTGAATGGGACCGTCGTACAAATTTGAGTTGGAACAAAGGTCTTAATAAAAGAATTTTTACTTTGGCAGAAGGCGTAGTGTAAGCCGATTAATTAGCTCTATAAATGCTGCTAAGGTCGATTTTGGATAAGTTTTAGTTTTCAAGATAATTGCAAAGCACCAAGTCTTTCGGTAGAAATGCAGAATAATGGATCAAACTAAAGATATAACAAAAATTAAACAAAGGAGCCACAATGGCTTGAAAATATAAATGCACCGGTTCAATGCCCCAATTGATCGCTTAAAACATAACACTTGCAGCGTGTACTTCTGCTAAAGTGTGATTTCTGGCCATTTTGATATCAAATATTCAAATAAAATCCTTATTTTTGTAAACAAAAAGAGAAATTATGTGATGTTTTTGAAAATACTGACGTTCGCAGCACGTGACAATAGTGATTAAAAAAGGCGACAAAAACGAAGTAAATTAAAAAAATTTAAAGAATAAATTTTAACTACATTACAAATAAGAGATTACTGGTCATAAATTATAAACTAAGAAACACAATGTGAAATCTAGCGAAAATGTAAAATGATGGGAAATGTATTTCGAAATTTTTCCACATCATCATCAGGAACTGATTAAAGTGAAATGAAAAGGTCGAATAAACTTATAAGGGGCAAAAGCACAAAACTAACCAAAAAGGTTGGAAAAAAGTATAGTTCACTATGTGGCGGGTATTTGCTAGTTGTTCATAAATCGCACAAAAAACTTTTTTTTATATCACAAATTAAGGATCGACTTTTTGATGAGCTACATTTTAAGAGTTATCGCGCTCAATGTTAAATCTTTTAAAGATGCAGTACCAATTTCAGCGAGGTATTCCTCATTTTTTGGGTATAACTATAGCCTGGACACGATTGACCCTGTGGATAATGGAGAACATTTAGTGCAAAAAGTCACGAATTTCTCAGAATATAGTAACCATCTTTTCAAATCTTGTTACTCAGCTGAAATATGAGCAAATTTAATTTCTCCTAGTGCTATATTTTATACCAATCGGAGTTTGTTTGCCGGAGCTATGCGCCGAAATTTGAGTAATGTTTAGGTGCTTATAAAACTTCTCTTTAAAATGCACGAACAGTTTAGAGCCGTTACGAGGAGTGGAAGAATTACATCGTTGTAACTGTTTCCCGTGTGCTCCCTAATCTTGTTAATTGGCGTTCCCATCTGGTCAAAAATGTGCCAGGCCAGGTTGTTAATTGACATTCCCATCTAGTCAAAAATGAGCCAGGTCTGGTCAAAAATGTGCCAGGTCATAAAACAGAATTCGTCGCGAAACAGATTCTCATTAAGCTGTTGCACGGAGACGTCATTGCAAACTGAAATTGTCGAACAATACTAAAAAAAGGTGTTTGCAACAATAACAAATGAAAAAATATCTAAATTTTTCAGACTGTATTTATTATTTATAGATGAATTTTAGTAAAATGACTTAAGCCACAGTAGATGAAAAATGTACTTTAAATAATATTTGGTAACAAAATAGCACTATACCCGAAAATACGCACTAACGTAGCAAGAAAAGCACCAATAAGTGCTTTAATAATGCAAATGGCAACACTGTCAATAATTCAAATTTTTTACAGTGCAACGATTTCGAAATGTCTGGTACGAAGATCGTCTTTTTGTGTAAAAATACACACAGAAAACAGATTCGTTGCCACAACCGAATTTGTTTGCCAACCGAATGATTGAGGTTGCATTCCTCCGAGTATAAAATAGGGTTTGTTGGTGCTCTGTAATTGGAACTGATGTAGCAGTGGATCATGCGAAAAGACAAAAACTTTAACCCACCAAAAGTATTCTAAAACATAGGGTAGTCATAGCGAGGAATAAAAAAAAAGTTGATTGAAGATTTTTATTTAAAAACATTTGATTAATCGATTGGCTTTAGGTCAAAAAAAGACGAATTTTTCTACGAATTTTTCTATAAGTATATCAAGCCAATAAAATAATGCTATGAAACAATCCGTTTTGGTTATGATAAAATTATTGTTATCATTACTATAAATTAGTTGAATCAACAAATTGTTTGCAAAACAATTGCCTGCCACAACCACCAGTTGTGGCAACTAAGTATCTTTTGCGCGTTTCTTACACATGACCGATCAATTAGTTAAATGTACAATATGATGATCATATTTCTCATTTTGCTGTATGTCGAACCGAATATCCATTACGATTACAAACATTTTGCTACCGAAATTCTTCTTTTTTAGTTCCAACCGACTTTCGACCTATTTTTTCTCTGTTTGTATGTACATTTGTGCAACTTCACATTAAAAAATCTGTAAACTGCAATAAAAAATGTTTTAATCCTGGCGCATGGCAGATAATTGTTAGTTGTGTGCAAAAATTAAGCTAAAAAATTAAATTGCTCAATATTACAAAAACAAATCCTTAATGTTTCTTCTAGGCGGGAGCGAGAGCAAAAGTGCAACGTACAACGTACACAGTAATTGTGCAACTTTTATTTAGAAATTTTGTGCAACTTTTTCAAATTACTTAACGGTAACCCTGATGCTCATTAGCAATGGAGAGTGTTTAATCAGTGTTGCCGTTTTGGTCGATTCCGTTC
Source organism: Hydrotaea diabolus (assembly GCA_963513945.1). Classification (NCBI taxonomy): domain Eukaryota; kingdom Metazoa; phylum Arthropoda; class Insecta; order Diptera; family Muscidae; genus Hydrotaea; species Hydrotaea diabolus. Next base: position 127,569,346 of record OY740717.1, read on the forward strand.
AAATTTGGTTGAAAAAACAAAAAAGTCGTTTTGGTCATTTTTTGCCGCTAACACTCTACGACGGGATGGGATGAAACCAAAATCAAAAAAGTTAAACGTGTCCCAGCGTTTCGCTGGGTCTTATATAGGAATCGAAATATATCGATTTAAACTTAATTAGTATCGTATAGGGGAATTTGTCACGTTTTATGATCTTTTGTTTGACATACCTAGAGTATTTTTATGGAAATATAAGCCTTAATGGCTTAATATAACACTGGATAAGTATCCAGTGTTATTATCGAGGCTTAATCCAAGACGTGTTACCATATTAATCTTTTTTAAATTCGATGCGCTCAAGTTAATATCTCTTGAGTTGTTACGGTAACTCGAAAAATATATTGCGCTTTAAGATATTAGGAAATCAAAAATAGTGGTTTTTCAAAGGAATTTTAAAAATCGGAACTTATTTTTTACTAACTATTTTCATCTGAAAATATGTACGCATTTAGATTAGTGACAAAATTCCATTATTTCTAAGAATTAATGTTGTCATGGCCGAAGGGACCTATTATTCTGGGTACATTTCTTCTTTAAAAAGCTATTGTATTTTTGTAAAATACTTACACGTGTTCCTCAACATTTCATTAAGGGAAAAACTTGAAACTTACCCTTAAATTAATGAGCTGTGTACTGTTTAATTCTAGTACTTACTAACCGGAACATTTTTTTAATGTCAATGTGTTTTTGAAGAGAAGTTGCACATGATTTTAAGACTAATCTTTTACTCGGATACGAACTTGGGTTACATGTGTGATAGTCGAGCATACTAACTAACACACCACGGCGGCCCACAAAAATACGCATGATTACTTAATGGACGTACAAAACTTTTTCTTCTCTAAACCAGCACTTTCACCGATTTTTGCAGTTCTATGCATTGAACGTGTTTTACGAAAGAAATACCTGGTACAAAAAATCTTTTCTCTATGAGAGCCTTAATGCGTAACATTTAGATATTTTGAAATAATCCAACCAGCAATGCTATTTTCAACTTGAGCTAAATTACTTTCCAATCCAACCCTGTACTAAGTTGTCAACGACTTTACATACGTATACATTTATAAATGTAATGATAACTAGTTACATTAATCATCACCACTCTGTTTATTTACTTTGAGGACAGAAAAGTTAGAAGTCGTAAGAGTCTCGTGTTCCGGTTACTCAAGTAGTTCTGGCTAGAGTAGGTAATTTTTCGTTCGATACATTATTATCAATACGCGACTGCCGACCGGGTAATTGTCTCATTTATATGGTTGATATCAGGTAGAAGTAAAATATGCCATTCGTACCTAATTTTTTTCGAGTCAATAATTGCTCTTTGTGGTTTCTTCTGGTCCTTCTTTATTGCAAATTACTACAACAACCTTTAATTATAACCAGTGAAATTATGAATGACTGGTTGTCGATTTTATCGAATCGCTCTAAGCATTATCGATAATTATTCCTTTTATAGCATATGTTATTGTAATAAATGCCCTTCAATGCTAATGAATATACAGTAGAACTTGTCAAGCCTTAACCGCGAAAACGACGTAAGCGCCAAAAAGATAATTTTACAAAAGAGGTTTTTTTTTTGTTTTTGTCTAATAGAGGGCGATCCATCTAGAGGTATTTTTTCAGAACAAAAAAATAGTATAAAAATTCAAATCAATTTATTGGTAATTTGAAAGGACATTTCATGGCATTTATTTTTTAAAAATAATTACCTTCAAATGTTGGCAACTGTATTATGGAAATGAGCGTTCGGTGAGAACCGGAAGATCCGCTGTTTTCGAAAAAAAAAATTGTTCCGTGATGAGGCCCATTTCTGGCTAAACGGCAAAGTCAATAAACAAAATTGCCGCATTTGGGCTGAAGAGCAACAAGAAGAGGTTCAAGCGGTGCCATTATACCCAGAGAAAAACACGGTTTGGTGCGGTTTATGGTCTAGTGGAATCATCATATTTTTTCAAAAATGATAATTATCGGAATGTAACCGGAATGCAATTGAAGCCCGTAATCTTGACGACATTTGGTTTCAACAGGACGGTGCCACTTGTCATACAGCTGCTTGTACAAAGGATCTATTGAGAGGCGTTTTGGACAGGTGAGTTTGCCGCCTAGATCGAGTGATATCACACCTTTAGACATTTTTCTTTGGGGTTACGTAAAGTCCAAAGTCTATGCAGGTTTAGGAAGCCAATATTACGCGTGCCATTAAAGCCATACCGGTCGAAATTCTCGAACGAGTCATCCAAAATTGGACCCTCAGAATGGAAACCCTGAGGAGTAGTTGCGGCCAACATTTGAAGGAAATTATATTCAAAAATAAATGCCATAAAATGTCCTTTCAAATTACCAATAAAGATTCCACACTTGATTTGAATTTTTATATTGTTTTTCTTTAGTTCTGAAAAAATACCTCTAGATGGATAACCCTATACATCCTAATTCCGATATAATTGAATTTGTCATATCTGTGTAAATATGAATATATAATTTTTGAAATTTTGGGATTAAGAGTGTTGTACAATTTTCTATCGAATTTCATTAAAAAACGAGTTTCGACAAATGGCGCTTACGTTTTTTTTGCGGTAAGGGCTAGATGTTTATGACGTACAACGGAGTATTCTAAAAACAAACAGTTTGTTCTGCGAATTGTCGAGGAATATGAAAAAAGTTTTGCTGTAAACATCAAAGGTAGAACTTAGAAAACAATAAATTTTTAATTTAAATTTTCAAAATTTAACAACAGTCAGTAGTTTCTGTAAGCGCTAGTTTGATCTGAAGAAAATTTATCAAAATGACGACAAAACTATACCAAAAGATGTAAAGGGTGTGTTTTAGGCGTGTGGTTTTCAAGAAGATAAAAAACGCATATATTTTAAAGTTATGGTCAAGAATTTAGCTTTATTATAAAGATAAGGGTTTGACATTATGTTTTATGCAAGTCGCTGCCGCGGCTGACTCGAATAAATTCCAGCCGAGAGGCCCAATTTCTGCATTAATCTGCATTAGTTACAATTGAGCATACTGACTACTTGGTCTTAATAAAGGAATTTTCGTATAGAAACAATTTTTTTAAAGAAACTTGCAGTTCTTGTATCCTTTCTTTTTATAAATGTTTTTCTTATGAAAAATAGTTTTTCTACTAAAACGAAGTAAAAGGACGTGGTAGTTCACAGAACTTTCTTATATCCGGTTTTGCTTATAAGAGATGAAGAAGAAAACCAAAATTTGAATCAGGAAAAAACATATGAGATTTTTTATTAGGGGGTGTTCTACCCACGGATGAAAAAAAACTAGGTTGGCGAATTGGCAAAAAAGTAATAAAAATTACTCTTTGGGCCGGAAGATAACAATTTACTCTGTGATACAGGGTAGTTTGTTACACCTAAAAGATATGGTGATTGACCCGAATCGATTCAGAACCACTAACTGACTAACCATTAAGTGATATCCATCTTGTCGTAGTTCAGGATTGGGCTAAGAACGAACCCTTTTTGATTAATGTAGGGCCATGGTATGATAGAAAACTAAGGTATTTTCCGGTTTCACATACATCCGATTCTTAAACGTCGTACGTCATACTCGTACATAAAATTGGTCTACAAGCACCTGCACAAAGGTCACTACCGACTCATCTCCTGTTAGTAAAACTATTGAATGGTACGTTGGATTATATTAGGGTACTTTTTCATTTTACCCCATTGCAAAGGTCTATCCCGATTTGAGGTCCTGCCATTCCACAAGCCACATTTTAGCCCGATATTGCCAAATTTTGTTTATTGCATAATGCAAGATATAATTACATTTCTAGTAATATTAGTACATGTTTCCACGTTTTTATGTAGCAACGTTTTCTTAATATAACATAAATGTCGATTTAAAGCTCTTTGCTCGAGAAGTCTTAAATTACTTTATATCCGATCTCGCTTAAATGCCACATAGGGCGTTTTAAACAACTTAAATGAAACAAAGTAAAGCTCGACCGTTTTGGTCCGTCTTTTGATAAAGCACTGCTGCTCTACAGGACCCTTTTAAAGTTCGATCAAACAAAAAATTATACAACCTAAAGCCAATTCTGCTGAAATGTGTCATTCCAGCAATGTTTTCATATAGCCATCCCACGAAATAGATATGTTTTTCATATAGTCCCCGTGGAAAGGCCCTTTATGATTTGAGGTCTCGTCGCTATAGAAGTCTTATATTAAGACCGACTAATCTATTGGATTTTTGTTAGCAAGCTTTAGAGGATTCCTTAAAACGACATTCATTTTCGTACTTTCGATTCAATTCTATTTAAAGAAAACTTTGGAAGCTCCCAGAATTTATTCAAGCAATAAAAAATGTATTAGCACGTAAAATTACAATATTACATAATTCGGAAAAGTTAATGAAAATTACATATTCCGGAAAACTGAAAAAGGTTTCAAGTGAGTTGCAGGTGTAGTACGGTTCTTTTGCAGGTCACAACGTATCAAAAAAGTTTCAAAGTATCCAGTCTATATCAAATGCCGACACATTACGAGTAAGGGATTAATATCAGGTTCTCCATACAATGCATTATCCCTTCGTATTCGACAGTGAACAGTAGTTTCAGGTCGGTGAGTACAAAAATTATACTAAACTTTTTGTTTTAGTGTCTAGATAAGTGCCGCATTATCTTACCACGTATATAAAAAGTTATTGTCTGGTCATTTAAAAAAATCTTAGGCAATACTCAATTGCAATGCGCAGTACTTTTCTGAATAGTCTAGCAAGAGTTTGTATTGTGTTTTATGCAGAAAATTAGCAACGCCATATCAGTAAAGCGCATATTTAGCCCTCGAACAGCAGTCCTGAGGACCTAAAACTGCTACTTTATGGAATATTGTCCTAACCGTACTAAAACTGTTACGAATTTGGGAATAGTTTTCAATATAGCAATTGGAAGACTGACCATATATTGGACTGACCAATATATGGTCAGTCTTAATATATGAATTTTATATACCTACGATCATGGATTGCGGTCCATAGCATTTTAGCCTGTAAAGCTAATAATGCCTGTTCATAGTATTTTAAAATAAAGTGTCACGCCTTTTTTTGTCCAATTGACAATTTTTAATAATTAATAACTCGTTTGATGCCAACATCTTACAGGCAATAGTTAACAAGATATGGCACCCTTGACCAATTATGACTAGAGGGCTCAAAACCGAAAAACCGACATTCCGGTTTTAATGTCCAAACCCGACAGTCGGCTTTTAAAAATTGCTAAACCCCTTTTTATTGCTGTTGGGTTTTTCGATTTTTTTTTTGCTTGTACGGATTACCTTTTTTATACCCTACACCACTCAGTGCAACAGGGTATTATAAGTAAGCTAGACCCACCTATAAATGTAACGATCGACCTAAAATCATCAGCTGATTTGACGTAATGAATTCTCCGTCCATCTTATGGCAATCTAAAGCTTGTAATCAAACTACTGATCGCAATTGTTGTCCGATCTTCATGACATTTGGCAGAAGTAAGGACAAATGCTATTGAAATTGGTTCAGATTTAAATAAAGCTCCGACACTTATATATAGTTGAGCAATTTTCTGTCCATGTCTCTACGAAGCCACATATTTCAATTCAATTTGATGAAATTTGGCACAGTTCATAATGATAGATCAGTAACCAGCTAAGATAAAAATGGGACATAACGGTTCATATTTTGATATAGCCCCTTTACAAAGCTCCTTCCAGATTGCTCATAAAACCGCTCTTGAACACCCATATTAATTCTTATGTCAATCAAATTTGGTAAAATAAAGTATATTACTATGAACAAGAAACCAGTCTTCGTCTTTTTGGTATATTCCTAATTCAAATGATAACAAAAACGGCTTATACTCGTACATGGATATTTGTATACTAAGTAAATGTAAAGCCCAATACAGTCGAACCTGGATAAGTAAAATCTGCTTGAGTGGGAATCCTCTATAAGTGGGATAGATTTGGCGGTAACTGATCACTTCGAACAATTAAATAAAAAAACCTTTCCAAGCAGGAGTTGCAATCTTTTTAAGTGGGACTTAATTTTTTAGAAATTACCTCCATAAATGGGAATTTGTACTGGCTTACCTCTATAAGTGGGATTTTCCTTTTTATGCTTTAACTCCAAAAATAGAATTTTTGTATTTTTTTCTCTCTTGTTTTTGCTTATTACTCACGGAGTTTTTTTCGGAATGCGACAAATATGGCTAGATCAAAGACTTTTTGCGACTTATATTTTGGTGATATGCCGATTACCCTGGCAAATTTTATGGAACGGCCAAATTTAATTTTTACATGTCTTACTGAAAAAGTACTTACTCTTAAATGCCGAAAGTCTCAATTTTTAGTCTGCACTATCGACTATATGTGACGCGCAAAATAGAAGGGGACCTAAGGGTAAAAACCAGTTTTGTTCAGGAGAGCCATTTTAAAGATTTAAATACGTCTATCTTTGGTGTACCATCACTTTCATAAAACGCGCATATCTCTGGGAGGGAGCACTTTTGGGGCATGGGATCGGTCTCACTCGATGCTCAGATGTTGTCCACATCAAAAAAAAAAGTTAAAAATTGATTTTTTTTACCCTTAGGTCCCTTTCTCTATGCGCTGTCACATATGCATTTCGACAGAGGCTATACAAAATTACAACCCTGTGGCAATGTTGCGAGCGCTCGGGAAAAATTACAACTTGAGTTATTGTTTTTAGATTTAATAAAACGATTTTAAGAATAAGAAAAAAATATATGCATGTTTTCCCACTTTAAGTCGGATAAAAATCCAATAAATCTGTATCAATGAGAAACCTCTTTAAGTGGGAATAAAAATAAAGGGGTCAGTGCGATTCCACTTATCCAGGGTTGACTGTATAAACTTATTTTTGCTAGCCCACTATATTGGGGTGACGGCCGAAAACAAGTCACTTTTAAGAATGGACACAACACCGAAAATCGATGAAATTTTCTCATAAACTTAAATGTGATGTTATTTTTATAAACCTAGTTTGCTTTAAATACAAAAACAAACCACTTTTCGTCACAGTAGATTTTAATGCATTCTCAGAGTCCAAAAATGGAGAACACTATTTTGAAAATAATACAGCATGTGTCGGATACAATTAAGAGTGAATGTTAAGTACAATGGTGTGGTTGAATATACCTTCAGATCTTTGCTAAATATTCAATATCTTGTTTCAATATATTGCATAAAAAGCACAATTTTTGACACAGTCTCCAGGGGATAGCCTTCATAGATGTCGACATCAAACTTATACCAGTTATAGAGAAACGGAACCGGAATTAAGTTCGGGTCCATATAGAGATCTCTTATAATTATAAGTCCCTATAGGGATTAGAAATTTTTCATATTATGTTGTGCATTAAATTAAGACCAAAATATTTCACATACTTCGTAGGGGCATGAATGGTTCAAGTTGGAAAATTTCGTTATAAGATTCTTCATTATATTCATAAATATTCCATTGGATGACTTGCCCATGGCCTGGCAATAGTTGCCGGTAATATTCCATACATGAGGAGTATATTTATTGGCAGAATTACGGAAAAACAGTTGGAAATGTACCTGAAAGATAAAAGGCAAATTGAATTTAATAAACGGTATAGATCTCTTGGATTCAATAAATCAATAGTAAAGTATATGTAAAATTTTGCCTATACTTACAGTGACATTGCGTAGGACACCATTTATATTGGTATCTAACATGAAGAAACTCTTGTATCTATTTATTGCCTTAATACGACAGCTGCCATTGCGAATATATTTAGGATTTAAATTACAATCTGTATTAGTGAATTTTAAATATCGAGCACCATGGACGACCTTTATTAAAAAATAAAACCATGAGGCAACAAATCAGAGAAAACCTTTAAATAGTTTTGTTATATTTCATTAAGGAGAACTAAAGATACTTCTCCTGATTAAGTGAGATGTTCACGATGTAATTCTGATACTTACTGGTCGAAACCCAAAACCTACAACTAGGTAAAGTCATGGCAAAGAAGTTATTTTTATTAACACACTTTTCCTTTGTTGTCGCATTTAAATATTACATAGGTTGGTCCAAAAAAAAATAGTTTTTGGACATACAAATCAGCGATAGATTCAAAAATTTATAGAAAATCCGCTTCAAAATTTTTAACTTTGATTAATTAAAATTTCTCAAAACAAATAATTTTCATTAATATTGCTCCTATTATTGTTTAAATAAAGAGCAAACTTTTCTTCCTCGACCTAGCAACCCAATTCTTTAAGCTCTTGGTTACCATTTTTGAATACATCTCACAAATTGCTTGCTCGATTTTCGCTTAAAGGACCTGAATTGTTAAAAGATTGTCCTTTTCGGTACACACAAGGTACAGAAGATGTCGGATTTAACGTGATTATCGCCGAAATGGCCTGAACCACGGTGTGCCATCACACTGGGGCCGTAACAATGCGACGGTCAACGCCCCATTGGATTGATTCCGCCGGTACCAATTCGAAGCATGACTGTTATGGGTCATAACTTCCCTCTTGGTTAGGGGTCGAGGACTATCTAAGCCTCTACTGTTCTATGGGTCACAGCACCCGGTCGCAATGCAACTCCACATCGAACCGAAGTTCTCCCCGCGATTTGGGTATAAACCGCAGCCACCACGATACTCCCCGAGGGGCCGCACCATATAGTCAGGCCAGAACAAGTTCTGGGGGCTCCTGACTACCCGTGGTACCAGATTTAAGTCTCCGGTCAGACCTCGTAACCAAAAGGCTACTCCCAGTTTTTGTTCCATACAACATAGGACTGGTCACCCATAACACACAAGGTACAGTCTAACGACAGATCCTACGTGGGAAATTGTCTGAGACAGCAGAAAACACTTGAACTTGGCAGGCAAAACATCGGTTGTGGTCTGCCGCGTCATCCTGCTGAAACCAAAGATCGTACAAGTTTGTGTTATTAATCTCCGGTCACAAATAAAATGGTTCAGCATGTCTCTGTTGCGCTTAAATAACCAAAATGGCGTTTCCAGCAGCCTATTCAAAGAATATGGGTCAATGTTGCCACCACACTTTTAGGGTGCGTTGGCTTCTTGACAATCCCGCGCGGGTTTTCCGATCCGTCGAGATCGCCTAAATCGTTTTCAATTTCGCGATGTTCGAACGCACAAACTGAGAAGCGATATGAGGAGGATGATCGTGTGCCTTTAATTGTTAAGTCAGCTAGACCCTGCAATCGAACAATGCGAGGTCTTTGTGCAAAATTCGCATCTGGCAGGTACGTGAAAACTTCCGAAGTTGAGATCGATTGCGATCGATTCCAGAAATGAGTCGCATTCTTACGGCACCCACATTCTCGTAACTTACGCCGTCGTGGTGTTGTCCTAATGCATGCCAGGCTCATGAACTTGTGGTAAAAGCTTTTGAACAGCAAACGTGCTGGATGTCTCATATCGTCCAAGATTTACATATTTGCAATAAGGCTACACGATTAATCTCTTACTCATAAAGTCGCTGGTATTAACGAGGTGTACTCGTATTGTTGTACTTGTTCTGATTTTATTCTACGAGTACTCGTAGTAACAGTCACGCGTCACGGTTAATGCATTCGAATTATGACGAAATTATTACTAGTCGTATTTCGACAAGGAAACCTTGAACAGGGTCATTTTCTCGCAAAAGTTTTTATTTTCAGCAAAAAATAATTTTACTTTTGCATTTTGGAACTGTTCCATTTTTTGTTTTTTTTTTCAATTGCCCTTTGGCGATATTGAAGAGCTACACTTAGTTGCTTGTCATTGTCCGTTTTGTCGCACAAGTCCCTAATCGTCGCTCCAAAAGTTAATGAATTATTCTTATTCATGCTTAAAAATAAAATCTTTAGTTATTTTTATTTGTAAAGTTTCTTTTGTTTCGGCAAAGAACAGAACGTATATCGACACGAAAACAAGTGGACACATTAAGTTCGTTCATACCGCGTCATCTGACATTTCCATTGAAAAGTTTGACATTTTTTTTTAGCATAAACGTACTCAGAACGTTTTGACGTACGACCATCATTTGTGTTGTTTACAGCGACTTGAAAAAATCAATTTGGCAAAAAATGGAATTAACATTCGACGTGGATTATCACGACAAGAGTGCATCGATGAACTTAAATCTTTATATGGCGATGAAGCACCCTCCTATAGCGCTGTGAAAAACTGGTTTAATGAATTCAATCGGGGCCGACGCTCGCTCAAAGACGAAGGTTGTTCGTGGAAGAAGCACTTCGAAGCAAAAAGTCGCATCTTTCTTCGCCAAACTGGTCATGTGGCGACTGTTCCGCTTGAGCAACGTAGGAGGTCAATTCTGAGTGGTACACCACAATTTGTTTGCCTGAAGTCTTCGGAGAATTCCGAAAAACGAACAAGAGAAGACGAATTATTGTGCACCATGACAATGCGAGCTTTCACACTTCGGCTTAAACCAGCTCCTTTTTGACCGGCCAAAACGTCGAATTGATGGGTCATCCGCTTGGCATCCAATGACTTCTTTTTATTCCCGCACATCAAAAAAATGAGTGGTAAACGTTTTTGGTCGCCAGGAGATGCTGCTGAAGAGTTCAAAAACCATGTTTTAGAGGTGCCTCAATCGGAGTGCGAAAAGTGCTTCGACAATTGGTTGAGCGCATGTAAAAATCATGCTGGAGAATACTTTGAAAAACAATAAAACCATTTTTGATGATAAATATTCGCATTTTAATTATTAGGCCAGAAATATATAGCAGCCCTCGAATACCCTCTATTATTGATTACGGTTCAATAAAAGTGTTGTCCTTTGGAAATTTTACTCTTTTCATACCAACTTCTGTCGTCATATTTGTATAAGTCCACGATAGAATTTTGAAGATACAGCATTTTAGAGTTCATGTTGGTATGGACATGACCACGCCCTTTTGTTCAATTTGACAGGATCTGTGAACATTTTATAATGATCGGTGCATTACTTTGTCCATTAATGCGAATTTTAAAGGGGGTGTGGCACCGCCCTCTTTTCCTCCACTATGTGTTTCGATCCATGCCAGCATCGGATGTTTTAAATATCATAGTCATATCTTTATTAGTGTGTCTTACTTACATTTATTCCGATCAATAATAACACTAACAATACTTTGGACATATTGAGCCGTACTAATTCTTATAATAATTGGATACATATTACGGGTCCAATGATTGTTATATCTCATACGAAATATCATGCCCGCTAATTACATTCATGACATCACATCTCATAAATACATATATAAAATTGGTGTATGAAAAATTTAATACGTTTATACAATAGCAACAAACGTGAAAATATTTGTCGTAATACCAGTGGGTATGTATACTCGTATAGAGGGCAACTCTTTTAGAACTTTCTTATTTATTGTTAAGTTGCTGTGATCTAGCCATGTCAATTTGCCAAAATGTATATTTTACTTACTTATATGACCGTTCCCAACCTTGAACGATCTTTGGCCGCAATCAGATTTGAATTCCACATCGATCTTGGGCGTGTGATCCCAGTGGGTTATACCGAGTTTCCGTAGATCTTGCTGGACTTGGTGTTTCCATCGCAGCCTCGGCCTGCCCCTACTGCTACACCAACGAAAATCTTCAGAGCCGCAGCATTTTTATCCATCCGCGCAACATGTTTGCACCGGACTACGTCGATGTTGTTATACAACTCTTAGTTGATTTGCCGTTGCAACAAAGGGATGCATATGTGGCGCGCAAAATAGAAAGCGACCTAAGGGTAAAAACCAGTTTTGTTCAGGAGAGCCATTTTAAAGATTTAAATACGTGTATCTTTGGTGTACCATTACTTTCATAAAACGCGCATAACTCTGGGAGGGAACACTTTTGGGTCATGGATTCGGTCTCATTCGATGCTCAGATGTTGTCCACATCAAAAAATAAAAAAGTGAAAATTGATTTTTTTACCCTTAGGTCCCTTTCCCTATGCGCTGTCACATATAGTATTCAAAAAACCCTCCTCTGGAGCACACCCAACATCGCTTCATCAGCTTGTGGGTAATACTTTATAAGCGTGTTGTAAAGTGTTGTTTTAGTTCGTTGAAATGGGGCTTTGTTTTAAAGCTTTTTATAAAGTCAAGTATACAGGGTGGGCAATTTAACATTTTTAATTTAAATCGGCTGTAAAAAAAAGTACATATAAATTTTGCAAATTTCTGGTTTTACTGGAAAGGTGGAACTTAGTCATTGCATAATGAAACACAATGTCGTTCATATTCAATGGCAACTTTGATTTCATGTTTCAACGCTTCAATTGTCTCTGGATGCTTTGCGTTACATTAATCCTTAATAGCTCCCCACCGAAAATCATCCAAAGCACATGTCCGAGGCGGCAAATTGACATCACAATTTCGGCTGATTATTCAATTTTCAAAAACAGTGCGTAAAATATGGATGGTTGCATTGGCTGTGTGACATGTGGCCCCGTCTTGTTGAAAGCAAATGTCGTCCATGGCATTTTCTTGAATTTTTGGAAACAAATATTCGTTGGGCATGGCGCGGAAACACTCACTGTTGACGGTAACGGCGGCTTCTTGTTCATTTTCGACGAAAAATGGTCCAGCCCAAAATCCACACCAAACAGTAAGTAGTTGTGGATGCATTGGCTTTTCAATAGTCAGGTGGGGGGTTTTCTGAAACCCCTATGCTGCAGTTTATCTTATTGACATAGCCACCAAGATGAAAATGAGCTTCATCTGAAAACACGACAAAGTTCAAACTTTCCCATAGAACCAGAAATTGGAAAAAAATTATCAGTATTTGTTTACGGCCGATTTATATTTAAAATGTTGAATCGCCCACCATATAGCACTTGCTTGCTAATATGCTTCTTCGTTGATGGTGAATCTGAGATAGACAAACTCGTCGACCATCTCGAAATGGCAACTACCAGCTTTCACGCTTCCCTGATGATGTTTTGTTAGCAGATGCAAGCAGCAGCTTTCCATTTTCACCACCAATCCAAAAGCAATGGGAGCCGTCCCTGATCGTACAGTTCTCCCTATGATGTCTATGCCATCTGTGCTCCCAATGTTTAACTCCGTCTCGTTTGCTGTTTTTTCTACAATTCTTTGCAGCAGAATATTAATCATATTGCACAACATATTATCACCTTGCCTGAGACGTCTTTTCGTAACGTGTGGTTGGGAGGGGTCTTTCCCTCCTAAAATAACACTAATACGGTCCAATAATGTTGTTGGCGTGAAGCTTCAGTTGTTTACATAATGGACTGACATGACTAGAATGTCTAAGAACTTTACAACGATCATTTATAGAAGGGAACAAAATTTAACTTTTCTGTGTTGACTGGAACTTAAAGCAACTTTTACTAATTCGAAATCGCAGATTTTAAATCGAATCTCTATTTTTCTCCATCAGCTTACATTTTTAAGTTATATTTACACAAAGCAGCAAAAACACACATATTAAACAAGTGGATTTGTAAGTTCGGCCTGGCCAAAGCTTTATACTGTACACCGTGGATTGCGTTGTAGTATGGCATTGACAGTATTGTGCGATATGGTTGTTGGGGTGTCCATGTTTGACAGAACTACATTTGTTGGGCCCTATGAAACATTTTCCTGTTCGGACTCTTAAATATCATTGTTATAAAGAAACCATATGTCCATTGTTGGGGGGCACAAGAAAACCTATAGTTTCGGTCCTTTATGTTAGACATATCATAGAGGTTTAAGTATATACGTCTGGAAATTTAACTTTTTTAGATTAAACATACGTCGATTTTCGAAGGGATCATTTTCGGCACTCTAGGGACCTTTGACCTAAAATATAGTCGAATTGGCACAAATTTTGAATATTGGTACATATTTGGATTTGTTAGAAAATTTAGCTGCTTCAAGATACCTATATGTCTCCTAAATGTTGCCGATTTTTGGTCACTTGGGTCTGTAAGGTCCTAATCCTAAATTGGCCCAAATGTTAAATGTAGGTAAATACTTGGATTTGAGAGAAGATTTCACTGTTTCTGTATACCCCTTATGACAACGCCCATTTATGGAAAAGTTACAGAATCTATACCTACTACGAGTGCGACCGCAAAACTGGCATTTTCTGGCACATTTTCTGTTTTACTAGCAACTTTTATTTGTTTTTTAAAAGCAATCTTTTATAAGACATCTGTCAAAATTTCCGAAATATTTATTTTCTTTGTTACAGGTGATTGAAGTAAACAAGTTTTACAATTTTTGAAAAGTGGAAAATAAAGAGTTTCGTGCGGTAATTAAACACTTTTACATGAAAGGTTATAAGCCACAATGTAATGTACCATCGTACTCCACCGTAAAATCCTGGGTTCAACAATTTAAAATGAGTCGTTCAAGTACGGAAGATGAACAACGCTCTGGAAGACCGAAAACTGCTACTACTATTGAAAACATTAGAAAAATATTTAATGAAGTGACTAAAGATAGACGAATAAAGCTCAGAGAACTTGCTGATATTGTTAAAATACACGAAAAACAAGTTTGGAATATTTTACATGATGAACTCCACATGAAAAAGCTATCCGCAAGATATGTGCCGCGTTTGTTGACTTTGCCCCAAAAAATCGTCCGTTGGACCAATTCCGAGAAGCTTTTAGCGATTTATCAGCATAATCCAATAGAGTTCTTGCGCCGATTCATAACTGTTGATGAAACATGGATCGATCACTACATCCCAGAATGCAAAGAACAGTCAAAACAATGGATAGAAGCTGGTAAAAGTGGTCCCAAGAAGGCGAAAACTGTTAAGTCAGCAGGAAAAGTAATGGCCACAGTATTTTGGAATGCAAGGAGTATACTATTTATAGATTATCTTGAGAAAAGAAAACTATAAATAGTGAATATTATTGTGAATTATTGGATCGGTTGAGTGAAGAAATCAAGATAAAACGACCGCATTTAGAAAAAAAAAGTTCTTTTTCATCAAGATAATGCTCCTTCATACACTGCATTTTTAACTCAACAAAAACTGTCCGAATTACGATTTGAAATTGCTCCGCATCCACCATATAGTCCAGATTTAGCTCCTTCTGATTATTTCTTGTTTCCAAATTTAAAAAATTTTCTCGGTGGCAAAAAATGTTCGTCCAATAGCTAGGTTATTACTGAAACTGAGGCATATTTTGAAGGTCTTGAAAAATCTTATTTTTCGGGTGGAATTAAAAAACTTGAAAAACGTTTGAAGAAGTGTATTAAGTTGGAAGGAGATTATGTTGAAAAATACATAATAATAATTCCAAAAAACGGTCCTTTTTTTGTTAGGCCAGTTACTTTTGCGGTCGCCCTCGTACTTCGTAAAAAAAATGATTTAAAAGTTAATTAATTAAATTTCAAAAAATTAAACATTTGATCAGAACGTTGTTAAGTCCTTTAAAGGGACTTTTTCTCATTTGCCCGATTTGGGACATGTTCATTACCAACCCAACGCCGACTTTAGGACATACTCGTACTAGTATATCTGGTCTAAAGTTTGAAGACCATAGCACTTTTCGTTGAATCGTGCTTTCAGCAAACGGTCAGATAGACATGGCAATATCGTCTAAAAAATTTAATGACGATCAATTAATGGTATGTATACTTTATATGTTTGCAGATAAGTATTTCGATGTGCGACAAACGGAGTGAAAAACTTATAATACTCCCATCCTATGGTGGAGAGTATACAAGTTTTATTAGTGTAAGGAAATCGCGATATTCATCAATTCAGTTTCCTCAGTAAATTGTGAACAAAATCAAAAGTTGTGCACCAATTTAATTAACTAAAGCTCATTTCATTCAAAATAAATTGAACAAACTGCTTTTGAACCCAAACTGTGACTTTTTATGAAATTTTATAGCTCAAATTTTTTTTTTATAAAAATGTTTTTTTCTTCAGTACTTCAATCATATCTTTAAAACTGGCACATTAAAAGACAATTCAAGCGTGACATAAAGAGTATTTTTTTGAAGAGTTGCGTATTTTTTTTTTTACAGGCATGTAAATGTATGTTGATAGTATGAGCGTGAATCGTACTATGGTTGTGGGGATCATAGTATGGTTATATGTCATTCATACTTTGGTTGTAAGGATCATAGTATGGTTGTAAGAATCATACTATTGTTGTGAGGATCATAATATTGATGTACCACAACCATATATCCAACAACTCTCGAATATTGTTATCCCAACCATACCTTACGTGTAGGGTCTTATCAATATAACAAGGTGTTGCAATCGCAAACACAAATTTATTATGCACTCCTTCCTTCGGTAGAGTGTATAACAAATGGAAAAATACATCTAAATAAGGCACACTTCACAATAATTTAGCGATATTTCGGAAATTTTTGTCGAAATGCATTACATTTTGTCATCATTAACGCTGCCGCTTATGCGAAGAATATTATTCATTTTAGGTATAATTTCGACTAAACATTCGCTTCAAATTTGGCTAATGTGGTCATTAAATGTGATAAAATAATTTAATCTTATAATTTTACAAACATATCTAAAAAAGTTGATTAATTTTTAATAACTGAATTATGTGCATGGGTTAATTTTAAGTATGATTATGTTCGAGATAAACATTTTTATAGAAATTAAATTGAGATTAAACGGGTTTTCCAAAAGGGACATAACAATTTCGTATCTTTATGTCAACGCACCCTGAAACATTTTTAATGATTTTTTAGTGTCAAAACTTTAGTCGACGAAGTCAATATTTTTATCATGGTAAAGTTTACATACGAGCAAAGTTTAGAAATCAGCCCTATCTTAAATTTTCAACCGTAACAATCGTTTAACCCGACAGGTTGTGTGTGGCTGTGCATTTATAGTGGATAAATTTGGATTCAAATTTTCACTTTTGGATGTTCCGGCGCCAAAGAGACGACGTACCGCTCAAAGTGAAGAAATAATCACAGCGGTAAATATATCCGTTTAAATGAGCCAAAGCAGTCGATTCCACGTCGTTCTCAGGAATTGGCATCATTAAATCATTATCAGCAATGAAGCTCAGTTCTGGCTGAGAGGTTTTGTCAATAAACAAAATATGTGACGCGCAAAATAGAAAGGGACCTAAGGGAAAAAACCAGTTTTGTTTAGGAGAGCCATTTTAAAGATTTAAATACGTGTATCTTTGGTGTACCATCACTTTCATAAAACGCGCATATCTCTGGGAGGGAACACTTTTGGGCATGGGACCGTCTTATTCGATGCCATGTTAGAACATTATTTTTGGCCTGAATTTGATGAGCTTGACATCGCCGATATGTAGTTTCAACAAGACGGTGCCACTAGCCACACAGCGCGCGTTGCAATCGATTTACTGAAAGGCAAATTCGGTGAACGTGCTATCTCAAGAAAAGGTCCGGTCGAATGGCCACAGAGACAACTACAACGCGAAATTGCCAATGTTCCGGTCGAAATGTGTGCAAGAGTAGTGGAAAATTGAGTCCAAAAAATAGATCGCTGTACACGGGCTCGTGGTGGACCGAAATCAAATTTCATTCTTAAAATTTAAATTATTACTACACCTGGAATAAATTTGAACTCTATATCTTAAATATTCTGTGTTTTAAAAATATATATAATTGTTATGCCCTTAATGGAAAACCCAGTACTTATACTATATAAAATACATAATATATGTATATCAGAGATATCAACTGTCCAATCATGAAGTTATACCCCGGGTGAATATATCCTGTTCCAACAACTACTGGGTACAAATTTCATGACAGGCGGTGTTCATAGTGACGATAGATATGCGGACATCTCCCAAAAATATCTTAAAGATTAATCTTTTAGCTATGTCAAAGCATCTTTATAAAATGCATAGTATGTCTTTTAAAATACTCGTATATCTCACATTGCCTGTCTTCAAAAACGATCCCCTAAGGTGGCAATCTTAATCTCCCTTGAACTAATAAAAGTGGGTTTAGCGAATATTCCATAGTTATCGATTTTAACGAAAAAGGATATTTTTAAAATTCAATTGACAGAAATTCAATTCAGTTCTAAGCTCATTCATGAAAAAAGAGATGAACATATTTTTTCAGGGAAAATAAAACAAGTGGACAAATAAAGTTCAGCCGTGCCGAAGCTTATATACCCTCATCATGGATAAGGGTACCTGCCTCTTCTATCAATAAGTTTTTTTTTCATATCAACATCATATACTCTAACTAAAGGGTAATCAATCTAGATGTTTTTTTCCATACGTGGTTTTTTCACAGATAACACTTGAGTTGTGTTAAACTTAATTTATTTTACTTTTCGGCATTGTTTGCCCTTTCGTCATGAAAAGGCTTACACCGCAACAACGTCTCCGATTTGTGCAACTGTATTATGGAAATGTTCAGTGATAAGGCCCCTTTCTGGCTCAACGGCAACGTCAATAAACAAAATTGCCGCATTTAGGCTAAAGAGTAACCAAAAGAGGTGCCATAATACCCAGAGAAAACCACGGTTTAATGCGGTTTATGGGGCGGTGGAAACATCGGTCCATTTTTTTTTCAAAAATGATGATGACAGGAAAGTAACCGTAAATGGTGTTCGCTATCGCGCCATGTATCGGCCTTTTTGGCCTTTGAAATTGAAGCCTTTAATCTTGACGACATTTGGTTTCAACATGACGGTGCCACTTGTCCTACAGCTGCCCAAACAATGAATCTATTGCGAGGACATTTTGAAGAGCAGTTTTGGACCAATGAGTTGGCCACCCAGATTGTCTAATATCACACCTTTACACTTTTTTCTTTGGGGCTACGTAAAGTCTATGCTGTCTATGTCTATGCTGACAAACCAACTACGGTTCAGGTTACGCCATACCGGTCGAAATGCTCGAACGAGTCATCCAAAGTTGGACCCCCAGAATTAACACCCAGAGGCGTAGTTACGGCTAAAATTTGACGGAAATTATATTCAAAAAATAAATTGCATAAAATGTCTTTACGAATGAACAAAAAAGATTCAATACTTGATTTGAATCTTTGTATTTTTTTTTCATTTTGGAAAGAATCTTCTAGATTATATTACTATCGATATATTGGTACTTTCTCGAGAAATAGCCTTTCAAAGATAAGGGTCGTGTGGGCGTGACAAGCCCCCTTGTCTACAAATTCTACAATAATTTCATAGTCATGAAATGTATTTTCGAATGCACAAAAAAGATTTAATACTAGATTTGAATCTTTGTATTTTTTTCATTTTGGAAAGAATCTTCTATATTATATTACTATCGATATATTGGTACTTTCTCGAGAAATAGCCTTTCAAAGCTAAGGGGCGTGTGGGCGTGACAAGCCCCCTTGTCTACAAAGTCTACAATAATTTCCTAGTCATGGATTAAATTTTAACAGGATCGGTCTTTTATTTCGGCCATAAATGAGCTTTTTAAAAAGGTCGTGGCAACGACCTCCCTTTCTCTAGGATGTGCTTCGATTCATGCCAACATCATATGTCCTATTTACCATCGGCATATCTCTAGTAGTTCATGAGATATTGTCTTTTTAAGTTCAGAGTTGCGTAGGCCACGCCCCCTTGTAAAATTTTACCTTACCTTACGTTTGGTGAGACCCCTGTCTCAAAGAGTTCAGTTTTTCTTTCAACAATTGCAGTGAAGCTTTCTATAAGTTTTCATTGCCCATTAATTAACTGTGCTGATACATAACACAAAGGTCCATACTTTCGTATAACTCCCACACAAAGGTCCTTGTTGATTTCAAAATATACAGCTTTAGAAGCCATATATGGATTACATCCGATTCCAAAGCTTTAGGAGCGACCAACAACCATGTCTTGCAACATTGGACCACATTGGTCCATGTTTTCAAATAGCCCCCATACAAAGGTCTCTCCCGATTTGAGGTCCTGCAGCTTTTGGTTTTTGAAAATTAGTCGCGTTTTTTAGTGATACGCCAGTCTGAACAGTGTTTAAAGTTAAGTTTGATACTGAAGAAAAACTTGAGCTTTATTTCTGGCCCAGCTCATAAATACCGCCTGCTAGAGCCGAATTATTTTGAGAAGCTCTTTTAAAAAACGAATCAATCTCCAGTTTTGAGAGGTCTACTGACAGCTGATTATTTTAGGCATCCTAATGTACATAAGTAACAAAAATCTGCCGAGTTAGACAGCTGGAATGTCTGTTTTACTAATCTGCATCTGTTATTGTCGTTATGAATAGGGGTTTTGGTAAGTCTATATTTTGTCTCTTTTTCCATTGAAAAGGGCCAATTCCAAAAAAATCACACACACGCTGAGAAAAGTTTACAATTAAAAATGTCTCAAAGAAATTTTTCTTAAATCCTAAGGTAAGTTTTTATGAATATGTCGTTCCTAGAATAATTTTTCACGTTTAACAACTATTGGAATAATATCTAAAATATCAGACGTTTTGCCTTTGCCGAAAAATCCTTTGAACACATACCATTTAAATCACAAAATTCCATTCACGACCTCACAAAAGAGAGTTTAATTCATTTAATTACTCAACTCAGTAGTGCAACTTTACGGCACTGTCTAAATGTTAAGAGTAGCATCTATATGCTACTTTTCACAACACTGAACTTAACTTTAGCGTTTATACCAAAAAAATAAATCGCTGAACTAAAACTTCTTATTGACTGTAGACACGATATACCACTGAGCCGAACGAAACTAAATTCGAATTGAAATGTATGAAAAAACGTTGCGTCTCGTCGCTGTTTGTTGTGACTTCAAAAAACCAAAAACAAATTCAATAGCAATAACCAAGAACAACCCGAAGGGCGACACAAAGTGCATACAAACCAAAGTATACTTTCAGGCAGCCGAAAACAACGCGTTGAGTTGGCTGAGTTTCTGTTAAAGGTAAGGGTATTTTGTTTACGTTAACCCAAGAACGAGTGTTGCCACATCAAGGGCGGAAAAGCACTGGCTACTTTGGTTGTTCCTAAAATACGGTAAAGACCAAAAAGGGGTAAAAGCACTGTAATAGAAAAAAAAAGAAATGAAATCGTGAATTTTCTTGGAGTTGATCTTTTCTGTAAAAATAAGATTAAAAACTCTGGTAAATAAACGCAACTTCATAAATTTTTTCCTTATGTCAATTGGGGTTTCCACTAGTCTTCATCAGTGGTGTTACAGACTAAGCCTTGATACGAAGAAAGGATTGAAAAACAGCAATAGTTAAGTCATTCGTTTACAAAAAGCGCCAATTTTTAGTTTGTCTATGTTGTTGTTCTTGTTGTACCAACAATATATTTTGTTTTGAAGTCCTGTTTTTCTACAGGGGATCTGTTTCGATATCCAGGTGAAGGAATCGCCCCATTTGAATTGGATGCGTCCAAAGAGACCTGGGGGTCAGCTGAGTGGGTTTGGCCGGACAATTGAAGAGGTGCAGCAAATCATGTGGTCGCTGATGGCATGCGGTACAAACGTCCGGGACGTTAGCATCAATTCGCGCCCAATACGAATTGAGGCGGCTGCACCATCCAGATCTCAGCTGAGCCAGAACCACGCGCGTCTCCCGAGATAGCGTCTTCTCCTCTGGTGAAATCTGCGGGGATGTTCCCCTAGCTCTACATTCACGCTATAGCTGGATACTGCTGCTGCGACTTCATCAGTGTGAATGTCGTTCAGACCTGCCTGATAGTTATGATTATATAAAGGCTTTCGCTTGTATCACTGGACCTCTTTCTCTAGATCATGAAGATTGTACCTAATTAGCCCGACCGTTGACATCCTGTCCATGAGATGGTAGTTAGGATGACTACTGCGAAGACACCCAAGCAGATACAGTTTAGAAAACAAGAAATTGTATCTACGCACGGTAAAGACCTTCGTCTCCTCATTAAGATGGTCCTCAGAGACGAAAGGAAATACCCTGTTGTTGTTCTTAGGACGGCATTTTGGCAAGTCTGAATTTTCTGCCATTGTGTCGTTGTTGTTGTAGCGGCAACTGTGTGCCGGGGTGATAGCCCTTGGCCGAAGAATTGCTGTTCGGGTCCATAGAAATGACTGCCGTGGGATTGCGTCGTACTCACGTTCGCCGACCACACCGGCGCTGCGTAGTTCGTTACAAACCGTCCAATCGCTTTGTAAGAGGGCAACAAGGTATCTTTGTCAGCTTCCCAAGTATTGCCAGCGAGTGACTTGAGGGTCTTGTTTCTACTTCTCAAGTTATCGCAGAGTGCTGTAGCATGTACAGAGGCTCGAAATGTGACGCCATTGGGCAGCGTTGGTAGTCGAGGTGTTGACGTCAACAACTTTTACATTAAGTGACAACCGCACCTATGCGGTCCACGCATTAAACAGTGTAGCTGATGATTTGGAGGCGGATATTTTAATATTCTCTTTCATCGAAAGGCGTGCTAGGTCAGTAAGGTAACAGTTGATTTTCTCTCATACATATATCATTTATTTTAGGGCAAACATCAGCGGTGATTTGACTTCCTGTTTTTAAATTCTACATATGACTGGGCCACATATAGTTTATGATCCAGCGTTTCAATCTATTCGGAAGGGATGTTTTTGCAATGTCCTCGAACACAGTGGCAATATTATCCGTGTCGAAGGCCTTAGTAAGGTCAAAAGCCACGAGAACCGTCCTGTCGTTAGGCATGTTTTGGATAAGGCCGCGACTTATACGCATGATGATGAGGTGTTAAGCAGTTTAGTGCTGTGCTGCTTGCAGAACCCATGCTGATGATCAGCGAATTTAGGGTGTTCGAATGTTGGCCACAACTACGCCTTTTGGTCATAATTCTGGGGGTCCAACTTTGTACGACTCGTTCGAGCATTTCGACCGGTATGGCGTTAATGACACGCGTAATTTTGGCTTCCAAAATCGTAGCTGGTTTGCCAGCATAAACTTTGGACTTTACGTAGCCCCAAAGAAAAAGTGAAAAGGTGTGGTATTACACAATCTAGGCGGCCAACTTACTGGTCCAAAACGTGAAATTAGCTGCTCTTTGAAATGAGCTCTCAATAGAACGATTGTTTGAATAGCTGTATGGCAAGTGGCAGTTGAAATCAAATGTTGTTAAGACTACGGTCTTCAATTACAGGTATCAAGAAGTCAGATATCATGATGCGATAACTAGCACTAATTACGATTACGTTGCAGCCATCATCAAAATATGGACCGATGATTCCACCAGCCAATAAACCGCACCAAACCGTGGTTTTCGCGGTGTAAGTCTTTCCATGATAAATTGACAAACAATATTGAAGAGAAAAAATAGTAAAATTGAACACACCTCCCGTGTAATCTGTGAAAAAAACCTTATTGAAACCACTAGATTGATCACCCTATATTGCTAACCAGTCATTGTTATAGCGCACTGCTTTGAGAGAAGGTTTTGCTACGTCACTGCGCATTGGCCAAAAAATGCACATTAATGTAGCAAGAATAGCACCAGAACAGCGCTTAAAAATTTTAAATGGCAACACTGTCAATAATTTCTCGTACAAACTTTTTTCACTAAAGGATTCTGAAATGTTTCTGTTTATAGCCTGGTACTAAGATCGCCTTTGCATGAGAATTATGTGTTACTCCGCATACAAAAATCTATGAAATTGCAGTGAAAAAAGTTTTTATCCTGCCGCACGGCAGGTAATTGTTAAAACGGTTTTACTGTGATACGATATATGTATATCAAGGTTTTAATGAAAACTTTTTTTTTATTATTAACATTCTTAAGTAAATAAAAATTAAAAGAAGCTATCGTTTAATCACCTCACTTGCAAGAGAAATGAATACAAGTGCTCTGATTTCAGATCATCCAGGCATCGGGCGGATTTCATTATTTGACACTATACCAGATATAAACTTCCATACGAGGGTGGTTTTAAAAGTAACTATCTGAATATAGAATCCATGCAAGTTCATATGTAAGAATATAATAATAAATAAATCAGATACCTTCTGTACATTTAAAATACGAAGTACTTTAAAATCATACATAAATCTCAAAATTATATTACCTGAATTCCTTTAAAGCTTGGTAGAGTCGCACACATTTGAGTAGAATGGATTTTACTCTGTTGTAACAAACATTAACTTGTAATACTAATCCGGAACAGGAGCAACGTTAAAGTAAAACATTTAATTTATCCATTAACGTTTTTTAAGGTATTCGAATTACTCTCTCTTGTACAGGGTGGAGCGCGGTAATTTGCTTTTTTGCACTGCACGCTGTGGCGGCACTGTTAGCCATCATGCATTGGACACGTGAAGGTCATTTTGAGAGGTCATTTTGTGTTGAAGTGTGTTTTTCAAATGCGCACGCGATCATTGCAGTGCAGCGTGCTTTTCTGCCGCCACAGACTGCAGTGCAAAAAAGCAAATTATCGCGCTCCACCCTGTATGAGGAGAATAGGGCCGAAAGAATAGATTTCCAATGTATTCTATTTAATGCACAGTAATTTATTTCATTCCAGCTTAGGTTTAGGTTCTCTGATTCTAAATCAGTTTGCCGCCTCCACGTGTGTAATGGGTGCCCCTGAGTCGGCTGCTCGATGGCCTGTCTGGCGATATCGTCCGCGGATTTCTCAGGGTATGGCCTATCCAACCCCATTTACGTCTTCTGATTTCGTTTTGGACTGAAAGCTGCTGTGTTAATGCCAATAGATCGTCGTTGGTAATTGTCCTGGGCCAAAATATACGCAGAGCTTTACGCAAGCACATGCTCATGAATACTTGCATATTTTGGATATCTCTTGATGCAGCATTCCATGATTCGCATCCGTTATTGAATAATAATATAACCGAATACTAATAAATAATTTTGGGCTGCATAGTAAATGTGAGTGGGCTCATTCTATGGTTGTAGGAATCATAACATGTTTGCGTGTGAATCATACTACTGTTATGAGGATCATACTATGATTATGAGGATCATACTATGGTTGTATGTAACACACTACTACTATGGTTGTGTGTATCATATTATGCTTGAGGGTCTCATGGTATGGTTGAGTGTAAATCATAATATGGTTTTGGAGGGGAATAGTACGGTTGTGTGTGTATCATATTATGTTATGAGAATCATAATATTGTTGTGCCACAACCATATACCCAACCCCAACAAGATTTTTTTTTTTTAGATTAGAAAACAATTTTTACTATTTCTGAGTAAGAATATGACCAAGTCCGAGAAGACCTTGGAACATTTCTTCTTAAGAAATCTATTGTTTTTATTTTTTTTCTCTGAACCCACTTTCAGCGATTTCTGCAGTTCCATGCATTAAAAATGTCAGCGAATCTGTTCGCTATGTGGGTGATGCAGTTTCATGTATCTAACATGTTTTACGTAATCAACTTGTTTCTAGTTATTTTAAAAAAATCCTTTTTAGTTTCGGGTCAACCAGCAAAAATTTTATTCATGTTGAGCTGAATTACTTTTTAATCCACCCCCGTACTGGGTTACCACGAACTTTTCAACATACATTCGTAGGTATTCATAAAAGTAATGATAACTAATTATATTAATGCTTTGTTGTTGATTTTCATGAACCCTCGTCAACAGTTAGTTTATTTATTTCGATGAGTCGTGAGAGACTTGTGTTCCGGTTACTCAAGTAGTTCTGGCTGGAGTGGGTGCTTTTTCGTTCGAAACATTCTAAATATACGACTGCCGACCGGGAAATTGTCTCATTTATAAGGTTCATATCGGGCAGAAGTAAAACATGCCACTCGTGCCTAATTTTTTTCGAGTCAATAATTGCTTGTAGTTGTTTCTTCTAGTTTTTTCTTTTTGCATATAACTACGACAACCTTTAATTATAACCAGTGAAATCATGAACGAATGGTTTTCGATTTGATCGAATCGCCCAAACATTATCGATAATTATTCTTTTTTATAGCATATGTTATTCTAATAAATGCCCTTTACGAGGGTTGCTCTTTATATTTCGGGTCGGACAATAAAAACACAATAATTTATCATTGGAAATGGTTTTGTTGTTTTTCAAAATATTCTCCTTTAAGATCAATACACTTTTGCATGCGCACAAACCAATTTTCCAAGCACTTTTTCTACTCCGACTGAGACACCTCCAACACATCATTTTTTTCTTGATGTTAGGGAATGTGAAGAAGTCATTGGGTGTCAAATCAGGGCTGTACGGTGGATGGCCCATCAATTCGACATCTTGAGTGGTCAAATAGTTCTTCGTTTCAGCTGATGTGTAAGAGCTCGCATTGTCGTGATGCAATATGATCCGTCTTCTCTTATTATCTTTCCTTATTTCTTCGAACACTGTTGGCAAACAGATGGTTGTATACCACTCAGAACAATTTTTTTCGCGCCAAATGAACGTGCAATATCTTATTGATGCTTGTTATACTAGTGACCGAAGTTGGACGTCCTTTACGAAATTCATGCTGGAACAGCTTCCGAGACTGAACTCTTGGTACCAGAGATTAACAGTGGTTTTTGATGGTGCTTCATAGCCAAAAGTCGAAACAAGTTGATTTAAACACTCTTGTCTCGATAACCCACGCCGAAAATCGTAAAAAATCATCCACGAAAATGTTCACGGGATAATTCATTTTTTTTGACTGAGATGAATTTTTCAACACACTGTAAACAAGTAATTCGTTCTCAAATGACAAAACGTTTTGAGTGAAGTTACGCTAAAATATGTCAAAGTTGCCAATGGAAATTCCAGTTTGCATCTGGAAACAATAGTATTGTGAGGACCCGAAATATAAGTAGCAACCCTCGTATATGTAGGTCAGGACAATGCCGCCCCATATAGGAAACGCGACCAAAACTATAGGGAGATTCCGATAAAGAAAAGACTGTATCTCACTGAGCTGCCAAGTTACCACTAAGCATTCTAATGGGCATACTGACTGGTCTTTCCCCTTTCTCAGGGGCACTTATTCCTCATCAGCTGTTCAAAGCGAAGCATGTGAATAAACCAAGGTCCAAGATCATTACCTTTATCCCTGTCTGTGTTTTCACGAGCAAAATGACACACTTACATAAGGATTTTTTTTTTAATGACCCTTGTCTGGGTTGAGAGAACTTTTTAAATAAGACAGGCATTCTAAAACAATCAATTTTTACCATTACAACAAATACTCACAAGCAAGTAAGCAACAGGCGGAGATGCTGCCTGGGTTGAAGCTTTCCTGGCATGAAGCGTGTAACCCCTCCCTTTTCTTCAAACCAATAAATCAGTGAAATTAAGGTACAACCCGACAACGACACGTTCGGCCTGACCGAATCTTTTATAGCCTCCATAAAATAGCTATTGAAATTAAGATTTTTTTTTGAACTCACTAGTTCCTTGTGATATACGAGTATGACGTTGATATTTGGCAAACATATGCTGTTGGCATGGATCGAAACACATCCTGAAGAAAAAGTGAGTGGTGCCACGCCTCCTTCACAAAGTCTCCAAAGTAATAGACCGATCGTTACACCATTTTAACAGAATGAAGTCAATGACCAGGAAATTATAGTAGACACACAACCCCGAACTTAGAAAAACCGTATCTTATTAACTATTAGAGATATGACTAAGACATTTCGATCATATTATATTGGCATTGATAAAAATACTCGTACATCTTGAAGGAAAAGTGGGCGGTGCCACGCCACCTTTAAAGAACCGCATTAATGGCCGAAGTAATTGACTAATCGTTATAAACATTAACAGAATAAAATCAATTAGGCTATGTTATGGAAAATCGGACAAACTGGCTTGGCACCGCCCACACAACCCTGAATTAAAAAAAAACAACATTTCATTTACTTATAGAGATATGTCGATGGTAGTTGGTATATATGATGTTGGTATGGAAAGAAGCACATCCTCACGGAAAGAAGGCCAGCTCCACGCCCGGCATTTTCATATTGGGCCGGAGTCTACGATGTAGGCTATATAAGCTTCGGCGCGGACAAACATAATTTATGGGCCATAGGATCCTATGTCTGAGCAAATCTTGAAATTATATTTCAAATTATAATGGACCGTGTGCACGACTGTTGCAGAATAGAACCAAAGGTTAAAACCGGGGCATTCTGCCTCATAAATGACGGCACTTTACTAGATTAATCTCTAGTTCTCTATACAAAGCATTAGCCTTTCGGAACCGACATTGAACAGTAGGTCCCGGTCAGTGAGTACAAGAATTATATTGTACACAGCTGATTGGTTTGGCAGAAATTTCCAGTTCCGATTTGGTCAATAAGCTAAGACAGTTGATAACACCGTTACGAACGAGGCGCGGAAAAAACGGCTGTGACGTGAGCTGTGCGGCATGGCTCGACATCCTGCCAAAGATCGTACAAGGCTATGTTATATCGCAATCGCCGCCTCTTTAACGCCCACCTTTAATCGAAATGTCATTCTCAGCAGCATTTTCAAAGAAATATGGGCTAATGATGCTACCACACCAAATTGGAACTCTCTAAGAATGCATTGGGTTCTTGGCAAAGTCGTGCGGTTTTTCCGATTCTCTGATGCGACAATTTTGAATAAAATGCAGAGACGTGGAGTGATCTGTTAAACAGATTGGTGTTAGGTATATATGGTCAGGCCTGTCCGCATGTGGACCTTTTTTATACGTTTAAAGAAATGCAGACCGAACCATGAATTTGGATGCATGAACTTTTTGGTAGTTCGGATAGTGTGCCTTTTATTAAACAAAATTCGGTGCGGAAACAGCGAAAATTTATTGGGCTGAAATTAAAAGATATGGTCTGAAGTTACTCAAGTTTGACATCATCAATTCTTAAATGAACTAGTTAGCATTTGATCGCGTCCATGACCAGATCCTTGCAAAATTTGGGCATTTGAGGGGCAAATATGCTCGATTGGTCACGGCATTCAGACTATTTCTGCTTCAACTGCAATATTCTTCTAACTACAGGCTAGATGTGGTCTGTTCGTTCGCATATCATCCGATAAAGTGAACTGAGATTAAAAGTTTGTGTATATTATTGGCAATAGAGGACTGAAGGTGAATTATGAACACAATATCTTTTGCAAAGTGCCGAAACACATTTTAATAGCGAATAATTTTGTCGAGCCGTTGTTTCGGTGTGAGGCTTTCTATGACGAATATCAAACAATTGTTAATAAAAAGGGTGAAAACATGGCACTAGCTTCGCGTAATCTGAAAAAACCTCCGCTCCGTGAATATGCTTTTAAAATTAACCGTATTTGGACCTCTTGGATCCATTGGGTTTAAACCCGAAAATTGGATGTCATTTTTCAAAACATAAATTTTAAGATTTTTTGGTAATATGATTTTGTTAACAAGTGCGTTATATTTTATATGAATTCAAACATATTTTTCAAAATAATGTCCTTTTAGCCCAACGTTTTTCACACTTTTGTATCCCTTCCAAAAAAATTGGATTTTTCGAAGTAGTATAGGCATAGGCGTTCAATTATTTAATCGTTCGAGCTGAACCTCCTTCCACCGAACCATTTCTTTAGGCTTGGAAATAGTCACTGGGTGCTAAATCAGGAGAATATGGCTGATGAGGTACCAATTCGCAATCCAACTAATGTAATTTTCCATTGAGACTGCATACGTGTGCACCCGTGCATTATCTTGATGAAATGGTAATCGCGGCACTCATCTTGCAGACAGCTTTGTTTAACCCAACTGATCATGTAAAATCAAAACCGCGCTGCCATATGAATACGTATGGCACCAACAATCTCACACACTTCTACTCTTCGATCGGCCATAGGGTGTATTGACCTCAATTGGCCGTCTAGAACGTTCAGCGTCATTTCTACAGGGTGTCCGTCGGGAAGGTATACTACTTTGTTTATAATTTTTGATTAAATAGAAGAGAATAGATCTTGATTGATAAATATTTTATTTAATGTCGGCAATTATGTATGGAATACAATATCAGATAAATGTCCGCCTCTGTTAGCCTCACAAATGCGAGGCCTTTTGAGCACATTTTTCATTTCATTCTCACACATTTCACGCGGCATTTCATTAATTTCATCACGAATATGTGTTTGAGCTGCTTAAGCGTTTCGGGTTTGTTTGCATAAACCTTGCTTTTCAGATATCCCCATAAAAAGAAGACCGGAGCAGTCAAATCAGGCGACCGTGAGACCAATCAACATCACCATTTCACGAAAAAACTTGTTGTGTAACCTGTTGTAATCCTGGCGGTATGCGATGTAGCACCGTCTTGTTGATACCACATGTTTATCAAGCACAAAGCAGTTCTGGCGTTTAAAAGTTTTGAATTATACGACGATATCTCTCCCCATTGACAGTTACCGTTACGCCGTTTTCACTACACGATAAATAGTCCGTTTTGTTGTTACGTTGTTTCTCCCAAAAATTTCACGTAACTTGCTCATCGTCTCAGTAATCGATGATTGATTTTGATAAAATGTTTTAACGATTAAAACACGTTGGTTTATCGAATATTTTTCCATGATAAATTTGCCACGTCTCTACTTCACGACTGCCAAATATGAACTGTCAAGGCTAATATTTACCAAAATGGCGGCAAAACAAAGTAGTGTACCTTCCTGGCGGACAGCCTAAACTTGTGCGACCACAACGAAAGTCAGTAAACCACTTTTTTACCATTGAAATCGATGGTGCAGAGTCCCCATAGTATTAATAAATGTTTTCCTTGGTTTGATTGACGGTTGTTTTCCGCAAAATATAATGTTTAATCTTTTGTATTTTTGTCAATGCACCCTTATTTTAAACGAAATATTTCTTCCCATAGGTTGATTCGCTTGGCCGCTATCGTGCTTGCAACAGACACACTGATGTACAAGTACGGATGGAATAGCTAGATCGTAAAAAAAATTAACGACAATCAATATTTCGTAGTGTTGCAAACGGATTGACAAATTTAAGATACCAATGAATCTTCGCTGAATGGTTAAAAATATTAAAATAAAATCATGTGCGAAGATATTTTGCTACGTTGGATTTGTTTGGCAAAAAACACCACTTTCGTACATTAAATTTGTCGACTTATAAATTTAACGGTTGTTGATTTTGCAAGAGCTGAACTCAGTCCTTGTGTGGGATACATTTTTTCCTCTTGACCAAACTGGCCCATTTTCATCAACGGTTTTCAGTACACCCTAATGTGAAACCATCAGTCTAAGTGGCGTGACCATAAAAATACCTTTGGGACCACTGCGTGGCTTCGTCGACGATACATATTGCCTTTGCACTTGACCTGCACCACACCACTTGGCACTGCCCAAAATGTCTATGTTTATTGTTGTGTCTCGCTTTTTATGTTTGGTTGAATGCTCTTGACTGAGAGCGAAGTCACTAAAAAATCAATTGAAGTGTAAGTGGGGGTTAAGCAAATGCCAAAACAATGCAAATGCATATGTAAAAAAATATCTTTGGCAATAAATCACATGTTAGTAATTCAGAAAAAATTTTGATTTGATGGATTACGGTGCATTTCACCATTAATGAGTCTTTAAAATATATTCCTATCCTCAAGTAGGATTGAACAAAATTTATTCCATTTTTTGTATGTACGAGTTGGCGATAATTGGTTTGTAAGGGTTTTGTCTAATTTACACTTGCCGATTTCCCGGGAATATCTAAAACTTATGTATACCGAGTCGATTTATTTTAAATCTTCTTAGTTGAAGAACGTCCAGTTTGATGGATTTATAGTAGTTACAGCCATCGATGGACAATAAGGTGAGTCGATTTACCAATCGATATAGTGCCATCGATTTTTGATAGCTTTTGGCATGAGAAAAAAAAGTCCAACTACGAGAGAATCGAATCAGTCGTATTTCTATTCTCACGCGCTCATATATTGAACTGGCAATGTATATTTGTATGTACTACAGGGCACATGAATCAGCCTAGATCAAATAAAAAACGGTTGAGTTTCCAAAACATCAACAAATATCAGCATCATACTTGGCGAATCAACCACATTGCTTCTATTGCCAAGGCAATGAAATACGTATGCCCGTGGAAAATTATTTGCAAAACACATAACGATACAATAACTAGTGGGCAAGAACATCAAAAAGCTGTAAAAACTTCGTAGGACACAATATGGATAGGTGGTGTTTATTGAAGAGTAGATGCCAGAAATGCGAACATATCACACAAACAAAGAAAAATCGAAATTTATGACACATTCATTATTATTCCGATTTTTCTACAATTGTTACCAAAGCATTGTAGAATAGATTTTCAACTCTTTGTGAAGCTTGAGACTTGTGTTGGTAATATTATTATAATAACGGGTGATCAATCTAGAGGTTTATTTTCAAAATAAAAAAACCCTAAAATTCAAATCAAGTGCGGAATCTTTATTGTTTATTCGAAAGGACATTTTATGCCATTTATTTTTCGAATACAATTTTCTTCATATGCAAGCCGGAACTTCGCCTCATGGTGTCCATTCTGAGGTCCAGTTTTGGATGACTCACTCGAAAATTTTGTTTCGGCCATGATTCCACCAGCCCATGAACAGCACCAAACCGCGGCTTGCGCGATGTAAGTCTTTCCATGATGAAATGGCAAACAATACTGAAAAGAAAAAAAATTTAGACAACTCACGCTTAATCTGTGAAATGCCCTAATGAAAAAATACCTCTAGATTGATCACCCGTTATTATTCTCAAGTCATTTGGTATGTTGGGCCTAAGGTGAATGTGGCTGCGTAGCCAAGAGTACTGGAACATCGAATCGCCACCGCTATTAACAACTAAACATATCACGCAAAATGCATCTAAGTCACAATCTAGTTTCTTCACTAGAAGAAGAAAAGCCTGTTTTGTGCCACAATCTGGAATGATTTTCAACGCTCATATTTCAAACATTGTTAATAGTTTAAATATAACTACAAGGTCCTTGTATGCTTTCATTAATCGAAAGTCAAAATTGAACATCGAGAATAAAATTCTTATATTTAAGATAGTTTTCCATAGCATTTTGTTTTATGCTGGCCCAGCATGGCATGACGCATCCGACTGTCACTTAAAAAGACTTCAGATTTCCCAGAATAAAATTCTAAAGATTATGTATGACCTCCCGCGATATTACTCAACCCTAAGGCTTGACTCACTCCATAATATTCCATTCGTAAAGGATAAATTAAATTTAATAACTAATAAAATTTTTGATAAATGTTTACACTCACGGTATAGTCATATAAATTCACTTTGCTAATCACCAGTTAACTTCAGTATTTTAGCCTAGATTTAGTTTTCCCTCATAAAAGGTTTTCTGCTCACGTTTTCCTTAACTTATATAATATTATTTAGGATACCAATATTACAAATTTTGTATATATATTTAAGTTGTAAAGTCAGTCAGACTAATCTCTTTGAATAAGTTTATATCAATGTATATTATTGTACACTACAAATTATCCTTACAATAAATAAACCAATTGAATTGAATTGAAACAAATCACGCATTAGCGCTATCACATTTTTGCATTATTGGCTTACAAGGTTCAATTATCTCGGCAATTGCAGACTCACGACCCTACGTTGCGTTATCGCTTCGCAAAATAGTCTTAAATTGCTCGAAAAATCATCTTTAGGCTAACGGTGAGCGCAATGTTATTAATGGCTTTTTTTAAAGAATATTCAATCAAGAAAGAAAGTAAGCATTGAAGTATTTTTAAATTTGAAATCACTGTTTTGAGTTTAAGTGGAATTGCCCTATATCAGAACAATGAAAAAACCCAAAACAATGGTAGTGAAACGTCAAGGTCGACAGTGTCGTTTGTTGTCTTTATCAACCAAAACAAACGGAAAACTTCTGAATAAACAGCGTCAAACAGATACAAATGCTTCGCACACCCATAGGTACGTAACAAAAATGTTGTGTTCGGATTTACATGCAGGGCGATATTTTGGTTATTAACGTACCCTTTCAACCAAAAGTTAGCTTTATCGCTGAACAAAATTTTCTTGTAAAAATCAGGATCGGTCGCCATCTCGTTTTGGGTCCTTTCACCGAACGTGCGACGCGCTTTATGGTCCTTCGACTTAGATTCATGCAAGAGTTAGATTAGCCCGGGCGATATTTTTAAAAACGGTGAAAAAAGTTATTATACTTCAAAATGCAGTCGAAAAGACTTTAAATTGCAAGGTTGACTGCAGTTTCAGTGAATGCGACTACACCATCTTTACAACCCCAGCAACGGATGGGATTTAAACCATGATCAAATACACTTAAGTGCAGGCAGATTCCAAATAAATACATAGCCATTGATCATGGTTTAATTTACATTCGTTTTTTATTGTCCAACGCTTAGGGGATGTCCCCTATTATGTAGTGCTTGCGTTGGTGAGTGGAAAGTGTGGGATCAGAGGGGGGGAAAGAGGGAGTAATGTTTATTGACATTTGTCTTGAATTTCTGGATGTCGTAATTGGTGGAAAATACATTTGCCGGAAGACGATTCCACATACGGACATTACGGGCAAAAAACTAATTTGATCTGCAGTGTATAGTGCAGTCCACTATCCAATCGGTAACAAACGGGTGGGAATTCCTCGAAAATCGCGTATTTCTGCCGTACGTCTTAACGTCAGGAATAAATCGACGGAAGTCCGTTAAGCACACGTCATGAATGTAGCGATAGAACAGTGACATACATTCAACATTCCGACGATGCTCGAGGGAGACAAATGAGTTGGATATTCCACTGTCACCAATCAGCACCATCGCTCGCCTTTGATCACGGTCAAGTAGCTCCAAGGATATTTTTGGAGCACTTGCCCATATATCGGAGTTGTATTCCATCTTAGGCCTGAAATACTTGTTGGTTGTATAGATGCTGAAAAGATCAGAAGGAATGAAATATAGGTATTTATTACACCGCTTTAGAAAGCCTTTACACTTAAGTGCTTCTTTCGAAACTTCGAATACATGTCTCGTCCAACGAGCTTAACATTGTATCTTCATGCCCAGAACATCTAGGGCATTAGATTGTTCAACAACCATACCATCAATAGATAATGACGATCCTGATGGGTTAGTGAACCGCTTGTGAGACAACAAACAGCACTGCGTCTTGCGCGCATTAAAATCTTCTCTATTCATTTGACTACAATCGGAAATGGCCTGTAAATACCGGCCAAGTGTCTCATGCATAATTTGCCTGCTGTCTTAAAAAATCTTCCAGGCTAAAATAAGTAAACGTTTTTTCTTAACCCGTTTTACGTTAGGGATGGCCTCTTTTTGACCTATGATTCCGACCCCATCTCTGGCAAATCTTCAAAATAAATACATATTTGGACTATTAGTGAACATGAGTCGTAAAGTCCTGCTACAAAGCTCTTTTTTAAGGAATTAAGTGCGTCTTAACTAATATATCGAGCCATAAGCGCTAACCTATCGTAAGTGAAAAAATGCAAATTTTACAGGAGACGGTTTTTATTA
Organism: Hydrotaea diabolus; assembly: GCA_963513945.1. Taxonomy (NCBI): domain Eukaryota; kingdom Metazoa; phylum Arthropoda; class Insecta; order Diptera; family Muscidae; genus Hydrotaea; species Hydrotaea diabolus. Next base: position 127,604,815 of record OY740717.1, read on the forward strand.
TTTATTTCAAACAACTTTATTAAAAATGCAAATGTTTTAATGCAAAAATTTAAGATTTCTACCTACTCATATAACTGTATCAAAAAACAAAAAAAAAATCTGAACACATTTGCGATTGCTGCAGCAATTTGATGTGTGACTTACGATAAAATTGCTACACAATAAAATTTAAACAATCATTTACGATAAAATGCAAAAGCTTTTTTTTTGATGTTTTACTAACAATTTTGTCATTTTAAAAATACAAAACGATGAGGCTTGTCCTAACGATTATTTTTCAGCAATAAAATTTTTTTTCCAAAAATTTGACTTACGATAGGTTAGCGCTTATGGCTCGATATAGTCCTGATGTAGAAGCCATGGTTCGTCCAATAAAAAATGATACTTGGGGCCAACACTCGAAATAGAGTACTAAGTCATCATCATACACGACGGTCGGACATATATAAAATTTTAAGGCGCCAAATTCGATAATTTTTGGTAACACTATCGAACAACTTGCTTAGGAACGTACCAATGATTCACCTTTAAACGATAAACAGTCCAACAAGACTTTAAATAAATTGAAATAAAATTTAAATTAAGAATGTAATGGGTGATCCAAGTAGTGATACTTTTTCCTATAGCCTTTTTTAGACAGATCACGTGTGAGTCGTGTCATGCTGTCATGTTATTTTTGTTTGTTTGTGAGCCAAATTTTGTTCAGCGATGAGGCCCATTACTCGCTCAATGGGTATGTAAATAAACAAAATTGCCGCACTTGGGACGAAGAGCAACCAGAAGATGTTCAAGAGCTGCCAATTCATCCAGAAAAAACAACGGTTTGGTGTGGTTTGCGGGCCGGTGGAATCATCGGTCCGTCAATGGCGACCGTTATCGTGCCATGATAACCGACTATTTGATGCCTGATCTCGGCGACATTTGGTTTCAACAAGACGGCGCCACTTCCTACACATCGCTTCAATCAATCAATGGATTTATTGAGAGAACACTTCGGTGAGCAGATAATTTCACGTTTTGGGCCGGTCGATTGACCACCAAGATCGTGTGATATCACACCGTTAGACTTTTTCCTGTGGAGATATGTAAAGTCTAAAGTTTATGCGGACACACCCGCTTAGATACAGGCCTTGGAGCAAAACATCACGCGTGCCATTTGCCAGCTATCGAAATGCTCGAACGAGTTATCGAAAATTGGACTCAACGGATGGACCATCTGAGACGTAACCGCGGCCATAATCTTCAAAAAATAAATGCCAAAGAATGTTCTTTCAAATGATAGAAAACATTAGCCATTCAATTTTAATTTTCTATGTTTTTTTAAAGGGAAAGAACCTCGAAATGGGTCACGCTTTAGAATAAAAATGTATTACAAAAAGCTTAAGTATGGCGGGCCCTCTGCGTGATACCCGACACCACTTTATTATTCAGGAGAGTATGCGCTTATTTTTGTAGTTGAAACTCACGACGATAAACTGTACAAGATGGACGAAATGAGCTTTATCGAGAAATCAAAAAACGGATGAAGAGTAAAAATCATTTTGGGAATGCAGTTGTTTTGTGATTAAAGCAAAGACGATAAATTGTACTAGATTTGCGATGTACTTCTTTTTTGAAATAGCGTAGAAAACACATTTCAGTAATGCACAAATTGTTAGGGTTTATATTTCCACATTCGCTTGTATATAATCATTGCTAGAAAATAAAATTTAAATACAAAAAACACAGAAAACACTTAATTCGGCCACATTAAACACATAAATAGCAGCATTCCCAAAATGATTTTACTCATCTCTGTTTTGCGATTTCTCAATAAAGTTCACATCGCCCATAGTGTACAATTTATCGTCTTTGTTTAAAAGTGTGAGAAGTTAGTGTTTTCTGTTATTTTTATTGTGTTTCAATTTTGACTTTCTAGCGTTCTTGTGGTTGTGTACAAACGAATGTGTAAAAAAAGCTGAGCATTTGTACGTTACTGAAGTGCTGTTTTTTACATTATTACAAAGAAGAAGAATATCGATAATTAGATATTGATTTTTCGTCTTATAAAAACGAGGAAAATGACACTTCAAACTTAGAGATAGGATGTTAAAATGATATACACATATAAACGAAATTACTTCAGACATCTCATCACAAAAACTCTCTGAAATAAAGAAATATGTACTAATTCTTTAATTATTTTATGCGATGTTTCACTGAAAAATTAAACCTTCCTCGGACCATAGCAAATAACTGGGATCAGCCAGGACCCTGTTCTTTTGCGGTTTACTATACTTTCCTCAGTTCCCGATAAAATTAATTACCCCCTAAAGAAAATTGCTTAGTCAAACCATGCTTAGTTCAAGTATGATCTGTTCAGATATATTACTTCTGTAGCGACAGGGCGCTAAATCAGGCATTCTAAAATATAGACTTCTAATGTAGCTTTCACAAGACTTAATTATCTTATGGCACTAAAACATCTACAACATATTATAATTAAAATTTTTTTCTGAGAGTAAAGGCGTTTTTTATTTAACAAAATTGACACTTTTTGTAAACAAATGACACATTTTCAGAGCTTAACACGTGAGCAATGATGACGCATTACCGTTACTATAGGAAGTAAATAAAGGTTATCGATATTGACGCGAAAAAGTAACTATCGATAGTGCTTTCGATAGTTTGACATCTCTATGTTTTAGACAATGTTTTGGTGCACCAACATCCGAACCCTACTCGGTTGTATGTACAGTCGAACTTCTCTATAACGTAGCAGTTGGGGTCCTGCGAATTACTACGTTATAGAGAAAATTCGTTATAGGGAGACTTACAAAAAGAACCTTTTATTTTGATCTAAGTGAAAAAAAAGTAGTGGTTGATGACATTAGGCAAAATATTTATTGATCCAGTCATCTCGAATATTGATATTTATTGCACCACCCTCTCCACAAACAACTTTCCCGACAATGTTATGTCTTCGTTTAAATTTATCAAGCCATCCCACACTCGCTACAAAATCGGAATGACCTAATGATTCTGCAAACTCCATTGCCTTTTCTCTGATTATTGGTCCGGAAAGTGGAATGTGTTTGTTCCTTGTTACTGTTGTCCACCTAATCATGGCTTCGTCAATATCTGGATACTCACATAGTCTAACCTTCTGAAATTTACTGCATACAGCAGACGTGCTGGCTTTTTCGATAGTGTTTCTGTTTTTTAAAATTGTTGAGAGAGTTGTAGGCGAAATTCCAAATTCTGCAGCCACATCTTTCTTTTTTTTATTGCCTTCATTAACTTTGGATATATGTAATACGACACTTTTGTTCTATGGATAGACATTTACGTTTTGCCATTTTGCAATCAATCGTCCGAGCACTACAAAAATTATTTGAAACTGATATTTTCTCTTCGTATACACATGTTTCTGTTTTCTTTTTTTTGCAGCTATCATAGTAAGCATTGAAAATGTAACGTTTTTCACAGAATTTTTTTTTTTGTGTGACTTCCGAGAAAATGTCGACTGCTAAAAAAATTCGCTATAGGGGGATTATTTTGTGTGAGAATTTCTATTTGTGCATTATTAAAACCTTCGTTATAGAGAAAACTTCGTTATAGGGAAGTTCGTTATAAGGAGATTAAAATGTGTGAAACTGGCTTCAAAAAAGTTGTGTTTTCAAAATTTATTCGTTATAAAGAAAAATTCTTTATGGGGAAGTTCGCTATAGAGAAGTTCGACTGTACTTCTTTTTATTGTTTGTGTTAATGTTAAAACATACGAGTACAAACAAATGTATAAAAACACAATTATATCGACTTATGTAAATAAATAAGCCCATTTACATGTGAACTCTATTACACTTTGAATGAATGAAATCCATAAAAACAAATTATATGCCACTAGACAAATGTAAACATTGCGATGAATACGAAGAATTTGTCAGAATAATGCTTCCAGGAAAATCTATTTATAAACTACATGTTAAAAGTTAAAATAATTAATTTAATTTTAATGAATTTTAAAAATTATATTGCGACAGTTTTAACATCGACTTTAGCTTTGGCCATATAAACAATTATTAGAACCTGTAATTAGTTGAAACTGAATTGCAGGTTACCATAAGAAAAGCATATAGGGACATATGAAACCGAGTTAAGCTCTCGATGTCCATTTGTATACCCTACACCGAAGGGCTGATGGTATGCAGAGCTTGTCATTCCGTTCGCAACACTATTGGTCGGAGACCCTTTATTGATCTCGGAAAATTCTTAGACTATCTAGACATGCCCATCCGTGTGTGCAAGCTCGATGGCGGTCAGACGAACTTACATAGGATCCTGCAATTTTGCATTTTGATGGTTTATGGTCATACGCTTTTCGATATTGTTAATGGGCGAAATCGGCCCAGGAGGAGAAAAAAGATCCCATGGAGGGACTGAAGGTACCTCGGATATAAGTGCAATTTTTGGAGTATTTTTTGTGGACGAACAATGTTTCAAACGGGTACTGTTAATTGGGACGCACTTTATATCTCAAAAAGGGCATAGTGACTCAACGTTCTGGCTCATGTGGCCCAAAAAACGGCCCTAATGGTTGTAATAGTCAGTATGTACATATGGGTACTTAATTTAAAGCAATGTTAAGTTAGGTCAAAAGGGTAGCTCGTTAGGAAAGGGTAGCTTGCCATTGTACAAACTGAATGAAAACGAGAGAGTGGTGGAGAGTGAAAACTTATAGGAAGGAGAGAGGGGGGTATATTTATAAGGCAGATGTGTGGCAGTTATCCAGTTTAATTTTGCTAAACCTTATGGTTTATTAACTGGTTCGAGTAGTACGGAACCAGCCCGAGAGTTTAACAAAGTTTAAGAGTTACATACATTTTCTGCAAGAACGTCAAAGTATCAACAGCCTTGAAAGGCAAGTATCCATTCTTGAAGACCCGCGCATGTAAAGAGCGTTTTTTTAGACATGTGGTTTTCAATCTGTACACAATTTTGTTCGGAGTTTTTTGACAGCTGTCACTTGATTTATGCTCAGTTTGGTTTGCCATTTCATAATGAATAAACTTACTTCGGAACAATGTTTTCAAATCGTCGTGAATGGGCCCAAAACGAGATGAGCACCGATACTGATTTGTACAAAAAAATTTTGTTCATTCACTTTTGGTTGAATGGCCACTTTTGATTGAATGGGTACGTGGTGAATGGGCCCAACAAGAAATGGCCACTGATACTGGTTTTTACAAGAAAATTTTGTTCAGCGATGAAGCTCAAAATTGTCGTAATGCAAATCCACAAGCTATTGTTAAGGCGCCGTAACATCCTCAGAAAGTCACTATTTGGTGTGCCTTATTGGGAGGGGGAATCATTGCTCCATATTTCTTCAAAAATAAAGCCAGCCATAATGTTAGAATTAATGGAAAACACTATAGAGCCATGATTAATGACTTTACGTGCCTGAATTGGAGGATGTTGATGTGGACGACCTTCGGTTCAAAAAGGACGGCGCTACATGCCACACCGCTAACGAAACAATAAATTTATTGAAGGAAACTGTTGGTGAGCGCATTATCTCGCATGGTGGGCCTGTGGCGTGGCCTTCAAGATCGTGGGATTTAACACCGCTGGAGTCTTTTTTGTGCGGTTATAATAAAATCCCGACACGGTTGACGCCTTGGAAAAGAATATTCGGCGCGTTATTGTTGGCATACGGCCCCAAATGCTGGAAGAAGTAGTCGAAAATTGGGCCTATCGGCTGGTATTTATTTAAGCCGGCCGCGGCGTCCACTTGCCCGAAATCATTTCTAAAACATAATGGCAAACCCTTATTATATGCGTTTTATTTCTTGTCTGAAAAAAGCATCCTTTGCATAAGAAAGCTCCACTTATTTCTTTTTTCCAGTGCTCTGGCAACTTCTACAAAAGTCTCTGCACGGAATGCCTATACGCGCTGCCATTGTCCCTCAATGCTCCGTGAGGACCGCTATGAGGGTTGACATCGATTGTTTTCCAAGTGTTAGCAATTCCCATGTTTTTCCCGGTTTATTTTTAGCCACAGAGACCGGGTTATTGTGCAGTTGTGAACTGAGTTCCACTTTGACCCTGCTTCGAGAACCATCACTTCGTCGATTGCATTTATCAGTTCGACGAGCGGAGTGTGCATGTCTAAGGTTGTTGGTTTGCCCACTACGCATCTGCTATAAGTATATCGTCCCGGTACATCGCTGTGACCCGGTAACCATGTCAGCGAAATATTGTGTTATAGGATTCGTATAAGAGATTCAGTGCATATCTTCAAACATTTTGATTTCACTTTCATACAGTCCAGCGCGTTTATGGCTGCTATGATGTCCACATATATTGGGATATTTGACGGAGGTATGCGTAATTTCAGAATCTCGTCTGCGGCTATATTGGGTGCAAATATCTCTCTGCATTTGTCTGGTAGTCGTAAAGATATTATTAGGTTCAGGGATTTCGAGTAAAGCCCTGATCCTGCTTCCATTTTCGAACCATCCGTGAAGTTTGAGATTTTATTATCTGATACTTCAGCATCCAATGCCTAGCCTTCTTTTGTTGGACAGTCCGCCATCAAGGGCTTCTTTTGGATCGACCTCGGTTTTAGATATTCTGAATCTATAAGTACACCAAGCCTGTCTTTCCTACCTGCTAATCTCAGTAACTGCTATGTCCTTGCGTGCTGTGTTTCAACATACCAATTTCCCTCAAACGTTGGACGATCCTTGCTGCACATGTCTTCATTTAGATGTCTATGGGTTGAATGTTTAGTATGGCTTCCAGCGCCGAATGTGGTGTGGATCTCAATGCCCAATACACTTGCCAGTCTCTGGATTTTGGAGAAGTTTTTTTTTCGACCGCAGCCCACCATACCTCTGCTTCGTATGTTAGAATAGACCTAATGATTGTAGTGAACGTCCAGTATATTATCCTTGGTTAAATACCCCATTTTTTGCCGCACATCCTTCTGCAAGTAGGAAGGTACAAAGAGCCTTCTTTCCTCGCTCCCTCACATTTTACTTTCGGAAATGTTTGTAGTCTAGGATAACGCCCAAATATTTTGCTTCTTTCGATAGTTGCTGCGCTGCGTTTAACCGTTAAGTGTTGGGACTTCAAAGTTCTGAGCTTGCTTTTCTATGTGAACATAACTAGTTCTGTGTTACATAGATTTACCCTAAGTCAGTTGTCATTCGCCCACCGAGAGTTAAGGCAAAATTTGCTACGAATCCTAACATCGATTTATGTTGAAGTTTTGCCTGAGATTAAGGTCAGGCACATGCGCCGAAGGGTCCCAAAAAACGGTAATTATGTTCAAAAGAAGGGCCATTGCAAAATTTGGGCTTATGGGTACTCAAACTAAAGCCGATTTAACTACAAATCTGAATAAGAATTGTTTTAAAGATTTGGCTGAAGTTAGAGCAGGACTCATGAACCTAAGGGGCCCAAAAACGGACCAGTTATTCGTTTTTGGGCCCCAATAGCGAAGTCACAGTGAATAGTATAAAAGGTTCGACCATGCCGAACTTAACGACTTTTTTACTTGTTTTATCTAGAATACTTTGTAGTTTACGCTTTGTTTAAAAACTCTGTCTTAATAATGGATAATGCTCGTACAAATTTGTATTTGCTTAAATATTCTTGTTCCTAAATGTTAAGGCATGTTCTTATCGAAAGGAACTACACTCTTTTCGAGTTGCACTCGAAACTGGTTTGGAATGCGATAAATTTCGAAACCAGAATACATTTAATGACGATAACAAATAAACACAAACGAGAAAGACGAAAAGAAAACACAATGAAAGTTTAGAACAATATGTTCTACTCGTACATCGTGAACCTTAGCCTTGACCTCAAGGATTGTCCGCTGTATATTTTATTATGAATAACTTAACGTACTGTAAACAAAAATAACATAACTTATTAAAGAGAGTGAAAACATAAAGGGTAACCAGATAGTATGATAGTTTTGCAAATTGTTACATTTCAAATAAATGTCACTGACATATAAAAATATTCGACAATGTTTACAATTTTATCATGCGTCATTTCACGCCTGCCGAACGTTTGAAAATTATAAATAAAAATGAAAAGGTCATCTTATTTCCAGTGTAGTTAAAAGCATGCCTTGTGTTTTTCGGGGCTTTAGTGCTTAGCCTAAAATACGCAGGGTGAGTACACTTTTTTGAACCACCAACCAAATAAAACTTGATGCAAAGTAAAGAAAAAAAAGCAACCTTAGCAACCAGAATTAAAGAAAGCCATCAATTTTGTCAATACGTCTCATTTTACAATTCATTGAGAGAGTTTGTCCATTTGATAACTATGGTACGAGGGATGCGATATATATTTCTGGCGTAGGCAACACTAAGTGTTGTCTGGTGCCATCTGACATTTTCATTGGAAAGTTTGACATTTTTTAGCGTAAACATACTCAGAACGTTTTGACGTACGACCATCATTTGAGTTGTCTACAGTGACTTGAAAATCAATTTGGCAAAGAAATGAAATTAGCTCGTGAACATTTTCGTGCGATCATTTTTCATAACTTTCGACGTGGATTATCACGACAAGAGCGCATCGATGGACTTAAATCTTTGTATATTATGAAGCACCATCCTTTAGCACTGTGAAAAACTGGTTTAATGGATTCAATCGTGGCCGACGCTCGCTCAAACACGAAGGTCGTGAAGGTCGTCCAAAAACGGCCGTTGTGCCCGAGAACATTGATGACGTGCGTGAACTGCTAATGCAAGAACGTCATGTGATATACCGTGAGATAGAGGCATCCTTGGGCTTTTACATTTGATATTGCATGAACACCTGGCCGTAAAAAAGTTTGTTTTCGTTGGACTCCGCACAATTTGCCATTCGCAAAGAAATTTGAAAAAATCGCGGTCTTCAAAAGACGTTTATAAGATCGTCACAGGTGACGAATCATGGATCTATGCGTATGAGCCCGAAACAAAACAGCAATCTACCGTGCGGATCTTCGAAGACGAACCAAATCCAACGAAAGTTGTTCGTGGAAGAAGCACTTCGAAGCAAATGGTCGCCTGTTTCTTCGGCAAAACTGGTCATGTGGCGACTGTTCCCCTTGAGCATCGTAGTACGGTCAATTCTGAGTGGTACACCACAACTTGTTTGTCAGAAGTCTTCGGAGAAATTCAAAAAACGAACAAGAGAAGACGAATCATTGTGCACCATGACAATTCGAGCTCTCACACATCGGCTCAAACCAGCGCCTTTTTGACCGATCTAAACGTCGAATTGATGGGACATTCGCCGTACAGCCCTGACTTGGCACCCAATGACTTCTTTTTATTCCCGCACATCAAGGAAAAGATGTTGTTGAAGCGTTCAAAAACCATGTTTTAAAATGTGGAGTGGAAAAAGTGCTTCGACAGTTGGTTTGAGCGAATGCAAAAGTGTATAAATCATGCTGGAGAATACTTTGAAAAACAATAAAAACATTTTTGATGATAAATATTCGCATTTTCAATATAAGGCCAGAAATATATACAGCAGCCCTCGTATGAATAATTTTCTGATCAGTCACATAAAATTAAATTGAATTTTCTATAAATTGAATTTTCAAAAAATATATGAAAAACATTGATTAAAAAAAAGTTATTTGAATTTCTTACTGTAGCACAGTTGGTGCTCCAACCTTTACTTTAAAGGGTCACCCACCAAAACTACGAGGTATTCCAAAGACAAATCAGTATACACTTTATCTACAACTAAGATGAGTTGTTGGATTAGTCAACTAACAACAATTCAGCCCATTTCTTCCTATTCAACATCTCGTCCTGCAATTGTAACACTCAAGTCAATTTTCCGTTAATGTTCGAGTAAAGTTATTGAAACACCCTTTACAAAGATATAAAAAGAGTGTAGGACAATACAAAAACAAAATTCTTTTGATTATGACAACCATTCGTTGCAAGTTATTTTAGGAGAATGAGGTTATAATCGACATTCAAATTGACGGCAGCTTGCTCTATGGGTGATCTATGGATGTTTTCCAAGAGTTTCTTAAACTTTGAGTATGGACTGGAATGTTTGTTGATAATATCACAATGAAACTTTACACTTGATGTCATTCAATGCATTTTGAGTTTGACGAATTACATACACTAACCAACTTAGCTTATTTAATAAAAATACAAAGCTGAAACTACTCTAACATGTAAATTGAATAAGAGAATACAAATTCCATCAACATTTGCGTATAAGATTCTATTTTGAAAAACTAACTTCGCTCAAATTTGCACACTTTTTTTCATTAGAAATTGAAGTTTTTTGGCACGGCAGTTCTAGCATACCTCTAACAAAAGATGAACTTATCCTGCTTTCTTATTTGTGTATTAAGTACCATCAGTGCTTACTTAATTCCCACAACATCAAATTACACGCAGAAAAAAAGTATGGTTGTGGTAACAATATTCGAAGAGGATAATACTATTGTTGGGTATATGGCTGCGGTACAACAATATTATGATCCTCACAACAATAGTATGATTCAAATACAACCATACTTTGATCTTCACAACAATAGTATGATTCACACATAACCATACCATGATCCCCACAACCATAGTATGATTCACACTCAACCATACTATGATCTTCACAACTATAGAATGATCCTCACAACCATAGTATGTTTCATATACAACTATAGTATGATCCTCGCAACCATACTATGATTTACACGCTACCATGTTATGATCCCTACAACCATAATATAATCACTATTTAGATTTGAATTATGAAAATTATTCAAAAATACAGTAAATTCAAAATAATAGGGAGTGATTTAGTTCACAGTAGAAAAAAAATAAGTTTAAATAAAAGTAAGCGTTTTTATTAAAAATATTTCAGTTAAACAAAGCCAAAGCAACTTGTTTAAAAAAATTTAATTTTGATAAAAAAAAAGTACTATTATTGCATTAGATCCGTACCAATAACATTTGTTCTTAAAAGCATATTTAAATAAAGAAAAATTACAATCATACAGTATGATTGCCGTAATCATATTATTGTTAACATAAAACGCAAAACACAATACTTTTGTCGAACCAACCATATTTATATTGTTGCTATAACCATATTTTCATTTTTAAATTTGGCAATAATACTATTGTTACATTTCAACAATATTAATATTGCAGAAATTATACTATTGTCAAAAATAAATTCAGTTAACAATGCTATGGTTGCGACGAACATACTTTTATTGCGGATAACATATTATTATTGCCGTGACCATGTAGTAACCATGTTTTTTCTCTGCGTGTATGAACAAGGGAAACTTTGCTCAAATCAGTAAGCTGTTTACGATATTATTCTTATACTCACTGATTGGGACCTACTGTTTAACTTCGACTCCTACCGGCTCATGCATTTTATAGTTTTAACATTGCTTATTGATAAATCTCTTACTCTTAAAGTTGCCTGCATTTAAGAGTAAAAAAACCTGCCGCTGAAAAATTGTTATATGTTCTTACTCGGAGTTGAACCTTGTCTTGTATGATAGTCGTGCACACAAACCATCACACGACGGCGGCCTACAATATGATCAGTATGCTCAAGCTTAAACAGATGTATCATAAACTAATAAAACGAAAATTTTCTAATTTTTGGCAAAAATTTGTGCTCGAGTCCACCTGACTGATGCAAATATCGTGGTACTCTAACTAAAGACATATCTTCAGAAATCAGAAACGTTTATTTATCAACGTGTATGTATGTGTAAGAAGTTATGCTCATTTTTTCTCCCAACATACAATCACATTCTGCACACTCTCTATGCCTGTACAAGATTCGGCCCTAACGGACATAACGCAGTTTTAACTAAACTAATATCCACTTGTTCTTTTTTTGTTGTATTATTCAATGTTTGCAATATGAGTAAAACATGATAAAAAGTATTTTATTTACACACATGGTTCGACATAATGGCAAATATTGATGAGAACAGATACTCGTATAACACTGTGCGACAACAAAATATTGCAGAAAACAAAATTCAACGGAAATTCCCGCATTAGAAAAAAGTTATGTGGGGTTCAATCTTCGTTCGAATAGTATCGCTTGTGTGGAAGGAAGAAGAAGGGGAGTGGCTCAGGATTAAATGTTTCGTAATCAAGTTTGAAATATAATCGTTTTTAAAATTACTCAATTTCAGCAGAATCGGGGAGTGGCTCAGGATTAAATGTTTCCTAATCAAGTCTAACTTAAAATCGTTTTAAAAATTAATCAATTTCAGCAGAATCGTATGAATAATATTAAAATTAGTATGCGAATACTAAAAGTGGGCGGAATGGTGCAATTGTACTAGAGGTAGCAACATTGAGCACTTTTTCGTAGGCGCGTAAAAAACCGCTAACAAAAAAATCTTATGGAGTTCACGCAATGGATGACAACTTATGTGTGTTCTAATCTGCACTAAAAACAGGGTCAATTGTGTGGAATCAAATTATTTGTCATCAAGTTAGACGTAAAACTTTGTTCCTAAGTACGAGTACATATTTTGACTTAGATTTAGATTTTAGTCTGCACAGAAAAATTTTGTTCACCAATGAAAAAATTTTTACCGTTCAGGAAAAATTTAACAAGCAAAATGATAGAGTGTATGCGCGGTCATCGCGGAAGCATCTGAACTGATTCCAAGGGTGGAAAAGGGTCATCACACAGCTTCAGTCTGGTCTGGTGGGGTGTCTCTTACGATGGGGTCACTGACCTGCATTTCTGCGAACAATGAGTCAAAATATCTGTCAAAGTTTACCAAGAAACCATTTTGGAAGCTGTTTTGAAGCCTCTTAAATATTTCCTGTTCCAAAACCAGCCATGGACTTTCCAGCAGAATTCTGCGTCGGCCCATAGGCTAAAAGACCTGGCTTCGAAACAATTTGCCAGCGTTAATTTCCTCTGAAGAATGGCTCTCAGGCAGTCCAGATTTGAACCCATTGGATTACAAATTGTGGACGGTTTTAGAGGACAAGGTTTGTGACAAAAGATACCCCAACATTGGATCTCTTAAGACTGCTTTGGTTCGAGCTGTGGCCAATTTTCCAGTAGACGAGGGTTGTGCAGCTATTGACGATTGGCCAGTGCGACTTCAGGCATGTATAAAGGCAAAAGGCTGACATCTGGAATAAGTAGATTCTTTTTGGATACAATATACATCAATAAATACTTGTATATTAAAAATATTTGGTCCAAAAACATTCAGTACTTTTTATTTAACAGCATAAAACGTGTGTAACAGTATTTATGCCCCTACTAAGTAGAAGAGGCGTAAGTTGGAGTTCAATTTTTTGTCACCAAGTTCATCCTTTAGTATTTGTCTTAAGTGATATCGGGAAATATAGGGTGGTTAAATTTTAAGTGCCGGTTAAATTTTAAGTGCCATTGTTTCGTTAGTTGCGTGGCAAGTGGCATCGTCCTGTTGAAACCACATCCATATCTTCCAACTCGAGCCATAACAAGTGCGTTATCATCTCACGATAGCAAATACAATTCACAGTAACTGCCTGACCGGCCTCACTTTGGAAAAAATAAAGCCCGCTGATGCCTCCAGCCCACTTTTTGTGGGTGCATTGTTTTTCGACAATCACTCTTGGATTATCATTCGCCCAAATGCGGCAATTCTGCTTATTGACGAATCCACTGAGGTGAAAATGTGTCTCATCACTGAAGATGATTTCCTTCGAATTTGAACGCCCATTTTCATAATAAGCCAGAATAACTTTAACGCGTTGCCGCTTGTGTATCTTTCCATGATTCACATTAGGTTAGTCTAAAATTAAGAAATATCAAATGAAAAGCAAAAAAAAAATTAACGTTCAGGTGTGGTTTACATTTAACAACGGCCCTTAAAATTTAACCACCCTTTAGTATTAACGCTATTACAAGTAAAAAGACAAGGAACAAATGACTAAAAAACATAGCAAGGGTCTTAACTACTTTTTGTTCGATGCGTTTCACTTTTTGTTCGTACCAATTGATATGTACTTACACAGCAAACCAAACCTTCAGAATTCGGTCAGAATTCTGTACGACAATCGGCAAAATGTTCCGATTTCGGATCAGAATTCTTAACGAGTTCGTAACGAAAAACATATGAGATGGTTGACACGAATTCTGAACTACTTCTCTGAGGGAATTCTGATGTTTTTGCCAACATTTCGAACCGATTTCTTACCGAATTCTAAGCTATAGTCTTGGAAAATTCGAAAGGAAATTTCGATTTCTCGTATCGAATTCTGAACGACTTCGGTCAGAATTCTGGAATTAAGTCTTACTAAATTCTGATGTTTTTACCGACATTTCGAACCGAATTCTGAGTTTATGTCATGGTAAATTCTGAATGCAAACAATCAAAAAGAAGAAAAGATTTTTGTTCTACAAAAAAAAGTTGTAAAACATTTTCAAAAAGCGTTCGGAAAGACTTTTAGTTACAAGCAGGGGTGTCTGCAGTTTCGCAAGTAATAATTGTGCTGTAACTATGTTTAGTGGCTATACACTTAAGGGCAAACAGTTTTGCATTTAACGAGAACTGCCGGCAGTAGAGCTTTCCTCCGAACACAATAAAAATCCCTCGCACAGCTAAGCTAACCAAACGTTCAGCATTTGAATTTGAAATATAATTCAGATATTTCTTAACATAATAAATAAAAAAATCCTCAGATAAATCGAACAGAATTTGTAACGATTTCGGTAAGAATTCTCGATAGAGTTCAGATATTGTTCAGAATTGTCTGATATCAGACATTGTCGCAAATTTGGTTTACTGGGTATACGAGTATATACCCTCTTACCTAGTAGGGTGGTGGTATAACATATCGAAAACTGCGTGTTTTGAAAACCCGGTCTTAGGTCCTATAACAAAATGCAATGTTTTGATTTATAGAATATCTGACTTAGTCGTACTTATACTTGGTTTATCGAAAATAATAAATTTATAAAAATGTACCGACGCACAGTGGGATGAGTTTAAAAAAATTGGAACAAATTCAGCCTTTTCTAAACTAACAGTCGGATTTTGATGCAGGGGCGGAGCTACAGGGCCCCCAAGCTGGGAACCTCGAGTTTATACATAATGATAGAATTATACAAAAAATAAATTCTAGTTTATGATAAATTCATAAAAAGTAACCAACGCACAGTGGGATGAGTTTGATAAAAAGTGTAAAAAACTCAGCCGTTTCTAAACTTACAGTCGGATTTTGATGAATATTAAACACTTATAGAGGAGGTGTTTTCGAGCTTATGTTTTGAGTTTGGGCCCCCACGATATGCAGGGCTGAGCTACAGGGCCTCCAAGTTGGGCAACTCGAGTTAATCCAATTTTAAAACGCATGTATGTTTTGTGTTTATAAACCGATTTGAATAATTTTTCTAGTTTTTCTTAGAAAATATTCGTAAAGGAATTAACTTCATATGTTATATGAACACAATAGGAAAAATGTAACTTTCATGTTCCATGACACCTGGTATGGATTCGTTAAATGGAAATATTTAGTATCAATGGTGGGATAGGAAATACTAATTGCATAAAAACCTGGCACGTGGAAAATGGGAAAATCATTACTTCATAAAATTTTAATAATGAATATTTAATAACGAAAT
Organism: Hydrotaea diabolus; assembly: GCA_963513945.1. NCBI lineage: Eukaryota > Metazoa > Arthropoda > Insecta > Diptera > Muscidae > Hydrotaea > Hydrotaea diabolus. The sequence continues at coordinate 127,620,451 of OY740717.1, forward strand.
TTTGCAGTAGCTTTGGTGTTGACAGTAGAAACACACGAAATAAAAAAATTATATTTCTTAAAGACAATCCCACAATTCCCAAAATATATTTAAAAAATCCCAAAAAATCTAGGAATTCTATACATTTTTTTAATTCCAGCAAAAGCACCAACAAAAAAACAATTTTAAACCTTTTTTTAATATCTTTTCAAGGAACTTTCATTTAAGATGAATATTTATAATTTTTACGTTTTCTTTACAACTTTTTGTAATAACTCAAAAATAAAACAAGAAACGTGAAAACGCATAAAATGGCAAATAATCGACATTTTTCAAATTTTTAACTTTGAGTGCTTATGACTTTTTACTCAAAGAGTATATCTTAGCATTTTTTCCCTTTATATAGCAATTTTTATTGTTTTTTAAATTCATATGAATAGAATCGGTTGTATTTGGATCAGTTATTACCAAAATAATACCCAAGGTAGGACATCACTTTTTTTTTAATTTTAAAAAAAATGTTGTTTGTAATTAAATATCTACGCAAGATAAAAGTAGATTCTCTAGAAAAAAATAATTTAAATCAGTTCACAAATACGAAGGTTACATGCGTTTTAAAATTATATAAACTTGAAGTGTCCAACTTGGGGGCCCTGTAATGTTGGGCGCAAACTCAAAACTTAAGCTCGAAAACACCTCATTTATAAGTATAAGTGTGTGAAATTTCAACAAAATCCGAGCGTTAGTTTAGAAACGGCTGAATTATTTAATCTTATTAAATCTTATCCCACCGTGCGATGTTTAACGACAAAAAATCGAGTGAACCTATTTTGGATATTCTATATCGGGGTATCCGGCAATTGCAAAGTTGGTTTTGGGAAGCAACGATTGAGGGTTATTAAAAAAAACTCTCAGTAGTCTCAAATAAGAAAAAATCTAACCTGAATATTGAGGCACTGTTGATTAAGGATGTGTTCTTCTAAAAAGCAGTGTAAGTATGCTCTGCACGATTATCTTTGTGAGCGGTTAAATCGTGGCACTGCATTGCAATGGGGTGCGCTACAGTGTTCTCACATTTCCCTGACGAGTACCCATTCGAGATACTCGAATGTCGTGTGGGCACATTACATTACTCTTGGCGTGCCATTATGAGTTCTACCTCCGCGTCGAGGCGAATCTTTTTCAAGTACTTTAGGTATGTATTAGCCACAGCCATCGCAAAACTCCTCACATGTGGAAATATCATTATCACTCTCTTGTCACTCTTGTTGATAGTATTACGCATTTACCAAAGATTCACTATATTTTACCACCTTAAGGATGAATGCAATATATTAAGATGTTTTTAATTCCATTAAAAACAAGCGGTTAACAGCTTAAATCAGTGAGATGTGCTAGTGTTTGTAAATCCACTAACCGATCAACTTATATCGTTTCGATTATCCTAATCGATTAATCGGAGGCGAAAGTGGACTCCGATTAATTCTACCTACGCGTCGAGGTGAATCTTTTCCAAGTACTTAAGGTATGTATTAGCCACTGCCATCTTAAAACTGCTTACATGTGGGTATATCACTCACTCTTGTTGAGAGTATAACGCATACACCAACGATTCACTATATTTTACCACCTTAAGGATGAATGCGATCAATTAAGATGTTTTAAATTCCATTAGCAACAAATGCTTACCAACATAAATCAGAGAGCTGTGCTAGTGTTTGGTAACCAAAGCTGAAATTCGACTTTCGAACAACCGATCAAATAATTTCGTTTCGGTTATCCTAATCGGAGGCGAAAATGGGCTCCGACTTCGATTATCGACTCTTAATACTAAGTTAACGTGTTTCTTCTTCTTTTTCTGGGAATATCTAAGTGTCCATACAATTTAAGTGTACCACAAAGAAACTAAAGAGTAGCGTATTCGCAAGCGTCAGTATAGAATGGCTCCATATCGCCAGCAGGCGTTAGACTTGTTGCGGAGGCCCGGGAAATGTCTATTATAGTTTTGATAATAAAAGTTCTTCGACATTCTTCAACACATTGTTTAATGTTTAATAAAGATTTATTTAATGTTTTATCTGAATTCATTGTACATTTTTAAAGACTTCTTTACTGCCAAAACTTTTCCAATAATGAGTGTTTTTCTACTTTACAGAACAATTGAAAAAAATACTTTTATCGTCCTTTAGTGCAATTTGTGCGTCAACTTTCGAAGCGAGTTCATGAAAATGGATCGTTTTGGACAAAACCCGAGTACGTTCTCGTCTAGTGCGTTCAATCGAAAACATTTCTGCAGTTGCAGAGAATGTCCAAGAGCATCTATAAACATAATCTCGTCATCGTTCACAGAAAGTGAAGATTTTTTGCTCTACTTTGCATAAAGACCTCGTTATGAAGGCTTACAAAGTTCAATTGGTCCAATAACTCATGACCATCCGATACGTTTTTTCTTCGCCCAATGGGCTTAACTCATTTTCTACCACCGTTGCGTTTTCGTAACATCTGAACATAAAGTCGATGTTGCGAAAACGTAACGGTGGCAGAAAATGGGTTAAGGTTGTTTGGCAGGAGATAAAGAATTTTACTGAAAATTTGTATATCTCAATTTCATCTTGGCAGCTTTGTCAAAAAGCAAAATTGCCTTATATGGAGTTCAGAGAACCTACACGCCAATGTATCCACAATGAGTTGATTTTGTACTGGCGGCATCATTGAGCCATTTTTCTTTGATAATGCGGAAGGAGACGCCGTTAACGTCAACGGCGAGCATTACCGAGCCATGTTCAACAAATTTTTCAAAAATTCGTCGTGGACGATATTTGGTTTCAACAAGACGGGACCACATGTCACACAGCCAACCATCGATATTTTCTCTGTGTTTTTAAAAATCGAATAATCAGCTGTAATTGTGCGGTCATTTGACCGTCTCGGAGCAGTGATTTAAGCCCTTTCGATTATATTCTGTGGGAATCCAAAGCATCCTGGAGCATCTGGAGCACCCAGAGACAATTAAAGCGTTGACGCATAAAATCGAAGTTGCCACTGAAGAGAAAAGACCCGAAACAATTGAAAATGTACTAAAAAATTGGGTTGATGGGATGAGGTACTGCCGAGCCAGTTGTCGTTGTCATATGAATGATATTGTGTTTCAACTTGTCCAATTAAACCAGAAATTTGGAAAAAAAATTTATTAATTTTTTTCAGGCTATTCAAATTTTAAATGGGCCACCCTGTATTTCCTCAAAGTCATTTTGTTATTAAATTAAACTTTCCATGCATATTATGCAATTCTCATAAAATGTATGATATTTCTAATGAAAAAGTTTTACTGTGGGAAAAATCAATGCGTCATTTAAATACGTGTATCTTTGGTGTACCATCACTGTCATAAAACGCGCATATCTCTGGGAAGGAACACTTTTGGGCATGGGATCGGTTTCATTCGATGCTCAGATGTTGTCCACATCAAAAAAAGTGAAAATTGATTTGTTTACCCTTAGGTCCCTTTCTCTATGTGCTGTCACATATACTTAAGTGCAGGCAGATTTTTAATTAACGAGAACTAGTCGGTAGTAGAGTATTTCACCGAACAAAGTAAACACAATAAAAATCCCTCGACTACCTACCGATTTTTGTTGTTTTTTTTAATGGACAACAACCACTCACTGTATCGTGTGTATGTTTTTTTAAATATCAAAAAACATACGCACACACATCAATGTATAAGTATGCTCTATAAAACCTGTTTTGTTATGTTCATAGTCGCAACCATACCGTATAATTGCCGTAATCATATTACTGTTGACTTAAATTTTAAACAACAATACTTTGGTTGCATCAACCATATTTATATGGTTGCTACAATCATATTTTCTTTTCTAAATTTTCACAATAGTAATATTGTCGCAATCATACTGTTGTCAAAATGAAATTCAAAAAACAATACTATGGTTGCGACGAACATGCTTTTATTGTGAGGACATATTATTATTGTGGTGACCATAGTGTAACCATATCTTTTCTCTGCGTGTGGCGAGATTGCATGAATTTGATTACGAATTGGCCCCCAAACGTCAAGAAATTGCTCGATGAAAAGAGATTTAGCTCCAACCATGAAATTGTTGATCAAACAAATGCATATTTTATGGACCTATTTTTTGGAAGGGTTACAAAAATTTAAGAAACGTTGGACTAAGTGTATTTAGCTTAAAGGAGATTATGTGAAAGATATTTTTTTGCAAAAAAAACTGTGTTTTATTCAAAAGTCATGGAGTTATTGATATGCCCTCGTAGCTGTGATTTTTTTTCGCTTAATAGAGAGAAACTTATAATTCCCAGATAAGCTTTGAATTAAGAGGTCATCCCATATAATAAGTAAAAGTGGCTTAAAGAGCCTAGCGAGGGTAGCCTAAAGTCTGTCCCGCACGACTTTCCTTTATCGTTTTAATTGGTTAATGCGAAGAACTACCACTTGTTTCTGCAGACACGACGTGTGCTCACCTCGAACGATACAGTGTGACGCACTTCATGATAAAGGGTATGAAAGTCTGTGGAATCTAAAAGGCAACGCCGTATAAACTTGTTTTAAATTTGATATTGTTAAGAATTAAACAGCTCATTTGATATTTGTTATTCTGGTTTTTTTGTTTTTGTTGATTTTTTGAATCGTACTCGTACTTAATTTTTCAATTTATTGTAATTTTAATTAAAGCTTCAGATTTTATTTTAACCCTAAAATCGAAAGCATTTTTAGTCGGCTGATCTAATCCCCTTCTTTGATACGAGCAGAACGCTACAAATGTTCTATAGGTTTTAGTATATTTATCTTTCAAGCTAGAAAAAAAATCGGGAAAAAGTTTAATTTTTAGAAGGGAGTCTTATACGTAAGCAATACATATTCCATAACGTCTGGGGAATGACGTATTTTACTGTCGATAATATTAAGGTATCAAAAACACTCTGTTAAAACAGTAGTAATTATTGTAAAGGCGCATTATGGGGGCAAAAACTAAAAAAAATAAAAACATGAAGTTTGGCCGTTCCAAAGCTTATACAACCTCCATTATGGATTAAGGTCCAATATAAATATTTTGTTAAGAGGTCGTGTTATTTTCATCAAGGTATTTCTGTCCATACCAACATCATATACACCAGCTGCAATTGCCGTATAAGTTCACGAGATAAAGCTATTTAAAGTACAAGTTTGTGTGGGCGGGTCACACCCCTTTGACCAATTTTAACATAACATAGTCTATAATAATCTAATCTATGCTAATTATTGATTTTATTCTGTTGAAATCTTATAACGACCGGTCCTAGCCATAAATACGATTTTTTGATGAGGGCGTGGCATCGCCCACTTTTCCACAGGTATATGTTTCTTTCCATACCAGCATCATATACTCCAGCTACAGTCATCATATTGGTATTAGTTCACGAGTTCAAGCCTTTCAAAGTTTAGGGTTGAATGGGCGTGGCCACACCCTTTTGTCTAATTTAATCATTACATCGTTAAAAATAATTTTAAAAAGTTCATTCTCTTAAATTTTGTAACGATTACTTTGTCAAATTTATGATCTTCTAAAGGGACACCGCCCTCTTTATATGTTCAAAATATTTTCGTCGTATCTCTCTAAGTTCATGAGATGTCGTTATTTTAGGCTCAAGGTTGTGTGTGTGGTGCCACGCACCCTTTTCGAATTCTCCCATAACATGGTCTAGAATAATTGCCTGTCAATGGTTTAATCTTGTTAAAATTTAATAATGTGATTTTTTAAATGGTAAGTGGCACCCCACACCTTTTCTCTGAAATGTGTTTCGATCCAAACCAATATTATATGTTCCAAATATTATCTTCATATCTCGAATAAAGTAGTTCATGAGATATTGCGTTTTAAAGTTCTGGATTGTTGATTGGAGTCGGTTACAGGTCCATTAAATAAACTGTGATTAGATCAAAATGGACATTTGTATGGAGTCAAAATCACTATATTTGTAGCACTTTCAGGTTTTTTTGTTTTTAGATGAACTCTGCCCCTAGCTTTCTCATCTGACAAACGAGCTTTGGCGAATCTATTTATTCTTATTGTTCTAGCGGCATATATTTTTCTCTGCTTTAACGTTTCAAACAATTGATACGATGTACAAGATAAATATTTTGATTTGTAAGAAAATTTTAACGTTTCTGGATGTCCATGTGTCCCCGAACATTAGGGGTTGGTTTTTGTGCCTCTAGGGCCCAATGACCAGGCCCTTTAATAAAAAGGAAAGATACCTACAACTCCCAAACAAAAGTTGATTAAAAAGTTAATTACATCATAGCAAAAATGTAAAATGGATTTTAGTCTAGCAAGGGGAACATTTTTTCCTTTTGCCCGATTTAGTCAATCTTCAATACCAACCCATCGCCGACTAAATGACATATATCTGGTAAGTTTGACTCTAGGTCTTTTTGTATGGACTGTATCGAGCTTTCAACAGACGAACATGGCTCCATATACTTTTATGGCGCAAAATACTATACGAGGGCTTTATATTTTTCTGGCCTGGCAACACTAAGTGTTGCCTGGCGCCATCTGACATTTCCATTAGAAAGTACTCAGAACGTTTAGACGTGCGACCATAATTTGTGTTGTTTACAGTGACTTGAAAAAATCTATTTGGCAACGACATGAAATTAACTCGTGAACATTTTCGTGCGATCATTTTTTACAACTTTCGCCGTGGATTATCACGACAAGAGTGCATCGATGAACTTAAATCTTTGTATGGCGATGAAGCACCATCCAATAGCACTGTGAAAAACTGGTTTAATGAATTCAATCGTGGCCGACGCTCGCTTAAAGACGAAGGTCGTGAAGGTCGTTGTGCCAGAGAACATAGATGCCGTGCGTGAACTGATAAAGCAAGATCGTCATGTGACATACTGTGAGATAGAGGCATCCTTGAGTTTTTCTTCCACCAGCGTACATTCGATATTGCATGAACACCTGGCCGTAAAAAAGGTTTGTTCTCGTTGATAATCGCTCAGGAAAAGGCTCTTGTCTATTGGTGCAAAGAAAATTTAAAAAAATACGTTTGCGGTGCTTCAAATGGCGTTTATAAGATCGTCACAGGTGACGAATTATGGATCTATGCGTATAAGCCCGAAATAAAACAGCAATCGACCGTGTGGGTCTTCAAAGACGAGCCAAATCCAACGAAAGTTGTTCGTGGAAGAAGCACTTCGAAGCAAATGTCCGCCTGTTTCTTCGGCAAAACTGGTCATGTGGCGACTGTTGCGCTTGAGCAAATCTGAGTGGTACACCATAATTTGTTAGCCTGAAGTCTTCGGAGAAATTCGAAAAACGAAGACGAATCATTGTGCACCATGACAATGCGAGCTCTTACACATCGGCTCAAACCAGCGCCTTTTTGACCCGCATGCAAAAGTGTATAAATCATGCTGGAGATTACTTTGAAAAAAATAAAACCATTTTTGATAATAAATATTCGCATTTTCATTATGAGGCCAGAAATATATATAGCAACCCTCGTATATGTAAACAAATTTAAATTTGAATCGGCTGATAACTTTATCATTTAATAATGGAACACCATCCCATGCGTTTTCGCTTCGCCCAGGAGATGAAGAATTTTAGCGAAAATTGCCGCATATGAGAATCAGATAACTCACGCGTGCATATTGTCACTGTTTGGTGTGGATTGCCGCCTTTACCGTCAACGGTGAGCGTTACCGCGCCAAGCTCAACGAATTTTTGTTTCCAAAAATTAAAGAGAACGACGTGGAGCGTTGAAACATAAAATCAAATTTGACATTGAAGAGATTCGACCCGAAACAATTGGGTTGATCTGATGAGATACTGCCGAGCCAGCAGTGGTAGTCATATGAATAATATTGTGTTCCATTATAATTATTTAATGACAAAGTTCAAGTTTTCCAAAAAAACAGATATTTGAAAAAAAATGTTGCTACTTTTTTACAGCCGATTCAATTTTATATTTTAAATGGCCCACCCTGTACCTTATATGATCACAGATAGGAATATTATAACAAGTGTACTTATACACATTAAGTTTGGGCCAAGTCGACGGTTATTCATCATAAATTACTGCTAAGTACGACAATTTCTTGAATGCCCACTAATCCATCATTGTTTTTTTTTTCATACCAACATCGTATGGGAATATACCAACTGCTATAGCTTTGACGGTATTAGTTCACGAGATATGGCCGTTAAAATTTCAAAGTTGGATGCCTTCTTTTCACCAGGGTGTGTTTCGGCCCATGCTAATATCACATGCTGTAAATCCTTAGTAGGGACATAAATACTGTTAAAACATTGAACACACCCATTTCAATAGTAGAACTGAACATACCCCGTTAATGTCATATGGGTTTTGAAAGCTAACCTCAATAGCGTTAGTCTGTAACGGGATTTTAAAATTGTTTCAACTTTCATCACGGAGTGGTCAGATAATGAGAACCGTATCGCTGTAAAAGAGCTTTTCAAGTGAGAACTAAAAAAACCGATATTTTCAAAACGCTCCGGCCACCAGGGATTAGCCGCATGTTCGTCTACCGATGCATAACACTGTTTGATGAGACTGGAGATGTAGAAGACCGCCATCGGTCGGGCCGCCCGCGCTCCGTTCGAACACCGCATGTCATCAAAGCCTCTAAATCAAGAATTCACAGAAATCCGCTCCGAAAACAGAAAATCATGGCCCGTGAGATGAATATCACGCAAAAGTCCATGAGTCGAATCATTAAAAAAGACTTGGGACTTGGGGCTTTCATACGACGTACCGGACATTTATTGACTGCAGCTTTAAAATAAAATAGAATTGAAAAATGCAAACGTCTTTTGGTGAAGCAAGCTGATAACTTGCACAGAAAAATTTTGTTTACCGATGAAAAAAATTTTACCGTTCAGGAAAAATTTTACAAGCAAAATGGGTCATTTAATTAAGCATCTGAACTGATCCCAAGGGTCATCACCCAGCTTCAGTCATGGTTTAGTGGGGTGTCTCTTACGATGGGGCCACTGACCTGCATTTCTGCGAACAAGGAGTCAAAACATCGGCCAAAGTTTACCAAGAAAGCGCTTTGGAAGCTGCTGTGAAGCCTCTTAACAATTCCCTGTTCCAAAACCAGCCATGGACTTTCCAGCAGGATTCTGCGCCGCACCAGGCCTGGCTTCGAAACAATTTGCCAGCGTTCATTTCCTATGAAGAATGGCTCTCAGGCAGTCCAGTTTTAAACCCATTGGATTACAAATTGTGGGCGGTTTTAGAGGACAAGGTTTGTCACAAAAGATACCCCAACATTGGATCTCTTAAGACTGCTTTGGTTCGGGCTGTGGCCAATTTTCCAATGGACGAGGTTCGTGCAGCTATTGACGATTGGCCAGTGCCAGGCGTGTGTAAAGGCAAAAGGCGGACATTTCGAATAAGTAGATTCTTTTTGGATACAATATACATCAATAAATATATTAAAAATATTTGGGCCAAAAACATTCAGCACTTTTTATTTAACAGCATAAAACGTGTGTAACAGTATTTATGTCCCTACTAAGTAGCATCGTCATATCTCTTCACGAAGGAAAGACTATGTTTGCATGCAAAAATATTATGCAGGAAACATATACATAATTAGAGCATGCTTTAAGTCTACTGACGCTACAAGAAAGATGTATGTGATTTTTTTACCAAATTCAACACTTCTATTATATATTGTCAATACTTTTGCCCGCCAGTGTATTCATTGCACCATATGAGCTCATACATAGGGGGCATATCCCAACGATACAAGTTGATGTCAATTCTTTTCTGAGGAAAACTGATAACATTTACAAACCGACAGACATCGGGCAAGCTATAGCGTCTTTCAAACTCAATATCGTCAAACAAACAAAAACCAACAAATTCACAAATGCAGGCAATGTTTATTCATACTCACACACACACACACATACCAACAGCCATTCAAAATCGTATCTAAAGCTTTGGTGCCTTCAAGATTCATTCGCTGAATTCAGTTGGAGTTTTACAGCGAATCGACGCAGTTCGGTACTGAAATCGTGTTAAACACAAATCGGAACGAAACAAATTAAACGTTAAAAATCACTAAAGTTGCGCTTGATTTAAAATCGAAAAACTCCTACTATTTAAAGCAACATTACAAGCTGCTGATTGCGTGTAATTACAAAAAAAAAAGAAAATACTTGCAACATTTTGTTGTTCGTTGCAAAGTGCGTGTTAATGAGGAAAGGCAAAAACTTGTACTTCATGTTGCACTGGCGTTGTCGCAGTCGCGGCCTTGTTGTTGTCCTTGTCTAATCTATGTTTGTGGCACAAATGAAATTGAAACGGTTGTAAAAAAGTTTTGAAAATATGTCATAAAAATCGAAAATATTTCCGCATTGCGTTTTTCTGCCATATTATGTAGGACCGAACGTATGTTTGTGTGGTGGCATGATGAAAATTAAAAAAATTGTAGAAACGACTTTACATTCGACCGAGCCAAACTTATAAAACTATACAACACAAACTAAACTATACAACACAGATTCACTTTTGAATTGGGAAAACAATAATTATCCTATATATGGCACAGGTGTCCGAGTCCTAATCTTATTGAAATCTTGGAAGAAACATGTGTCTATTCGTAGTAAAATTTATTTCATTTTAAGTGTCAAGTATCCTTATTTACCACTGGTCGCTTAGTTTGACTGCAGATGCAGGTTTTGGACCCATTAGGTCCATGATTTCGAGCCCTAATCTTAAAGATACATTTTTGAGTTTGGAAACAAATTTGTATAGTATCTATATTTTTTATTGGTCGATCGTTTTAATAACTTTTATGCTTTCTCATGACAAAGACTTTAATCTCTTACTGGTAAATTCGCTGGCTCTTAAGAGGGGAAAGACCCCTGCTAACGATTTTTCAAAAGGTTCATACCCGAATTTGGAGCTGGCTTTACCCCTTGACGTCACTTACGAGGGAAAACAACCCAGCTAACCATTTTTATGTTTTTTTTAATTGACAAACACTCAGGGATTTTCCCCTATACATGCAATGCATTGCGTTGGTGGTTGGAAAGTAAGGGAGCGAAGGGGGAAAGAGGGACTAATGTTTAATGATATTTGCCTTGACTTTCTGGATGTCGTAATTGGTGGGATATACATTTGCCGGAAGTCGATTCCACAAACGGACAGTACGGGTGAAAACCGAATTCGATCTGTTGTGTATAGTGCGGTCAACCGGCCAATCAATAACAAATGGGTGTGAATTCCTAAATCGTGTATCCCTACCACACATCCTCAGGAATAAGACCAAGAATGTCCAAAGAACACAGTAACAATAGAACAGTCACACATAACCCACATTCCCACGATGCTCCAGGGAGACAATTGAGTTGAATACCCTACTTTTACCTATCAGCACCATTGATCTACTTTGAACACGATAAATTAGCTCCAAGGATGATTTTGAAGCACCTGCCTATACAAAGTATAAATCCCATCTTTGGCACGATGTAGGGTGTATAGATATCTGAAAGATCAGAAGGAGTGAAATATTTCTGGCACCGCTTTAGGAAGCCTTTACACTTGAGTCCTTCTTTCGAAACTTCGAATACATACCTCGCCCAAGGAGCGGCACATTGAATTTTCATGCCCAGAACATCAAAATCATCCGATTATTCGATATCCATACCATCTATAGATAATGACGACACTGTTAGGTCAATGCATCGCCTGGGAGACAACAAGCAGCACCGTGTCTTATGCTCATTAAAATCTACTCTATTCACTCGACCCCATTTGGAAATGGCCAGTAAATACCGGCCAAGTGTCTCATCCATAATTCGCCTTTTGTCTTCAATATCTTGAAGACTAGGCCTATGATTAACATAGGTTGCTCTCATCCGCGAAAGACAAGATTGGATTCACGGTCTGACCCAAAAAATCGTCAATGAAAAAAAGGAATAAAGAGGGAGAAAACACGGAGCCGGCGATCAGCCTATGATTGTTGGATAAGAACTCATTTACGACAACTCGTATAGTGCGATCTATAAGAAAGCCCGATATAAATCTAGCAAATGGTTTACCGACACCAAATGCGATCAGCTGTGATATGACTGCACCGTGCCAGACACTATCAAAGGCCTTGAAGTTATCCAAAGATACGATCTTACTCTCTCCAAAATGGTGTATAGACCGACTCTAACACTCCGATAAGAAAGCCATAAGATCTCCCGAAGAGCGATTTATGCGGAAGCCATATTGTCGATCGCAGGGTAGGCCATTTAAAATTTGATTCGGATAAATAAATGAACTGATATTGTTTCAAATTTCTGGTTTCATTGAAAAGGTTGAACTTTCTCATTTAATAATGGAGCACTATATCAATTATATGACTATCACAACTGGCTCAGTAGTACCTTATCCGATCAACCCAAATTTTTAGTACATTTTCGATTGTTTTGGGTCGAAATTCTTAAATTTCAACTTCAATTTAAATGTCTCAGCGCTTCAATTGTCTCTGGATGCTTTGCGTAACATTAATCCTTAATGGCTTCCCACAGAAAATAGTCCAAAGGGCTCAAATCACAGCTCCGAGGCGGCCAATTGTTATCAAAATTTCGGCTGATTATTCGATTTTTTAAAAATGTGCGTTAAATATCGATAGTTGTATTGGCTGAGTGATATGTGGCTCCGTCTTGTTGAAACCAAATATCGTCCATGTCATTCTCTTGAAGTGTTGGAAACAAAAATTCGTTGAGCATGGCGAGGTAACACTCACTGTTGACAGAAACGGCGGCTCTTTCTCATTTTCAAAGAAAAATGGCCCAATGATGCCGCCCGCACCAAACAGTGACTTGTTGTGGTTGCATTGGCTTCTCAATAGTCACGTGTGGGTTTTCTGAACCCCATATGCGGCAATTTTGCTTATTGACATAGCCACCGAGATGAAAATGAGTTTTATCTGAAATCAAAAATTTTCGGTAAAATTCTTCATCTCCTGCCAAACAATCATCAGCCATTGTGCGAAGCGGAAATGCATCGAATGGCCATGAGGCTTCAGTTATTGGATCTATTCATACCCTTCTTCTCACAGAATTGCGAGAAATGTTCACTTCCTGAGAACAATGGCAAGATGATGTTAATGGATGCTCTTGGACAGCCACAGCAGCAATGTCTTTGATTGAACGTACTGGACGATAGCGTTCTCGGGTAGGTTTGTTCAAAAACGATCCATATTCATGAACTTGACGCAAAATTCCTACCAGTTAGTTTTTCAGACTCACTTCATTTGAAATAAGTTTTTAATATTTCCCAATTTTGCTCGAGCGTATACGTCATATTTTCCAAATGTCAAACATAAACCTGAAAATAAATATTAATGCTATTCTACACGCAGAGAAAAAACATGGTTACTACATTGTCACGGCAATAATAATATGTTCACCGCAATAAAAGATGTTCGTCGCAACCATAGCATTGTTAACTGAATTTATTTTTGACAATATTAATATTGTTGAAAAGTAACAATAGTATTTTTGCCAAATTTAAAAGTGAAAATATGGCTATAGCAACAATATAAATATGGTTGGTGCGACAAAAGTATTGTGTTTTGCGTTTTATGTTAACAATAAAATGATTACGGCAATCATACTGTATGATTGTATTGTTTTTTCATTTTAATATGCTTTTAAGAACAAATGTTATTGGTACGGATCTAATGCAATAATAGTACTTTTTTATCGAAATTAAATTTTGTTAAACAAGCTGCTTTGGCTTTGTTTAACTGAAATATTTTTAATTAAAACGCTTACGTCTATTTAAACTTATTTTTTCTACCGTGAAATAAATCACCCCTTTTATTTTGAATTTTATGTATTGTTAAATAATTTTCATAATTCAAATCTATTGTTGCCAACTTAAACTAATTCTAATAAAAAATATTGGGGATTAATTCTATTGTCGACAACTTAAACAAATTCTAATAAATTATATTGGTGATCATAGTATAATTGTGTGTGATCATACTATGGATCATAACATGGTTGCATTTGAATCATACTATGGTTGTGAGGATCATACGTGCAAATGGACGACAAAAACTTAAGTTGACAAAAGCTTTAGTAACAAACCTTAAATTTTTTATATGTAAAATGTAGTTATCAATGTTTTTTTGTTAGTGTTGTTTTTTGTTCCCAGATACCTAGAAGATGGTTAACGAGTTAGTCGAAATATCGGGAATCAAATAAATATTAAAATATTAATATCAAGTGTTTTATTTAGTGACTCTAAGTCGAACGATCAAAAACACATTATAAAAGAGAAAACTTTGAAACACGCACCTAAGTAACTACTCGTATAACTATCAAAGAAATTAAAATAACTGGGATTAGAAAATTAAAAATTTCTTGAATATATAATAAAAAATATTATTATCCCATTATCTTGGTAACAATTAAAATTAAAACTGAACCAATTATCTGAGGTTTAAAGTCAACAAAAAGAACAATTACCAACGAGTTAAGTTTAGCTAGACGGAATCTAATACTCGTACACCCTCCGCTGTGTATTCGTTATTAAAATAGCAATTATCATAATTATAGTGCCGAAAGCATCTGATTTTAATCTGGAGAATCGAAGTTACTTTTTTTTTTGAAAAATCTTACCAATAATTCTATATTAGGACTCTTTACTAAATTTGCTTTGATATATGTAATTGAATACTGATTTCCTATTAATCGCTTGTTTTGATCATACGGGACATTTATTGGACACCTTGTGTTTATGTGCCTCAACCTCAGCCATTTCTTCAAAAAAATACTTATTTGGTTTTCTGGCTCATTTTTGCCATACGATCTGTTTTTGGGATCCTAAGGTCCACAAGCCCGAGCCCAAATACTACACACAGCGAAAAAATCAGTTGAAAATCGGTAGAACTACAAAAATTCGGTTGTATAAACCGAATTTATGTTGCAATAACCAACATTCCATAGTATTGATGGTATCATGGTTCGATATATCATATGATGGTTGCGACAACCATATTACGGTATTTAGATATTTACAGCCAACAACACAGTTATACACACTGAATTCATTTTAACTATTGGTTGCAACAACTGGTGGTTATGGTACCAATAATTGGTACCTTTGGTACCAATAATTGGTGGTGACAACAGATTAGTTCTTTGTTGTGGCCAAATCCGGTTTAGTTGGCTGTTGTAACGTAATATTAGCTATTCCAACATCAGCATATGAAACCTATAATATTTAATCGGTTTTAGTCACAACAAAAAATTTGTTTACGAATAAAACATATTTCGAAATCCCCAAAAAATGTATATAAGCAAAAAAATGTCAGGCAGTTTATATTTCTTGAGTTAAATAAAAAATAAATCCGGAATATAAAAACAGGCTAAACTGTTATTTAGAGACATTACTCGGACTTGACCCGAATTTTCGCATAGATACCCAACCTTATTAATCAAAACAACAACCATTTTTTTGGATTTCTTCCCTAGTTACGGCCAACTAAAATTTGACAATAAATATTATAATTTATCTCTGTTAATTCTTTCCGATTGGGGCATCATTGAAATGCTTATCAGAACATTTATCCAAAGACGTATTTATTGTAATGATCAGTTTACTCATTTTAAGGTGGTAAAATATTAAATTTTTTCAAAAAGTACTTATAACCAACAAGCTATAACAACCAATACGTATACAATGTCAGTTCCAATAATCATCTTAGTCTGTTAGGATTGCCGATAATTGTTTTCTTCAACTGAAGGTGTCAGTTCTCTCAATTGAAAATTGCTGTCTTCCCAATCAACATTTGGTTGTACCGATGGAATACATAGACAGTTGGTGCAAGCACCAATATTCGGTTGGCAATAAATTCGGTTGTGGCATCAAATCTGTACTCTGTGTGTAGGCATGCATTTATGGAATTGCAATTTGATAAACTTTGAAAGGCCGTACATGACGACCATATTCATGAGTAAATATTTAAAACGACCGTAGGGACCGGGCTTTGGACCACAAGAGTCGAAATGCCCCTTTTTTAGATATTAAGTGCGTCTTAACTATCAATCGCCCATTAGCAATATTTTGTCCACAAAGAATTATGATTTGTCGATCAAATACTCAAAAAGTGATGTTTTTCAGAAGTACTTTTAGTCCCTTAAAGGAAAACGTTCCCTCCTCTGGGCCGATTTTGTCAATCTATAAATCAAAACAGCATACGACTATAAGAACATCTTCAGGGATCTTGCTTATTTTTTTGCTTGCTATCTTGCTGACAAAGCTAACAGACATGGCTAGCTCGAACTAGAATTTAACGATGATAAAAAATATATATAAACTTTAAAGGGTTTTCGTCAATATCCCCAGGTGTTGCAAACGGAATGAAAAATTTAGTATTCACATAAGTTAACAAAATTCTTTCATAGTCTACTGAAGTAAAACATAAATTGATCTATATTAGGGTGGAACGATTCGATTCTCCCATTCGCATTTCTAATTTCACACGCTCATTGTTATATTGTATTGTATCTATTCGCTATGTCTATTCGTCTGTATTGTATGCCACCTTGGAAAGGTTATATTTTAAAATATTTTTTTTATTACCTACTAAAATGCCTTTAAAATAAAAGTTGAGAAAAAGTCAAAAAAATTAAATTTGGCCGCCTTGAAAATGATTTTTTTGATATTTTGTAATGTTTTCCTCACGCCAAAAGCTATCGAAATGTCGATGGCACAATATCGATTCCTAAATCGAACTACGTTAATCTATACACTTTGGTTTCGTTTTTCATATCCGGGTTTTAAACGATAATAACTAAAATTCCATTTTATAAATGGAAGATTATCGGTTAGTCGTCTCAGACAATGATTTTTAGTCAACCGCTAAAAAAGCTACATTATATTTCTACTTGAATTTTTCAAACAAATACACAAAATCAATACATTCGAACAGTGTAATTTAGAGTCGATCGATATTTTACGCAACAGAAATTAAATATTATATACTGGATACAAATAAGTGAAGTCGTGGATGTGTAATGAATATAAGGGTGGGCCATTTAAAATATGAATCGGCTGTAAACAAAAACGTACTGATAATTTTTTTAAATATCTGGTTTTATTGCAAAGTTTAAACTTTGTCATTTAATAATGGAACACTATCCGATGCGTTTTCGCTTAGTCCAATAGAATGATGATTGTTTGGCAGGAGATGAAGAATTTTACCGACAAATCGTGTTTGAGCTCATTTTCATCTCTGTGGCTATGTCAATAAGCAAAATTGCCACATATGGGGTTCGGAGAACCCACACGCAGAAAAAAAGTATGGTTGGGGTGACAATATTCGAAGAGGATCATACTATTGTTGGGTATATGGTTGTGACACAACAATATTATGATGCTCACAAGAATAGTATGATTCACACATAACCATACTATGATCCCCACAACCATAGTATTATTCACACTTAACCATACTATGATCTCAACAACCATACTATGATCCTTACAACAATAGTATGATTCACACTCTACCATACTATTATCTCCACAACCATATTATGATCCTCACAACCATAGTATATTTCTCATACAACCGTAGTATGATCCTCACAACCATAGTATGGTTCTCATACAACCATACTATGATCCCCACAACCATAGTATGATTCACACTCAACCATACTATGATCCCTTAAATTATTTATTAGGATTGGTTATTGTTGTTATTCAAAAATAGAGATTTTTATTGAGTATGTTATTTTAAATTGCCTTACTATTAGTTCATAGCCAGATTTGATGCCATGTTTTTATTAAACATTTCATTCAACAAACAAAAAAATATATTCCAACGGTCAAAAATACTTTTAGTTGCCAGCAGGGGTGAATGCGACTTCACCATCCGTAGACACTAAGTAACGAATGTTATTTTATTTTACCATGATCAATGGCTATATACTTAAGTGCAGGCAGATTTTAAATAAACGAGAACCAGTCGGTATTAGAGTATTTCACCGAACGAAGAAACACAATAAAAAAACCCTCGAACAACCTTCCGATTGTTGTTGTTTTTTTAATGGACAGGAACCATTCACTGTATCGTGTGTATGTTTTATGGAATATCAAAAAAACATACGCACATACACACATACACGCATGACCTATAAAACCTTTTTTGTTATGTTCATAGTAGCAACCATACTGTATGATTGTCGTAATCAAATTATTGTTAACGTAAATTTTAAATAACAATACTTTTTTGCACCAACCATGTTTATATGGTTGCTACAACCATATTTATAAATTTGGCAATAATACTATTGTTACATTTCAACAATAGCAATATTGTCGCAATCATACTATTGTCAAAATGAAATTCAAAAAACAATACTATGGTTGCGACGAACATGCTTTTATTGTAGAGAACATGTTATTGTTGCGGTGACCATAGTGTAACCATATATTTTCTCTGCGTGCACACGTGACTATTGAGAAGCCAATGCATCCGCAACGAGTAACTGTTTAGTGTGGATTATGAGCTGGTGGAATCATTCGTCCATTTTTCTTCCAAAATAAGCAAGGAACCGCCGTTGTCGTCAGCGGTGAGCGTTAGTTTAAAAAAATTTAAGAGAAGAACTTGGACGACATTTGTTTTCAGCAAGACGGGGGCCGAAACAATCGAAAATGTAATGATAAATTGGCGTAATCGGATGAGGTACTTCCGAACCAGCTGCTATAGTCATACGAATGATTTGTGTTCAATTATAAAATGACAAAGTTCAACCTTTCCGATAAAACCAGAAATTTGATCAGTACTTTTTTTTCTTACAGCCGATGCAAATTTAAAATTTTAAATCGTCTACCCTTTATATTAAAAAATCTTAATTTGTAATACAGAAAAAAAACTTAAAGCCCTAGCAAAGAAAGAAGAACTGGAAAATATGCGCTTCTGAATAACCCGCCTTGGCTAAATAGGTATTAACAGCACCGAAAAGCGCTGCAAGCCCCAAAATGCCAACATTAGCCCCAATATCCAATACAAAAATGCAAATATTTATTGTTATGAAATCCAAAAAGGGTAAAATTTCAATTTCCTCAACATTATCAAATCTGAAAGCTGTGTACTATAAAATTCGTATACTCATAAAGCATATACATCGCATCATCATATGAGTCGTTCAGTGGATAAAGGGAATGAGTCCATTTTTGGCGTTTTTGAGATTTAGCGTGGATACACTTCCTTTCATGACTAACAATGTATGGTAAAAATTTTGTTTTCAAATTTCAACGGAAACCCCCTTTTAAAGACAAAACATTTTTTTGTACGAAACACAAAATTTTTATTTTCAGTGGAAAAAGGGAATAAGTCCACGCTTGCATTTATATTGCATTAATCACTTGTTAACTTTGCTTTTAATCACTCTTATTTTTTTCTATTTCTTGCTTCTCTTCGAGCTTTCGCTACCTGCCAATTTTTTGTGTTCTTTAAATTGTTGTTGTACTTAGTTTATTGCTGCATGAGAGCAGCAATCGGAGGCGTAACTGTAATCCAACTTTATGCTTTATTACATATGAATTCGACCATTGATCGCTGTTATGATTTCGTTGTGGTTAGAAGAGTTTCTAATTTAGTAAGTGCAGTGAGTGAGTAACCTTCGTCGTAAGTTACAACCTTCCTGCTAAAAAAAATTTGAAAAAGATTTCGTAAAAATATTTTAATTATTTGACCTGCGCATATTAAGTAAGTAAAGTTGAAGAGTATTTTTTTAAATATTATAAATATTAAAGTTTACTATTTATAGCTAAATAGTGCCAAGAATGGACGACAACAACAACAATGAGGTCAATGTCGAAAGTGGTGATTCCGATTTTTCATCAGTTGGCTTTCAACGTGTCTCAAAAAGGCGAGTGAGAAGAATTATATCCTCGGATTCATCGTCGAATAATGATGATGAACTGACAACGATCTCAGTTGGGCAAAAGCGACGACGAAATAGTATTGAATGGCGAAAAAATGTAAGAAAGTTTCGTCGAATCAAAGGTTTGAAATACACAAATAGCTCAGGCTCTATTGTATCAGCAAAAACATTTGCGGATGTAGTTTGTCGATGCAAACGTAACTGTAATTCCAAAATTACAGTTGGCCAAAGAAAAGCGGCGTTTACATCCTTTTTTAACTTAAACTCCCATACACAACAAAATATTTTTATTAGAGGTTGCGTTGCGTCGAAAATAGTTGAAAGACGGCGTCCAAGAAATGATAATGCAAAGCCGAGAAATCATACTTTTTCGTATTCTTTTCGAATACCAGACCAAGGCGACATTACTGTATTTTTTGGACACATACCACATAAGCAACAAACGACTTTTTAATTGCAGTCAAAAAAATCAGGTTTCGGAATTAATAGACCAGCGGGGAAAACACATTCGAACTAATAAAATTAATGACACACCCATCATTAATCATATAAACTCATTTCCGGCTTATACTAGCCATTACAGCAGATCGCATAATCCGCAGCGCAAGTATGATTTATTTAAAAAGAAGAAATTTTTTTAGTTATTTTTTGTTTTAAAAAGAAGAAATGTTTTATGTTATTTTTTCTTTTAAAAAGATGAAATTTTTTGTTATTTTTTTAAGTTCATTAAAAATAAAACTGTGCGAATGCACTAACTAAAAAACAAATTATCTGCAGCCTTTTTTTTTGCAAAATTATAAAAAATGTACTCTTTCCAAAATATACTAATTCAATTAAAACACTACGCGAGGTAAGCCAATATTTAGATGGATATGTTTTCTTTTTATTTCCGAACGAATGTCCGAAAGTCAAAACATCATTAAGTCGCGTTTTTACGCTATCGATTTCAATAACAAAAAATTTGGTGGACTTATTCCCTTTTTCCACTGAAACTCTTAACAATAAAAACGTATTTGTATCATATTAACAGGTTCTGTGAACACATACACTAACATACTAACATTATATATTCACAAATTGTAAAAGAAGCCCTAATAATTAATTTTGCAATTTAAGTTTTGAGTTTTGTTGAAACAACTAGTTTTAAAGTCAACGTCAACTGTTCTGTCGTTTTTCTCCATTTCAAATTTTTGGACTCATTCCCTTTATCCACTGAACGACTCATATACACGCAGAAAAAAGTATGGTTGGGGTGACAATATTCAAAGAGTATCATACTATTGTTGGGTATATGGCTGTGACACAACAATGTTATTATCCTCACAACAATATTATGATTCACACATAACCATACTATGATCCCCACAACCATAGTATGATTCACACTTAACCATACTATGGTCATCACAGCCATACTATGATCCTCACAACAATAGTATGATTCACACTCAACCATACTATTATCTTCACAACCATACTATGATCCACACAACCATAGTATGATTCACACCCAACCATACTATGATCCCCACAACCACAGTATGATTCACACTCAACCTTACTATGATCCCCAAAATTATTCATTAGGATTGGGTAATGTTGTTATTCTAAAATAGAGATTTTTTATCAATTTTTATCATTACAATAAATTAATAGTCAGAATAACGGCCATGTTTTTATTGAACATTTCATTCCAGAAACAAAAATATATATGTATGTCAAAGGCAGTCGAAAATACTTTTAGTTCCCAGCAGGGGTAAATGCTACATCACCATCCGTAGACCCCAAAAAAACAAATGTGATTAAACCACGATGAATGGCTATATACTGAAGTGCAGGCAGATTTTAAATAAACGAGAACCAGTCGGTAGTAAAGTATTTCACCGAACAAAGTAAACACAATAAATACCCTCGAACTATCTTCCGATTGTTGTTCTTTTTTTACTGGACAACAACCATTCACTGTATCGTGTATATGTGTTTTTTTTTATATCATAAAAACATATGCACACACATACATGTATGCTCTATAAAACCTGTTTTGTTATGTTCTTAGTAATATTGTTAACGTAAATTTTAAACAGCAAAAAAACAGCAACCATGTTTATATGGCTGCTACAACCATATTTTCATTTCTTAATTTGGTAATAATACTATTGTTACATTTTAACAATAGTAATATTGTCGCAATCATACTGTTGTCAAAATGAAATTCAAAATACAATACTATGGTTGCGACGAACATTCTTTTATTGTAGAGAACATATTATTGTTGCAGTGACTATAGTGTAACCATACCTTTTCTCTGCGTGCATAAGTATACCAAGTCATATCGGTTTTATTTCACAGGTGGCGTTTCGCCCTTTTGTCCAACCTTAACTAACAAAGTCGGTAACAATTTGCTCGTCATTGATTTCACTCATTTAACATTTTAAAACGGTCGGTCCATTACATTGGCCTTTAACAATTTATGACGATCGGTTCATTGCATTGACCTTTAATGCGATTTTTTGAAGGAATTTTGCAGCGTCCACTTTTTCAAAAGATGTGTTTCGATCCATGCCATTATACACGTTTTAAATATCATCGTCACATTTCTAAAAGTTCATGAGATATTGTCATTCTATGTTCGGGGCCAGTGGTCCGTAGGCCCCCGAAAACTTGGGCCTGGCAAAGATAGAACCTCCAACATACTGATATCATACCTTCAACATACTGATCAATGGTGGAGAGTACAAAAACTTCGGTTCGATTGAACTTGTGAATTGATCAATAGCTGTACTCTACCCCACACTGTTGCATAGGGCGTAACAAAAGTATTATAATTACTCGTATGTCTGTTACACCTTCAAGTAAGGAAGATAGGTTTGCACGACGATATTACGTATTTACGGCCAATTTATTTACTGTCAAATGTTGGTAAGCTTTCTGATAAAAGGGTTCCCTGTTTTAATTTCAAAACGACATCATTACAAATTTAAGGATGTAGAAAAAGGCTTTAACTGCGCATTCTATTTAATTTATTTAAATTGATCAAAATAGGTTTTGACCAGAGTTTTATAAAGCCATATAAAAGTTTTTTCACTAGCTGTTTTTTTAAGTACATATTGAAACTGGTTCTTATATGCTGATGATTCCTTGCTACACGCCCATAACGGAACCCCAACACTTGCACTTGGCAAAGTTTTCCTTTACCTTTTATAGGTGATGATGACTGGGAGATATAAACTAATGCTCAGAAATGTTTCAGGCAAATGTAGGAGATTCGTTGTTCCCGAAAGCAAACTGTTGAGACTTTTCCTAGACGGCGAAGAAATTCCGTTGAAAGGCAACATTAATTATCTCGGCATTTAATTTAAACTTTTTAAAATTTTACCCACATGCCAGGCGGGCATTAAAAAAGCTTCCATATCGTCCTCAAAAAAGGGAAATATTAGAAAGAAAGGTTTTAGATTACTGCGCTGGAAAAAAACTTGAAACTCGCACCTAACAGTATTCGTATCGATTTATTTACAACGGATCAGACATAGTACCAATCGGAATGTTCGCTTACGACCCAATCGCTAGATTTATAATAAGGACTAGTTCCATGAGATAATTTCAGAGATCTACTATCTCCAAGGAAGTAGCGACTGATAAAATATAAACGACCAATCCCCAATTGAACTTCTGAATATGGATTAAAGTTTTGTCCGCGGGTTTTTTTCGTTTCCCGGTAAATCGGGAGGAAAATGGAAATTTCCCGTGATCCCGGCAGGAAAAAATGAAATTTTAATGTCCTAAACGCCAAACGAACTTTTGTTAGAAAAAGTAAAGAATACTCCTACTAACCATGAATCAATTGAATGTGCATATTTTGGGATTCTCAAGGTTTTCAGTACCATAAACAATTCCCGAAATTTTCGGCCATCAGCCAAAATATAAAAAATAAAGCTTAAACAATGTTAAAGGTATCCAGCATATATTGCACATACGTAGCGACTTAAGAGCGAATAACAACATAAACCTGTAGATTTTAAAAAGTAAATAGTTTCTTATTCTTCAGTTAGGGAAAATACGACATTTCGATGAATCTCGCATAACACAATAGTACCGGAACCAATTTAGCCTACTTTCAATTTCAACAATTCACTGTAAACAAACGTTTTTGCTAAATTGCATCCATTTAGCGGATCAATGAAGAAATATATTTGTTTACAACAATATTTTACATATCGTAATTATTATATTATTTCTTCCACTCAACTCACGCAGGTAGAACTCTATAATCATTTAAACAAACGCAAATGCTGGTAATGGTAATTATGCACTCAGACTAAAATCGGGCTTATTACGAATCTTAATATGTGACAGCGCTTAAAGAATTGGACCTAAGGGTAAAAAAATCAATTTTCACTTTTTTTTGTTGTGGACAACATCTGAGCATCGAATGAGACCGATCCCATGCCCCAGAGATATGCGCGTTTTATGAAAGTGATGGTACACCAAATTTACACGTATTTAAATCTTTAAAATGGCTCTCCTGAACAAAACTGGTTGTTACCCTTAGGTCCCTTTCTATTTTGCGAGTCACATATGGATTTATTTTGATCATTTGGCTGACCTTGGGATCGGACTGATGGCAAAAAAACGAACCATTTATATTCATTGTGGAGGGTTTAAAGCATTCGACCGGACAGAACTGCACAACGTTTCTACTTGTTTTTTAATTGATTTCGTATAAAACAAAATCATCTGGCCTGAATGATACATAGCCAAGATTATCATTTCTAATGTTAGGCTAAGTTAACATTAGACTCCTTAAGCCGACGGCTGTTTGCATTAGAAATTATTATCGCTAGCAGTTTGCTAGCGTGCTGGCTACATTACCTCAATTTTAATTGTGTGATAATCGAGATAAAATGTCTCAAGTAAACATAGCCTTCCTTATCGGTGCAGCTGGTCACCCTGCTTTATTTTAATTTTGTGTGTGTTTCAGATATTATTCAATGTTCATGCCACCACAAGCATTGCCGCATATGTCCACTTGCCACAAACCCCACCGAAAGCACCACCACCAACAACAACAACAGCACATTTGCTGCAAATAAAAGTGCAAGTTTTTTGGTATTTTCTTTTCATGCAACTTGTTTTGCTGGGGCATTACTCTACCCGCAAAACGTACGTATCTATTATTTTTGTGGTTACGTCTATCGTTCCATTTCGTTGTAAAGGAAAGTAGGAAAGTGTGCACCGGTTTTTGTGCCAGTGTCTCAGTTGTTCGTGTTTCTCTAGCGGAAGCGCTTGTGTATGGAAGGAAGCAGTACAAGTTCAAAAAATATATATAAAAATAAAAAAACAGCACATTTCAATAAATAAATATTTTACAAATAAAGTTGGAACAGAGTAAAAGCAGCCGAAAAACAGAAGCTATGATTGAACAAGACGCTATGTCGCCGTAAGTATCAAATTATAATTATTCAACATAAAAATATAAATTAAACTAAGTAAATATTTGTAATCAATTCAATTAATCTTCGATTGTGAACAGTGCAATTTCGTGTGTATCTGTCAAATATGCATAAGGAGTTTGAGGCTACGCTAAGCTTAATGGACCGTTAAACATACGTATATTTATTTTGTGGTTAAAATCATTGTTTTGGTCAGTAAATAAAAGTTCACTCAGAAAAAAAATAGTTCAAAATAAGTAAAAATCAAGATACTCGTAGTAGCGATGTTTTTGGTTATGCCTCGATAACTGATAGTGGGTAGCAAAACCACAAAAGTTAAGTCATTTGTTAATGAAAAGTGTCCATTTCGAGCAAGTCATTAAGTAAAATAATTTGTTGTAGATGTTTTAGTTCTTAGTCTGAATAGAGGGTTATACTCAAGTTATCCAGACTAAATGGCTGAAAAAAAAATTATTTTACTACTTTTTGGAGACATGTACTTTTGGATAATTCCTTACGGCACGAACAAATTGGCAATTTTTGTTAACAACCCTACGGGAAATGCAGAGTCAATAACCTCGAATGTACCGAATCGAGAATGGGAGAAAACAGAACCTGTCACAGAATTGGTTCGACATGGGTATAATGTTGTCAATTACTTGAAATTTCAAAGTCGCCAAACTCGCGATATAACTTCGCACATAAAACCGCCACAAACGAGTTTACATATCTTCGGATTTCAGCTGTCTTTGCTCAAAGTGGATTTTGTTTAGAAATATATTTAAATTTTTATATATGTGACAGCGCATAGAGAAAGGGACCTAAGGGTAAAAACATCAATTTTTTTTGATGTGGACAACATCTGAGCATCGAATGAGACCCCAAAGTGTGCCCTCCCAGAGATATGCGCGTTTTATGAAAGTGAAGTCGACGATATATATATATATATATATATATATATATATATATATATATATATATATATATATATATATATATATATATATATATATATATATATATATATGTGTGTGTGTGTGTGTGTGTGTGTGTGTGTGTGTGTAAAACTGTTTTTTTTTGGATTTTTTTTAAATTTGATCTCGACCTTGTGTTTTAATACCGAAGAGTCGATGGTTAATTAAATTTGTCATTCCGTTTGCAACACCACGAAATACTAATCGGAGACCATATATACGAGTAAATTATTGATCGCCTTGAAATGCTAAGATGACCTAGCTATGTCCGTCCGTGCGTTTGCTGAAAGTACGAAAGCGATCAAACGAATCAACCAAGAATCCTAAAATGATGGTGGTCTTGGGTCAAGAGCTATTTGGATTTCAAATAGGCGAAATCGGCCCAGTGGGAAAAAGTTTCCCATTAAGGGACTAAACGAACCTTGGTCAAAAGTACATAACGTCCAGCTTAGTCAAAACGTGCGATAATTATTCAATGTGGAGATAATGTTGGTGCGAACCTAATTATGGGTAAACTATGGTAATTTTAAATTATGCTGAGATTTGTGACAGAGTTAAGGGCTGAAACGGACCAATTTTGAGCTTTTTTTAGCATGGGGTTCGGCCTGCCCAAACATCACGACAATTTTACTTGTTCAAAGAACTAAATTCTGTACATAGTGCAAGGTATCACATAGTCAGCCCCGTCCGACTTTATTATTTAAAGACAGTTTGATTTTGTCAAATTAGTGTAAAGCATATCAGGGCTACTTAGAAATTCAATTCGTTTGATTGAATCAAAAGCCATATACCCCAAACAAAACTAACTATTCAAATAATATCAGACCCACGTTAAAATAAACTGGGTCGTCAAAAGCTAATCGACCAGAGTATGCAAGGTATGTTGGAATTTGTATAGATACTCGTTTTATAAGCAAAATAATACTAAATGCTTCTTTTCGAGTAAACCCCTTTAAAAGTGAAGCTAGGCGTACAAACAAACGGAAAATGGAAATTCACAACAAAACCTTTTATAATTCGATAAAGTGTTAATTGAAACTGTTGCAATTTTTACATTACATAAAAACTTCGATGAGGCGAAAATTCAAAATACCCAAAATACTTTATTTGACATACAACCAAATCTTATCTTTTTTTTGAAAATTAACTCTTAAAATCAATGTTAAAACAACATCATATTCAGCCAGTAAAAAAAGCTAAAGTCGGGCGGAAGGCGACTATGAGATACCCTACACCACTCTGCTATTTCGAAGATTTCGCGCCTCTGTTTGGCGTTTAAGAATTGTCGAACTAAATATGAGAGGTACCGTTGTGTGGGTCTACATAAAAACATGAACCGGTATGGTTAAATTTTACCAGGGTTAGTACTTTAATAATCGTAGGTGGACTGCCATAATGCGATGGTAAAAGAGCACGATTATCGAACAAGTAAACCCAGGTTCTAAAGCGTTTAAAAATAAAGAAAGATCTTCTGTACTAATATGAGCTATACTAAACTTGAAAAAGATCGGAAGTAAAATGTGTGATGTGGTAGGATCTCAAATCGTGAGGCACGTTTGCATGGCAACTGTTTAGAAAACATAGTTGTTGTTGTAACAACAATATTTGTGGTCTTTCTTATTCGTATATGTGACGCGCAAAATAGAAAGGGACCCCAGGGTAAAAACCAGTTTTGTTCAGGAGAGCCATTTTAAAGATTTAAATACGTGTATCTTTGGTGTAGAATCGTCGACTTCACTTTCATAAAACGCGAATATCTCTGGGAGGGAACACTTTTGGGGCATGGGATCAGTCTCATTCGATGCTCAGATGTTGTCCACATCAAAAAAAAGAAGAAAAAAATGAAAATTGATTTTTTTACCCTTAGGTCCCTTTCTCTATGCGCTGTCACATATGGGGGATCTGCTTCGATGTCCAGTTGAAGGAAACGCGTCATTTGAACTGAATGCGTCCAAGTAGACCTGGGGGTCAGCTAATTGGTCTTGGCCGGACAATTAAAGAGGTGCAGCACGTCATGTGGCCTCTGATGGCAGGAGGGACAAACGTCCGGAACGTTTGCGTCAATTCGATGCCTCGTACGAACTGAGGCGGCTGCATCATTAAGATCTCCGTTTAACTAGAGACAAGCGCGTCTGCGAGATAGTCTTCTCCTCTAGTGAAATCTTCGGGGGATGATCCCCTAGTACTTCATTTACGCTATAGAAGCTGGATACTGCTGCTGTGACTTCATCAGCGCGAATGCCGTACAGACCTTCCTGGTAGTTTCGATGATCTAAAGGCTCTATCTTGTACCGTTGGACCTTTCGCTCTACATTATGAAGATCAAGATCCCACGACTGCCAGTTATATGTACCGCATTGACCTGAAACCAACACTCTTCGGTTAAGAGCGTTTATCTCTACAATGTGATTTTTTTCTCAGGTACGAGATAACATAGTCATATGGTCTAGTTTCACAAGATATTCGGTCGAGTTTTACTAGAGTTAGATACCGCATTGTATTATGCAAAATAAGGCACAATTACTTATATATTACAGCGCCAACCTAAAACAACCTATCGGTAAATACTTTTGTCTATATGAAAACATAGACCAATATAGTCTAATTTTACAACAATTTGTTATGGTAGTACACTGCGCCAAATTTGAGCATGATCTGTTGTAATATGTGACTTGTACAGCAGTGGGGACTTAAGACGAGAAGGACCCAGTACGGTGTCTATATGAAAATATGGACCAATAAAATCCAGTTTTACCAGAGGTAATTGTAGGAATTTAGTCAAAATCGGATAAAATATTCAGGTTCTGGCATCTGAAAAGGGGTTTGTATGTATGTATATATCAAAACTTACACCAATATATGAAAAGTCAACAAAATCGAGAAAAAGAAAGTAAGAAGAAAGTAGATTAAAATAGCTTACAACAAGTGGAAAAATTAAGTTGATCCGGCGCGGCTTATGTACCCACCATCATGGATTGCGGTCAAAAATTACATTTTGTCATATATGACCGGGAAAAATTTTTGCATTTCCCAGGATTTTCGGAAATTTCCACATCACACAAAAATAAAACAAACCAATTAAGTTTTGCAGTATGTATATATCTATTTCTTTTTAAACTCATGAGATCAACTCATATACTCGTAGTATAATATGCAGTTGAAAAAAAACATATCCGTTTCTAAGAACAGGGTTTTCAATTAAGGACATAACAATTTTAAATATTAATAAAACACAGAATATTTAAGATATAGAGTTCCACGTGTAGTGCAAATGTTACATTTTAAAAATGAAATTCGGTTTCGGTCATATGACCACCACCACTAGCCCGTGTATAGCGATCCATTCGTTGGACCACCACTCTTGCACACATTTCGACCGGAAAGTTGGCAATTTCGAATTGGATTGTTGAAACCGCATATCGGCGATGTCAAGCTTATTTAATTCTGGCCAAAAAATAGTTTTCTAACATGACACGATAGCGATCTTCATTGACGGTTACATGGCGATTGTTTTCATCGACGAAAAAATACGGCCCAATCACACCTCCGACATGAAAACCACACCACACAGTAATTTGTTGCGGATGCAAGTGTTCTCTTGAAGCACATATGTGACAGCGCATAGAGAAAGGGACCTAAGATTAAAAAAATCAATTTTCATTTTTTTTCTTTCTTTTTTGATGTGGACAACATCTGAGCATCGAATGAGACCGATTCCATGCCCCAAAAGTGTCCCCTTCCAGAGATATGCGCGTTTTATGAAAGTGAAGTCGACGATTCTAAGCGAAAATAGAAAGGGACCTAATCTCTAAAATGGCTCTCCTGAACAAAACTTTTCATCAACTTTTCACTTTTTTTTGATGTGGACAACATCTGAGCATCGAATGAGACCGATCCCATGCCCCAAAAGTGTTCCCTCCCAGAGATATGCGCGTTTTATGAAGGTGAAGTCGACGATTCTAAGCGCAAATAGAAAGGGAGAAAGGGAAAGTCTTTAAAATGACTTTCCTAAACAAAACTGATTTTTAACCTTAGGTCCCTTTCTTTTTTGCGCGTCACATATTGGTTTGTTTATGTCCAATAACACATATTTTGTTAATTCTCAAAACAACTCAGCCACAAATGTGCTTTATCGCTGAAGATGATTTTTCGATGAAATTCTGGATATTCGTGAAACTTTGCCAGAGCCCAATTCGGCTTTTTAAATGATCAAGTGACTTTAGTTCTTGAGATCTTTTAGCAAAATAAGCCACAGTGTGGTTTCAGAGATGCCATATTCCTGAGAACGACGTGGAATCGACTGATTTAGCTAATTTTGAACGGGTACACTTTCGGATGCGATATTTTTGTCGCTTCGAGGGGTACGGCGTCTCTTTGGCGCAGGAACATCCGAAAATAAAAATGACACTGAAAGATCATTAAAAATGTTTCAAAAATGTGTTATGTCCCACTTGGAAAGCCCTATATATAATGATAGTCGTAACTTTAAAAAGGTAGAACCTCTTGGCTTCGTTTAGGAAATTTTGGAATGGTTAGAGGTAGTGCTGTCTTTTAAGAGAACCGACCACTGGTAATTGTACCCTAGTAGCCTCCGACCACCAATCCAAAAATTTTAAAACAGCTGCCATTTCGCCCCCTTGCATATTCGGGTATGGTCGTAGATGGACATATTTTCATAAAATGAGCCATGAAATACGCCGGTGAAATTTCTCCAGTCGTGAATGAATCACCCTGTACTTAGTAGGGACATAAATACTTTTACAACATTGAACACGCTCATTTCAATAGTAGAACTGAACATACCCCGTTAATGTCATATGGGTTTTGAAAGCTAACCTCAATAGCGTTTGTCTGTAACGGGATTTTAAAATCGTGGAGTCGTCAGATAATGAGAACCGTATCGCTGTAATAGCGCTTTTTAAGTGTGAAATGAAAAAAAAAAACGATATTTTCAAAACCACTAGGGATTAGCCGCATGTTCGTCTACCGATGTATAAAACTGTTTGAGGAGACTGGAGATGTAAAAGACCGCCACCGGTCGGGCCGCCCACGCTCTGTTTGAACACCGCATGTCATCAAAGCCGTTAAATCAAGAATTCACAGAAATCCGCTCCGAAAACAGAA
Organism: Hydrotaea diabolus; assembly: GCA_963513945.1. Taxonomy (NCBI): domain Eukaryota; kingdom Metazoa; phylum Arthropoda; class Insecta; order Diptera; family Muscidae; genus Hydrotaea; species Hydrotaea diabolus. The sequence goes on from OY740717.1 coordinate 127,651,930, forward strand.
AATCATGACCTGTGAGATGAATATCACGCAAAAGTCCATGAGTCGAATCATTAAAAATAGGACTTGGGACTTTCAAACGACGTACGGGACATTTATTGACTGCAGCTTTAAAAAAAATAGAATTGAAAAATGCAAACGTCTTTTGGTGAAGCACGCTTATAACTTGCACAGAAAAATTTTGTTCACCGATGAAAAAAATTTTACCGTTCAGGAAAAATTTAACAAGCAAAATGACAGAGTGTATGCGCAGTCATCTAAGGAAGCATCTGAACTGATCCCAAGGGTGGAAAAGGGTCATCACCCAGCTTCAGTCATGGTGTGTCTCTTACAATGGGGTCACTGACCTACATTTCTGCGAACAAGGAGTCAAAACATCGGCCAAAGTTTACCAAGAAAACGTTTTGGAAGCTGTTGTGAAGCCTCTTAACAATTTCCTGTTCCAAATCCAGCCATGGACTTTCCAGCAGGATTCTGCGCTGGCTCATAAGGCTAAAACGTCCCAGGCCTGGCTTCGAAACAATTTGCCAGCGTTCATTTCCTCTAAAGAATGGCCCTCAGGCAGTCCAGATTTGAACCCATTGGATTACAAATTGTGGACGGTTTTAGAGGACAAGGTTTGTCACAAAAGATACCCCAACATTGGATCTCTTAAGACTGCTTTGGTTCGAGCTGTGGCCAATTTTCTAATGGACGAGGTTCGTGCAGCTATTGACGATTGGCCAGTGCGACTAAAGGCAAAAGCCGGACATTTCGAATAAGTAGATTCTTTTTGAATACAATACACATCAATAAATAAATTAAAAAATATTTGGTCCAAAAGCATTCAGTACTTTTTATTGTACAGCATAAAACGTGTGTAACAGTATTTATGTCCCTACTAAGTACTCGTATATATGTGACGCGCAAAATAGAAAGGGGCCTAAGGGTAAAAACCAGTTTTGTTCAGGAGAGCCATTTTAAAGATTTAAATACGTGTATCTTTGGTGTACCATCACTTTCATAAAACGGGCATATCTCTGGGAGGGAACACTTTTGGGGCATGGGATCGGTCTCATTCGATGCTCAGATGTTGTCCGCATCAAAAAAAAGTGAAAATTGATGTTTTTACCCGTAGGTCCCTTTCTCTATGCGCTGTCACATGTTTAGATCGTCGTGCAGTTTTAAGAAAAAAATTACTGAATTATTGCATAATGACGGTATGTAGTTTTAAGCTGTGTGAAATTGCAATGGGTTAAATCGGCCCTGTAGAAAATATGTTGGGATGCAAAACGAGTATAGTACTTATAGTTGGAAATCAAGGTTCATGTGGCCCAAAAACCGCCCCGTACGTTAAAAATGGGCTATCAATCAATAGTTACGCATAAAAGAAAATTTTGTCACGAATTAAAATATTGCTTTAATTGTGGATGAGATTTGGGTGGCACTCACGGACCGAAAAATGGTCCGGCCTGGTCGAACATAACGACGTTTTACTTGTTCTGAATTACAAATGAAAAAGATGTAGATGCGGATTAAATTCAATCATTAAATTTAAACGTTACTGCAAGCAAACCGATTATAAAATCTAAAAATATTCAACTTAAGATGTGTGCATTATCGTTTGAACAAAAAACAAAAACAACATTAACTACTTTACAGAATAAATACTATTTGCAAGCGTTTTATTATTACACACAGTTTTGTTACGCATACAAATCGGTTAATTTTACCTAAGTGTAAAAATAAAACTTAATTGAATACAAATAAATATTGATTGATTTACGGTACGTTAATGGCCTAATTGGCACTCATGTACTAACTGATATTCACGCGACATTTGAGAAAGGCAGATTTAGTGTTTTGTTTATTAATATTTCAGCAAATTTAATAATTCGCTTTATGTTTAACAAGTCATTTAAATTTGCGACATTTTTCTAGGCCAAAGAAAAACTTCCCCCTATTAATTCCCTTTCCTTGTTGCCACTCAGAAATTTCTTTCAGTCAGGATATGGAAATATTAAGGTTATTGAACTACGATACCAAAGATGTATTGGTTTTATTGGACTTGAGGGTATTTACTGGGATTAACTGTAATTAGCTTTGGTTTAAAATATCTGATTTTTCGATTTTACTGATGACCGTAAAACCAGACTTACCTACGAAGTCTGTCTGTAAACCTATATTTGGTGTCTTAGGTGACATAAACTTCTGGAACTCATGGCCCAACTTATAGGCGAGATTCACTTTAATTTAGATTAGCATCGCAGCCCAATTTTGCGGTACAGCTGGACTTGATTCCTTGCAATCATATGACCTTATATCAGTTTCAAGTTGCAACTGTCGATATTTACTCACGGCTTTTTAAAAGGGACATACTAGCGTACGCAGTGCAATGTGCCTCAGTGTAATTTTACACAATAATATCATCATTTCACGACGTTCTATAGAATTAAGTTCGCGACATTCATAACCCTCCGACACTTGTCTAGGTCAACGATTAAAATGATTTAAAGAAATTCTGTGCGATCCTTAGCATAAAATGATCACATAAGTTGTCTACTCTCCAGATTAAGAAGAAAAAATCAATCCTTTATTAACATTCGTTTCTTTTATTTCAAATTATTTCAGCACTAATCCTCTCTCAAAACGTATCTTCGATATCATCCAAGATGTAGCCGATTTCATATTTTTACTCATTCAAATGACATTGGAAGTATTTAAAGCGGTCGTTGAAACGTTTGTCAAGAAACCACAGAAAGATGTAAGCGGAGAAATCATATTGGTAAGTAGTTGTGTTTATCTCTGCCTAAATGGAAAAATGACTTACGAGCTGATCGAAATTAAGTGAAGAGCGACACTGTTATCTCTAAAGTCGATTTGTGGGTTATCTTTTAATATAATTTGGAGCCGTGATAATTCAGGCTATCTTTTTGCTATTGAAAACAGCAAAGTGTGATAACTCTTTTTTGTTTTCCAGTTCTATGAAATCTGTGGAGGATACTTTTTCCCAAAATGCGACATTTTTGTTACTTCACAAAAACGTCAAATCAAAAATGAGTTTTCAGCTAACTGCTCTAAAACCCAATGATGGCTTAAGACATGGTCAAATTCTGGCACGTTGTTCGTTTAAACGACCCCTTTGTCTCATCCAAATCTAACCAAAAATTCGGGTCTAACTAATTCATGGGTTGAAATGACTCAGAGGAGTTAATTGGCGATCCTCTAAGAAGTTTGTGGATAAAACGAAGTATCTTCTGAAGCTACTGCGACCTATGGAGCGCACACAAAAGGCCGACCTGCTGGCTTAAGGAAAGGGTGATCTTACTAAACACACGATGTTAATTGTATATGCCAAAATTATCTCATCTGTTCTTGTTCTTGGGTTATTGACGTACACTTTTTCTTTTAATAATCCCCGAAGAAAGAAATACCACGGAGTCAAATCACATAATCGTGGCGGCCAATTAACTTCGCCACCATGTGAGTTAACACGGCCATTGAATTTCTCGCGAAAAGAGCCATTGTTTCGTTGGCTGTCTGTGACAAGTGACACTACCCTTTATTTCTGGCCACATGAAGTCCGCTATCAGCTCGCGATAGCGAACATCATTCACGATAACTGCTTGGCCGACCACATTTTCGAAGAAGCACGGCCCGATGGCAGAACGAACTGAACTGGGTGAGCAGGCACAGGTGTTTCAAATTTCCTACAGACCCGCTTAGCTAAAGTTTGAGCACAATTCTTCCGATAGTGGACACATTTGGTCAACTATGCATTTGAAATGCATTTTGTTTTGAACTCCCATTTACGTAAAAGGCCTCAACAATCCTAATGGTTGAATTTGTCAAACTCTGAGACAACGAAATGTCAAATTTATCAGGGCAAAAACATGATGTTAAGGTGTGACACACAATTAACAGCGTGCATTTTGGTTGGACCACCCTTAATATGCTAAAGTTCTTGGTTTGTAGAAGCTGGGGTCGCCTTTCTCACGGAAAATATATTGTTATGAAACACTCCTTTCTGGGTATTTTTATATTTGTAATGGCTTAGATTTGAACCCGGATCAGTTGGACTATTAGCATTTAAAAACATATCCCTTTGATGACTTTAGATTCGATATAACACCTTGCGATTTGGAGGGGGAAGCCTTGTCAACCCATAATTGGGTCACCAATTAACTTAAAGTAATAAAGTATGTAACAAAAAGATTAAAGCTACAAGAGGTGTCATCGGCGAAAGTTTTTCGTCAGTATTAAACATAAAATCATTGAATGGGAAAATATTAAAAAAGGAAATATATTGAAAACTTGAAAAATGTTTTAATGTTTGCGTTAATTAAAATAGTGGCATTTCCCATCTCGTGCATATGAACCTCAAAAAGAGTACTCATAGAACATCTTTATGAAATTGAAAATTTTTGGTATGTATTGTCTTAACATCACCAAATATTTTCGACTTTCATTAAGTTTCTATCCGCTCTATTTCTGTGATATGTCAATTTTAAATATTTCATATGTCAAAATTTGAATCAACTCATACTAAAAAGCTCAAAGAGATTCTTCAAATTTTTTCTGTACAAAAATGGAGCGATGTTTTGTTTTAATACACTAGTTTCGTTCATTATTTTAAAGAGCCCATTATGGACAGTGTTGCCATTTTTTTTGGATGACAAAAAACACCCTCATCTTCATTAAAAATAATTTGCATTCATTTTCTGGAAATCTTAGAATCGCCATCAAATTATTTGGATAATGTTGAATCATGACCAATTATTGCTATGTAATTTTACCACGATTTTGTTTTTAATCTGATGTCAAAAATGCGGCACACATCTTACAAACATTGTTCACCAACCATTCCATTAAGGAAGAAACGAAAAACTGCTGTAGAATCATTTATCTTGCTGACAACTTATTTCATTTGCAAATTCTCATCTAAACAAAGACCACATTGCCTGTCTACGATGTCATATTACACGAGTATTAGGTTGGGTCGATTTTACAATCGATATTATGCCATCGATTTTTGGATAGCTTTTAGCATGAGGAAAAACAGTTCCACTACGTAAGACATATCAAAAATATCATTTTCGAGGCGCCCAAATTTCATTTTTTTACTTTTTCTCAACTGTTATATTTAATAAAAATACGACTGAGAGAATCAATTCAGTCGAATTTACATATGTTATACATATTTTATTTTATGTGGCAATGTATTTTTGTATGTATTGTATGTCATATGGAAAAGGTAATTAAAAAGATATTTTATTTTATTACATACTAAAAAAAACCTTTAAAATAAAAGTTGAGAAAAAATCACAAAATTTAAATTTGGGCGCCACGAAACTAAACTTTTTGATATGTTGTAGTGCATTTTTTCCCTAATGCCAAAAGTTGTTGATAACACAATATCGACAAATTGTTGTTCTTACAAATCGGCCCATCACACATTTTCATTATTGATCCCTATAACGATAACAGAAAAACGAACACGCTTTAACTATTTTTTTGACGATTTTGCTTTATCACTGCATCATTTTTGTTTAAATAAGCAACGACAACAATACCAGTAACAACGTCATTTAGTTCAACCTAACCGAACTTATATACTCCCTACCGTCCCTACTTTACTAAAACCCCAAAAACGAAATGGTCCGTTTTTGGGCCCTTTATGTCCATGCGTCAAACCCTTATCTCAGCTCAAACTTCAAAATAACTCTATATTTGGATTCGTAGCAAATTCGTTTAATTTGAGTGCCCATATGTCTATATTGACCATTGGTTGCCCGATTTGACCATGTGAGGCCTTTTTTTGGGCCACATGAGCCAAAAAGTCCAGAAACTTTGCCTTTCTTGAGATATTTAGTGCTTCCAAACTAACAGTACCCTTTCCTTTTACACAAAACTATGACTTGATTAGCAAATACTTTTTTGGAGTAGCTTTAGAATCGTTTGCTGCTTTCTTTTTCGGCACTGTGTGATAAGCTTCGCCATCGGTGTCGTTCAGAAGACTATCGGAGTTTTCTTGCAAGGGTCTGCCAACTCCCCCTGGAAGCTCTTAGTCAGATAAGAGAATGACATCGTTCAAGCATCTAGGTTCGTTCGTTTGTTTTTTGGAGCATGTGGCTCCCGGCTCGACTTGCTGGTGGTCCTAGTTGACTCTGAGTTGAATTTGGATATTTTAACCTGGATAACCCCATAGGAGATAACAGCTTTTGACTAGCCTATAATCGAAAGGTATTCGGTGTTGATGACAAGCATAACTTGATACCAAGACTTCTCGTCATCAGTAACGGACGCAGGTATCCGCGCCCCTAAGTCAAGACGAATGCCGCTCTTGCCCTTAACATTTATTTTGGCATAGGTCCAAAGCTCACCAGTTTTTTGGCTTTCCGTCTTATAGAGATCGATTGAGCTACTGTCCTCCAAAGCGATAATCTTAACCCTACCCAGAAACCCTGCTGCATTCAGCAGATCGAAGGTAAGGCAGGAGTATCTCAAAAATAATCAAAGTATACTGTGTTTAGAGCAAACTCAACACCAACCCATCTGTCTCTAAATATACCTAAAGGTCCTGGTCTATCTGTTAGTCAGGGCTGTACGGCGGATAACCCATCAATTCGACGTTTTGGCCGGTCAAAAAGGCGCTGGTTGAGCCGATGTGTGAGAGCTCGCATTGTCATGGTGCACAATGATTCGTCTTCTCTTGTTCATTTTTCGAATTTCTCCGAAGACTTCAGACAAACAAATTGTCCTGTACCACTCAGAATTGACCGTCATACGTTGCTCAAGCGGAACAGTCGCCACATGACCAGTTTTGCCGAAGAAACAGGCGACCATTTTCATCGAAGTACTTCTTCCACGAACAACTTTCGTTGAATTTAGCTCGTCTTCGAAGACCCACACGGTCGATTGCTGGTTTGTTTCGGGCACATACGCATAGATCCATAATTCGTCACCTGTGACGATCTTATAAAAATCTTTTGAAGCACCGCAATCGCATTTTTTCAAAAATTTTTTGCGCCAATCGACACGAGCCTTTTTTTGAGGGATTGTCAAATTGTGCGGCATCCAACGAGAACAAACCTTTTTTACGGCCAGGTGTTCATGCAATATCGAATGTATGCTGATGGAAGAAATGCCCAGAATGCATCTATCTCACGGTATATCACATGACGATCTTGCATTATCAGTTCACGCACGGCATCAATGTTCTCGGCCGTTTTTGGACGACCTTCGTCTTTGAGCGAGCGGCGGCCACGATTGAATTCATTAACCCAGTTTTTCACAGTACTATAGGATGGTGCTTCATCGCCATACAAAGATTAAAGTTTATCGATGTGAAACATGATCGCACGAAAATATTCACGAGTTATTTCCATTTTTTTGCCAAATTGATTTTTTCAATCCACTGTAAGCAACACAAATGATGGTCGTACGTCAAAACGTTCTAAGTACGTTTATGTTAAAAAATGCCAAACATTCCAATGGAAATGTCAGATGGCGCCAGGAAACACTTAGTGAAATATATATAGCAACCCTCGTACTGTTTTTAGAGCTAGCTCAGAAACATAGATCCATCTACATCCCCTCCTGGTCTTTCATTTAGCTAATGGCGGTTCATCGGGAGAGCTTTTCAGATGGGGTCACAGGTAAGCTGTTTATAAGCCTCTCCAGAATCGAAATTTGTTTGATGAACATTTTTTTGGAAATTTTAACGAAATTTTTAACTCTAACCCTACAGTTTAGAATCGGACATGCCGAAGCTATGAAATGCTTTTCTATATTCTCTTATTACTAGTTAACCTTTAATAATCAATTTCAAGCTCTAATAATAGAAAATGACCCTCTTCCAGATTACAGGAGCTGGCCATGGCATGGGTCGTGAATTGGTTCTACAGTATACGGCACTTTACAGTACCGTCATATGCGTCGATATCAATGAGAAAAATAACGAGGAGACTTTGAATAGAGCAAGGAAACTGAACAAGGGTGTCCTACATAGCTACATGTAAGATTTTACTATTTTAAAATTTAATTTCTATCATCTAGCAATTAATTTAATTAATCTTTACAGCTGTGATGTCTCAAACCGAGAGGCCGTGCTTCATTTAGCCGATCAGGTCAAACGAGAAGTTGGCCCCGTTTCTGTTTTGGTCAATAACGCAGGCATAATGCCCACAAAACGTTTGGAAGATCAAACGGAAACCGACATTAGAAGAACCTATGAAATCAATGTCTTGGCTCACTTCTGGACACTGGAAGCCTTTCTGCCACATATGAAAGAACAGAATCGTGGTCATATCGTTGCTATGTCCTCCATGACTGGCATCGTGGCTTTGCCCGATTTAGTGCCCTACTCCGGTTCAAAGTTCGCCGTTCGTGGTATTATGGAGGCATTATACCATGAAATTCGCGCAGGACCCTTTAAAGATTTGGTAAGAGCAGTCAAAAGGAAGCTGATGTATACGTGTTTGTAATCATACGATATCTTCCTTACTTTAGATAAAAATTTCCGTAATTTATCCTTATGCCGTCGATACTGGTTTATGCGATGGCGTCAAGTCCAGATTTCCGTCTTTATTGGCTATGTTGGATCCCAAGCATGTGGCCGAAAAGATTGTCGAAGCTCATCGAACCGAAACTATCAATGTATCGGTGCCATCTTATATGCAACATATAAACAATTGGGCGCGTATACTTCCGCATCGATGCGCTATACTTATATACGATTACATGAACTGTGTCGTTGTTGGAAAGAAATAATTTATCGTAATAGCGTGTTAATTCCAATTGAATATTTAGGATATTCTTAAACTGGCCTATATGAAAGTTAAATAATAATTAAAAAGAATTTCACATAAGAAAAATGTACGACAATTTTTAATTTGGTTTAAAGTTGATATACGCCATTTCATGAATACCCAAATTGGCGTAAGATTTTCTAATAACAATTATGTATGTATTTTTAAATACTGTAAAAATAGTTTGTTAAACTTGTTTTTTTGTAATTTTTTGTTAAAACAGAATTAAAATAATCAATTTTGTACAAAAGAAGCATTAACAAAGCGCAACAAATTATATACGTATTATACCCTACACTACCTTGGTTTTCAGCCGACCTGTCTCGTCTGTACAAAACGAGAGCAAGATCGGATTCGGTATGTGACTACCAGATGATCACATCCTTAAATCTCACAGGACCATTATATTGGCCTATGTCAAGCGTTGCTAATTCGTTCATTATGTACGAGTATAACTAGGGATGTAACGAAAGTGGGTTTAACGAAAGTGAATTTGTTGCAAAAGCAAATACAGTAGTTAACGGATATAAGAAAGTCAAGAAATGTAACAAGTTTTTTTTCTTGTATGCGTTTTTTTATAAGCAATTTGTTATGCAAAAATTTCTTTTATGCGTTTTTTTCTTATAAAAGACGTTCTTACGAGGGCGGTTCGGAAAGTTCTTAGCCTATCAATGAAAGAGAATAGTTAGTTTTTCAAAAATATTTTTATTTTTCAATATAATCTCCTGAAACTGCAATACAACAACGCTTATCTAGCAATTCTATCCCTTGATTAAAATAGTTTTCCTCAAGGTCTTCAAAATAGTGGTTTACAACTGTAATTACATCTTCATTTGAGGTAAAACGCTTGCCAGCAAGGATTTTTTTTAGATTTGGGAACAGGTAAAAGTCACTGGGAGCTAAATTAGGAGAATAAGGTGGGTGGTCAAGCAACTCGTACTTTAATTCGTTGATTTTAGCCATTGTTAAAACACTCTTGTGCGCTGGTGCGTTGTCTTGATGAAAAATTATTTTTTTGTGTTGTAAGCCAGGACGTTTTTCTCGAATTTGTACATTTAATTGATCTAAAAGGTTGCAATAGTACTCTGAATTTATTGTTTTACCCTTTTGCAGATAGTCAATCAATAAAATACCTTTGAAGTCCCAAAAAACCGTTGCCATAACCTTACCGGCCAATTGAATTGTTTTTGCCTTCTTTGGGGTACTTCCTCCAGCTTCAGTCCATTGTTTGGATTGTTCTTTTGTCTCTGGAGTATAGTGGTGGATCCATGTCTCATCAACAGTTATGAAACGACGCTTAAAATCCATTTTATTTCGCTGAAAACGATCCAAGCAAGCTTGAGAAATGTTCATTTTTATGCGTTTTTGGTCGACTGTTAACGAGTCCGGCACCCATCTTGCAGAAAGCTCTTTCATCTGTAGTTCTTCATGCAAAATTAAATGGACTCGATCATTTGAGATGCCCATGATATTAGCTATTTCGCGCACTTTTATTCGTCGATCATTTAATACCATATCATGCACTTTGGCTACAATTTCTGTTGTTGTTGCTGTTTTTGGACGTCCACTACGTGGTTTATCTTCAATGCTTGTACGACCACGTTTAAATTCAGCAACCCATTTTTTTACTGTTGCATTTGAAGGAGCACTTTCACCTAACACATTCACCATATCATTATGAATTTCTTGTCCCGATAAACCTTTTTATGTAAATATTTAATGACACCACGCATTTCTAATTTTTCCATTGTAAAAAAAATCGCGGATGCGTCTTTTGTAAACACCTGTTTCTATATGAAGGAGTTGTAAGATCGAAACAAAATTTAACATGTGTTCATAGCAGAGATGAAAGTTTCCAAAACACTTAACTTTTTTCTGTTTATACCGCGATTTTTGTGCTAGGCTAAGAAGTTTCCGATCCACCCTCGTATACCCGGTACTGTAATGAAATCTACATTTTTGATAATAAGATTTATTATTTTATGTGGAATACGAGGGTTGATATTTTTATTTCGGGTTCGGCAATAAAAACACAATTATTTATTATTGGAAATGGTTTATTGTTTTTTAAAACGTTCTCCTTTATAATCAATGCACTTTTGCATGCGCACAAACCAGTTTTGGAAGCACTTTTTCCACTCCGATTGAGACACCTCCAAAACATGATTTTTGAACGCTTCAACAGCTGCTTTGGGCGATGAAAACCGTTGACACCCATTTTTTTCTTGATGCTAGGGAATAAGAAGAAGTGATTGGGTGCCAAATCAGGGCTGTACGATGGATGGCCCATCAATTCGACATCTTGAGTGGTCAAATAGCTCATCGTTTCAGCTGATGTGTGAGAGCTCGCATTGTCGTGATGCAAAATGATCCGTCTTCTCTTACTATCTTTCCACATTTCTTCTAACACTGTTGGCAAACAGATGGTTGTATACCACTCAGAATTGACCTCCTACGTTCCACTAAAGGCACTGTGCAACATGGCCGGTTATACAAAAAAAACGCAAAAATTTGCTTCGATGTACTTCTTCCACGAACAACTTTGTTGGATTTGGCTCGTCATGAAAGACCCATACGGTCGATTGCTGTTTTGTTTTGGGTTCATATGCATAGATCCATGATTCGTCACCTGTGACAGTGTTATACACTGCCTTTGAGCCTTTTCAACATCTCTTTGCACCAATCCATACGAGCCTTTTTTTGAGCATTCGTCAAATGATGTGGGATCCAACGAGAACAAATTTTTTCACGGCCAAATAAATGTGCAATATCTTATTAATATTAATCAGTTCACGCCCAGCATCGATAATTTTTTGGCGAAGTGATCGAAGTTGGACGTCCTTCACGAAATTCATCCTGGAGCGAATGGCGTCCGAGACTGAACTCTTGGTACCAAAGATTAACAGTGGTTTTTGATGGTGCTTCATCGCCAAAAGTCGAAACAAGTTGATTTAAACACTCTTGTCTCGATAACCCACGCCGAAAATCGTAAAAAATCTTCGCACGAAATAAATCACGACTGAGATGAATTTTTCATTACACTGTAAACAAAACAAGTCTATCTATTTTTTGACGGAGATGATTTTTTCAACACACTGTAAACAAAACAAGTCGCCCTCAAATGACAAAACGTTCTAAGTGAAGCTATGTCAAAAAATGTCAAAGTTTCCAATGAAAGTTCCAGTTTGCATCTGGGAACACTAGTATTGTCAGAACCCGAAATATAAATAGCAACCCTCGTAATAGAAATTACCACAATTTTCCAATTGTTCTCAGTGTGCCAGACACATTTTCATATAAAATGGTGATTATGAGCAAGGCTTAAGGAAAACTAAAATTTTCTGAAAAATAATTCACCAAAAATTTAGTTCTGAGATAACTAGACACTAAAATTGGATTTTGCGAATGTTTAATATAATGCGAATAATTCGCATATGCGAACATTCGTTACAACCCTAATAATAACTAGCCGAGGCTCGGTTTGGTATGGATGTGGGCTGGCGACATCATTGGGCCATTTTTCTTCGAAGTAGTTTCTGTTAAGGTCACCGGTGAGCGTTACCGCGCCATGCTCAACGAATTTTTTTCTCCAAAAACTCAAGAGAATGACATGGACGACATTTGGTTTTAACAAGACGAAGCCACATGTCACACAGCCAACGCTTTACGCACTGTTTTTTAAAATCGAATAATCAGCCGAAATTGAGATGTTAATTGGCCACCTCGGAGCTGTGATTTGAGTCCTTTGGATTATTTTCTGCGGAGAGCCAATAAGGATAAATGTTACGCAAAGCATCCAGAGTAAATTCGAGAGTTGAAACATAAAATCTAAGTTGCCATTGAAGAGATTCTACCTTAAACAATCGAAAATGTGTATTGGTTTGGTTGATCGGATAAGGTACTGCCGAGCCAGTTGTGGTAGTCATATGAATGATATTGTGTTCCATTATTAAATGACTAAGTTAAACTTTTCCAATAAAACTAGAAATTTTTTTTTTCTTGAAGATCTTGCTGAGTACAACAAGAAACCGGTTTGAAATTTCCCAAACACCTCCAAAATCTGGAGTTACGGGTAAAAAACGGTTTTTCGGATCTTATATGCTTATATGCCAGTATCTTGGTTGAATATCAACCGGTTTTTTTCGGCTGATTTGGAAAGAAGAAACTGTGGCAAGAAACAAAACATTGAAACTGAATAAATATAAAGAGAGTGTTCTTACGAATACAATTCGGTGTCATTTTTAAATATCCGTTAAAAACTGATTGAGTTATTCAACTTTTATTAAAACAACATTTTTTGAAAAAATACAATTTGTTTGACTGATTGTTATTGAATATCTCAGTATCCTGTTTATCATGAAAACATATCGTTTTAGTTTTTGTTCATTTGTTTTGTTTGATTTATCACTTCTTATCAGTTCAATCGTTCTTACAAATTCAGTCGCTGGTATGAGCCAGAATTGTTTGTGAAAATTGCGATCAGTTGATATTCAACCAAGTTACTGGCATATACTCGTAAGTCCGTAAGATCCGAAAAACTGGTTTCTTACCCGTAACTCCAGATTTTGGAGGTGTTTGGGAAATTTCAAAACCGGTTTCTTGTTGTTCTCAGCAATATCTACAAGAACAATAATATCATTTCGCAGGTATTTTTCTCTGACACACTGTTTATCTGTGTTCAAGCTGGACCTTATAGGTTCATATTTTCGAATAGCCCCCACTTAAAGGGTTTTCCCGATTTAAGAATCACATTTTACATCCAATTCCTACCAAATTTCGCCTGGAGCATTACGAGCGACCAACTCCCTGTCCTGTAACATTTCACCACATCGGTCCATGTTTTCTACTAGCTCCACACAAAGGACCCTTCTGCTTTGAGGTCCTGCTAGAAGCAACAGATTATACCCGATCACGCTCAGAATTTGCATGGTACGTTATGAGCGACCATAAGTTTGCTGTGGTGAAACTAAACCACATATTTCCATATTTTCGCAAAGCCCCTTTACAAAGGTCCTTCTCGACTTCAGGAAGTACAGCTCTTAAAGCTACATATTACACCCTATACCAACCAAGATTCGCATTAAGCGTTACCAGTGGCCTTTACATATCTCTGGAAAAGTTGCCAATATCAGTACATGTTTCACCCACACAGAGGCCCCCCTCGATTTAACGTCCTGAGCTCTAGAAGGCACAAATTACACTCGATCACGCCCAATTTCTATATGGTAAGTTACGACTTTATGTTCTTATACTTCTTATTTTCCAGCGAAATCAAAAAAGTTTCTTCAATTGAGTGCAGTGTGCCGGATCTTTATCAAAAACAATTTCACAAAAGAAGTTTCACATGAAAGACGAGCTTAGAAGCACATGAGCTTGAATTCGCTACAAGGTTCGAATTTTCCGATGACAACTCTTGAATTTTGACTATTTTAGAGACTACATACAGGGTGGCCAAAAGTTACCATGGGGTTAAAAACTTTAATAACTTTTTCGTTTATTAATTCTTTTTTTTTCTCAGATTATACGCGTATAATATACAAAATTGAATTTATTTAAAAATAAGTATGAAAAATAATGTCACTTAAATGACCCCCGTTTTCAGTTTAGCAACCGTTTTCAGCTTAGTTTCTGCAACACTGTTGGCCTTGACTTAAAGGATTGTCTCGGGCTTGTTCACATTTATTCGCTCCTTCAAATAACCCCAAAGAAAATAGTCGGTGCTGACAAATCTAGCGATCGCTCTGGCCAGATATTTTCCGAATTTCTGGAAATTTTTCGCTTTCCAAAAATTTGACTTAAAAGTGCTATTGTGTCTCGGGCAGTGGCTCCGTCCTGCTGAAACTACATCTTAGGTCTGTGTTCAAAAGCAGGGCGTAAAAAATGTTCTATCATAAACCGAAACCGCCCTCCATTAACGGTTACAGATCTTTCAATTTCATTCTCTAAGAAGCAAGGCCCAATGATATTTGCAGATTTGATCCCACACCATACTGTACACCTAATGGGGTGCAATTGGCGTTGATGAATGGCTCTTGGATTTTCAGAACCCTAGAACCTTCTGCTTATTAACAAAGCCATTCAAATGAAAATGAGCTTCATCACTTTGCGTTAAAATAATTGATCGCTGATTTTAATAATAAAATTCTATTATTCTGGTTCTTTGTTAAGTTGTGAATCTCTCCATTATTTATTTTCCAAGTGTTATTTATATAATCTGAAAAAAAATAAAAAATATATGTATAGGGTGATCCATCTAGAGGTATTTTTTCAGAACAAAAAAAATATAAAAATTCAAATCAAGTGTGAAATCTTTATTGATAATTTTAAAGGACATTTTATGGCATTTATTTTTAGAATATAATTTCCTTCAAATTTTGGCCTCAGGGTCCAATTTTGGATGACTTGTTTGAGTCATGCCGGTCGAAATGTATGGCTTTAATCACACGGGTAATGTTGGCTTCCAAAACCTGAATCGTAGCTGGTTTGTCAGCATAGACTTTGGACTTTACGTAACTCCAAAGAAAAATGTCTAAAGGTGTGATATCACTCGATCTAGGAGGCCAACTCACCTGTCAAAAACGTGAAATTAGCTGATTTTCGAAATGACCTATCAATAGATCCATTATTTGAGCAGCTGTATGGCAAGTGGCACCGTCCTGTTGAAACCAAGTGTCGTCAAGATTACGGGCTTCAATTACAGGTAGCATAAAGATCGATATCATGGCGCAATAGCGAGCACCATTCACGGTTATGTTCCGGCCATCATCATTTTTGAAAAAATATGCACCGATGATTCCACCAGCTTATAAACCGCACCAAACCGTGGTTTTCTCTGGGTATAATGGCACCTCTTAAACCTCTTATTGTTGCTCTTCAGCCCAAATGCGGCAATTTTGTTTATTGACTTTGCCGTTGATCAACATTTTGGTCGAAAATAGCGAATCTTCCCGTTTCTCACCGAACACTCATTTCCATAATACAGCTGCCAACATTTGAAGGTAATCATTTCCAAAAAAATAAATGCCATAATATGTCTGTTCAAATTACCAAAAAAAAGATTCCACACTTGATTTAAATTTTTATATTTTTTTTGTTCCGAAAGAATACCTCTTGATGGATCGCCCTATATAGCAAAAAAGTTGCAAAAATGTATTTTTGGCATTCTCTTTCCAGTGACGAACGAATCTACATACTATTTTTGTTGTTGTTGGGCTTATGATTATGCCTTGTTTATTGTACCATGGTTTGAGTCCCCTTTATTTTATTAGGATACATCCAGAAAGTACAATCTGTAAAGTTTAATTCTTTCTATTATCGTTAATCCATTATAGACGCGGACGCTATTTGATTAGGTAGACTCGTCATTTAGTAACTACTATTACCTGGCAGATGTCGCTTATGTCGGAATCCGTTCTGTTGTCATTGAAATCAGCTGTTTCTTCATGGAATACAATTTTACGCGTAAACAAAAGGACGGTTTTTGAGCTATTTTATATTCTGTTAACAAAACAAAGGACGCTAATTAAGATAAGATAGTATCATATTTTCACAACAATGGCATGTGAAGTTAAAACATTTGGCAATCTTCAAGACTTTCATAAAGTTCAAGAATATTTTGGTTTGAAACATGGTAAGAGTTGTTGTTTTTTTAGGAAACACATACCACACACGACGATGTTAATTATATTTCGCATTTCATGTACAGATGATAATTGGTTGAACGGCATAAACTATGCCATATCACCAACCGCCGAATTAATTGCTATGGCTCTGGGTGAAAAGTTGGCGCTGTTAAGTTCGTGCTGGGATAACAAAGCACAAATCTCCACCTACACACTGAGCTGGTGTGGCGAATTAGACAATCCAAATCAAATTGTCACGTCTGTTCTGTGTCTACCGATATTTGGGCGTTCGGTTAGTTCTGGTGCCGAGTGGACCTGTGTGGCGTTAGGTCTAAATTCTGGTATGGTGGTATTTTATTCCGATTCCGGCATCAAATTATATTCTCAATGGTAAGTGTTTTTGGTAGAGGACAAAGACTTGTAAACCTATGAATTTCTTCTTTGTACAAGTAAGAAAGTTTCCAGTTAGACAGGGCCGAGCATAGAACACTCAGGTATATAGAAGACTCCTTGCTCTTGCGAATGACTTGGTTAAACTGGGCCATAAAGCACCATGTTTTCATATAGCCGCCACTATAGCAAGATTGGGCTTAATATGTGGCTTCTTAAGCGACAGTACCTTAAACCGGTAGAGACTTGAGGGGACTATATAGAGATCTAGACCAACATGGCTCAGTTTAATCTGTGTTGGTTGTTGGGCTCTCGTAATATACCATGTAGATTCAATTTGTGGTTTCCGTAGCGGCAGATCCTCAACTCGATATGCCGTTTAACCAGAAAACCTGAAAGGAAAAACAAGCCTGAAAGGAAACCTGATTGGTCATATTATTGTTTAAAAGTCATGCTTAGATATGAAATAAAATAATAAGATGTCACTAAAGCCCAAATGCTGGATAGCCAAATCTTGCATTAACACCTTCATATTTATCTCAATAATCTTAAACCGTAAAAAAGGCTCAAGTGAAATAGTTAATAAAACACTTTGCTATTTTTGGGAATATTAATATGTACAATAATTGTATTTTACCGAGTGTAGGGCTGGTATGGATACATCAATTGAACAACATCTTCTCACGAGTCCTAGTATTGTATACCCACACCTCATAATAGCCATGGGTTTTTTGAATTTGCGCTGAGGTGTGTAACATTTGGAAGTCTCAGATCAACTCAGGCATGTCTGTCTATACAACAATTTTTGCAAAGTGCAGGTCGCAAATATAGCTGGCGACAGTCGCTGTTTAAAGTAAGCAATATCAACTCATAGCCTGATATGACCCCCACACATTAATATGTATGCACAACAAGGAGCCCACATCGTTGGTCCCGGAGCAACGAATATAATCTACTCGTATTTGGGGCGTTAATTCACCAATAGAAAAAATCTCCCAATTTGGTGTGAAATAAGATTTAACTGAAATTTGGTTTGTGACGTTTTTATCACAAATACAATAGACATTTTTAAAAATCAAATCGGCAAATTTCTTAAGATTTCAATGAAACTGGTTGAGTGGCATAGTTACGCACGTGTCACACACTGTGATAAAAATCGACGAGTTCGGACCATGGTTTATGTAGCCCATATTCAGGAGTACCTCCTTATTTAGATTCTTTCTAATCAAAGAGTTCATCACATTTCAATAAAATTTCGATTGTGTCATTTGTAATTTATATCTGCTGTCTTAAGTTTGGTACTTTTAGATTTGAAAACCGATTTCCAGGTAATTGTATTGTTTGGCTTATTAATAAAAAAACGAGTAAAAACGTCGCAAAGTTCGACATCGGAGGAAAAATATAAAATTGAGTTCCCATTCGCCATGGGCCATTTTTGGGCCCAATAGTCCAACCCCGATCTCAGCCAAAACTTCAAATGGTAAAATATCACACAATTTTAGTACTCATATTGACTGTACGTTTTGACCATATACGGGTCGTATTTTGGGACACATTAGCCGAACAATGGCTTTTTTCATTTCATTTCATTTATTGATATTCAAAAAGTAACCGAGCCTTTAGGCCTTATATAGTTACAAAATTACTTCAGATTTGTTTAAAATATACAAAAAAAAACTTAAAGTAAGATTAATCTATTTTATATAAATAAGTATTAAGTTAAGCATACGTTTAAATAATGTTTTTTTTAGTTGTTTTATTTTATTTTGATATCCCAAATTACGCAAAAAAAGGTATTAATGAACGACTACTAGATAAGTTTCGTAGTGTAACAGCAGCATGAAAGTGCAACACACTAAGACTACTAGCCAATACTATTGTTTCAAATTAAATCAAAGACAAGGCAATACCCGTAGAAAACGCTTTTTTAATTATTTACAAATCATTATGTTTCACATGTTGAAATATTTTTTCTTATAAGTATGGCAGGAGTAATTAAATGATCTGAGCGAGACAGGCAGACTATTAAAAATGCGAGCAACTCTCACGTGAAATGATCGACCTAAATCTGAATTCAATCGGGGAATTGTAAGCTGTGGATTTCTTCTGGTCCTTCCAAACTGGAAAAATTTAACTACAAAGATTGGTGTCTGAAGTTTATACATCTTATAGAAGTGAAGTAAACTCCTTATTTTTGTAAACTCCATAAAGCTACAATGCAAAAACCGATCAATGTACTCCGAAACGTGCCGCCGAATATTAAGAGAATATAAATACCTCACCACACGATTGAATGCTCGACGAATCTTATCCATGACCTGAGCCACTGCTCCAGAGTAAACTTCAATACAATACAGAAATATTGGCATAACAATCGCATGAACTATCCTAATTTTAATGTGTAGTGGAAGAGACAATTCCAAGTTGTACAACTTTCGCAAAGAAAAGTTAACTCTGGAAACCGTGTAAACAGCATGGGCCTCAAACTTTAACTTATTATCAAGAGTAATACCAAGACATTGAATATTATCAACGAATTCGATTACACTATTTGATACAGACACTACAACATTGCTCTCCAAAGGACTGCCAAAGAACATTGCTTTCGTTTTATTCACATTGACTGTAAGTCCATTACTGGACAACCAAACAGCCAAATTAGATGTTACGAAATTAATATTACTCTGCAACACGTCTAAGAAGTCCGAGTTTCCCTTAAACAACAATTGAACATCATCAGCAAAAGCAAAAGGAACACAGGAGCTGGTTTCAACACTAACAAACATATCATTAATATACATTACAAACAAAAGCGGTCCAAGAACAGAACCCTGAGGAACTCCACTACTAACTGGAAGCAAGTCTGAGGAACAGCCATTTAAACATACATACTGTCTTCTATCAAACAAATAAGACTGCAAAAGCCTACACGCGGAACTTGAGAACCCATACGAAAAGTATAACTTCTCAATAAGCAGCGCATGATCCAATCGGTCAAATGCCTTCTCTAGATCAAGCGCTAGAAGAACGCAGCAACCACGATCAACAGTAAATTTTCTTATATTGTCAGTCAGACCGATTAATGTGGAAGTTGTACTTCGATTATACCTGAAACCAGACTGACAATCATGGAGCATTGAAAAAGCATTGATCCTGGAGACCATTTGGACTTTGAGAATATGTTCTACTATCTTTGACAAAATTGGCATAATGGAAATCGGTCTATAATCTTCAGCATGTCGAGCATTTTTCTTTCTAATAGGAATAACTTTTCCAATTTTCCATAAGGCTGGGAAGGAAGAAGTAGTGATAATTGTATTAATCAGGTGCAGCATATAATCACCAATGTACGGAAAAACAATATGTAAAAATTTGAGAGTGTAACCATCAAACCCTACAGCTTTTGACTAAATCTTACTAAAAGCTTCAGACATTTCACTAAAATTAATAGAATGAAAAGAAAATCCACTAAGGTTATTACTCGGAAATAACGGGTGACTCCTATGGTTGTTCGATTGGTTAGAGGAAAAATAACAATTTAAATCAAAGACATCAACATCATGAACAACATTTTTACCTTTACCAACTCCGCTCTTGTTCAAAATTGACCATATTTCCTTACTCGACTTATTTAAGAATAGTTTGCTATGAGCGGAACGCTTATTTCTTCTAACAATACTTTTTACTTTATTACGACACCTACAATATATGCGCCAATTATCAGCATTTCTGTTATGCAAATAAGCTTTGTAGGAAAGATCTCGTAAAGATAGATGATACCTTATTTCAGCACATTTGAACCAATCGTCTCTTTTTGCGAATGTAAGTGGACGCCTTCTTACTGGAACAATAGAATGCAAAACATCAAGACTGCTATTCAAAACAGCCAACTGCTCATTCACATTGGATGTCAAAAAAATGTCCCCGAGGCTGCAAGCAGCCAGCGTATCTAACAATGTATTAAAATTAATAGCATCATTATCTACATACTCGTAAAATTGCTGAGACGAGGCGGCTTGCAAGCTAAAAGAAGCAAATATGAAAGAATGGTGTGATATACCTGCGCAATAAAATTGAGCAGACAATTTCACAAGCTCAGGCATCGACACCAAAAAATAATCCAGTAGGGACGTGGTGTTATGAAAAACGTCATTGTGCGTAGGTCTCGAATTATGAACAACAGAAAGATTCAAACTGGCACAATAACTACGAACAGATGCAGACTCCTGCAAATTAAATAAATTTTTGTTAAAGTCTCCTATTATGACAACGTTGGAGTATCTAACAACTACATCTGAAATTTGCTCTACAAGGGCATCAAAATTGCCATGAGGAAGATATACAACCCCAACTAAAACTTTCAGATTATTAACGATTATTTCAACAAATAGACATTCAGCGATCCCATAAGAATTACCAACAAAAACAATTTTATGCTTTAGATTTTTTCCAACATAAAGAGCTACTCCCCCGCCTCTCATGTCAGGACGATCATTTCGGTAAAATATGTACCCTGGAATGTCCAAAGTTGCAGTAGAAATATGTGGTTTCAGCCATGTCTCACTGACTCCAACAACGTTTAAATAACAGCCTTCTAAAATACTTCTAATTTCATTTATCTTTGAAGCGCTGCTATTTATTTTAAAGCTTTGACAATTGAAATGTCCTACATTAACACAATCCTTTAAATTTCGTAATTGGGATGACAAAAAAGAGTTATTACTAACAACATCATCATAGTTATTGCCGTTCATTGTTACCGCACAAAAATAAATTAAATAACGCTTTACGCAAATTACCAGAAAAAAATTATTAATTAAAAATAAAAAAGCTACTAGCATGAACCAAGTTGTTCTGCCAAATTCTTATAAATGCATCTTATGGGAAACAACAATAAAAATACAATCAGTTCGAAACTATTGCTACTGGCATCGTATTAGGACTGCCGACAACAGCATCTAGCAGATCGACACACTGATTGATGTCAAGTAATTTGCTAGAGCCATCTATGTGCGTTATAAAAGCCTTAGGCCTATCAGCATTCTGCAACTTAAATTTGTTTATCTTCTTCTCCTTCAATAACTTTCTGCAGATGTATAAGAGTTTTGAAGCGGTACGACATCAGAGAGCAATAGAGGATCACTTTTGTGATAGTTCGCCATTATGCAATCTCTGGCATATATGGAGTTGAATTTGACTAGTACCGATTTACCTTGAGCAAAATAACAACAATGTTGTATGTCCTGCGGGCACAGATCAATGTTGCATAAAGACGCTATTTTAACAATAGGTTCTCGCAAATGCTAAATACCATCAGGCAATCCATTAACAATTATATCAGCGCGGTTCAGCCGCCTTCGCAATACATCGTTTTGAAAATCTAAGTCCTGGATTGGAAACATAGTGCTACTATAAGTTTTTTCAAATTGATTGGAAACAGCGAAGCAATTGCGTACTTCCTCCTCCAACTTTTTGATTTTTTGGTTATACTCTTCACGAAAAGACAGTATGACTTCGTCCATTTTTTCCGTGATGGCCTGCATTTGTTTTTTCATCTCCTGCTTATACGTCTCATGCTGTTTTTCCATTAAAGTCTTAAACTCCCAAAAACCACCAAGGCCGCCACTAGAATTTAAACTGTCATCGCCTTGATTTGGTCTTCCACCTGAATCTTGTTTCTTCGTAAAACATTGAGGGCATTTGAATTGAAATAATTTATTTTTGTATAAAAATGAATGCTGCTCCTTGGTTACTTTTATGCAGGCAATGTGAAAAAATTCGTCACATACACAGCAACCAATACTGTTTTGATTATTGGTAACATTACTCAGGCATTTTGGTGGACATAGTTAAATGTGTGTCACAATATATTTACAGCCCAGGTTAATCAGATGTCTTAAACGTAGTAACAAGAAGATCACTAGAACGAACAAGCTGGGCAATATGTCGCGTTTGTTTTTGTTGTTTTCTTTGTTGACACACAAAAGCGCGGTTATGATACACACGTACAACGAATATCAGCACAGCCAAAGTTCACAGCACAACTTCAAAACAAAGCCAGTACCAGTAAATAAATCACTGATCACTTTGGAATCTTCCGAGGACAAAAAAGCAATAGCAGGTCTGATACAAACAAACAAAAAGTAAAGGCGCCAACAAATAGTTTCTGCTTCTTATTTGCTTTTTTTTAACACAGAAAGAACCCTTGTTGTGTTATTTATATGTTTTTAATTCAATGTTTTTATAACTGGATTTATCAAGCAGACTTTAGCAAAACGTACAAATGCTATTAAGTGCATAAATAACTTCTACAATGATTTTTTTTATTAATATTTTTAATAATTTTTCCGGTAACACAAATTTCTCAACTATCCATAGCAGAGTTGCCCGAGTGTGCGAATTAAGTGTCGATTGGTTTACTCCACAAACAAATAATTTGTTAGGCAAATACTTCAAAAAGTACTTATTCCCCTAGGCCGATTACCATCATCACGATAAGCCATCATCATGCACAATTTCAATATCCTAGGTTAATTTGTTTGACCGCTAATGTGCTTCCTACAGACACACGGTCGGACGAATTGACGGGCGGACATGGCTAGATCGGTCGGACGAATTGACAGACAGACATGGCTAGATAGCCTAAGGCTCTCCGATCTTTATTTCGAGGTGTTCCAAACAGACTGAAAAATTTAATACAGGGTGACCGCCGGGAAGGTGTACTACTTTGTTTTGCCGCCCTTTTGGTAAACATTAGTCTTGACAGTTCATATTTGATAGTCGTGGAGTAGAGACTTTTAAATTTATTATGGAAAAATATTCGATAAACCAACGTGTTTTAATCGTTAAAACATTTAATCAAAATCAATCATGTGACGATGAGAAAGTTACGTGAATTTTTTGGGAGAAACAACGTGCCAACAGACGCACTATTTAGCGTGTAGTGAATGATTACGAACAAAGAGTGTCTGTAGCTGATAGGCCCAAGTATGGACCACAACGTACTGAAAGATCGGCTGAAAACATTATTGCTGCTCAAGAAAGTGTTCAAAACAATCCATCAACCTCAATTCGAGGCCATGCGCAGGAGCTTGGTCTTCAAAGAACAACTTTAGACACAATTTAACACAAGGATTTGCATTTGTTTCCATTTAAGGTTCAGTTGACACAAGAGCTTCTTCCACAATACCATTTACGTCTCCGTACATATGCCCGCCCATAGGATGTTGCAGCTCGTCCATGACAACCCCGATTTTCATGAAAAAATCATAATGAGTGACGAGACACATTTTTATTTGAATTGATATGTGAATAAACAGAATAGTCGTTTCTGGACAATGGGAAACCCTCAAATTATTCATCAGCCACCATTTAAAGTGACAGTCTGGAGTGCAATTTGGTGAGGAAAATGAAAATGGCGGAACGGTAACTGACAACGGGGAGCGATATCGTAATATGATGGAAAACTTTTGAACGCCAGAACTGCATGCTAGGGGCTTGTTTAACATGTGGTATCAACAAGACGGTGCCACATCGTATACAGCCAGAATTACAATGGAATTACTGCGAGACCTTTTTCTACAACAAGTTATTTCAAGAAATGGTGATGTTCATTGGCCTCCGCGGTCGCCTGATTTGACTGCTCCGGACTTCTTTTGTAGGGATATCTGAAAAGCAAGGTTTATGCAAACAAACCAGAAACGCTTGAGCTACTCAAACAAAATATTCGTGATGAAATTAATGAAATACCGCGTGAAATGTAATGAAAAATATGCTCAAAAATGCTCGCATTTGTGAGGCTACCAGAGGCGGAAATTTATCTGATAATGTATTCCATACATAATTGACGACATTAAATAAAACATTTATCAATATAAATTCCATTCTCTTTCATTTAATCAAAAATTATAAACAAACAAAATAGTATACCTTTCTGACGGACACCCTGTATATACTCCATCCTTCGGTGTGGGTATAAAAAGTTAAAAAAATTGTTAGCTCGGTCGAGCCGAAGCTTTTTTACTCTCCATCATAGATTGTGTTCTAGTATGGCACTAACAGAATTGAGCGGTATGGTTGCCCATGTTTGACAGGAGCTCATTTTCATGACTTTTATAGTCAGTGTTTCCAATTTAGCCAAATCGTAACATTAAAATCATGTTAAGATTCGTGACAAAATTGCAGTGTTTTTGTGTACCCACCCACATGTCCATTGTGGACAGATCCGATTTATGGGTCCCGACCCGAACTTGAGACAAATCTTAAAAGTGAGTGCATATTTCGATAAGTAAGGAAAATCCAATGTTTCTCATATTTGTATGTTCGAAAGAAAATTTGTCCTAATTTTTTCTTAATTCCCTAAAGGGGAACTTTCTCCACTAATGAAACATTTTTCCATTCTCAGTATCAACTGGTGTACAATTACAAGAAATATATCCGGCAAGTACGAAGTCTCTAGATCTTTTCGTTTGAACTAATTCGTGCTTTCAACGGACAGGCAGCTTCGAACAACTGTCCGGTCAATAATTCGAGACTTTGCAGACAGAATGACACATTTTCCTTTTAATGATTAAGAAGAAATTCAACGTTTAATGGCTATTCAGCTATTCGTTTCAAAACTCTAATTTTTGCTCCTCCTTTAACATTTCTTTATAGTTACAACGATAGTGTTGTGTTATCAATAAAAGCTTATACGCCACCAAAACATTCCGAAGCTGAAGCTTTTATCTACATCATATATGATAAATGCGTTTGCATACTGAAAGGATCGGATGTTGTGCCTCATCTTAACAATTCACGCCAAAATCTTAATCGAACAATGGGTCGCAGTTTGAATAGTTCTTCAAGCTTTAACTCATTTGCCGAAACTGCCGACCTCTTGACCTATCAAAAATTCACATTTTCTGCTAATCGCGAAACAATAATCAACGATGCCGTAGTTGATGCAACACAAACTCCTCGTGTTTTC
Organism: Hydrotaea diabolus; assembly: GCA_963513945.1. Taxonomy (NCBI): domain Eukaryota; kingdom Metazoa; phylum Arthropoda; class Insecta; order Diptera; family Muscidae; genus Hydrotaea; species Hydrotaea diabolus. Next base: position 127,677,696 of record OY740717.1, read on the forward strand.
GATCACATTTCCGAACAATGTGTCTCGAATGGTTTTTACGCTCGTGTCTCGTCGACAACCATGAAAAGTTCTACAATTGTGGGCGTGGGCGCAGATCCTTGTCTGGGTTTCTTTTTGGCCGAGGAAGGCTACAAGACTATATCGATAGGTGAAGTGGCCAAGGATGCCATTGGCACCGCCTACCGCAATATTATGGGAAATTTATTCGGACGAGCTCCGCCTACACCATCGCCAGAAGAGAAGCCATCCCTTTCGCCAGGCAAAGAATTGAAAATGCGTTCCAAATGTCAGTTTTTTGACCAAAAGCGTGATGGTCATACAATTGCCATAGCCCCAAATGGTCGTTTGGCGACAATAATCGATAGTTTGGATAGAGTGTTATTGGTGGATACACAAAGGTCAGTAATTTTGAGGGTGTGGAAAGGATATCGCGATGCCCAGTGTGCATTTGTGCCGGTTAAAGAAAAAACTCTTAAAGGTGTGGCAACGTCCCGAAGAAAAACTTTATTTTTGGTGATATACGCTCCACGTTTGGGCTGCTTAGAAATCTGGCCTTTACAACAGGGACCCAAAGTGGCGGCATTTACGGTAAGCAAGAATGGACAGCTTGCATACAATACCCATGGACTGATGGGTAAGCTAGTCTATGACACTATATTCTTGTTATGTTTTTATTATTTTTTTGCTGACATTTTCTAGGACTATCGCCTGACAGTAAAAATCGCACCCACGTGAATACATGTCTGTTTCTCGATCCAAGTGACACCAGCATCAAGGAAATCCAAATACCATTTCACTATGCTTTAAGTACGGCCAACTCGGCTACCTCCAAGGATATTCACCTCCTGAGACGCCTAAAAAATCTCTTACGCTCCACCGACTGCATAAAACTAGACATTGAAGAAATCACATCGATGGCGGCCGATTTTCAGACCATCGAGGTGCGCCAGCAATGCCTGGAAATGCTATTGAAGAGCAAACTACTACAGGCTCATGTTTTCCAAAGTATCGTAAATGCATTTGATGTTACTCTGCAACAACAGATTGAACAACCCGAAAAGTATCATATCAAGACAACAGAAGACTATCATCAATTTCAAATTGCGGTGCGGAATTTTAAACGCCTCACCATGTTCTACTTGGAAATGAAAGTGCCCCAGAAGCGTGAATATGTAGAAACTCTGGAATTGGACGAAAGTGATTTGGTTATAATACAGCAGCTGGTGTTGCTCCTGAGCGACTCGTATCTGTTAAAACAACAAATGTCCGAATTCGGATCAGATACAACCACAGCACGGGGTGTTACATTCGGTACCGAATTCGATGATGTCGGGGATTTTGTGGACTTTCTTAATATCTTTCAAGTGGACCAAGAGACTCACATTCCATTGCAAAAGGAGAAATCGAGTAGTTTTGGTGAAGTAAGCGCTAAACTGTTCAATCGTTTCTTTACGCAAGGCCTGTGTTTCGATCAATTTAAATTGGCTGCGGAAAAATCACTTATACCTCATCGAGATTTATTGGTCTTGGCTCTACACTATTGGTTAGAAAAACCATTTGTGTATAAGAATTGGTAAGTTTAAGTAACTTATCATCCTCCCGATCTTAAATGCTGCAATTTTGTTCTTTTCAGTGACGAAGTTATTGCTGATATGTCTCGTTTGGCTGAAATGATCAAAACGATCTGTGAATTGGCCGGAGATGTCGTCAATGATTATGCCTACAATGCTATTTCTTCCTGGTGGCAATATGTTCGAGAGTTACTGTTGGATAGTCCAAAGTCATTGGGTCTTTTGGTGGCTATTGTTTGTAAAACGGTAGCGATATCAATACGGCGCGAATTTAAAGAGGTATTTTTTAATTTAGTTTTTATTGCGGATCCATCTTTTTTCAATCGCTTACGTTAGACATATATAAGGCACGCTAAAAGTCTCTTAGGTCTATAGAAAAAAAATAAAAAAAAATAATTTTTTGGCCCGGAGTTTTCTCTATTTTTTGGTAAATAGCTGCTTTGTCTTTAAAGAAAATTATTTTGGATTAAAATACTTGAGGAAAACAACACGTAAATGCAAATTTTTAGAACTCATTTATGAAGAGAATTTGAATTTCAAAATTTATAATTATTTTTATTTCGTTACAAATGAGATCTTAAAACCTATTGCAAGTTTGCAAGTTGAATTCTGTTAAATAATTACAAGTATTGAAATCCAAAATTTAACATGATAAACCTATGCTAAAGCTAGTTAGGTTGGGTAGAAGTAGTATGTAGCCCATTGTGGTACCACAAGCAGAAAAATCCATTGTTCCTTCCGTTGTACTATTTTGAGAGCCATAATATCGAGCCATAAGCGCTAACCTATCGTAAGTCAAATTTTTGGAAAAAAAAATTTATTGCTGAAAAATAACACTAGTTTACACCGGAAATGTACATTTGATGAGAGGTGACTTTTCTAATGTATTTCCATCTGCTGAATTCAAAAATCAAGGTAAAATTTTTTTTTATTGAACAGTTTTTGAGATATCCTTATACTTTTATTTTTTCGTCCTTTTTTCACTTGACAAATCATATCTCGAGCTAGAAATGTCTGATTATATCGTTCTTGGTACTTAAATGCAAGGTATTGAGTAGACGAACAAACATGTATAATTGGATCTTTTATAAGTTAAGTGGTTCAAAATATATCGATGAAAATAGGGCAAATTTTCAAAAAAATCATATTTTAGAGTGATCCTGTGCCGGCGGAAAAGTACATACCGTTGAAAAAACGTCCGGTTTCTCTTCATATTCGTAAAGATGATACTTTAACGTAAGAACTAAGACCAACCACAAGAAAATCGACCGAAAAATGACAAAGTTATAAGCAATTGAGTGAATAAATCCAAATCCCATATTTTCCGAATATTTTATTTTTTTCGACATTTGACATTTTTGTGTGTTAGAAATAGTTGTGGCGCTTGCTTTGTCTTCGGTTGCTTTTGGGATCCGTTTCTCTAGTGAGAAACCATACATAGTCTCCCAACATTGCTTCATCCCAAAATCCTTGATAGCGCCGCTCAATGGTCTTAATTTGTTGGTGAAATCTCTCGCCGTGTTCGTCACTTACGGCACCAAGATTGTCCGGAAAGAATTTTAAATGCGAATGCAAGAAATGGATTTTTAGAGACATATTTACACCTGTAAGAAATAAATAAAATGGTAAAAACAATACAATAGAAAACAACCAGGAAGGAAATTAACTAAATGTTTGGCTCCGGGAGTAAATGGAACATTTTACAGAAACCGTGGTGTACCTTACGCACAACATTTTAAGAAGGAAAACGACATACATATGCTATTGCAACGATATTCCTGCATTGTTTGAGCAACTCGGAGAGCCTTACGATCCAAATGAGTGGCGCTTGTTCATTGACGGTAGTAAGGAGAGTTTGAAAGCAGTCATACTGCATATTGGAAATGAAAAACCTTCTATTCCCATCGCTCATGCCATCAACACTAAAGAATCATATGCCACAATGGCCATTTTGCTCAAATACATTCAATATGAGAAGCACAACTGGAAAATATGTTCCGATCTCAAAGTCGTCGGCATGTTGTGTGGGATGCAGGGTGGATACACAAAATATTGCTGCTTTCTTTGCCTTTGGGATAGTCGTGCTCGTGATCATCATTATGTAAGAAAACACTGGCCAGAAAGGGAGAACATCACAGTGGGCAAAGACAATATTAAATACGTGCCTCTTGTCAAAAAAGAAAGTATAATCCTTCCAGCGTTGCACATTAAACTTGGCCTCATTAAAAATTTTGTGAAGGCCTTAGACAAGGAAGGCCAAGCATTTTCCTATCTGAAAATCCTTTTCCCAAACCTTTCTTTAGCAAAAATCAAGGAAGGCGTCTTCGATGGTCCACACATAAAGAAATTGGTAAAAAGCACAGATTTCCCAAAATATTTAACACCCGTTGAAAACGAGGCCTGGAATTCATTTCAGCTGGTTGTTATCAATTTTCTTGGGAACACTAAAAGCCCTAACTACGAGGGAATTATTACCGATTTGCTGAAGAACTACAAGAATATGGGTACGGAATGCCATTAGTTAATTTCCTTCCTGGTTGTTTTCTATTGTATTGTTTTTACCATTTTATTTATTTCTTACAGGTGTAAATATGTCTCTAAAAATCCATTTCTTGCATTCGCATTTGAAATTCTTTCCGGACAATCTTGGTGACGTGAGTGACGAACACGGCGAGAGATTTCACCAACAAATTAAGACCATTGAGCGGCGCTATCAAGGATTTTGGGATGAAGCAATGTTGGGAGACTATGTATGGTTTCTCACTAGAGAAACGGATCCCAAAAGCAACCGAAGACAAAGCAAGAGCCACAACTATTTCTAAAACACAAAAATGTCAAATGTCGAAAAAAATAAAATATTCGGAAAATATGGGATTTGGATTTATTCACTCAATTGCTTATAACTTTGTCATTTTTCGGTCGATTTTCTTGTGGTTGGTCTTAGTTCTTACGTTAAAGTATCATCTTTACGAACATGAAGAGAAACCTGACGTTTTTTCAACGGTATGTACTTTTCCGCCGGCACAGGATCACTCTAAAATATGATTTTTTTGAAAATTTGCCCTATTTTCATCGATATATTTTGAACCACTTAACTTATAAAAGATCCAATTATACACGTTTGTTCGTCTACTCAATACCTTGCATTTAAGTACCAAGAACGATATAATCAGACATTTCTAGCTCGAGATATGATTTGTCAAGTGAAAAAAGGACGAAAAAATAAAAATATAAGGATATCTCAAAAACTGTTCCATAAAAAAAAATTTTACCTTGATTTTTGAATTCAGCAGATGGAAATACATTAGAAAAGTCACCTCTCATCAAATGTACATGAAAAAAATTTTATTTTGTAAAGTAGTGTAATCGTTAGGACAAGCCTCATCGTTTTGTATTTTTAAAATGACAAAATTGTTAGTAAAACATCAAAAAAAAAGCTTTTGCATTTTATCGTAAATGATTGTTTAAATTTTATTGTGTAGCAATTTTATCGTAAGTCACACATCAAATTGCTGCAGCAATCGCAAATGTGTTCAGATTTTTTTTTTTGTTTTTTGATACAGTTATATGAGTAGGTAGAAATCTTAAATTTTTGCATTAAAACATTTGCATTTTTAATAAAGTTGTTTGAAATAAATAATAAAAACCGTCTCCTGTAAAATTTGCATTTTTTCACTTACGATAGGTTAGCGCTTATGGCTCGATATGCTCTAAAGTTGGCACATGCTAATATTAGCCAGTTCGTTTAGTCCCTATAGAAGTATCAACCTAATGTAGATTCCCTCCTTTTTGTCGTTTGTCGAAACTTTTAGTCTCACTGCATGCCCTACAATCAGCCACTGTCCCATCATAACTGATACAATTAGTTAGAGGCGTTAGGGTTTGAGAATAACAGCAGTGTGCAAGAGCGTTTCGTATCCCGAAGGGACCACATCTGTCTCTCCCGCAAAATGAGTTTGCAGGCGATAATGGTTATTCCCACGGGTTCAAGCTCCCTAGGAATCCGTAAGGTAGTACCGAATCTTGCTAACTTATATCCCCTACAGTTCCCTAGTATTTGTTACTTGTTGGACACTGTAGTGATCAAGGATCCTCTGTTTTTTTCTAGCCCTACGGCATTGGAAAAGTCTCCAAAACCTTATTGATTGTTGAGCCTTCAGTATAGAAGTCGTCATGCATCCTTTTATCAGCATTTCCATTTGTCCCTGTTTGGTATAAGTGTATGGTACTTCTTGACAAAAGTAGTGTAATCGACGGAGTATCTGTCATTAAGTTTATGGTAATAAATACTATGTCCGTAACCGTTCATCAACCTTTGTGACAGTTCAGACTTAGAGTACTTCTGGTTGACGCAGTTTGTTTGCTTATTATTTCCAGAGCGGCAAATGTAATATTATATTTAGTTCTTCAGAGGTTGCGGTACGCAGAACGACCTTGACGACCGTGGTACGCAGCACAACCAACCGTTCCGACCAGACGGTTACCACATATAGAATTATCTGCCTTGCTACTACACTAAACATCCAGTGAACAAAGCACGGCTAAATGTCCTACTACTTTCCTATTGCCCTCTTACCAGCATATAATGCCCAAACGTCTTTTTCGCTATATCTACTTTATAACGTTAATCCTGAACATTAACTTCCTGTAAAGTATAACACCGAGGAATTTTGCACCGCCAGCGAGAGGGATTTGGTGCTATTTTGCATATAAATTGCAAAAGATTCCACCAACATTTTTACAACTCTCATCTAGGTGAATGCACCAATGTCTTCTTTGGAGATTTTAGACAAAGTACAGGGTAGGGCGCTGGTCATTCCTGTGGTCAGCAGAATTACTTTTTCTCGCGCATCGCCAGAACGTGAGTTGCGTACCACGATTTTATAAATATTTACCTAAATGGCATATGCTACTCTGGATTAAGTGACTATTCCGGTTCTACGACCGGCTTGACCCGAAGAGCGGTTTTTAGGCCAAGGGCTGTAACCCCGGTACACAGGTGCCGCTATTACAACAACAACAACCTTATTCCCTAGGTCATAGTGTTGAGTTGTATTTGATTTATGATGATTGACCTACTAATCGCACGACTCTCTTCTGTCCGTATGTGGTACAGTCTCCCCACAGAGATGTTTCCTGCCACGTACGATTTGAGCCTATTCAAATCGAATGCCCGTAAATATCACTTCTATTGTCTACCTCTATCTAGCCAACTTAACCAACACAAAGTACAGCGTATAAAGGGAAAAGCCTCAAAGTGGATAAAAAAAATACTTTGAATACAAGTTTTTAAATGGCTTCGTAGCCACTATCAGAGCTCTTTTTTATCAGGATTTAGAGTCTGATACCAGAACTCCGCACACGGAGTACCGGGGTGACAGCCCTTGTCCAAAGATTGCTGCTTCGGGTCAATCCGGTACATATAACCGGCTGTCGTGGGATCGTCGTTTGAAGAGCTGGACTGACTAGCAGTCGATTCAGTTTTAGCCAAAATCCAACATCTGCATTTTGTTAGCATAAGGTCCACCAAATACTCACAAGTCCTTTTCAGAACAGAATACCATGCATTTTAAATGTTTCCCCATAATTCGTGCTTATTCCTTAATTTTATTTGCCTTACGGACTGTCACATACTGCAGGGTGACTTGGGCAGATTTAGTACCGGATGTGAAATTAATTTTATGTAAAAAAGTGTTAGCATATGTGCTTCTCTAGAAGTAGATTGTTGGGTACTAAATGGCTCTGATTTGACATCGGTTGATTTATTTATTGATCTTAGATTTATGATGGACAGAAAGTTAAATTTTAATAACCATATCATTCTATGGCAAATAAAGCGTATGGTGTCTTATAATTAGTGAAACGTTTGGCAAAGGAGTTTACCGATACTACGAAACAGCTTTATATTTCTCTAGTCAGGCCAATTTTAGAATATGGATCAGTGGTTTGGGATCCCCAATATGATTACTATGTTAACAAAATTGAATCCATGCAGAAACAATTTTTACTATTCTGCTTAAGAATTCTTCATTGGAATACTGGCTATGAACTCCCTTCTCTCCCTCCCATGTTAAATCTTAATATAAGTAAATTGTTTTGGTTTCTAATACATGGTGTCCGCCGGGAAGGGATACTACTTTGTTTATAATTTTTGATTAAATGAAAGAAAATGGATCTTATATTGATAAATGTTTTATTTACGAGGGCTGCTATATTTCTGGCCTAATAATGAAAGTGCGATTTTTTTCATCAAAAATGGTTTAATTGTTTTTCAAAGCATTCTCCACCATGATTTATACACTTTTCATTGCGCTCAAACCAATTGTCGAAGCACTTTTTCCACTCCGATTGAGACACCTCCCAAACATGGGTTTTGAACGAAAATCGTTGACCACGCATTTTTTTCATGATGTGCGGGAATAAAAAGAAGTCATTGAGTGCCAAGCCAGGGCTGTACGGCGGATGACCCATCAATTCGACGTTTTGGCCGATCACAAAGGCGTTGGTTTGAGCCAATGTGTGAGAGATAGCGTTGTCATGGTGCACAATGGTTTGTCTTCTCTTGTACGTTTTTCGAATTTGTCCAAAAACTTCAGGCAAACAAATTTTGGTGTACCACTCAGAATTGACCATTTTACGTTGCTCAAGCGAAACAGTCGCCACATGACCAGTTCTGCTGAAGAAACAGGCGACCATTTGCTTCCAAGTGCTTCTTCCACGAACAACTTTCGTTGGATTTGGCTCGTCTTCGAAGACCCACACGGCCGATTGCTGTTTTGTTTTGGGCTCATACGCATAAATCCATGATGCGACGATCTTATAAACGTCTTTTAAAGCCCCACAGTCGTATTTTTTTTCAAAATTTCTTTGCACCAATCGACATGAGCCTTTTTTTGAGCGATTGTCAAATTGTGCGGGATCTAACAAGAACAAGCCTTTTTTACGGCCACGTGTTTATGCAATATCGAATGTATGCTGGTGGAAGAAATGTCCACGGATGCCTCTATCTCACAGTATGTCACATGACGATCTTGCAATATCCGTTCACGCATGGCATCAATGTTCTCTGGCACAACGGACGTTTTTGGACGACCTTTACTACCTTCGTCTTTGAGCGAGCGTCGGCTTCGATTGAATTCATTAAACCAGTTTTTTCACTGTGCTGTAGGATGGTGCTTCATCGCCATACAAAGATTTAAGTTCATCGATGAACTCTTCTCGTAATAATCCACAGTTGTGAAAAATGATCGCACGAAAATGTTCACGAGTTAATTCCATTTTTTGCCAAATTTATTTTTTCAAGCCACTGTAAGCAACACAAATGATGGTCGTACGTCAAAACGTTCTAAGTACGTTTATGCTAAAAAATGTCAAACTTTCCAATGGAAATGTCAGATGGCGCCAGGCAACACTTAGTGTTGCATAGGCCAGAAATATATATAGCAACCCTCGTAATGTCGGCAATTATGTATGGAATACAATGTCTGATAAATGTCCGCCTTTGTTAGCCTCGCAAATGCGAGTCCTTTTGAGTACAGTTTTCATTGAATTCTCACACATTTCACGCGGTATTTCATTAATTTCATCATGAATATTTTGTTTGATTTGCTCAAGCGTTTCCGGTTTGTTTGCATAAACCTTGCTTTTTAGATGTCCCCACAAAAAGAAGTCCGGAGCGGTCAAATCAGGCGACCGTGGAGGCCAATCAACATCACCATTTCTTGAAATAACTTGTTGTGGAAAAATGTCTCACAGTAATTCCATTGTAACCCTGGCTGTATGCGATGTGGCACTGTCTTGTTGATACCACATGCTAATCAAGCCCAAAGCATGCAGTTCAGGCGTTAAAAATTTTTCAATTATATCACGATATCGCTCCCCATTGACAGTTACCGTTACGCCGTTTTCATTTTCATAGAAGTAAGGTGCAATGATTCCTCCTGACCAAATTGCACACCAGATGGTCACTTTTAATGGATACAAAAGTGAATGATGAATAATTTGAGGGTTTTCCATTTCCCAGAACCGACTATTCTGTTTATTCGCATATCTATTCAAATAAAAATGTGGCTCATCACTCATTATGATTTTTTTTTATGAAAATCGGGGTTGTCATGGGCGAGCTGTAACACCTTGGCATATGTACGGCGGCGTATATGGTCTGGTGAAATAATTTCTTGTGTCAACTGAATCTTAAGTGTAAACAAATGCAAACCCTGTACGGCAAAATTGTGGCCAAAGTTGTTCTTTAAAGACCAAACTCCTGAGCACGGCGTCGAATTGAGGTTGATGAATTGTTTTGAACACTTTCTTGAGCAACAGTAATGTTTTCAGCCGATCTTTCAGTACGTTGTGTTCCATGCTTGGGCCTATCAGCTACGGACCCTCTTTCTTCGAAATCATTCACTAAACGATAAATAGTGCGTTTTGTTGGCACGTTGTTTCCCGCAAAAATTTCACGTAACTTTTTCATCGTCACAGCAATCAATGATTGATTTTGATAAAAGTTTTTAATGATTAAAACACGTTGGTTTATCGAATATTTTTCCATAATAAATTCGCTACGGTTCTACTTCACGACCGCCAAATATGAACTGTCAAGACTAATCTTTACCAAAAGGGCGGCAAAACAAAGTAGTATACCTTCCCGGCGGACACCCTGTATTTTACTAAGAAAAGGTGGCGGTTATATGTTTTCTTGTGATTATTATAATTTTTTGTACCGCTTAGCTGTTGATAAATATCTGCAGCTAATTTACATATATGACATTTCTTGCCAACTTTCCATTATGGATCGGTCCATAATGTGTACTTTGTCGCTACATCATGGAGGCGTGTCCCCCTTCGGTTGGCAGGCGCGGGTGTGAGTGGCGTTTGGAACGTTCGTCAAAAAAAAAGTAGGGCGTTCCCAATTTTTATATGTATTTTCAAATAATATGAGATTTTGTAGCTGTCATTTGTTTACCTCTGGGACTTTTCGGTAAGATCTACCGAATGAAATGTTTTTTTACTAATCGGCGTCGCACAGTTATAGTAGAAATTTCAACTCCAAGCTCAGTTTTAACAGCTCCAGGGTTCAGAGTTGACAATAGCTGTATATGGTGAGCTTCTTTAGCTAAACTTTTTCGCAGCCTAGCTTTCAGAATAAATTATTTTTGTCTTTTAACGCATTACACACAAAATTTAATGTTTCGATTTTCTAAGCTTCGAATTCTGGAACACTCAATGTCCGACAGTGCATGGCCCGAACCATATTATTGGTATTGCATATTTTGTGAGTAATATATTAAAAAAAATATCTTTTACAATTTTTTAGTAGCACTTACGAAACACTTTTCGCGGCTAGAAGCTGGTACCTTTGAATCCATTTTTTTATCCGCACCTACAGTTGATATTTCACATTTTAGACCATATACCATATTGTCTTAACTTGTAAGGCGTTTCCAGATTATAATTTTTAACGGTTCTCCTATTCACAATAATTCCAAGCAAACATATTTAAATTAGCATTACAAATTTTGAAAATATTGTGTAGATTCACAAAGACCTGGGGGTCAGCTGAGTTAGCTTGGCAGGACAGTTGAAGAGCCGTTTGTTTGTACAATTCCGTGGTGTAGTAATATACTTATACTTCCTATAAGTCCAAGTTTAAATCCGAGTAAAACATATTCAAGCTACATGCTAAGACAGCATTTCATCTCTTAAGTCGTTTCCAAACTTTACGTCCCGAACAGCAAGTATACAAATGTTTCTGCTCCTTCATTTACTAAGAGAAGTTCCCCCCATAGTTCTTGCTGAAATGTTGATGGAAATTCAAACCATGTTTTTAACTTTCCCCTAATTTCAGGGTTCCTGTGATGAAGGTTCGCAACACGAAGATGATCATTTTGAGCGCATATCACACGATGAAGCTCAATGGGGTTTATTAATAGGCAAACTAGAAGACATTGCCATATTGGGAGCAATATTAGAGTAAGTATTCATTTTTAGGCTCCCAAAAAAGTCTCTTATTTGATATATTATTTTTAATTTGCAGATATCCCATAATAAGTTTGGATCCAGTTATGCCCGAAATTCCCTACGACCAGCCCGATTGTAGCTTAAAATTTGTCGTGAGCGGCGGCAAAGGAATCGTAACCGATCTTACAGCGAAATGGCTAATAAATACCCGCATACATCCTTCAAAAATAGTAGAAATGGATAAAGCCGAAATTGTCCAAGAGAAATCGGATAAAAGCCCTAACAAAAAAAACGAATCTCAAGAAGATATCGACTCTAGGAGGACTTCTTTATACGATGAAGACGCCGAATTAGATACAGTTCTTATGAAGTTGTCACTGTTGAGAAAACATTTTCCCTTCAGCTTGGAATCGGGCTCGCTACTTAGCCTAATGACCTGGCATTACATGATACACTGGAGTAAGAACTTGACTAGCTTGGAACATTTCCGAGCCGCCATAGATTGTCTTCAACAATTTAGAATAGGCGATCATGCCTTAAAACATGGCATTTCCTGTATGCTTTGGCAGGCGGCCGTTAAATTCCCACTGCAAAGTACAGCCAAACTGATACACAAGGTCGGCAGGCTACCCAAAGATAAGTTGTGTCAACAGGACATTGAGATGTCGGCATCATGTGTACCTGTATTCTTGGAGCTGTGTTTATCATTCCTTGACCATCTGCAAGACTCTTTAAATCATGGATCTTATGATCTAAAATTCGAAGTGTCATTGGCCGAGGGTCAAACGCCACTACAATTTCTCGCTTTACAGCAACATCATGCCATCAAGGAACAGTTGAAATTACACTACGAACTATGCTCTGTTCTGCACTTCATATCGTTTTTTCAACTAAGAATTTCCAAACCTCTGACGTTGCTATTTGATGCAATGAGTAACAAAGCATTCTTTGGCGACATCAACAAAGAGTTGAACTTTGTCTTGCCAGCACCTGATATGGTGCTGCAGCAGCATCGCACGGAATTCTTGTCTAAGGCCATTACGGCTTCTATGGATTTGATAAGAGAAGATCTGGAGCAGTTATTTGTGGCTGAACATATTCAATATATGGAGAAATTCTTGAAATTGGGCGAAAGCTGGTGTGTGGATAAAAAAGCCCTGAAAAGACGACAGGTTAGTAGAAAACGTAAATATTGTTATGTACACCTACGGTCGACTGCAAATACTTTGAAGTGACAATGTCTGTTTAATACAGGTCAGCATTAAATTATTCGTGTTGCCTGGTGATTAAAATACTTTGGGTAACCGTAGTCCTACTCTATGGTGTGAATTAAATTTGATTCTGACCTTCGCTGAATGCTCTTAATTTTTACTATAACTTACAAACATTATTTTTTATTATTTTTTTTAAGATTGCCGATCTCTACGCTCACGGCTTCGATGCAAATGCCGAACAACTACTCAATGACGTAGCTGAAGATGAATTTATTGGTCGCATGCTACTCGAAATAGCTGGCCGACGTTTGAATATATATGCAAACACATCGCAAAGTACATTTTTGAAAATTGCCTCCGTTGGCCAACAGCTGCTGAATTATTTGGACAATCTCGTAAGTGTAGCTGATGTTTATTACCCACAAACATAAGCTCTTCTGGTACGCTCACTATTTCCCCTTAGATAATTATTTGCCTTACTGGGTAATTCCAATAATAGTAGACGCTTTTCGGAACTTAGGAAATATCAAATTTAAAAAGAAATATTGTGTCTGTAGGTTGGAATTCGCTTTGTGTGCGATTACTTTTTGGAAATGGTTGCTTTAAGGACTTTTTAAATTGTGTGCTTTTTTCTTTTATATTTTTTTAATTTAAAGTTACTTGATATTTGTTCTCACAAATGAAAGAAACCTGTAATTAGAAATGAATGTTACCATTTATATTCATGGAATGAAGGTACCAAATTGACCAGAAGCAGCAACTCTTCGGCACATACTAGAACGAAATAATTCCCTTTACACGCCAAGTTCGGTTATGTTGTTATTGTAGCGGCCGAAGAATTGGTACATAGGGTTAAACCGGTTCATAGAACCGGCAGTCGTGAGATTGGTTGTTGGCAAGTTCGGTTATCATGTTATCTACCGTTTCGGCGATATCACTTGGCAACTTCGGAAATGCAATTTGAGAACAGTGACTATTTTTTTGCAGTACCGTAAAGGACTAATTTTATGCGAAAATCTTTTAACGATTAAGGCTTATATCAGCAAGACATTTGTGACTCTATCCTTCAACAAGGTCTTGTAGGATGCACTACAGCAAAGCCAGCCGGGCAGTCTCAGGAATAATATTGCTTTCCTTGTAATATGAAAAGGCTGCTGTTTTTTGGGACTTGGGAAATAAATTTAGAAATGGAAAGATTCTAATGTGCGATTGAGGTTAATGGGAATAGAAAACCCAACAAGACAAAATGAATTATTTTAACTAAGTTTGTGTACGCAATAGGTCTCTATACTAGGTAAGGTCAAAGCAGCGATAACGCGGCTTTAAATTATCAAGGCTACCAATGCCAACGGTATACCAACGATGCTGTATAGGAACTTACCCAGAGGTGCTAACGTTCCAAAGTTATGACTATTTGACAACAAAAAAATCTCGACCTAGAATAAAAACTGTTCAAGTCGTGAAAAACAAATAAATATGTGCTGTTATTTCGCTTCCCCCTTCAAGTTTCGGGCATGGTTGTAGATGGACATATTTTCATGAAATGAGCCAAGGAATACGCTGGTGAAATTTGTCCAGTCGTGAATGAATGAATCACCCTTTATTGGAAAACCCAAAAGTTAATATTTGAACGACACATCGTCGGAAAGATAAGGCGTCATGCAACCGGTGAGTTTCCAAGAATCGAGAGAAATGATGGGACCGGTGAACTGCTTAAAACATTACTGCCATAGAAACACAATACGAGGGCTGCTATATATATTTCTGGCCTAATAATGAAAATCACTTTTTCCACTCCGATTGAGACACCTCCAAAACATGGTTTTTGAACGCTTCAACAGCATGTTCTGGCGACAAAAATCGTTGCGGGAATTAAAAGAAGTCATTGGGTGCCAAATCAGGGCTGTACGGCGGATGACCCATCAATTCGACGTTTTGGCCGATCAAAACGGCGCTGGTTTGAGCCGATGTGTGAGAGTTCGCATTGTCATGGTGCACAATGATTCGTCTTCTCTTGTTCGTTTTTCGAATTTCTCCGAAGACTTCAGTCAAACAAATTGTGGTGTACCACTCAGAATTGACCGTCCGACGTTGCTCTAGGAGAACAGTCGCCACATGACCAGTTTTGCCGAAGAAACAGGCGACCATTTGAAGTGCTTCTTCCACGAACAACTTTCGTTGGATTTGGCTCGTCTTCGAAGACCCACACGGTCGATTGCTGTTTTGTTTCGGGCTCATACGCTTAGATCCATGATTCATCACCTGTGACGATCTTATAAACGTCTTTTCAAGCACCGCGATCGTATTTTTTCAAAATTTCTTTGCGCCAATCGACATGAGCCTTTTTTGAGCGATTGTCAAATTGTGCGGGATCCAACGAGAACAAAACGTTTCTACGGCTAAGTGTAAATGCAATATCGAATATATGCTGGTGGAAGCAATTCCCCAGGGTGTCTCTATCTCACGGTATGTTACATGACGATCTTGCATTATCAGTTCACGCACGGTTCACGCAATGTTCTCTGGCACAACGGCCGATTTTTGACGACCTTCGTCTTTGAGCGAGCGTCGGCCACGATTCAATTCCTTAAACCAGTTTTCCACAGTGCTATAGGATCCCCACAAGGATATACATACTTATAAACTTATATATATAAGTATAAGTACATGGACGTCACCTAGTGGTAGTATAAAAACCAAATTCTTGCAGGACGTACGCTCTAACAGATGAGTCAAGATAGTGACCACGCGCTGGTAGTGGCTTAAATTATAATCAATCTTAAAAGAAGCTACAGGAAAAACATGTGGACTGCCGTGGTGTGGCTGGAGTGTGCACGACTATGATTCCAGGACGTACTCTCTAAATGGTGAGACGATAGAGATAGGGACAACGAGCTGATAGAAAAGTTACAAGGAAAACTTGTGGGCCGCCGTGATGTGTTGGGAGTGGGCATAACTATCATGCCAGATTCAAATCCGGTGAAGAACATCTTCCAATTTTTCGGCTGCTGGTTTTGCACCTCGTAGACGACGGTGACTTTACGAATAAGAGTTTTTTTCTAAGCCATGTAAAAACTTCTCTAACAAATGCATTAGCCGTTCGGAACCGGCGTTAAACAATAGGTCCCACTGATTTGTGAGAAGTTTCCCTTTGGTCCCTAATGGGATGTTGCTAAGTAAGTACGGAAAAAATGGGAAAAAACAAAGGTTTTGCTCAAGAAAAGGCCAGAGTGGCATATCTGCTTTGAGAAAGTGTTCCAATTGCCTTACGAACAATAGATGAAACCTTTAAAATGCTTAAAGCAATGGAGGAAACCGGATATAAAAAGAATGAAAAACAGAAAGTATTGATAACAGACAAAACTACTTATATTTAAAGGAAATTAAGTTAAAAACCCCATTACTACCAAATAAGTTTGAAAACATCATAAAGCCGTTAAAACATCAGCATCAATTAAAAGCACACCTTGCAAATTCAAACAATCCAATCGCATAGCTGCAGCTAAAATTTTCCACTCACATCTAAAAGAAGCATGGATCAACAAACGTCTCCCAAGCTCATAGACTAAAAGTGCTATAATAATATGCCAAGGAATGCGACAATTGGAGAGGCATAACTCTTCTCAACACAATTTTCAAAATAATGGCCATCATTATTAACAAATGACTGGTTGAACCTATTCAGAAACCACCGTAAGATAAACAAGTTAGGTTTCCTGCACATAGAAATTGCTTTAAACAAACCAACCCCCTTAGAATAATAATAGATTGGCGGACACCATTTTATCTAGTCTTTATAGACTTTAAGAGGAAGTTTAATACAATCAAACAGAAAGCTTTACTTAAATGTGTTCCCGAAAAGATAATAAAGATTATCCAAGCGTTGTACACAAATGGAACTATTCATGTAAAGGAATGTCTAGTGAACCATTGAGATCTAATGCGGGTGTGAAACAAGGATGCCCTCTCTATCCACTGTACAAGGGTTGCTATAAATATTTCAGGCATAGGCAATACTAAGTGTTGCCTGGCGCCATTGGAAAGTTTGACATTTTTTAGCATAAACGTACTTAGAACGTTTTGACGTACGACTATCATTTGTGTTGTTTACAGTGACTTAAAAAAATCAATTTGGCATTTTCATGCGATCGTTCTTCACAACTTTCGACGTGGATTATCACGACAAGAGTGCATCGATTAACTTAAATCTTTGTCTGGCGATGAAGCACTATCCTGCAGCACTGTGAAAAACTGCTTTAATGAATTCAATCGTGTCCGACGCTCGCTCAAAGGCGAAGGTCGTACAAAAACGGCCGTTGTGCCAGAGAACAATGATGCCGTGCGTGCACTGATAATGAAAGATCGTCATGTGAGTCTGAAACAGTGCAGCAATCGACCGTGTGGGTCTTCAAAGGCGAGCCAAATCCAATGAAAGTTGTTCGTGGAAGAAACACTTCGAAGCAAATGGTCGCCTGTTTCTTTAGCAAAACTGGTCATGTGGCGACTGTTCCGCTTGAGCTACGTAGGACGGTTAATTCTGAGTGGTACACCACAATGTTTTTGCCTGAAGTCTTCGGAGAAATTCGAAAGACGAACAAGAGAAGATAAATCATTGTGCGCCATGACAATGCAAGCTCTCACACATCGACTCAAACCAGCGCCTTTTTGACCGGACAAAACGTCGAATTTATGGGTCATCCGCCGTACAGCCCTGACTTGGCACCCAATGACTTCTATTTATTCCCGCATATCGAGAAAAAATGCGTGGTCAACGATTTTCGTCGCCAGAAGATGCTGTTGAAGCGTTCAAGAACCAAAACATGGAGGTGTCTCAATCAGAGTGGGAAAGTGCATCGACAATTGGTTTGGGTGCATGCAAAAGCCTATAAATCATGCAGGAGAACACTTTGAAAAACAATAAAACCATTTTTGATGACAAATACTCGCATATTGAACAGGGATTAACCGGCTCAAGACCTCTTGTATCTATATTTAAATAGAAGACAAGTTTTTAACAAAATGGCAAAGTGACATTGATTTTCGTGGCTGCACACTGCTTTTATCATGATTTCGGGTCCGCGACAACTCTCTTCAGAAAGCCTTGCTGCAATTTTTGAAATTAAACCGAACTCTATCAGGCCAGGCTCTCCCCAAACGAATGAGAACTACTGTTGTAAACCTTACTTTTTAAGTTTTCTTCACACAATTGTCCACGAAAATACAACTCACTCTTGCCACCTCTACAGAGACTCCACATTGAGAGCCATTAATAGATTTCTTTTACAACGTTTGTGTGATAAAGACTTAAATTTTAAGGATGACATCAGTCTTTTATGACACAATGTACATGCGAATTTAATTGTAGAAAATATATGTAGGATTATAAAAGACAGATTTGCTTTTGGTCGATTAAAAAAAACATGGCGATTAACATGGGTTTTCCCAGTTTTTTACGTTTCCGGAATTCTTAGAATAAACGAGTTGATTCGATAAAAATGTAGCTGTCAATATTATATATAGGGAATAATGTAATATCTTCAAAATTTTGTCATAAAGTACTACTTACAAGATATGTGTATATAGTTTATCTTGACGTTGCGTTATTTTTAGCGAGTTAAAATCTTCTGTTAAGAATAATAAAAACAAGAGAATTTTGCGTGCTCTTTTGGGCAATATTGTTTTTAGAAAAAAAAATTAAGTTAAAAAGAGCACGTCTGGCATCCCTAGAAACAACTTAGAAATACTCCGTGCCACTCAATTCGACGCAATCCCAAGCGAATTTTGACCTAAAAAATGTTACTTAAATTTTGTAAAAATTTATAAGAAAATGCAAATATATTTTTGTTTGGAATTACTTACATGTCTTCTCATCCATTGCATTTATTTAAACACGATATCATTTCACATCCTTCACTCCAACACAAAAACAACCACAGCCAACATTAGTTTGAAATATTTGATTTTTATTAACTCATTTTTTATTCGCACAGCGCGACTCTCCCAGCAATGACAATTTACAAATTACTGCCTCCGAACCTTATGAAATCAGTCTTATTGCCTTAATCAAATTAGTAGACCATGCAATACTGTTTCTTCCTGGAAAGACTAATCAATATGTTCGTATCGGTGCCCAAATGTTTGATGCTTGCAGTATATTGCGGGAATGAAGAAGCTGGATAAATGACGCATATAAGCAATTATCTGCCCATCTTTCACTACCATTACGTACGACAACGTTTAATTGACTTTTTTATTTGTGTTTTTTAAATAAGTTATTTAATAGTTATAGTTATCTCTTAAGCACTATTTTATTTGAGGTCATTGGCCATTTGTTGGATAGATCTGTGAAAATTTTTCATTTTAAATTGATTTTTTTTTTATTTTATCTTTTAAGATCTGTGAACACAAATCTAGATTTTGTTTTAGGTTTTCTTAAAAATTAGTTTGAAATTTATTAAAGTAATAAAAAAAAATAAGTTTTTAACAACAAAAGTAAATAAAACTCAAATAAGTCTTCAAAATTTCCATTATTAAATGTTGCCGGTAGTCATATTTATAGCTCTAAGTAGTTATTATTTTGAATCACAATATGCGAAACCAAAAGTTAAAACCCAATATCGACTATTAGCGTATTTTTATATTTTTTGTATCAATCAATAACCATACATATAATTAAATAATTTTACAAACTAGACAAACGAATATCAATCCTTAAAGGACTTATGCTCGGACTATAGTAAAGTTAAGATGTTTCCCCTTTGCGAAAGCTGAAATACGTTTCTAAATTATTGTTGCAATTGGTAAAATTATACTCTAAATTTTTCGAATTTATCCACGCTTTTTTCTATACGTCGAACAATCATTTGCAGTAATTCTTGTAAAATTAGGCATATGCTTATATTGGGATATATTTGAATTTAAAGTTATTGGCAAGCACAGTTTTATATTTTTATTCGTACGAAGGTTTTGAACCAAGACTTTGGTATGTGCTGTATTGCAGGTGTTTTCTATTTCGTCCATCATAAGTAGACTTATCATAAGTAGACTTTGGTTATTGTTTTTATTGAGTTTAAAACCTTCCAACAAACTATATAACTATTCAATTCCCTCAACATTAAATTAAAGAATAAGGGGATTTTTTTTTTGAAATCCGCGAGCTGTGCACGATAAAATTCTTATGCTCACTGTCCGGGACCTATTGTCAAATGTCGGCTCAGAACTGCTTATGCATTTAAAAGAAATGATTAGATATAACTTAAAAATGTCGTAGAAGATTGTAATGGGTGATCCATCTAGAAAAAAATATAAAAATTGAAATCAAGTATAGAATCTTTATTAATAATTTGAAAGGACATTTTATGGCATTTATTTTTTAAAAATAATTACCTGCAAATGTTGGATACTGTATTATGGAAATGAGCGTTCGGTGAGAAACGGGAAGATCCCCTGTTTTCGACCAAAATTTTGTTCAGTGATGAGGCCTATTTCTGGCTTAACGGCAAAGTCAATAAACAAAATTGCCGCATTTAAGCTGAAGAGCAACAAGAAGAGGTTCAAGAGGTGTCAATATACCCAGAGAAAGCCACGGTTTGGTGCGGTTTATAAGCTGGTGGAATCATCGGTGCATATTTTTTTAAAAATGATGATGGCCGGAACGTAACCTTGAATGGTTCTCGTATCGCGACATGATATCGATCTTTATGATACCTGATATTGCAGCCCATAATCTTGACGACACTTGGTTACAACAGGACGGTGCCACTTGCCATACAGCTGCTCAAACAATGGATCTATTAAGAGGTCATTTCGAAAAGCATCTAATATCACCTCCTAGGCCACCTAGATCGTGTGATATCACACCTTTAGACATTTTTCTTTTCCAAAGTCTATGCTGACAAACCAGCTACGATTCAAGTTTTAGAAGCCAACATTACGCGTGCCATTAAAGCCATACCGGTCGAAATGCTCGAACGAGTCATCCAAAATTGGACCCTCAGAATGGAAACGCTGAGACGTAGGTGCGGCCAACATTTGAAGGAAATTATATTCAAAAAATAAATGCCATAAAATGTCCTTTCAAATTACCAATAAATTTTCCACACTTGATTTGACTATTTATATTTTTTTTGTTCTGAAAAAATACCTCTAGATGGATCACCCTATTCAAGGTGGAGAAAGACTTTGACTCCCGTACAAGTTTTTAAATTTTACTAGTCCTTACAAATAGAAAATGTATTTAGTAGCCGTCGAATTTTGCCAAACGCCACAACGTTACCTATAACGGCCATGTTTTGGGCCCCCTACGGTCCATGTATCCAATATTGTAATGTATTGTAACTACATTTATTTAGCATTAAATCACCATATTTTGATGTTTATTAGAAACCGATTGTTGGTACCATAGGAGTCGTTGTTTGTTGCACTGAAGTCCAAAGTTCCAAAATTAATTCTCACTTTGAATGTGGTAAACAAATACTGAAACTGAACTGTATTTTTTACAACTAAACTGATTTCGCTCATTCACAGCTTATGGCTGTAACATATCATCGCGCAAAACGTCGTAGTTTATTTTGATTCACTTCTTTCGTGATTTCAATAGGCACAAAGACGGATATATAAGTATAAGTACGAGTAATTATACATTATAGAATTTGTGCGACGATCAATAATATATACGAGGTGATTTAAATGGAATAAACAATTTATTATAAACATTATTCTATGGTGAAGGGTGCAATAATTGTACGAGTATATGGCACATTTTATAGCAAAATTTTGGATCAAAAAAAATTATATGTTTCACCTCTACTAAAAATATAACATTTTGGTTTAACAGGTGCGATGTCTGTACTACAGTCGCAATATTCAGTATCTATATTAGCGTAAGAACTATCATACAAGTAAACGATAAATAGACTGGGTATGATCTGAATCGCTTGAAATCCTTTCTCCTCATGTTTTAGGCCTTTACAGTTTTTTTACAAGTTATCACGGTTTATAAAAAAAATATATTTTTTAAATCTCTTTAAACACCGGATGTCTAAAATACTAAAACTAAAATTAGTGTGGAAATCTGTTCAGTCTTGATAGATTCTCCTTACACCTCTTTAAAAATTTAAAATACTTAGTTTTTTCTATGCGATATCTTTGAATTTCGTGAAATTTTTTTGCATAGTATCTCATAAACTACATAGAAGTAGTGAAATAGCACACAAATCTGTTATGCGTTTAACATCACGGTGCTCGCTTTATATGAAAATATAGATTATGTTATAGTTATCTTGTTGTCCATTATTAAAAAATTATCAAAATATTTACAAAAAAATCAAATCAATACTTAATTTTTTGACCCGTCATCTTCTTCCTCATCCTTATTAAAGAACATCGAACCCTTGGCTGCTGAACGCCGTCCACACTTTGTTACAAGTTCATCTCGTACCCTGTCGACCTTTACCGATTCCGGACGAACTTGTGCTGACGGTTCATAGAAACCCATAAAACTTTCATCGGTAACGCGTCGTATAACCGGAGGCGTTGATGGTCTTACCAAATTGGATGCTTCATGTATCTTCAGATGTGTGAAAACTGGTATATATGATGCGGTTATATCCAAATCAATTCGTTGCTCTGTGGCACTACGCCCGGGCAATTGGAAATGCTTGCCTAATATGGGAGCACGCAGTGGTTGCCCATATAAACGCAACGCGTCCTCCTTTTCGGTAGCTTCGTTATCATCATAATGTGATTTGCGATAAGTCATTGTAAAGTTTTCCAACTGATGTCCGGTAATAACCTTCGAAGGGATAAGTACATAATTTTTGAGTGTACGAAAGATGTTATAATTTAGAAATAAATACCTTCATGCTGGTCGAACTAGCCACTTTTTGAATATCAGGTGGCATACGATATTTGGTATGCTCCTCCTCTACCGCCTCAAATGGTGATAAATTTATCCAGGGCAATGGAGTCCCCAGAGTGCCCAAATAACGACCGCCCAAAGACCATAGACGACACGAAAAGTCTTGACTTCCTCTAAAATTTAAATTCTCAGTTTTATTTGCCAATTTCCAAAAAAAGGGACTTACGTTATTAAAATTTTCGTTTGATTTATGTATGCAATTGAATTGATCGCTTTCAAATGTCCTTTATAGCAGCTGACTAGCAATGGTTCCGTCTGATGGCGAACTGTTCTCTTGGCTCTTGTTTGAAACATATCATTCCGCAAAAATATAAATTGTAACCGCAACTGTGGCATGTGCACTTTTACCTTTTCCCTTTCCGGTATGCTGTGGGTGGGGAAATGTTCGACTAAAGTCAACAGGTTTTCCATACTGTCATTGCTAGTGGTGGGGGAGGATTCAGGCCTACTCTAGCAATCACAATTCATAAATGTGTCATTATATTTGTTGCTTTTTTCTTATGTATGCTATTTGTCCCCAAACTTTCTCATAAATAACCTTGTTTTCCAAAATCAACATTGTAGTCAATTTTCTTTATGAGTATCTTTATGGGAATTGTTGACATGGTTCTTAACGATGGAAGTTTATTAATTTTCCCAAAGGCATGTGAGCAGAACAATATGAACAAGTAAGAAATGAAGTCACACAAGGCCGACTATTTGATACCCTACACCACTGCAGTACACAGAAGACTCATAGTTTTTGTACGGTATTTAACAAAGATCTGATTAAAAATGTTACTTTTAGAGTGTTAGGGACTCAACTCTAAAGGCACCATTTTAATAGGGGCTAAACGAATACATGGACGTAGTACTTATTAGGGACATAAATACTGTTACACACGCTTTATGCTGTAAAATAAAAAGTACTGAATTTTTTTGGACCAAATATTTTTTAAAAAGAGTGTACTTATTCGTAATGTCCGCCTTTTGCCTTTACACACGCACTGGCCAATCGTCAATAACAGCACGAACCTCGTCCATTGGAAAATTGGCCACAGCTCGAACCAAAGCAGTCTTAAGAGATCCAATGTTGGGGTATCTTTTGTCTTTCAAACATTGTCCTCTAAAACCGTCCACAATTTGTAATCCAATGGGTTCAAATCTGGACTGCCTGAGGGCCATTCTTCAGAGGAAATGAACGCTGGGAAATTGTTTCAAAGCCAGGCCTGGGACGTTTTAGACCTATGGGCCGGAGCAGAATCCTGCTGGAAAGTCCATGGCTGGTTTTGGACCATGGAATTGTTAAGAGGCTTCACAACAGCTTCCAAAACGGTTTCTTGGTAAACTTTGGGCAATGTTTTGACTCCTTGTTCGCAGGTCAGTGACCCCATCGTAAGACACCCCGCCAAACCATGACTGAAGCTGGGTGATGACCCTTTTCCACCCTTGGGATCAGTTCAGATGCTTCCTTAGATGACCGCGCAAATGTAAAAATTTTTTCATCGGTGAACAAAATTTTTCTGTGCAAGCTATCAGCGTGCTTCACCAAAAGACGTTTGCATTTTTTAATCCTATTTTTTTAAAGCTGCAGTCAATAAATGTCCGGTACGTCGTTTGAAAGCCCCAAATCCCAAGTCTTTTTTAATGATTAGACTCATGGACTTTTGCGTGATATTCATCTCACGGGCCATGATTTTCTGTTTTCGGAGCGGATTTCTGTGAATTCTTGATTTAACCGCTTTGATGACTTGCGGTGTTCGAACAGAGCGTGGGCGGCCTGACCGGTGGCGGTCTTTTACATCTCCAGTCTCCTCAAACAGTCTTATGCATCGGTAGACGAACATGCAGCTAATCCCTAGTGGCCGGAGCGTTTTGAAAATATCGCTTTTTTCATTTCACACTTGAAAAGCGTTATTACAGCGATACGGTTCTCATTATCTGACCACTCCATGATGCAAGTGATACAATTTTAAAATCCCGTTACAGACTAACGCTATTGAGGTTAGCTTTCAAATTATGCCATTAGCGGGGTATGTTCAGTTCTACTATTGAAATGGGTGTGTTCAATGTTGTAACAGTATTTATGTTCCTACTAAGTATATGTGACAGCGCATAGAGAAAGGGACCTAAGGGTAAAATAATCATTTTACATTTTTTTCTTTTTTTTGATGTGGACAACATCTGAGCATCGAATGAGACCGATCCCATGCCCCAAAAGTGTTCCCTCCCCGAGATATGCGCGTTTTATGAAAGTAAAGTCGACGATTCTAAGCGCAAATAGGAAGGGACCTAATATTTAAAATGGCTCTCCTGGACAAAACTTTTCATCAACTTTTCACTTTTGTTTTGATGTGGACAATATCTGAGCATCGAATGAGACCGATCCCATGCCCCAAAAGTGTTCCCTCCCAGAGATATGCGCGTTTTATGAAAGTGAAGTCGACGATTCTAAGCGCAAATAGAAAGGGACCTAATCTTTAAAATGGCTCTCCTGAACAATACTGGTTTTTAACCTTAGGTCCCTCCCTTTCTATTTTGCGCGTCACATATGGTGTTATTTCACCAGGTCTGGTTATTGGTCGTACATCACGTATTATTTTTAATTTGTGCAAAATTGAATTTGAAATGTGGTTTTCGGGAGCAAATCGGGAAGCCTTTGTATGATGGTTATATGTAAACATACAAATATATACGATGGTGCTATTAGGTGACAGTAGAGTTTCCAACTCTATTGCCTCCCTCGTGCTGTTATAGCATTTTTTTCATGGTGTGTGTTCACCTAGCCCCAGGGTTCAATAATCACGTTCAGTGGTGGGACTATTAATACGTCTGTACCTACGAATTCCCAAAAATAAGAAATCTTAAAGTTATTTATTTCAGTTATATTGTAAAAATGTCTACAAAAAGACATGGGCATGAGTTTTTTTATTTTCTCAACAGGCAACTTTTCCCCTTTTGCTTATTTTAAATACCAACCGATCGCCGAAATTTGTTTGCTAAGTAAGAAGAGTCTAACATTTTTCGTTTGGACTTTTAACACATGGATGGCACGAAAAACATGGCTAGATCGTCTTAGAATTTTGCGATGATCAACCCAGTTTTATTTGACAAGCTAACAATTTTGCTAGTTTAGTGACAAATAAAACGCATTTTCCGCTAAGTCACTTCAGAGAGTATCAATTTGGCATCACTAAAGCATATCTGTCAAATTTCTTATTGTAAAAAAGACAATTAAGTGGTTTTAAGTGAACAAAAAATATCAAAACGTTAATTTAAATCTGAATTATTGAAATTCATTTCAATCTAAAATAGTTTTTTCTCTTTATATCATCCTCCTCAGAAGAAGAAACAAAAAAATCCAAATTCCTTCAATTTGTGTAAGTCATAGAAGGATGCTACGAATATTACCAATGCTACATGAATTAAACAAGATATTTCGTTCATCGCATTCTTTTTTCGTCCAGTTTTCCTTATAAGTTCCATTTAATAATGCTTGTTATTTTAGTAACATTCAAAATAATTGCTGGCAACACTATTGGCGCTATGCTAAAAACACAGGCTGCACAGAAATCGTCAAAAACTAATATTTAAAATGATTTGGCAGCACTGTATTCTGGCAGCCACAAAAACCATTGACCTGGTGTCTCGGTCGCCTTTTTATTTTCCACCATTTGAGGGAACTGACTTACCAAGTCAAATGAAGAAGAAAAAGAAGCTACAGGAACTGTACAACACCATAGCTGCAAAAACAACCGGACCTTCAAAAAATCGCTAAATTAAGCGGGAGGGGGAAATAAGCGATTTTTTTAGCTTGTCAAATTAAAAACTTTTTAGAGTAGCAGATAAGTCTTTCGAGATGTTTCGATGGATTCTTAGTTAAGGCCTCGGCACCGTGGCTGACGATTAAGATTTTGTTTTCATATACTCTCCATTCATCATACGACCATCCTACAACGAACGTTTTTGTACAAAAGTTTTCTTTTTCGGCATTTCAATTTGACGACCACCCACAAACAACCACGAACATGCAAAAATAATTTTAATAAGCTTTGCGGAATTTCATATTAGTTCGCTATCATTTATCTTCATATGTCGTGACAACGACTTCCATTCCCCGCCACCATAATACCGTGATTTACTACTAGTAGTGAACAAATTATTGTGACATAGTTCTGTGCATGCTACACACAGGGAAACGAAAATTGGATAGTCAGTTGAGTTTGTAAAAGTTATGACAAGCATGTCCATAACCGTAATTGTTTTCCATGTAACGGAAAATCGGAATGCCTTATTTTTCTCACAGATATATTTAAAAGGAATTTTTGACGATGAAACATGTTATAGATGCCAATGTTGTAAAGTGCAAATGCAACGAGAAGCTCGGAAAAAATCGTTTACTTTAAGTCGATCAATAAGTCAGCACCGAAGTTCAAAAAAGGACAACGATGACCAACATGTAACTACTACCTTAGTCTAATGCAGAGTGGTGAAAGAAACTTTTTAAATATTTACAAATTTAAGAAAAAATATTATTTCCAGCATGTTATTAGCTTATTTGAAAAGCAAACATTCCTATTATTTATAAAACAAAATTTTATTCTTGCTTCTAAAAGTCGACTATTCAATTTATATACTTTTTGTTGAAAAAGTCGAAAAATTGGACTTTTGTGTCCAATTTTAAACAAGTATTCGACTTTTGCGTTCGAAATTTTTTCAAAATTTTGCTGCCAGCTTAACAAAAAATGTGTACCCTACACGACTCTGTGGATCACGGTATTATAAGTTTGTTTCATGGCAAACGTTTGTAACTACCAGAAATATTTGAGCTAGACCTACCTTTAAGTCTAGCGACCGATTCAGAATCAGGTCGCAATTGTTGTCCGATCTTGAACAATATCGAAAAAATGTTAAAGTCTTGAAAATCCACTATACAATTTTGATGTATTGTGGTTTCAGTAGTATAAATATGGTCCAAATTTTTAATTTTATGGAGAGGTTTTTTTATAAAAATTGTAAGTAAAATTAAATTTTTTTAAACGTTTCTTCACAAAGTTAATGTTAACTCAAAAATGGTTAGTCCGATATTATTAATTTAATCTTTGAAAAATTGAAATTTACTTAGCCTTTAATCCGTTTATAAAGTATACTCAATCGGTTCAGTAGTTTCGGAGTTGAAGTAAAAAATTGAAGCTTAAAATATATTTTTTTCGTGATAATACCAAGTGTTTTTGTTTTAAAAAATTTTTTTAAATCGAAAAAGGTAAAAAATCCTCATATTTAGATTTGTTGCTTTATCGCAGAGCCACATGTAATAGCAACAAAAAGAGACATCGATCATTAAAATCGATTGATTATTTTTGAATTTATTCTAAATTAAGAGAATTTGCTCATTTTCACAAAATTTTATTTTTTGTTTGGTATACCTAAAATTGAGTTCTTGAATTTGAAAACATTCTCCCCATAATATGTACTAATTTTAACATCGAAAATGCATGACATAGCAACATTCGTGTATTTTTTTGTTGCAATTTTTAATATTCTGCAGATTTTTTTCTTTTCAAAATATTTTAGTTTTTGCCTAACAATTTTTTTTATAACTTTGAAACTATTGATCGCATTAAAAACAATTGTAGACTTCTTTTAAACATATTAAACAAAATTTTGAGAATTTAGTTGAACAAAATCGGACAAGTTGTTTTTGAGTTATGGCCACATAAGTGGGGAGATGTCTCAAAATATTGACAATTTTACTTACAAACTGTTTAATAAAATTATCCACTGAATTGAAAAAATTTACCATTTTTGTACGTAGGTAGACCCACACGTTCGATTGCTGTTTTGTTTCGGGCTCATACGTATAGATCCATGTTTCGTCACCTGTGACGACCTTATAAACGTCTTTTAAAGCACCGCCAACGTATTTTTTCAAAATATCTTTGCACCAATCGACACGAGCCGTTTTTTGAGCAATTGTCAAATTGTGCGGTATCCAACGAGAACAAACCTTTTTTACGGCCAGGTGTTCATGCAATATTGAATGTATGCTGGTGGAAGAAATGTCCAAGGATGCCTCCATTTTACGGCATGTCACATGACGATATTGCATTATCAGTTCACGCACGACACAAATGTTCTCTGGCACATCGGCCGTTTTTGGACGACCTTTTCGACACTCGTCTTTCGAGCAAGCGTCGGCCACGATTAAATTCATTAAACCAGTTTTTCACAGTGCTATAGGATGGTGCTTTATCGCCATACAAAGATTTAAGTTCACTGATGTACTCTTGCCGTGATAATCCACGTCGAAAGTTGTGAAAAATGATCGCACGAAAATGTTCACGAGTTAATTGCATTTTTTTGCCAAGTTGATTTTTTCAAGTCACTGTAAACAATACAAATGATGGTCGTACGTCAAAACGTTCTGAGTAGAAAGGTCAAACTTTCCAATGGAAGTGTCAGATGGGGCCAGGCAACACTTAGTGTTGCCTAGGCCAGAAATATATATAGCAACCTCGTATGATGGAATATGATGAAATAGGCATATTGCAGGGAACAAAATTAAAGAGATATTAATGCATTAGAAAAAAATCAGGTAGGTTTTTATCTACGCTCGCATATCACCATGTGTTTGGAAGGTGCAAGAAGGGCGTGGCTCTAAATTTTCGTCAGCTATTCTAATTTCTTTTATATTTGCGAATTACTAATTATTAGCAGAATCGTATGAATAATGTAAAATTTATTATGCGAATACCAAAAGGTGCCGCCGTGGTGTGATGAAAATATGCACGATTATCATGCCAGTTAAACCAGGTTCAAACCCGGGTACGAATGATACATTTGCTCTGGAGGAACCAGTATGGTGCGAGGCATATACTCTTTTCGTACATTTTATTTATGAATTATTTATCGGCCTATTTCCATGTTCTTGCAAGATCAAGACGAAAAAGTCCTTAGACACGAGCATAAGATGTCAGCGTGTCCAAGTCTACTTTAGACGCGGCTAAAGGTCAGTTTAGGGTTGTACATAGCCATATCAGTTGATTTGTGTGTGATGACTCCTTAAATTGCTTAATCGCATCATGTCTGACTTACCTTTGTTTTGAATAACAAAATTATTCTCTGACTTTACCACTTTTTTTATGCAGGTTCACTTAAAACGGTTTTATCAGAGCACAAACCCACGCCACAACTTCCGATTTAATACTTACCCAAAATTTTCTATGCACCAAATTTTGATATAGCCAAACGCGGTGCCAGTAAATAAATATCGATTCTTGCGATCCGTAGTCATGGCCAGAACACAATCGCCCGTCTTGTGGATGGCATTGAATTGTTTTAAATAACCGCCGCGATGATGGTGGGAATACATTTGAATGATGCCATTTTCTAGCGAGACAAAAAGACTGCCTACTTAAGTGAAACAATCAAAGAATATGGCTCATTAATCTCCCTGGCTAACATAACTTCCTCCCACATTACCATGATCCTTGGTCATGGGACGAGTTTGTAAAAATAAAAGCGTCTGCACAGACATGGGTAACGATTGCTTTCGGTTTCTTTGCTGCTCCAAGAAAGCTTCTTCTCCCTCATCGGCTACTTTTAAGCGTTTACCGAGAAAATATTGTTTCTTCAACTGTTTTTTTTCCAATTCACGTATACGATCCGATACGGACTTGCGTACGTAACGCGACACACTGATGTGATGGGTATCACGAATCTTCTCGCGTTCACTGTGATCCTCATCCTCTGAGTCGTGATGATGTTTCAGTTCTAGAAACTCTTCCGGACTGGAAACACTATAGCGACGATATGGCTGTCCCGTCTCAAGTTTCCAGAAAATCAGTTCACCCGAATAGGTGGCCGTGACAACACCTTCACCCAATTTTACATCAGCACATGTGATGTCGTCGCTATGAAACATAGGCCACTTTTTGGGGTCACCATATTCACGTCCCTCGGCATCGTTGAATTCGGTGACTTGCTTATCCCATCCAACCGCTAAAATTCTACATAAGATTTAAAAGAGAGAGACATCGTCATATGACGTATTTATGCATACATTCATTTACCTTTCAACCACCCATATTACGGCCGTAACTTCCTGCTCCGCCGTTATACTCATATTGCGTACACAAACCGCATTATTGTAATTCCATATCTTCAATGAGCCATCTCGGGCTCCCGTCAAGAGAAACTGTTCCAAAGGATCAAAGCAAGCCGCCGTTATTTCGATGTCAATATTTTCGCCATACACTTCTTTCGTATGGCAGTTCTTCATGATAATTTTCCGTCTACCTGTCCAGGGATCCCAAACAATAATATAACTATCTAGGCCACAGGTAACAACATTCCGAAATAATCGATTGTACAAGACCACGGATAACGGAGCTGCATGGGTGTTGCCATCGGTTAAATCCACTCGTATGCGAGGATTGCATTTAATGGCCACCAGTTTACGACCTCCCACTAGCAGCACTCTTAAATGGGCGTGATAGTAATAAACCAAATCCGTTTCACCCGGCACTAGACGCACCAGATCGCCGAATGTTTGCAGCAGCACGTATTCGGATAAATCCCAAACTTTAATGATTTTCTGATAGTCCACACTGTAGACTTTCTTTTCGTCCGGTTGAACAAAAACCATGACAATGCCGCCATTGTGACCAGTCAGAATGCCAGAAGGTTCGCTCGGTATATAAACGTCCCAAATGCGTACAAAAGTATCGGGACCACCGGTAACAACAATATTGTTTTTCCCATCCACAAAAAAGGTGGAAACACCCTGTAAAAAAATGAAGAGAAAAATAATTAAATAAAATCATAACAGAAAACATTAGATAAAAATCGGTCTTAGAATATATTCCCAGTATAGCAATCCCGCGACTGCCGGTTCTATGTACCGGATTGACCCGAAAAAAATACTCTTCGGCCAGGAGCAGTCACCTCAACAATATGTGTTTTTTGTTCGTCCATTTTTTCGGCGTGGGAACAGCACTTCCCGGAATGCCTGCTCCGAATACAACTGGTCCGAGCCGGGATCGAACAAATCCCCGGACCATGGATCTGCTAGGTTTGTCAGAACCGTATACACCATCGTGCTACGTCTGTAAGGTGTAATCGTTGCATGGAGTGGGTGCACTTCAGGAGCTGTTCAGGTCTGAACCACATCAGGGAGTATAGCGAAGCGGACTTTTTTGCCTCATGCTGTATCAACGAGTGGGTGCACTTCAGGAGCTGTTCCGGTCTGAACCACATCAGGAAGTATAGCGAAGAGGACTTTTTTGCCTCATGCTGTATCAACGAAGTTAGCAGTGGGTCTCTGGATTTGGTGTTATCATCGCCGTCTATATTTTCATCGTCGTCGTCATTATCATCCAACTACGAGACTCCCCCGCAGTCGCCCTCGCAACAGCATCAACATATACAGCATCTTACACCACAGATTGCTGTTGCCAATCCTAACAGTGTATCAATTTTGCTATTTAATTGCAATGACCTACGCAACAAAATTAGTGAGGTAATAGAATTTATGAGTCGGAAAAAATGCCACCGGCAGCTTTCACAGTTGTGACGGATACAACGTGCTACGTAAGGATCGCACCAGAAGTGGAGGTTGGGGACTTGCTTTCCTGCTACATTATTCTGTGCAGTACAGACCTATTTCGCCTGAGCTTGACGCTAGAGACCCATACATGGAATGTATGGGGGTAGCAGTCAAGTCTGGAACTGCCGAAATCGAGCTGTACAACGTATACATCCCGCCAGTTGGTAGCTGTGCCCCGCGTTATCTGCCAGACGTTAACAATCTGCTACAAGGCAACAACCGCTTGGTCCTCGAAGACTTTAATGCTCACCACGAACTGTGGCATTCTCTCGTAGACAACGACCAGAAGGGCATGGCTTTGGCAGAGCAAATTGATAGCTCTACGTTCTGCACAGTAAATGAGGACACCCCCCCGCGGATTATGGGCGATTGCCATAGCTCGCCAGACATCACCTGGCAACCCGTCATCTCACTGGGATTGGACCACCTTCCTATAATATAAATATAAATAGACCATCCGACTTCATAACCTCTGAACGCCCTACGTTACTCATTCAGAAAAAGGCTGATTGGAAGGTCTTCAAAGAAGCCACCGTAGCAGCCGCTCGCCATATCCCTGCTGGTCGAATACCCGAAGTACGTACAAACTCACCAGCAAAGGCAGCTGGACTCGCAGACGAGCGTGATGACATTCGTCGCTCCAACTCTACTGACCCTAGAATTAGGGATCTCAACTCTGAGATCAGTAGTATTCCGGAATTGGTAAGTTGTGGACAACGGTCAAATCGCTCTCTAACCCTGGAAGGAAGGATGATCGGACAGCTGTCACGTTCGGTGATAGAACAGTGACAGATCCGAAGCGGTGCGCGTGTTATTTCAACCGGCATTTCATTGAGCACCCAGAGTGTGATAAGGATATAGGCAATACAAAGCGATAGGTCGGTCTATTGTAAACTACGCAGCACATGTATGGTCGGCGAACGTGAGTACGACGCAGTGGAAGAAAATTCTGACTTGCCAGAATGCCGCCCTCAGAACATTAACAGGGTGTCTTCTTCTGTCTTCTAAGGACCATCTACATAAGGAGACGAAGGTCCTTGCCGTGCGCAGACACAATTTCCTGCTGTCTAAGCAATACCTGCTAGGGTGTTTACGCAGCAGTCATCCTAACCACCATCTCTTGCACAGGATGCCTCCGCCCAGGCAGATCAGGTACGATCTTCATGATCTAGAGAGAGAGGTCCAGCGGTATAAGAGAGAACCTTTAGATCATCAAAACTATCAGGCAGATCTGAACAACATTCACGTCGATAAAGTCGCAGCAGAAGTATCCAGCTACCGTGTGAATGTAGTGCTAGGGGAGCATCCCCCGGAGATTTCACCTGAGGAGAAGTTACTACCTCGGCGAAACTGAGATCTGGATGGTGCATCCGCCTCAATTCTTACTGGGTACGAATTGAAGCTAACGTTCCGGAAATCTGTCCCGCCTGTTCCATCAGGGACCACATGATGTGCTGCACCTCTTCTATTGTCCGGCCAAGCCCACTCAGCTGACCCCCAGATCTCTGTGGACACATCCAGTTCAAATGGCGCGTTTTCTCCACCTGGATATCGAAGCAGTTCCCCCATACACGAACAAGACTTCAAAATAAATATGTATATTGTTGTTACAACAAATCCAGTATAGCATTGACAGTGGTATGGTTATTGGTGGTGATGGTCATATGGCCATTGGCCAAGGCCTCCACTTTAACCAAATAGTAAAATGTATGCCATATGTGGTAACACAAAGTACATGAAACTAGATGTCCATTGTTTAAGGGGATTTTAAGGACACTAGGGTCCGTAGATCCGCTTTCGAAATGTGCGTAGATCCGCACCCTAAGTTTGAGTTTAAATTAGTACACATTTAGATAAGCGAGAAAATACTACTGTTTTTAAGTACCCATATGCCCATGTTCGAAATGATCTATTTTTCGGCGACCTAGGAACCTTAGACATGGTACCATGGTCAACTCTCTTCGTTGATTTACTGTTATATTAGAATTCGCGAAGAAATTTTAATTGGCTTTTTATACGATACCCATATGTCCGTAGTTAAAGGGGCCCACTTTTACTTATAGACCAAACATGGGTTTAATTCGACCCCAATCATAGTTATAGGTACATATTGAGATTTGTACCGTGTTAGGGCCGCAGGACCAATGACAATGAATGCTTCCGGTCCCACGACAGCCGGTTCTATGCACCGGATCGACCCGAAGAAAGAATTCTTCGGCCAAGGGCTGTCAACCCGGCACTATGTGCCGCGACAACAGCAACAACAATGAATGCTTTTATTGAGAAGACTTTCAAGCCAAGTTAATTTTCAAGATTATTTTTTAAGATATCGTGTAAAAACCAATAAAAAATTGGTCAGGACTTTTTTAATCCCTCAAAGCGGGAACTTTTTCCCCTTTTGCCCGATTGTGTACATTTTCAATACCACCGTAAGAACAATTATAAGACGCGTTAAGAGACTCTAGCTGTTTTCGTTTAGACTGCATCGTAATGTCTTAGAATTTTCCGACAATCCATAATATATAGGGTCATTTCAAACTTTAAATTTGAATTGGCTGTAAAAAAAGTTCTAATAATTTTTTTCAAATTTCTAGTTTTATTGAATATGGTGAACTTTGTCATTTACTAATGGAACACCATCCGATGCGTTTTCGCTTCGCTCAATAGGCTGAAGATTAGAGCCAGGAGAAGATGCTCATTTTAATCTCGGTGGCTATGTCAATAAGCAAAATTACCGCATATGGGATTCAGAGAACCCACACGTGACTTTTGAGAAGCCAACGAGTCACTGTTTGTTGTGGATTGTGGGCTGGTGGCATCATTGGGTCATTTTTCTTTGCAGTTACCTTCAACGGTGAGCGTTACCGCGCCATGCTAAACAAATTTTTCTTCCAAAAATTCAAGAGAATGACATGGACATTTGTAATACGGCCAACGCAACCATCGATATTTTACTCACTATTTTTTAAAAACGAATAATCATCCGAAATTGTGATGTCAATTGGCCGACTCGGAGCTGTGATTTGAGCCCTTTGGATTATTTTCTGTGGTATTATTTTTAGTTGAAGCGTTAGAAATTCGGCACGAAACAATCGAAAATGTATTGAAAAATTCGGTTGATCCGATGAGGTACTGCCGAGCCAGTTGAGGTAGTCATATGAAGGATATTGTGTTCCATTATCAAATGACAAGATCAAACCTTTGCAATAAAACCAGAAATTTGAAAAAAATTGTCAGTTCTTTTTTTATTACAGCCGATTCAAAATTTAAATCGCCCAGCCGTTATATACTTGTTAGGGTCGCCGATCATAATTTCGACATATTGCAAACGAAATGACAAATACCATCCACCCCTTGGTAGAGGGTATAACAATAGAACGAATTTAACTTACCAGGGGTATTCGAAAAATCGTTCTCTCATCTTCATTTGCAACAATTAAGCCGGGACAGCGGCCTCGATATTTTTTCGTATTGCGATATTCAGCTGCACAAAATAGGGAGTTCAAACGGATAGAGAAGAAGGTCTGCTGCACAAGTTCCGTGTGTATATTGAGATATTCATGAGCTATAAACAGCGGTATTTTGCCCTGAAATAACAATAATCATAGTATATATAGGAAAGAGAGGTCGGAACATTTAACAAAACCAATTTTGATACTAATATTATCCACAATTATATTCCCAATACTAATCACTTAGGATTTTCCAAACAACCCACAAGCCAAGCAAAAATTGAATGACGATAATATACTTACACAGGGGAGTAGTAATTAGCGAAGCAGATACACTCCCAAAATTTTACACATAACAGATGACTGGCCAAATTGAACATTAACATGTTTACTAGGGTAAGACGATTTGTAAGGACAAATTTTGTCCATATTGGGCTGATTCGCTTTAATTCTCTCCGTCGCATTTCTATTCTCACGCGCTTATATGTTATATTGCATTGTATGTGGCAATGTATATTTGTATGTATTGTATGTCACCTTGACATGGTAATATTTAAAAATAAATTATTTATTACCTGCTCTTACAAAAACCTTAAAAAAGTTTAGAAAAAGTCAAAAAAAAATTAAATTTGTGCGCCTCGAAAATGATCTTGTTTATACGAGTCGTATGTCGTAGTGGAACTTTTTTCTCATTGTAAAAGCTATCGAAAAATCGATGGCACAATATCGATTTTAAAATCGACCCAGCCTAATGTTAACATAGAAAATTACTCCCTTATTCATAAAAACATTAAATAGGTTGAAAGGGCATTAAACAAATATTTTAATATGTCCCATACACA
The DNA here is from genome assembly GCA_963513945.1 of Hydrotaea diabolus. Lineage (NCBI taxonomy): Eukaryota > Metazoa > Arthropoda > Insecta > Diptera > Muscidae > Hydrotaea > Hydrotaea diabolus. The sequence goes on from OY740717.1 coordinate 127,714,240, forward strand.
AATGCCGGACAGTGACTGTGAAGATGTTCATTGGTCTCCTCCTATTTATTGTTGCACCTCCCACAAAAGTCGTTATATGGAAAGCGCCATACGCCTAAACGTGCGACCAGTTATTATCACAAAGAGGTTTCTTCGGTGAATCCTTGGCTGATTAGTCGCAGTCCCTGTTCTCTGCTCATCCACACAAGGCCATTATTTCTGGACTATGCAAGTGGCTTAATTTTCCCATACATACTAGGCAATAAAATAGAGTTTTCGTTGTTGTAGCGGCATCTGTGTGCCAAGATGACCTCATCCCATCTATCCTAGGCAATAAGAAATAGTTTCCGTTTTGGCAACTAAGTGCCGGCGTGACAGCCCATGGACGAAAAATTGCTGCTTTAGCTCAATTCGGTCCATAGAACCGGTTCGTGGAATTGAGAGTTTCCGTGATATAAGCTGCTTACTTCTCGCAATAAAAATGCGAATATCACCACTACACTCACTTGAGTTCAGGATTGCGCCAGCTTTTTTAAGTGAACAATTACCATCAATGTCACTATGTCCAGGAATCCATCCATATCTCTTCCAAAGACATACGGCATTCTTAAACAATTTTCGAAGTATTGTACAAATTCTCCAGGGATCAAGTGGCCGCCTTACTGTTAGTAAATATGAAGATATCCCTGCATGATACCCCATAACACTAAACTTGCCACGCGGCAGTTCCGATAGCCGCGATTTCGGCATGAATAATGCTACAATAATTCAGCTAGTCCAAGTAAAAGCCACATCTAACTACTCTTGGTGGTTTTGATACGTCAGTGTACGTATATTTGGACTGCCCGTGGCCCGTTTCATCCGGTATTCTCGTCGCACACCTGTATTCCTAGACACTTGCTTTGCAAAAATGTCTGACGGAAGCTAGTTAAGGATAGTAAACAGAGCCTTAGATAGAGTCGTTCTCAACTTTTATCTTTATCCTTTCCATTCTTAAATACGTTTAAATTTACTCTGGTGATTCTTTCTCTCTCTTACTCAGTCTTGTAGAACAGAATCGGCTTGACTCAAAATATATAAAATATATATAGTATACGATTATAAGACTCATTCCCCAGCTGAGCCGATTTTCTTTAAATTTAATAACGCTATCCTTGGCCCAAAAACCTAATGAGTACCGAATTCCATCAAGACTGGATTAAGATAGACATAAAATTGGATGAACATATATGTATGTGTGGGAGTTATATCTGAATCTGAACCGATTTTCTTTAATTTTAGTAACGTTATTCCTTGGCCAATAAAACATACTCGAGCTAAGTTTCATCAAGTGTGGATGTAAGATGTGACTTCTACAGCTAAATATATGCAAACCAGATGTAATCCCAAGAAAGCCCGTTCTATGTTGTTGTTGCAGCGGCAACTGTGTGTCGGGGTGACAGCCCTTGGCCGAAGAATTGCTCTGTCGTTGTTGTTGTAACAACAATATATTTATTTTGAAGTCTTGTTCGTCTCTATCGTGGTTCTATGTACCGGATTGACCCGAAGCAGCAATCTTAGGCCAAGGGCTGTTACCCCGCCACTACGTGTGCCTCTACAACAACAACATATATGTGAAAGCTGTATCTAAATCTGAACTGATTTTCTTCACTTTCAATAGCGTCTTTCTTGGTCCAAAAAAACTTATGTCTACCAAATTTCATAAAAATCGGACACTTGCGACCTGTTGTTCGATTACAAGCTTTAGGTGGAGGCCGGGCAGACATCTCAAAACGAAAGCAGCAGGCGTTTAAACGTCGATCAGTATACATTAAGGTGGGTCTAGCTCAAATATTTTCGTTAGTTACAAACATTTGCCATGAAACTAACTTATAGTACCCTGTTACACAGAGTGTAGCAGGGTATACAAAAATGTATTCCTAGAAAGAGGTATTCGACTTAAAACGATACATTGGGTGGCCTATACGATCATACGGCCATCTTGCATGGTGGGTTGTAGTAACACAAATGTACACCTCTCCAATCGCACCAAAGACATGACAAGAGCAATGAGGCCAGCTCCCCAAGTAGACCTGGAACAATTTTTCTACATCCCAACCAAAGATGCCTATCTTAAGAAGATGCTTTTCGCTCTGTAAGTTGCGGTCGCTGTCTGGTCATTTCAAGATGGAAATGTTGACGTTGTGATACTCCGTTCACTTTTCGAGGTCGTTGTCGTTCGTTGGGAATGTGACTGTTTGAGAACGTTGAGAAGTCGCGAGTTCTATAACTGAAATTATAGTGTAATTCCAAGTCGTTTAACTGTATTTCCTTTAATTTCAAGTAACCTAATTGCTAACTAGGGGACATTAGTTTTATTTTCGATTTATCTTTTGAACATACCTTTAGAATATCACTCCAAAAAACTTCGACTAATGCAGCGCCCGGTTTCGACTGAAACGGTCCTCTCAAATATGGATTGAATTCCAAAATTCGAACATTGCCTCCATAATCGCCCAGGATCAGACGCGAATTGGTTTTGCCATTTGGATAAAAACTATAGGACATACAACAAACGGCAAAGGGCATGCTGCGTATTACAATTCGCAAACTAAATGTGGAAGCCACAGTTTCGTGAAAGCGCAACTCTCGTTCTGTAGAAGATGTACAAACAATGCTGACATCTGATAATGCCTGAATCGATAAAATCCATGTGGTCATTTTTAAATGTACTGCGATTAAAAAAGAAATAGTTTAAATAACAACAAAATGTATAGCTGTTTCTAATACTTACTACTTTCAGACAAGCCACTACGCAAGGGTTCCAATTGTGGCGTCCAGAAACGTATTTGTCCCTCCTTGCTGCCGGTTATCCACATTCCCAGCGAATCGGGTGAATCATCCACCACTAAATCCGACATTTTTCGTTTTTCCTTAGACTCCTCTTCATCTTCATCAGTATTGTTCTCTGCTGTTTCATTTTTCTCATCCTCATCTATAATTGAATCCGAAACTGGCTTTAATAAACTTATGCAACATACCGACGATCTGTGCTCGGATTTCTTAACTACAGGAGCTGTAGATATGGGCAAAAGCAATGCCTCCTTCTGGCTAGATGGATCATCTTCTTGGAAGCCAAATATCAAGTAAGATACAAATTCATTCCAATCACATTTGAAATCGCGGTTTTGATTAATTTTCAAAAATAAACGATTATATTCGATATCGGTGAAACGAATATTCAGGTATTCCAATTCATCGCGCAACTCAGCATAGCTCAGTTTACGTTTGACAGCGAAACGTTCGTGTAGCATTTCGATTTCATATGGTTTTAGCCATTCGTGCAAACGTTCAGGACGTTCGATTCTATCCAGAGAACATGTTGAGGATAAAGATTGATACTCGATAATTTGATTGTCCTGATTCCCGATATAATCTAGAGCGGCTTCCATAGCTGTACACGGTGTGGTTTTTTTTTTTGGTTTTAATTGGAATTGAAAATATTTTAAAGTCTTTTCAAAACACTTGAAACATGTTTTTAAAAAAAGTCGTCATTGAACGGGTAGTATTTTATAAAGGGGGTTTCAGTAGCTTTGTTCGAACTATGACGACTCATTCCTCTGAACTGAAGTCTACACTGTCACTCCTAAACGTTTGCGTTCCAGTTGGTTCCTCCTTGGCCCAAACCTGCACAATAGGAAAATTTAATTTATGTCGAACGATGGTTGGACATTGATAAATTAATCAGAAAGTGATTTCGATTGAACAATGTACAAAATAAGAAAGGCATATTTAGGGACATAAATACTGTTACAACATTGAGCACACCCATTTCAATATTAAAACTGAACATACCCCGCTAATGTCATATGGGTTTTGAAAGCTAACCTCAATAGCGTTAGTCTGTAACGGGATTTTAAAATTGTTTCAACTTTCATCATGGAGTGGTCAGATAATGAGAACCGTATCGCTGAAATAGCGCTTTGCAAGTGTGAAATGAAAAAAATCGATATTTTCAAAACGCTTCGGCCACTAGGGATTTGCCGCATGTTCGTCTACCGATGCATAAAACTGTTTGAGGAGACTGGAGATGTAAAAGACCGCCCCCGGTCGGGCGGCCCACGCTCTGTTCGAACACCGCATGTCATCAAAGCCGTTAAATCAAGAATTCACAGAAATCCGCTCCGAAAACGAAAATCATGGACCGTGAGATGAATATCACGCAAAAGTCCATGAGTCGAATTATTAAAAAAGGCTGCAGCTTTAAAAAAACAGGATTGAAAAATGCAAACGTCTTTTGGTGAAGCACGCTGATAACTTGCACAGAAAAATTTTGTTCAAAGGTGAAACAATTTTTACCGTTCAGGAAAAATTTAACAAGCAAAATGATAGAGTGTATGCGCGGTCATCTAAGAAGCATCTGAACTGATCCCAAGGGTGGAAAAGGGTCATCACCCAGCTTCAGTCATGGTTTTGTGGGGTGTCTCTTACGATGGGGTCACTGACCTGCATTTCTGGGATCAAGGAGTCAAAACATCGGCCAAAGTTAATCACGAAACCGTTTTGAAAGCTGTTGTGAAGCCTCTTGACAATGCCCTGTTCCAAAACCAGCCATGGACTTTCCAGCAGGATTCTGCGCCGGCCCATAAGGCTAAAACGTCCCAGGCCTGGCTTCGAAACAATTTGCCAGCCTTCATTTCCTCTGAAGAATGGCCCTCAAGCAAATTGTCTACGGTTTTAGAGGACAAGTTTTGTCCCTACGCTAACATTGGATCTCTTAAGACTGTTTTGGTTCGAGCTGTGGATACAATATACATCAATAAATATATTAAAAAACATTCAGTACTTTTTATTTTACAGCATAATAACTTAGTATAGGGAATGTATAGAGTAAAGGCACAAAATTTTGTATATGGAGACAAATCGGTCTAACAGGAGGTAAAAATCTTCGAAATTGGAACGAGCAAATAACCCAAAATGGAAAACATTTAAAAAGTCCCAAAGACAATTTATTTTTGGGGGACAGTGCAAGCTGTAACAAGTGGGGCGAATCTTATACGCCCGCTAATGTGGACTACTATCCAATAAAAAACGTTGTCAAGAAGGCTTGGCCTACTTTTTCCCCATAATATCTTTCGATCAATGTCAATATCATTTGTTCCAAATATCATACTCATTTTCTTATAGTTATAGATATATTGTCTTGTTAAGTTCAAGGTTATGTGGGCGGTGCAACGCCCCTTTGCCTAATTTGGCCTTAACATTGTCTAGAATAATATCCTAGCCATTGATTTCATTCTTTTAAACGTGTTAACGATCGGTTCATTACTTTGGCCATAAATGCGATTATCTAAAGGTCCACTTTTTCTGCAATATGTGTTTCGATATATTTCAACATCATTTGTTCCAAATACCATCGTCATACCTCTAATAGTTTATGAGATATAGGCTTTCTAGGTTCTGGTCTGTGTGGGCGTAGTGCCTTACAAATATTTCCTGGCCGATTACGTACCTTACAAATATTACCTGGTCGAACGCAACTTAATATGAAGTTTCGTAACGATCAGAGTTGGTAAAGGGTGTAAATGGTATAAAATCAAAAACCCCTTTAAAATAAGGGGTGTTTTTTATTGGGGTATAGAACTTTATGTTGGCATCACTTTTTTTAACTGGCGGCCATTTTGTCAGCTGTCAAGTGATTAATATTTAGTTTGGTTTGCCATTTCATCATGAACAGGTTGACAAAAGAACAACGCTTGCAAATCGTGCAAATTTATTTCGAAAGTAATGGTTCAGTTCGCGAAGTTCACCGCAAGCTCCGTCCATTTTATGGTCGACATAATCGTCCATCAGAGCAATTAATTCGGTTAACCATGGATCGGTTAACATGGACCATTGGATTATTTTCTTTGAGGATATGTGAAGTCGCTCGTCTACGCCAACAAACCAGAAATACGTTAGGGGACTTGGAAGCCAACATTCGTGGCGTTATTGCCAACATACGGCCCCATATGCTCGAAAAAGTGGTTGAAAATTGGACCTGTAGAATTGGCTCTATTCGAGCCAGCCGCGGCGGCCACATGCCCGAAATCATATTTAAACATTAATGGCATAAAATTATCTTTACAATAAAGCCAAATTGATGGACATTAAAACGATTTTCTTGTGTTTTATTTCAATTCGAAGTTCTATACCTCAATAAAAAACACCCTGTACTACAAAAACAGCGATTTTTATAGAGGTTGACTCAGTCCTTTTGTGGCAAAAATGTTTACCTCTTAACCGATTTGGTCCATTTTCAATACCAAACGTTTCAGTATAACAAACATTTCAGCCTATAGTGCGAACCGTTGTTTGCTTTTGACAGCCATCAAGACGGACATCGCTAGATGATCTTAAATGATCTTGTATGACAATTTATGGTTTATCCAGCGAGTATTTCGAGTTGTTTCAAACGTAATGACAAAGTAAATTTATACCCCTTACATACATCTGGTATGGGGCACTTGTACTGTCTTTAATGGGTAATTAAATTCATTGATTTAAAGTGAATACAATTTCCACGATTAGTATTTGGCTTTGAAAATTATAAAAAATTCAACATTCGCATACGAACGAAATCAACAGGATTTCATATCATTCGGATTTCGCCTCTTAAGATTTTGACACAAAATCCAGTGATTGATTGTGAATATGACATTAAAGAAAATACATTTCAGAAAAATGTTCCTATATAAAAACAAGTAAAATTGTCCAGTTCGCCCAGGCCGAACCTTATATACTTGTACTCTTTACCGTGACTTCGCTATTGAAGTATGGATCCTTGAGTCCGACAAAAATCTTAGCCAAATCTTCAAAATAAATTCATTTTTGCATTTGTTACGAAATATGCTTTTATTTGATTGCACATATGCATATACTCACTGGTGTTTCTTATTTTAAACTTCAGGCCTCTTCGGCGCCTCTGTTTCCGACCTTAATCTCACGCAAAATGTTAATAAAATTTTTTATTCGGATTCGAAGCAAAATTTGGTTTAATTTCAGTAAATATATGTCCATTTGAGTGGGTCCATTTAGCAACTGATATTGTGCCAGCGATTTTTCGAAAGCATTTGGCATAAGGGGAAAAAAGTTCCACTACGTATATCAAAAAAATCATTTTTGAGGCGCTCAAATTTTTTTTTTTTTTTTACTTTTACTCTAGGAACATTCCCACGCCGCTCACACACGCCCGAGGGGCCACGTCCCCATGACGTAGGAACAACGTACTCATTATGGACCGATCCATAATGGAGAGATGTCAAGAAACGTCATATATGTAAATTAGCTACAGATATTTATCAACAGCCAATCGGTACAAAAAATTATAAAAATCACTAAAAAATGTTCATAAACTTTAATATAACCACCACCTTAACTTAATAAAATGTAAAAAAAAGCTATAAAAAAATTAGAAAAACTATAAGTATACGAAACGAACTTAAAGTATAACCACCACCTTTGCTTTTTACAATATTAGAAACAATTAAAAATTATAAGAAACACTATAAGTAAACAATTAGGAAATTTGTACTTGCAAGTAGTCTAAATTGTTATTAAGACAATGAATTTAAATAAAAAATAATTATAGTTTTAATGCATCAAAACCTAAGGAGAAGTCAATTAAATGATATAAAGAGTTAAAGTCAGCACACATTCTACGAAATGGATCACCACATGCATAATTGTACCTTTGGAAATCCAAGTGTAAAAACTGATAGTAGAAGGCCTAAATGGGACGTAAATATAGATTTTTAATATCAAATATTTAGATGCAACAAACCCAAGCATAATTTAATACACCATAAACGCATTCATCATAGTTCGGCTACTCTTCAATGAGGGCAATTTATTAAGATTTAACCTGTTATTGTACGAAGGAAGTTCGTAGCCCGTGTTAATAGTATTGGGGATCCCAAACCACTGATCCATATTCTAAAATTGGCCTGACTACAGAAATATAAAGCTGCTTCATAAAATAAAAGACACCATACGATTTATTTACCATAGTAATGATATGGTTATTAAAATGTAACATTCTGTCCATCATATAACCAAGATCAATAAATGAATCAACCGATGTCAATTTAGAGTCACATAATTTAAATTTAGTAGCCAATAATCTACTTCTAGAGAAGCACATATGATTACAATTTTTTATGTTCAATTTCATAAAATTAAATTTACACCAGGAACTAAATTGGTCCAAATCATCCTGCAGTTTCTGACAGTCCGCAAGGCTATCATAAGAAGAAAATAATTTCACGTCGTCTGCAAAAATAAGTAAATCAGAGTTGATAATAGAATGGGGCAAGTCGTTAATGAAAAGTAAAATTAGAATGGGTCCAAGGTGGCTACACGAATTGATCTGGAGAGACTTTTCTCAAAAAAAAAACTACTTGTTTCCTTCCAATGAGATAAGAGGAAAGCCAGTTTATGAAATTGTTATTAAATCCAATTATGTTTAGCTTGAATAGTAAGAGTCTGTGATTAACTTTATCAAACGCCTTACTAAAATCAGTATATAAAACGTCTGTTTGCTTTCGACAAACAAAAACAAGCAGAGGAAAAGTGGAGTAGATTATTAATAGTAAAATGACCCTTACGAAATCCGTGTTGGCATGGATAGAGTAAAGGGGCCACATTATGTGAAACAAAATTTGTTTCAATCCTTTCAAATAACTTAAAAATTGGGCTTAATTTAGCAATTCCTTTAGCAATTCCTCTATAGTTCGATGCATCCAACAGACTTCTGAAGTGGATATAAGTAGACCTTTTCCATGAATCAGGAAAGTATCCCAATATCAATGATGACTTAAATAATAAGGATAAGGGTACGATAAGGGATTCAGGGCTGCCTTTCAATAATACATTCGTAATACCATCGGGTCCAGAAGTACTATTGGGTTTAAGACGATGCAAATTTAATTTAATAAATGAAAAATCTAAAATACGAGGAACTTTTTGATTTACTGAAGAAATTCTGTAAGGGTACGGAATTGCAGGGTTACATGAACGTAATGAATATGTATTTTCGAAAAAGTCAGCAAAACAATTTGCAATTGACTGATCGCTTGAGAACACAACACCATTAAATCCTATTCTCGATGGCTTAGAAGATGTTCGACGTTTTAAATTAACAAAACTATAAAATGATTTAGGGTTCTTTTTAAAATTGTTCCTAACTTTTGACAATTACGACCTATAACATCGACGATACTCGATATTGTACCGTTGTATCGCCAAGGAATATCTATCATAATCAGCAGTTAGGCCTGTACTTTTGAAATTTCTCAACTTTAAGTTTTAAAGTTTTTTTAGCAGGTAATATTTTTTTTTTAATATTATCTTTCCAAGGCCACATATCGTACAATGTATACAAATATACATTGCCACATACAATACAATATAACATATGAAATCGTGGGAATTGAAATACGACTGAGAGAAACGAATCATACGTATTTATATGAAATTTGGCTGCCACGAAAATGATTTTTGGTATGTCGTAGTATAATTTTTTCCCTCATGCCATAAGCTATCGAAAAATTGTTGTATAATATCGACAAATTTTTGACCTAACAAATCGACCCACCCTAATGTTCATATTGACTACTGATCGCTCATTTGGACCAGACGGAACGTTTTTTGGGTCACATCAGCGTCCCTACTTGCAGCACCCAGCTTAACCATTGGTTGTTCACAAGAGATTTTTTCTTGTTGGACCGCTACCGTGCTTTCAACAGACACATTACGAGGGCGACCGCAAAAGTAACTGGCCTAATATAAAAAGAACCGTTTTTTTCTGAATTATTATTATTTATTTTTCAATATAATCTCCTTCCAACTCAATACACTTCATCAAACGTTTTTTAAGTTTTTTAATTCCATCCGAAAAATGAGATTTTTCAAGACCTTTAAAATATGCCTCAGTTTCAGCAATAACCTCGCTATTGGACGAAAATTGTTTGCCACCGAGAATTTTTTTTAAATTTGGAAACAAGAAATAATCAGAAGGAGCTAAATCTGGACTATATGGTGGATGCGGAGTAATTTCAAATCGTAATTCGGCCAGATTTTGTTGAGTTAAAAATGCAGTGTGTGAAGGAGCATTATCTTGATGAAAAAGAACTTTTTTTTCTAAATGCTGTCGTTTTATCTTGATTTCTTCACTCAACCGATCCAATAATGCACAATAATACTCACTATTTTTAGTTTTTCCTTTCTCAAGATAATCAATAAATATTATACCCCTTGCATCCCAAAATACTGTGGCCATTACTTTTCCTGCTGACTTAACAGTTTTCGCCCACTTTTACCAGCTTCTATCCATTGTTTTGACTGTTCTTTGCATTCTGGGATGTAGTGATGGATCCATGTTTCATCAACAGTTATGAATCGACGCAAGAACTCTATTGGAACGGAATTGGTCCAACGGACGATTTTTTGGGGCAAAGTCAACAAACGCGGCACCCTACTTGCGGATAGCTTATTCATGTGGAGTTCATCATGTAAAATACTCCAAACTTGTTTTTCGTCTATTTTAACAATATCAGCAAGTTCTCTGAGCTTTATTCGTCTATCTTTAGTCACTTCATTAAATATTTTTCTAATGTTTTCAATAGTAGTAGCAGTTTTCGGTCTTCCAGAGCGTTGTTCATCTTCCGTACTTGAACGACCCATTTTAAATTGTTGAACCCAGGATTTCACGTTGGAATATGATGGTACATTATCACCATGAACAGAATTCAATTCATCTTTGATTAATTGTGGCGTATAACCTTTCATATAAAAGTGTTTAATTACCGCACGAAACTCTTTATTTTCCATTTTTCAAAAATTATAAAACTTGTTTACTTCAATCACCTGTAACAAAGAAAATAATCATTAAATATTTCGGAAATTTTGACAGATGGCTAATAAAAGATTGCTTTTAAAAAACAAAACAAAAAAGTTGCTAGTAAAACAGAAAATGTGCCAGGCCAGTTAGTTTTGCGGTCGCCCTCGTACAGTATTTTAACAGCAACACATGCTATCATTCATTTAGATATCCCACGACAGCCGGTTATGTGCACCGGATCGACCCGAAACAGCAATTCTTCGGCTATTCCTCGGCACTATGTGCTGCTACTACAACAACAACATAATCCATTTAAATTTGTGTCACAAACAAACCGGGTTAGGAAAGTCTTACTTCGGCTGAGACCCCTACGTACAAAACTCGCTACACATTCAAAAATATATAGCTGAATTATTGGTTTTCCCTATATATGAGATAATATACAGGGTTTTCCATTCAGGACATTATAATTTCATATATTATTAAAACAGAATATTTACGATATAGAGTTCAAATTTATTCCACGTCTAGTGCAAATGAAATTTGATTTCGGTCATATGACCACCACGAACCCGTGTACAGCGATCTATTCTTTGGACCCAATTGTCCACCACTCTTGCACACGAATCCCAAATAATACATTTCTAGTCATTAAAATCAATTGTAATTTTCTGCTTTTTGATCGGTTAGATGCAAAATCTGGAGGTATGAAGACTTTTAGAAACCAGGAACCATTTTTATCACATATTAGCGCTTTTTGTTCTATGTGCTCTTAAATCCCACACATCAAATATTATTGAAATCTGATAAAATTTTCCGGTCATAGATCGGTAAGGCCTCAAAACGGATGCACATTTGCATTAAGGCTATATTAAAACATGGACCGATCATGTTGATTTTCCTGTGTGCAAAATAAAACCACAAAACAAATTTCGTTGAAATCAGATGAAATTTGCCGCAGTTAGGTTGGTAAGACCCTAAAATCGGAAATTAAGTACAGGATAAGTCATTCTCGACTGGACAAATTTCACCCTGCCTGAAAATACAAGGGGGCGAAATGGCAGCGTTTGGAAATTCGGATTAGTGGTCGGAGGGTACTAGGATTTAATTGCTATGTTTTGAAGCAGTGGTTCATTATCCGAAAATAAAGTAATGTGAAATGTTTCATCGAGATTGGTTTATATTAACAACCTGGATTACAAGAATAGAAGGACAGGCGCACATTTTTTAAATCGACTTGACAATAATTCCGAATCAACAGGTATATATTTGTATGGATCTATCACACTTATTTCTGGATGTTACTAACAGCAGCACAAACTTGTGTCGAGGACATAAAAACAGCCCTGTTTACCTTTTAAAAAGCTAGAAGTATAATTCTTCGATTCGCCTTGCACACAACATATTATTTGGTTAATTTGTAAAAAAAAATTCATTGATACAAGACCCCTGAACCGGTCCTAGGTCGGGTTGTTCATTCGGCCTGATTGCAAACTTTGACAAGTAATAATTCATTACTATACATCGATTTATATAAGCTATCCTATTTCTATATATATGTAGAAAAACATATCTTAATTCAGATTTACTTAAAAGCTAAATTTATTTAAAAAAATCAAAGCCATTAAAAATACATTTTTATTACTTATATACAACGTGTTATCAATTCATTGATACCATTACCACGATCACCATATTCGCCACCACGTTTGAAGGAAACCGAGACTTTGTTCTTCCAACCATCGCGTGGACTGGATAACTAGAAAATACAAAAAATTAGGAAATTAAAAAAAATGTTTAAAATTGGATATATGAATTCGTTTTTATGAATACAATGCAAACGTCACATTTTGAAGATTATATATTGTATGTATGTAACCTTTTCAAGAATAGCAAGATAAACGGCCATGCTACTCTTATAAACCCTTCATCATAATATTTATAGTTCCTAGGAGATTTGAGCATCAACCTAATCAAAATCTTCAAGAAAAAATATATTTGCATGCGTTATTAAATAAAATTGCTTTTTTTGAGTGCTCACATTTTCTGCACCGCATGTTCCATGGGTTCAAGCCCCAAATTAGCTAATTCTAATAATTGGAGTCATATTTGGTTTCTTAAAGAAATTTGCTTGAATTGGGTACCTATGTTTAAAAACAATAGCTTAACTTGGGGAATTGCTATTTAAACCTTCAAAATGGACAGAATGGAGTTTTTCATGTACTTTCGATCACCTTTTTTAAAACAATAATCCACCACTGACAATAAAATGCTTAATAAAGGTATATTCCCGGAAGGGAAAGTGATTCGAGCTAAGGATATCTAAATGTGGGATTAATCATCAGTTGACTCTGGTTAAATTTTAGTATGACTTAAAATATGCATGTATTTTCTTGATTTGTCTGGAATTAGACACATGGGACCTTACGCAACAGACCATCTCCTGTGGTCCTAACAAACTTACTTAAGTTTCGCAACATTCCATTGAGGAACAATGAGAAACTTCTTTCAAACCAGATTCAATTCTTATACATGTTGACTGGCACCTACTGTTTAACGCCGGCCCCGAACGACTAATGCATTTTTTAAATAAGTTTTTACATGGTTTAGAGATGAATCTCTAACTCGTAGTCACCGGCATTTGAGAGGTTGAAACCCGCCGCTGAAAAACGGTTAGATGCTCTAACCTGGATTTACTGGAATCATAGTCGTGCACACTTCCATCACACCACGGCGACTCACAAAAGACCAACATTAAACATTGATATACAAATAATCTATTAAAAACTAATTTTACGACTCCAAATATGGAATTATTTTTGGATTTTTTGAATTGGATTTAGGACTAATGGACCCAACTTTGCACGCTAAGCGAGTACATGTAAAAGCATCGTTAAGTTCGGCCAACCGAACTCTCTACCTCGACTCCGCTATTGCAGTATCCAAGTTTCCCTTTTTGTGCCCATTTGGTCCGCGACTAACACCATTATCTCTGCCAAATCCCATTAGATTTAATTATCCATATGCCAATATTCACTGGTTATCCTTTTTGAGATGCAAAGGGCGTTTTTAGGCGCCTTTGGACCGTGCTTTCTATAAATCCATATTTGGATTCGTAGTTAAATTAGCTTTTAGTACGCATTAGAGACCTGCACAAATGGCTTTGAAATGTCATTACTACACTGTGTACAGCTGTCGTGACCAAAGCTTCAGTGTATAACAACAAGACTAGACTACATAACGTTCTCAGTGTGCGTCACACAAACCAGAAATAAACGTGTGTGTTTTTGAAACGATCTACAGTTAGTGTCTATAGTCGGAACCATTTAGATCAGGGAATCCTGCAGGAATAGTATTACATTCACGTTATAAGCCTGAAACCAATCAGTTTGACCATAAGTGTTTATTTCGCCGTATACCTATTGAAATATTAACTTCCATGTTTTTTTAATCCATTATATGGACCATACTCCATGTCTAGGAAATCACTTTTAAGGTGGAGGGAGTTCCCAATTTTTATATGTACGTTTAAATAATATGCGATTTTGTCGCTCTCTTAGACTTTTCGGAAAGATTTTCCGAATTAAATATTCTCTGCTAATCGGCGTCTCACAGTTAGAGTTAAAATTTCAACTCTATGCCCAGTTTTAAACGCCCCAGATTAGGTCTTAATTGTTCCGAGTTGACAATAGTTAATGTGGTTAGCCACTCTAGCTAAATTTTCGCGGTCTAGCATTCAAAATAAATTATTTTCGACTTGTAACGCACTGCATACAAAATTCTACGATCTTTCACTCCTTTTTTTTGGAAATTATAAGTTTACCTTTATCTTTAAAATATAGATCGAAGGAACACTCACTGCCCTACAGTAGATCGATACATATTATTGGTATTACTAACTTATTTTGTGGGTAAGATATTTTAAAAAAATCTAAATGCTGAGGTTGAAATTTCTCATGTAAGACGATGTACCACATTATTTTAAATTGTAAGCCATTGCAAGATTTTAATTTTTGAAAACTCTTCCCATTTACTTATTATGCCAAACAAGAATGTTTAAAAAAGTATTACAAATTTGTCCGAAATTTTGAAAATCTTCTTCATCTTCAAAAGGTTATAGATAATTTTGTAAACATATTTCGATTTTAAAGATTATATCGCACTCACCAAAAATGAACACAAAAATTCCTTGACGGCTTTGAAGTTCGGACCCACTGTAAATATTTCGTGTATGATATCCTCCAAACATATGATACCCTTATCACCCAACTGCTCCTCGATCATGGTATTCGATTGTATGGGAGTCTTTTTGGCATTGACTCTGGCGAAACCCTTCTTAAATATCAGTTCACGTATTGTGGCAATATTGGGATAACCAAAAACCACAAACGGCTCAACGACTTTCAGCAGTATTTGATTCTCTTTAGTATTCTCCAAGAACACGGCGTGGTGGCGATGTGTCAAGTTCAACGTTTTCATAATTTTATTTGTCGTAACATCGAAAATTTTCTTGCCCGCATGTCTCATAACCAGCAACAGTTTCTGATTTACCTTTGTCGCATCGTTGGTATCGCAGATATTGCCGTGTCGTATGGTGTGCTTGATGCGGTTGGACGTGCGCTCAGCTTTAAGGTAGCCCATGACAAAGGATTCGGCTCTACGGAATTTGTGATGCTGTTTAGCTTTGGCTACACGTTCAGTTTTTAGCTTTTTCTTTTGCTCCAAAGTGGCCTTGTCCTGAAGAATGCGTCTTTTGCGATGTGCCAAAACCGACACGGTTTTGCCAGGCAATTTATTGGGAACTGCATATCTGTAAATGATAATAAATGGGTTAATAAAGTCGCTTATTGAGATGGGTATAATTTTATAATTCGTACTTGTCCGACATGTTTGCTTTACAGGAAAATTTTTAAGAAATTAAAAAATGCAGTTTCTGCTGAAACGAAGATATAAACACGTGTGTGCGGTGAAAAAAACTATTGAAATAAAAATAAAGACAGCGTTGTGTTCGAAAGGTAGTATTGTTTGGACGGCGTCGCAGATAAAAACGTGCCTACCTAATCAGACGGCGTACCGTATAAACGACATACATAATGTTGATCGTTTGCATTTACTTACAAAAAAACCGAAGAGCAATCTATGAAACAATCTAACTGATATTTTAGCAAAAAGTTTATTAATTTAATTCAATTTTTTATTTATTAATTGAACAAAGCCCTTACACTTATGCTAATAGAAATAAAACAAAGAATAAATACAAGATTTATATCTAAAACTCCTAAACCAGCAAACACAATTTATTCAACAAGAATAATTATAAATTATTGTGATTATATCATACAAATAATACTGCACATTTTCTCAAAAATAAAATAGAAGAAACGATGGTTCTCCGTATTTCACAGCACAGGCAATAAAGTATATACATTTGAAGTTTTCCAAAGAGCAAAGAGTAAATAATTGAATGTCGTCAGCATAAACAGATAAATTAAATTTGTAAACAACCGAATACGAGGGTTGCTATATATATTTCTGGCGCCATCTGACATTTCCATTTCAGAACGTTTTGACATACGACCATCATTTGTGTTGTTTACAGTGACTTGAAAAAATCAATTTGGCAAAAAATGGAATTAACTCGTGAACATTTTCGTGCTTTCATTTTTCACAACTTTCGACGTGGATTATCACGACAAGAGTGCATCGATGAACTTAAATCATTGTATGGCGATGAAGCACCATCCTATAGCACTGTGAAAAACTGGTTTAATGAATTCAATCGTGGCCGACGCTCGCTCAAAGACGAAGGTCGTCCAAAATCGGCCGTTGTGCCAGAGAACATTGCGTGAACCGTGCGTGAAGTGATAATGCAAGATCGTCATGTAACATACCGTGAGATAGAGGCATCCTTAGGCATTTCTTCCACCAGCATACATTCGATATTGCATGAATTTGACGTTTTGTTTTCGTTGGATCCCGCACAATTTTACAATCGCTCAAAAAGGCTCGTGTCGATTAGTGCAAAGAAATTTTGAAATTATACCATCGCGGTGCTTGAAAAGACATGTATAAGATCGTCACAGGTGACGAATCATGGATCTATGCGTATGAGCCCGAAACAAAACAGCAATCGACCATGTGGGTCTTCGAAGACGAGCCAAATCCAACGAAAGTTGTTCGTAGTAGAAGAACGTCGAAACAAATGGTCGCCTGTTTCTTCGGCAAAACTGGTCATGTGGCGACTGTTCCGCTTGAGCAACGTACGACGGTCAATTCTGAGTGGTACCATGACAATGCGAGCTCTCACACATCGGCTGAAACCAGCGCCTTTTTGACTGGCCAAAACGTCGAATTGATGGGTCATCCGCCGTACAGCCCTGACTTGGCACCCAACGACTTATTTTTATTCCCGCACATCAAGAAAAAAATGCGTGTTCAAAGATTTTCGTCGCCAGAAGATGCAGCTGAAGTGTTCAAACCCCATGTTTTGGAGTTGTCTCAATCGAAGTAGAAAAAGTGCTTTGACAATTGATTTGAGCGCATGCAAAAGTGTATTAATCATGCTGGAGAATACTTTGAGCCAACAATAAAACCATTTTTGATGAAAAATATTCGCATTCGTATTGTTCAAATACAGCATAAACAGAGTGGAACTTGGCTAAAATATAATTTCAAACACAAGCAAACGAAACATACATTTATAAAATGTTTTATTGAATTTTTGTTGTCGTTGTAGCGGCAACTATGTGCCGGGGTGACAGTCCTTGGCCGAAGAATTGCTCTTCGGGTCCATACAACCGGTTATCGTGGGATTTTTGTTGTGCTTGTCTTTGACGTTTTGAACGTATCTACTTCAATAACTTTGAGCCCTATTAGACTATGACTTTTCCCCTGGCTCTCGTACATCCCTGTTTTAGTTTTTTAGGCGAGAGGAGTGAAGGTGCTCGAGGGGTAGACCGATAGGCACGAAACGAAGTATTTTTGACGTTTCTCCTTCGTGTTATTCGTATTTGTTGTTCCTTTTAAAAACAGAAACTATCAGGCCTGTCACAGAAATCGATCGGAATGATTTTTATTCCGTACTTACCATTCCGTTCGGTTTTGTTTTACCTTCTTTAGATTCCGATCGATTTAGGTAATTCCGAAAATTTTAAAAACCCTGGTTATTCTAATTTGCAATGGCAACTCTATGCATATGAGAAAACAAAAGCCATACATATGTTTTAAGTAAAATAGTTTTACAAAAATTGTTTAAAAATATTTCCTTTACTTTATAACGGGCTTCCAAAATATTGCACAGCCTTTCTAATTTTTCGTTTTGTTTTGGCATTTTATCGCGTTGTTCTTCCATAAGGTGAACAATATTTTCCACTTTGTTGTCGACACGTTGCTCTTCCAGCAACTTAGCAATTTCCCCAAGTGTTTATCTTTTTCTACTAAAAAACTGCTCAATTCCGGGTTGAATACATGTAGAGTACGTGGCGCTTAGGAGTAGCTGATGGTGCGCGGGAAATACGCCTCTTAGAAGCTGATGGTGTTACACTTCGCTTTCTTGCCAAATCATTTTCTTTTTTCCTAGCACTGTCAGATGTTGAGAGAGTAAAATCAAGATCAAGAGAATCTTGAGCAACGTTTCTATGCTTTCTCCTAAAATATTTATTTTTAAATGAAAATATTGGGAACAAACATATAAAATACTCACATTTTATTTTCGTCAGCCAGACTATTACACGCCACAACAAAAAACGATCACAAACAATACAAATTAATTTTCCAACGTTTTTTTTTTTTGATTTAGTTTATTTCGTTCAAGGCAATTATTTGGCTTGTATTGTTGACTTAGTACTATTGAAAATATAAAAGATTTATTAAAATAAATGTTAACTAAGCAAAAATTTAACGTAATTAAAGATTGCGATAATCTTTATTACAAATGGCTTTTATCGAAGTTTTTTGTGTTTATGGAACTAAAAATATCAATTCCGATCACATAATCAAAAGTGGTTTCATTCCGACCAAATCTTTCGGAATTAGTTTTCTGGAGAAGCAAAATACGGAATTGAAACCACTTTCGATCGGAATTGTGTTCTGTGACATGCCTGTATATTTGTTATAATTAATTTAAATTATACTTGTTTTAATTTCCATTATTTTATATTTTTTCCAAAATATAAGCGAAATGTATTTGGTTTCAATTGTAATTCTTTAAAAGTTAGAAGTTGACCAACTTTTTGCTTAGCTTTGTTTTTGTACAGCAAAGCAAGTGTCTTATGTGTGATCTTCCATGTATTTCAATATTTTTTTTATAAAACTCAAGCTGAGAAAAATTCCCAGGTTTTCTATCCTCTTGGGTCATTAGGGAGCTGTGTAGAGTGTCCATAAAACAGGGGTTCTTGAGAAAATGGCATTTCGGTTTTTTTTTTCAAAACGAGCTCTAAGTAAAAATAAGGTGATTTGAATTTGTGTGAACATAAATTGAATTTGGAACTTTCATGTCCATGTTTAAATAGGAAATATGGGTTCTAGAGCTAAAACACATTTAATTTTATGTGTGGGAGCTATGCCCAAATTTTTACAGTTTTTCTTAAGGTCAACAGTATCAGTCCTTGCAACGAAAACTTCGTGACGAACTTAGAAAGACAGAAGGCGGTACGAGTGACGGATAGACAGATATCGTTAAATCCAATCAACTCGTGAGTCGATCGGTAGATTAAGTGTGTTCGTTTACTTGCAAATTTTTACAGGATCGTGTTCGTTTGAACAAAAAGTCCAGTAAATGAGGGTTAGAGAGAGAGACAATTTCGACATTTCGATGTTAGAGAGTTTGAAAATTTTGGTTGAAGAAATTTTAGCCAACCAAAATTTGCAAGATAGAACAGATGTTTGAAATCAGCTGTTTTATGTAAACAAATAAGAGTAAAAATAAATTTACAACAGAATGGGTAAGTACAAATTGGACTATTATTTTATTTAATATACTTATATATGTTAATCACAGAAATTAGAAAGAAAAAAGTTTTCTTTTGCTCATTTTTTTATTACAAATCTTAACACTTTAAAATTCAAAATAAATTGAAATGTAATGCAAACAGTAAGCAAAATCTGCTGTTTCATTCAATTTTTACTGGAAGCTGTTCGTTTTCTTTTCTTGCAAATATTAATAAGTGAGTAAAATTGGTCTTTCGCTCTCAAAAGTAGAAACTTGCAAATTTTTACTGGGAAAGTAAACGAACACACTTATTAAAGGTTGGTCTAGGCTCAAAGTTTTTATTGGTAGTTGCGTATTCTGTACGAGCAAATTTTAAATTTCAGAAATACAACTCCGTCTAAGGGGTCAAATCAAAGCTCTGAGGAGGCCAATTGACATCGCCAAGACGGCTAATAACGCAATTTGGGTATTTGCTTAACCAGGTCGTCCAAATCCATGCCATCAGCTTCTGAAAAAAAGTTGGATAACATGGTTCTGTAACACCCACCGTTGACCGAAACGTTGTTTCCAGCCTGACGTGCAGTTACGCCCTACTGCAACCAAAAGAGTAGCAGATCGATTTGATATGTCAGTAAAACCTGGAGTAACGCAGATCATTGAGATGGGAAGAACCGTGCATATAGCTCTTTAACTGGGCTTAGAATTTATATCTTAAGACCAGTGTTTAGATGTGAAGTTTGGATCTAAGTACTAAAACTGGCTATGTAAAGAGATTTGAATTAGCAGATGCTAGCAATATTTTGAGACAAAGAGACAATAAAACGTAGTCCAAACTAAAAACAATCCTTTTCTGATAATTCCCATTTTTATCTCTATTTAAGCGTTCAAACATGTGATTTTTGATCTTAAAATATCGGCTTTATCTGTGACTTCACTAGTAATACTCGTATTCACTGACATTTTATGGCCCTTTTTATTTTTGTCATACTCGCCGAGTTAAGCTCCCCATACGTTTTATTTAGTTCCAATTTTTTTAGCGAATTGTCCAATCGACCCCGCATGACATCCAGCCGATTTCGCATCGTAACAACCTCCTGTGCTATGGATTGACGATCCCGTTGCAAATTCTTCTGATCCTCTAGCATACTTTTAAAGGCAGCATTCTTTTGCTTTATTGCTACTAACCGTTTTTGATTCACATAATTGTTGGTGTTCTTTAACGGCGGTACACTGTGATGAAGACATTTCTGTTCTTTTTGATTGCAGAGGACCTTTAGGCGTGGAATACTGATTCGGCTGTTAGCGGGATTATCAATGACAACTTGAGTTTTTTTTGAACCCCCTAAATTGCTTAAAACAAAATTTGCTCTTTTACCGATGTGGCTTGTGGAAGATTTATCAGGTGTAGAGGGTTCCTTCATTGCTTTCGTTTTTAGGAGTTCAGAATGTTTTTGTTCTGTAAAAAAAATATATATATGTACTTTTCTGGTTTCTATAGTAAACCAAAAAATTGTCCTTACCTCTTAACTGCGAATACACATGAGCCACAATGCCATCAATTTTACTCTGAATATTTTTATTGTCGTGTATCTCATTCACATGGTGTGCTTGTCCATTCCGGCTGTAGTAGTGCTGAGGATTCATTTTGGTAGCATTGACGTATTTTGCCTCCGGATGTTCATAAATATGTTTGTCGACCATTTTTGTAAAATCCAAACGATTAATTCGAAAGTTGTCCATTGTTTTAGAATTTGCAGAAAGGTTTTAATTTTTTGAAGAGAAAACTTAAAATTTTGATTTTTTTTGAAGGAATTACAATTTGTATGTTTATTTTAACATAATAACCGATAAATATTGATAAGAATTGAAATAAAATTCAAAGAAAAATTAAAAAAAATACATTTTGTTGGAAATAATTCAGGCAGAAATTGTAAGGGGTACTTGAGTGTACTTTACGATATTTTTGTAAAAATATTTAAAATTATGTGTTAAACATTATTTAGTAAAGATTGTTTGCCTATTTGTATACCCACACTCTGGTGAAACTAGACAATATCGGTCCATGAATTCCTATAGCCTTCATCTTGTTGTTATTGTTTTATTTTGAAGTCTTGTTCGTCTATGGGGGATCTGTTTCGATATCCAGGTGGAGGAAACGCGCCATATGAACTGGATGCGTCCACAGCTGAGTGGACAATTGAAGAGGCGCAGCAGTCATGTGGTCCCTGATGGCAGACGGGGCAGATGTCCGGAACGTCAGCATCAATTCGTGCACAGTAAGAATTGAGGCGGCTGCACCATCCAGATCTCAGCTGCGCCAGAACCACGCGCGTCTGTCGAGGTAGTACCTTCTCATCAGGTTAAATCTCCGAGGGGTGCTCCCCAGCACTACATTAACACGGTAGCTGGATACTGCTGCTGCAACTTCATCGGCGTTAATGTTGTTCAGACCTGCCTGCCTCCATGTAAAGGGTTCTGCTGATTTGATGGCTTGCCACTCAACAAGCCACATTTTACTTTAGATTTTGCTCAAATTAAGCGTTGTAGACGTTAAGAGGTTTATAATCAAGCCTGGTAAAAGTAACCCATATCGATGGATGTTATATAAAAGCCGTATATAACGGTCGTCTCTGATTTGAGGTCCTGTAGCCCAGGAAATCCCATTCTACATCCAATCTTGCAGGTATAAAGCATAGTGTGTAATGTGCGACCCAACTCTAGTAAAAAGGGGCCATATCGGTCCTTGTTTTCACATGACAAACACCAGCTACACATTTTTTTATCAGGTTTTTGTGGTGGTGTAGGTTGTCATATTGTCGCCCTGACATTTCTACTTGTTATATTTGAAAGGGACTTCCTTACTGTCTTTGGTTGTTTTAATAAGTAAGGACTAAAAATAAAAGCCACCTTCCACTATAAAAAACAAATGTCACGAAATTCCCTGTGGAATTGATTATCGGATCGATCCAACGTTTTTTCTTATGAAACTTCTTTCTGCGTAGATGACCTTCGTCCAGGCTTAAAAGCTTTCAGATACGTATACATATCTCAAATCTAGGGTCCCGGCCTATAACTCCCTTCTGAGATGATCACTGTAGTCTGCTTGGTAAAATGCATTAAATAAAAAACCATACCTAGAATAAAAATAAATAAAAACACTAAAGATGGTTCTTAATGGCTTTTGGAACGCAACGTCTAATCATCGGGAGGGAAATTTGTATAAGAGCTAAATGAAAACATAAAGTTGTCTATAGATGAGTCATGCGTAGTGTGCTAACCTCGTGCAAAATCGGATTGAAAATGTTGCTTGTAATGCAGCAGGGATTTTTGTAATTACAGCATGATACAAATTTAACGGAAATGTTTAGGGATCTGTCGACTCGCTTTATTAGGTTTAAAAAAGATCGGATGTAAAATGAGGATTGTAGAGAGGCTATTAGAAATCGTGGACCAATGTGGTCCAATTTTACAAGGGGAGTTGAAGAATTTTAAAATTTGAGCAAGATCATATAACTTCTGCTGTGACAGGGTCTAAAATCGGCAGAAATATTTGAAATCATTGTTAAAATAATTCTAAACCATTCCACACTTATATTACGAGAAGATCCTACTACTTTCTTCTCTACAATATCAAGTAAACACAGCAATATCTAGAAAACAGCAATAAGTTAGCTTATTGGGGGAAAGGGTTAGAATAGAAGATATATTAGAAATTTACGAAGGAAATATTATAAATCCACGAAGAAAACTATTTTTTTTATTACAAAAAAAAAATCTGATCTATATCGCAGGTTCGTATTTACAAGACAGGGCTATGTCAGTATTCAAATCAACTCAAACAGATAGTTCCTAGAGATTTTTCCAATGCAGAAGTATTATTTTCCTTCACCGTAAGGCTCGAATTCGCCGACAAAACCTCTTGTAGTTTGATTCTTTTTGATCTCAACTGTATCAGAGGTGCTGGCTTTTATAAACAATGAACTCTATTGAAATAAACCCAGTCGTTATTTAGGGTGACAAATTTTTGAATGTTGTGCACTGCTGTCTCTTAAAACTGGGTTTGATTTTTTCTAAAAATGGTTTAAGGCTCAGGCACACTGAATTTTTGTTCTCACGCTGCGTATTATTCTTCTTACGGCAGTCTAGAAACTATTGAACTATTGAAAATTTGTATATATTGTCCGTTTATGAAAAAATTGCGCTTACTCTATTTTGCATTCGAATATTCGGATATGGGTTAAGGTCCATTTAGTCTTGACGGTTGACGGTAGACAATCAGCTATTTCAGTTGGGGGTTGCATTTTGCATGTGTTAGAGGGAGATAACTACAGTTTGACGGTTGACGACGGTAGACTTCAGGCCCATTTAGTCTCGACGGTTGACGGTAGATTCTGCAACCTGCAGAAGTCTACCGTCGTCAACCGTCAAACTGTAGTTATCTCCCTCTAACACATGCAAAATGCAACCCTCAACTGAAATAGCTGATTGCCTACCGTCAACCGTCGAGACTAAATGGGCCTTTATAAATAAATGTAAAATTTGTTTACATTAAGGCCCATTTAGTCTCGACGGTTGACGGTGGACGGTAGACAATCAGCTATTTCAGTTGGGGGTTGCATTTTGCATGTGTTAGAGGGAGATAACTACAGTTTGACGGTTGACGACGGTAGACTTCTGCAGGTTGCAGAATCTACCGTCAACCGTCGAGACTAAATGGGCCTTTAGTAAAATTTATGAAAATATGTAAAAAAAAAGGCAAAAGTGCGGTACGAGTTATGGGGCGCGACACGAAAAATAAATACATCACGACCTCCATTAAAAAAATAAACAATTTTGGAGAGGTAAGAGGTAGGGTCCATATGGCTTTCGGGGCCTTGAAACAGATTTTCTATTTGAAACTTCCATCTTTATGGCCAGCCTTCGTCCGGGTTACTTTTTGTTATGGACAGGTATAATCTTTTGCTATTGATAACTTTCCCAGAATTTTATGTAAAGTTCTTCAAATCGAGTAAAATATTTTTTTTTTAAATTGTAATATTCTTTTATTTTAGAAAATGGGCGGCTGCACGCAATTTTACAGTGAAATCGACCACTCGTCCATTTTTTCAAGCTTGAAGTTCTTGTATAATTCCATAGTTTTTTTTATTATGCGATTGTTTTTGGGCTCTAGGGTTTCAAGATCCACTATTTTGGGTCTTGGGAGACTCCTAAGACCGCGCCCGTATATTTTTAAATTTTTGGCTCAATTTACCTACAGTATTATGATTTTACCTACACTATTATGAATGTGGTCGGTAACATTTTCAAGGCCCTGATGGTCCCTTCGCCCGAGCGAACTTATTTATAATTTTTTCGAAATTCTAACCATTCGAAATTTTTTTTAATTTCCATCACGCCCCATAAACTGTACTGCAGCCGTAAACAAGTAATTTCAAGAACTTATATTTTTTGTCTTGGTTGATCTTTCGGTGGAAATACCGGTATATTAAATCCCTTATGTGGGGTGGTCCATCTAGAGGTATTTTTTCAGAACAAAAAAAAAAATATAGAAATGCAAATCAAGTGTGGAATCTTTATTGGTCATTTGAAAGGACATTTTATGGTAATTTGAAAATTATTACCTTCAAATGTTGGCAACTGTATATAGAAATGAGCGTTCGGTGAGAAACGGGAAGATCCGCTGTTTTCGACCAAAATTTTGATCAGTGATGAAGCCCATTTCTGGCTCAACGGCAAAGTCAATAAACAAAATTTCCGCATTTGGGCTGAAGAGCAACAAGAAGGGGTTCAAGAGGTACCATTATACCCAGAGAAAACTGCGGTACGTAACCGTGAATGGTGCTCGCTATCGCGTCATGATATCGATCTTTATGCTGTCTGAAATTGAAGCCCGTAATCTTGTCACTTGGTTTCAACAGAACGGTGCCACTTGCCATACAACTGCGCAAACAATGGAGTTATTGAGAGATCTATTCGAAAAGCAGCTAATTTCACTTTTTGGACAGGTGATTTGGCCGCCTAGATGGAGGGATATCACACCTTTAGACATTTTTCTTTGGGGTTACGTAAAGTCCGAAGTCTATGCTGACAAACCAGCTACGATTCAGGTTTTGTGTCATTAAAGCCATACCGGTCGAAATGCTCGAACGAGTCATCTAAAATCGGATCCTCAGAATAGAAACCCTGAGGCGTAGGTGCGGCCAACGTTTGAAGGAAATTATATGCAAAAAATAATTGCCATAAAATGACCTTTCAAATTACTAATAAAGATTCCACACTTGATTTGAATTTTTATATTTTTTTGTTCTGAAAAAATACGTCTAGATGGATCACTCTATACATGTATATTTAGATAAATAAATACGAACAAGAAGGGAAAACAGAGTATCAACGAGAATATTCGCATTCACTCTGATACCCCCAATTTCTCCTCTAGCACGTAAAGCTTCGCTTTGCGATTGACTCCGCTCCGCGGAGATTTTACATGGCTTAGAAATAAATCTCCAAGTCGTTAAGACGCCGACATTTACAAGGTGGAAAACATTCAGTTAAAAAATGTAAAATATTGCTTGCCGAATTTGAACCTAGGGTTATTTGTTGAATAGTGGTGCTCTCTAACCAGAGCACCGCAGCAGCCCAGTACTTAATTTTACTACATAAAAATTTCTTAACCTTTAAGCTACGCTTCTGTCTCACAATCATTTCTGTACGATCGATTACGACGTCAAACTCCAATTCGCCGCACTCTAAAAAAAACATCCGTTAATTCACAAATGAAGTCTACTACGGACAACTCGTCAATCGAACTCCTCTTCAAGAGACAAAAACAAAAAGCAGACGGCACTAAATACAAGAGAAAAAGAGTCGACACACAAATCCACATGAGTTGTAAATATTTGTCAATCAAAAACAAAATATGAACTTAATTAAAATATTTTTAATTATTTTCATCATTCAGAAGGTAAGTATAATAAATTACACAATTTCTCCTAAGTTATTCAGAATATTACTATAATTTCTCCAGAACTATGCTGATTTTATACAACAATTCCGTCCATTTAATCCGATCTTGCTGCAACCACCTCCTCCATGCCCTCTACAACGGCCGATCGTGCCGATGCCGCAACAAACTGCCTTTGAAGACGTTAAGCCAACGCAAAATGTCACGGAAATGAATTTCTTATTGCCCTTCATGGATATTGATATACAAATTGAACGCAATGCTCATGTTATGCAGGAGAGGACACATGGGAATATTTTCCTTTTACATGGCCACGAATTATTCCAATTATTCATGGAACGTCGGGAGAAGCGTTTAATTTTAATGGGCTATTTAGAGGGAAGTGTTAAAACTATAGAACCATTGGCGGCAGAGGTAAGTGAAAACAGACAGACCTACTAATTTCAGGTAGTTATTATGCCTAAGTGCTGATGTTTCATACATCTAAGACGTAAGGAGCAAAATCCAGGTTTATTATACCGATCGATCCAGAATCAATATCCGATTCCATTAAGCGATATTCGTCCTTCCACCCGTCTATCCATCTTTTGTTGCAATCAAAGGACAGGTCACAAAAAGGAACCGATTTCGGCGAATCTTGTTAAGAATTGGACCGAGGACGAACCTTATTGAAATTGGCCCATATTGGTTAATCATAAAAACGTATCTTCACAATTTCCAAACCTTCAGCTATATAAGTAGAAACTACATATTACTTCCGATTCTGATCAAATAAGTACAATTCATTTAAAGTTGGACCTTGCGGTACATGTATTCACACAAAAGTCTATTCGGACTAAAGGTTAGGCCGATCATGAATTTACAAAATAAATCCGAATGTGCCCAAATGGAGATCCTGCCATAATACAAGCCACATTCTACATCTGATCATGAAATATAACAAAATGTGTCAAGATTTATAGTGCCCATAAAAGGTCTCTTCCGATTTACGGACCTGATGCTCTACAAGCTCAAATCAACTTTGCTAAAATTGTATTGTATAAAAAGGTCCCTTGCCGCTCTAGAGACCACATATCAAATCAGTTTTTATACATGGTGGAGCGCGGTAATTTGCTAATTATAAAATATGAACCTTAGAAAAATATATTTCATGTTTTAATTATTTTGAACAGTAAAAGAATTTTTAAATTACATGATTTTAAATAGTGTATCAGGCAAATGTCGACGTTTGCTATCCACATACTGCTGCATACGTTTTCTGAAGTTTTCATGAACTCTAACAAGCATGTCGACTGGTATTCTGCCAACTTCAGCCTCAATATTGTTAATGAGGTCTTCCAAGTTGTTGGGACGGTCGATATACACCTTCGACTTAACCCTCGCATGGGGCTTAATCTGGTGAGCGTGTCGGTCAGTTCACATGATCCCTCAAAGAGATAAGCCGTCCAAAAAAAAGTTGCCTCAAACAATACATGGTTACCCTCGCTGTGTGTGCAGTGGCACCATCCTGTTGGAAACATGTATCGTCTAATTGTATTGCCTCAAGAGCCGGCTGAAAAAAATACTGTATCATAGTCAAGTACCGTTCGGAGTTCACAGATTGCAGTACTGCTGCTCTAACTCTCTTGATGTATTGTGGTGTTGTAATCCTTACTCTCAGGCCCCTTCGAACACAGGACACATTCCCTGCTGTTCTCAATGAAGTTACCCAATTTAATATTGATTGCCGTACAGGAACACGTCCGCGTGGGGGAACAACGAATCGTACACCAAAAACACGCTGCAATGCAATGTTCGAGTGCACATTTGAAAAATATGCTTCAACACAAAATGACCTCTCCTCACGTGTGCAATGCATGATGGCAACTGAAAGGCAGACGAATACAAATCCCTCGTTAGCCACTATAAGCCACGCACACTCTCCACTCTCTTCGATAATAAAAGCATATTTCGTTGGGCCTGTAGTGCAAAAAAGCAAATTCCCGCGCTCCACACTGTAGTAAGTTAAAATCGACTTAAAACAAAGTTATATTGGTCCATCTTTTGATATAGCCTACGTACTGTGCTTCTCTCCGACACAAGACACATTTTATAATCGATCTAGCTGAAGTAAAGCATAGTGCGTTATGTGCGATTTATAACTAAACCTGTTGAAATTGGAACATATCGGATTTATATTTTCATATTTTCCTAACGAAATATTCTTTAAAAATCACATATTCAGTTACTAGATGGGAGATGGGGGTCTGCAGAATTACAGCGTTGTTGTTGTTGTTGTAGCTGCAACTGTGTGGCGGGTTGACAGCCCTTGGCCGAAGAATTGCTCTTCGGGTCAATCCGGTCCATAGAACCGGCTGTCATGGGATTGATTGTACGGTGTTGTAGAGTATTCCGCTGTCGACCCCGCTAGATTTTACACTTTTTTGCCAAGTTTTATTTCCAACAAATTTCGGTATTCTAATTTCCTCTGATTTTGATTTTCAGATAATTTCTTGGGAAGAGAGCCATTTCTTGTTGATTGTCGCTCTGGATGAGTATTTGGAAATATATCAACTTCGACGGGACATCTTGATTTCTCGCGCAGAGTTGCCAAGAAGACCTACGCAAATGGCACCTGTGTTCCCTGCTACTCAACAATTAACCTTAAATGGAAGATTTAAAAAATTATTCACCTTTTCTTCTGCCGAAAATGAAATAATGATTGTGACGGCAGTGAATTTTTCAAAACTCTATGGAAAAATACGGTAATGAAACAAATGTAAACTTTTATTAACTTTCGATTTAAAGTACAGGTGTTTCCAAAAAATTGTTTTTAGTGTTGCTGCTACTGACTTTTTTTGTAAATCATCGTTCGATTTAGATCTAATTTCGATAAATTTCTTATAAAATATTAAAATAACGACACAAAGCTAATTAAGATCGGTAACAACATCCTTCATTGAAAATAATTTTAGAACCTTCATATGGCATCAGATCAGCTTCGAACCGTTAGAAGAGATGACTGTTACAGCTATAAGTGTAGTTAATGTAATTGGTTCCACGCCTAAATATTTGATTACCGGAAAAAGTATTAAACAACAATCAAAGGTAAGCCACAACAATCTTAATTTTAATCAAGTTCATTCTTCACACTTTCATCCCACCACTCCAGACTCTTCTCACCATTTATGAAATAGATCAAATAACACACCATTTGCAAAGGAAACAAATCCTAACTGTCGATGCTCTAGTGGTGCACAGTTTTACGTTCCAGAAACACAACCTAATTATAGCTTGCTCCAGTAAACAGAGTAGCTGCAAATCATACCTGCAAATGAACAACAATCATTTTGATGTCTTTAAACAGCGTTCAGCAGCAGAATTTACTTTTGACCAACTCAGTGCTACTCCAAGATTCATTATAGCCTCCCGGAAAAATCGTGTTCAAATATTCACCGACCACCATTTGGATTGTTATGGTAGCTTTACATCGGATCTTCTGGATGCTTCGAAACTATTGGGCTATCATGCAAAAGAAGTTGGAGATGACTATGCGCTGTTGGTCTATAAAACACCGTTCAGGCTTTTGATACGGACAGTGAGAATTGAATTGGGATCAAAGGAGAGACTATCAAGATCAGCGGATGATGCAGAAGGTGAGGCAATTTGGAACATTTAAATACAGGGTGGCGCAAAACTATCGTTGGGATTCGAATGTTAAATAACTTTTTTATTTATTTGTTAATTATTATTATTAGTTTTTTTTTTGTATAGTATATTATTGGGGAATATTTTAAGCTTAAGTATAAAAAATTATATCCCGAAAGTGGTGGCCAGCCGCGCACATTCGTGCTCTTTCCGCGATAGCCCCAGTTGTGCCGAACATCTTCTTGTTGATGTTTCTGGACTGTCCTATACACTATTCACAACACGTTGAATATTTTCGTCCATGTGGACCGTACGTGGTCTTCCGGTACATGAAAGGTGTCTTAGTGTACCATGTTGTCGAAAATGTCCAACCAAGCGGTTTATTGTTGGTTCTGAAAGATCAGTGCACACATTAAAAATGCGACGATAAGCTCGATGCGTCAAAACAATTGATTTTATTTTAAAAATAAAATTCAACAATTGCCGATCGCTGTTCTGTTGTGTAGTGTTCCATTTCAAATTCCCCAAGATTGCTTCACAAAATTCTGAAATAAAAATAATAAATATAAATAAGTTTAAAAATGTTTAAGAAAAACCTTCAAACCGCAACGGTAATTTTCCCCACCCTGCCAATTGAAGTATTTACTACACAAATCGACTTTAAGTTACAGTCTGATTCAATTGAGTTATATACGTCCGTTCGCATTTCTATCGTTATCACTAAGTAATGGTCCCAAATATCGGGTGATGAATCTAAAGGTATTTTTCAAAATAAAAAAAGTGGAATATTTATGGTTCCTTCGAGAGGAAATTTTATGCCATTTGTTATTTGAATACAATTTCCTTCAAATGTTGGCCGCAACTACGCTTCAGGGTGTCCATTCTGAGGGTCCAATTCTGGATGACTTGTTCGAGCATTTCGACCGGTATGGCTTTAATAACACGCGTAATGTTGGCTTCCAAATCCTGAATTGTAGCTGGTTTGCCAGCATAGATTTTGGACTTTGCGTAGCCCCAAAGAAATGTCTATAGCTGTGATATTACACGATCTAGGCAGCCAACTCACCGGTCCAAAACGTGAAATTGGCTGGTGTTCCTAATGACATCTTAATAGATCCATTGCTTGAGCAGCTGTATGGCAAGTGGAGCCGTCCTGTTAAATCAAAATGTCGTCAAGATTACGGGCTTCAATTTCAGGAAGCAAAAATACCGATACCAAGGCGCGACAGCGAGCTCCATTCACGGTTACGCTCCGACCATTATCATTTTTGAAAAAATATGGAACGATTATTTCACCAGCCCATAAACCAAACCAGGCCGTAGTTTTCTCTGGGTATAGTGGCAACTCTTGAACATCTTATGGTTACTCTTCAACCAAAATGCGGCAATTATGTTTATTGACGTTGTCGTTGAGACAGAAATGTGCCTCATCACTGTGGTCGAAAACAGTTTCTCACCGAAGGCTCATTTCCATACAGTTGCACAATTTTGAGACGTTGTTTCGGTGTAAGTCTTTCCATGATGAAATGGCAAACAATACTGAAAAGAAAAAAAATAAAGTTGAACACAACTCAAGCGAAATTTGTAAAAAAAAAGTCTACTGAAAAAATACCTCAAGATGGATCACCCGTTATAACACTTTAGGCAGTGTAATACTATTAAATTTGGTCCTAAGCGGTTCATGTGTCAATATAATACAAGGACCTTTCCTTCAACGTTGTATTATTCTATTTACACCAAAGGTTAAGTGCTACCAATAACCAACTCCAGTGGAATTTTATCCATGCGGCCCATGTTTACGAATAACGCACCCACCAAGGTCCCGCACGATTTTAGATTCGGCCCTTTTATAAGCCGGACATTAAATTTGATCCTGCTAAAGTTTAGCATAAAGGCCCATTTAGTCTCGACGGTTGACGGTAGATTCTGCAACCTGCAGAAGTCTACCGTCGTCAACCGTCAAACTGTAGTTATCTCCCTCTAACACATGCAAAATGCAACACTCAACTGAAATAGCTGATTGCCTACCGTCCACCGTCCACCGGATGGGCCTTAAAGGCCCATTTAGTCTCGACGGTTGACGGTTGACGGTAGATTCTGCAACCTGCAGAAGTCTACCGTCGTCAACCGTCAAACTGTAGTTATCTCCCTCTAACACATGCAAAATGCAACCCTCAACTGAAATAGCTGATTGCCTACCGTCAACCGTCAAGACTAAATGGACCTTTATACGTTATGAGTTTTTTTAAAAAGGCGAATCATTCCCGCTAATGTTTTTCTATAGGCTTTATGCAACGGTCTCTCCTAATATGAAAAACTGTCTGTTTATTAGGCGTGCGTTATGCACGCGATCTTACTCAAATTAAGTTTAGTGCCTTACGGGTGATTTGTAGACAATCCTAATATAATTAGACCATATTAGTTCATGTTTTCCTATAGCCTTCATACAGAGGCCCTTTTTGATTTAAAGTCCTACTACTCACAAACCATACTTTACATTGGATATTGCATAAATTTAGTACATTGCATTATAGTTCATATCTAATCAATTGGAGCATAGTTGTTACCTTTTTATACGTGGGCTGTTATATATATTTCTGGCCTAATAATGAAAATGCTAATATTTATCATCAAAAATGTTTTATTGTTTTTCAAAGTATTCTCCAGCATGATTTATACACTTTTGCATGCGCTCAAACCAATTATCGAAGCACTTTTTCCACTCCGATTGAGACACCTCTAAAACATGGTTTTTGAACGCTTCAACAGCATCTTCTGGCGACGAAAATCGTTGACCAAGCATTTTTCTTGATGTGCGGGAATAAAAAGATGTTATTGGGTGCCAAGTCAGAGCTGTACGGCGGATGACCCATCAATTCGACGTTTTGGCCGGTCAAAAAGGCGCTGGTTTGAGCCGATGTATGAGATCTCGCATTTTCATGGTGCACAATGATTCGTCTTCTCTTGTTCGTTTTTTGAATTTCTCCGAAGACTTCATGCAAACACATTGTGGCGTACCACTTAGAATTCACCGCCCTCCGTTGCTCAATCGGAACAGTCGACACATGACCAGTTTTGCCGAAGGAACAGGCGACCATTTGCTTCAAAGTGCTTCTTTCACGAACAACACTCGTCTTCGAGCCACACGGTCGATTGCTGTTTTGTTTCGGGCTCATAAGCATAGATCCATGATTCGTCACCTGTGACGATCATATAAATGCAATCGTATTTTTTCAAAATTTATTTGCACCAATCGACACGAGCCTTTTTTTGAGCGATTG
This sequence comes from Hydrotaea diabolus, assembly GCA_963513945.1. Taxonomy (NCBI): domain Eukaryota; kingdom Metazoa; phylum Arthropoda; class Insecta; order Diptera; family Muscidae; genus Hydrotaea; species Hydrotaea diabolus. The sequence continues at coordinate 127,747,875 of OY740717.1, forward strand.
TCAAATTGTGCGGGATCCAACGAGAACGAACCTTTTTTACGGCCAGGTGTTCATGCAATATCGAATGTATGCTGGTGGGAGAAATGCCCAAAAATGCCGCTATTTCGCGGTATGTGATCGTTGCACTTAAAATGCTCACGAAAATGTTCACGAGTTAATTCCATTTTTTTGCGAAATTGATTTTTTCAAGTCAATGTAAACAACACAAATGATGGTCGTACGAGTATGTCAAAATGCTAAAAAAAATCAAACTTTCCAATGGAAATTTTAGATGGCCAGAAATATATATAGCAACCCTCGTATAGCCTACATACAAAGATCCTTGCTGATTCAGGTTCCGGCACTTCACAACTCACATTTAGTATGGTAAAGTATGGATGGTTTATGTTTTAATAAATCCCCCATTCTGGTTCGAGGAACTGTCCATATAGAAACCACATACTAAATCCGCATTTGGAGTATTGCGTGCAAGAAATATGTAACTAATACTGGTAATATAGGACCTATCGGTCTAACTTTTTAATAGTCCACACACAAATTGAATCTGATTGTGTTTAATCTTCACATGGAACGTAAAGTGCGCCCACTAGCTGATTAAGGTGGACGAGTTTTGACCAGGTTAGGTGTGAAGGAATTAAACCTTGAAAGTTAAAATTCGGTACTTCCACTCGGTGACCCATAAAGGGTCCATTGTGATTGTACTTTATCTATGAAGACTTTTTATATCGCCCCCTTGCAAAGGAAAGTTCCGATTTGAACTCCTATCGCTATGCATCGACATTTAACATCCGATCTTGTTTAAATTAATTACATGTAGCAATTTAGAAAAGATCTTTGGAAACTGGCCCAAATCGGTCAATGTTCGTATATAGCTCCCATACAAATGCCTGTGATTTGAGGCTTAACAGTTCTGTCAATGCAATTTTGAATATTATTTTGCAGAAATTAACCTGAGCACGTGATGTGGGAACTTAAACTAATCCTAGTAAAACAGGACCTTATCGGTCAAAATTCTCATATAGTCCTCGTTTAAAAGTTTTTTTCATATTTTAGGTCCCGCCACTCTTGAACCTACGTTTTATACCAGATCTTTATTAAATTCCGTACGGAGCCAATGCGTCTTTTGTACACTATATAAGTGTAAGCTATCTTACCATCGGGCTTTACCGACTGCAGGATTTTTATAAGACAATCTACCATCTAAGACAATCTACCCATGTCCGTCTGTTTGAATGTCCGCCCGTATGTCTGTTGAAAGCACGATAGCGGTCAAACAAATTATCCCAGGATCCTGAAATTTTGCATGATGATAGCTTATGTTCATAACCTGTGTAGGTTTGTAAATGGGTTACGTCCACCTAGGTAGGGAGGTTTCCCTTTAAGGGGCTAAACGAAGCTCGGAGTAGGACTTTACAAGTTACAACATTTAGTGGAAGAATAATGGTATAAATGCGCACAGTCAGTAGAGATAGAACCGTTCTACGAATTGATTGATATTAATATTAATACAAATAAATGTGATATAAATATTTGAAACTTTTCTTTCTAGAAGTTTCACTTGCCACGCAACATAAAGAATTTTTGAAAGCGATTGTCGGTCAATTAAGAAGTTTTCTTCCACCACGTAGAGAGGACGTATTCGAGAGAATTTTTAATCCGAAACCAAAAAACAACAAACCGGATGTTTTTAAAAAAATTTCGGATATGTGGTCACCGAAATCAAAGAAACAAGAATCTGATGACTCCATGGCGGACATTTTCCACCGAATGGTGGATGTGCTAGAGCCAAAATCCAAAGAACAAGAGAGAAGGGATCGTGTGGCAGAGGTTTTTCACAAAATGGTGGATGTGGTACAACCCGAATCAAAGGAACGGAAACCACAGGAATCCATATTTAATATTTTCCAAACCATTGGAGATATGTTTTTACCGAAAGCAGCTAGAGAAGTGAGATCAAAAAGTCCCATAATACTTGACTCTGGAAAAGTGGGAAAAGTTAAAATTGCTAACAGATTTTTGAGGAGTCCCAAACAAGTTTTGGATAAAATCTCACAACTGAAGCAGAAATATTTTGTGGCTCAACGTGAAAAACGTTCCGATACAAAGGGCCCATACAATATACCATTGGAATTAACAAATCATGTAAAGGTGCATAAGTTACGAGTAAAAAATTTAATATATCACGGTGATGTAATCAAAGGTAAGTGTGACCTATGGTTTTTCATTTAGAAAGTGTTGAACACCTTCATTTACCCTCTCATTTTTTAGGATTTTCTATAAACCACACCACTCAGCCTCTTCCTACGTTGTCGATAAAACCAAAAGTTAAGACCCACATTTTAAATGCCACCGAAGTCGACTTACCTAAGGACCTAAGAGATGTTCGCCAATATGTACCGGATTTATACTATGGTCTCACTCCTTCTATTCGAACAAAACACTTAAAGGTTACGTCGGTTAATGGTTTGCCATGGTCTGAATTTTATGAAATGATATTTTTGAGGAATCGTGATTCTACTATCACCGGACGTCTAGTTTTACAATCAGAAGTGGACGTTGAACATTTGAACTCGTTGGTGCTTAACCATTTGACTGTGGAAAATCTTTTCAATTTACGTGACCCTCAGGTGGTGAATTCCCAATTGCTTATATCCAGATTTTTCGTACACGATCTAAAGGCTGATAAAGTGAATGGTTTGAAGTTCGAGGAGGATATCGTATTTAGCGGACGGATGGCATATGTTGAAAGTGAGTAAAAATTAATGTAAAAACGTCGTTAAAATGAGTTGATGTTTGTACTAGTCATGGTCGTCACATACAATATTCAACTGATAGGATGTGGACACACAAATAGCTCTGGTGACAAATGCATCGCTGAGTCAATCATAGTTAAGGTTGTGTAAACCAACGCGAAAACAGGAAAACGTTTTTTGAATTAAATTTCGTATTTAAATTTACAGACAGAGCAGTTTAGTTAAGAATTGTATAGGAATTCTTTTAGTCGTTGGTGAATAGGCAGAGCCATTTAGTTTGTCTATTTAAGTCTCTACCTCAATACCCTAGGCAACTTATCTCAAAATTCAGACCGGCTTTTTAATGAAACTTTGTATGGCTATATATGTACTTATAAGTAGTGGGGACATAAATACTGTTACAACATTGAACACACCCATTTAGAATAGTAGAACTGAACATACCCCGTTAATGTCATTTTAGTTTTGAAAGCTAACCTCAATAGCGTTAGTCTGTAACGGGATTTTAAAATTGTTTCAACTTTCATCATGGAGTGGTCAGATAATGAGAAGCGTATCGCTGTAATAGCGCTTTTTAAGTGTGAAATGAAAAAATGCGATATTTTTAAAACGCTCCGGCCACTAGGGATTAGCCGCATGTTCGTCTACCGAAGCATAAAACTATTTGAGGAGACTGGAGATGTAAAAGACCGCCACCGGTCGGGCCGCCCACGCTCTCTCTGTTCGAACACCGCATGTCATCAAAGCCGTTAACTCAAGAAATAACAGAAATCCGCTCCGAAAACAGAAAATCATGGCCCGTGAGATAAATATCACACTAAAGTCCATGAGTCGAATCATTTAAAAAAGACTTGGGACTTGGGGCTTTCAAACGACGTACCGAACATTTATGACTGCAGCTTAAAAAAAAATCGGATTGAAAAATGCAAACGTCTTTTGGTGAAGCACGAAAAATTTTGTTCACCGATGAAAAAATTTTTACAGTTCAGGAAACGCGCAAAATAGAAAGGGACCTAAGGGTAAAAACCAGTTTTGTTCAGGAGAGTCATTTTAAAGATTTAAATACGTGTATCTTTGGTGTACCATCACTTTCATAAAACGCGCATATCTCTGGGAGGAAACACTTTAGGTTCCTTTCTCTATGCGCTGTCACATATATGATACTCGATCCCCCGACAGCCGGTTCTATGCACCGGATCGACCCGAAGGAGAAATTCTTCGGCCAAGGGCTGTCACACCGGCACTTTGTGCCGCTACAACAACAACATATATGATACCCTACACCACTGTTGTATACAGGAGCTATATGACTGCACTTCATACAAGGTTCCACTCACCAGGGTTGATTATAGGTCATACATAACTCACTTTGCTAACTTTTTGCAAACCGGATTTAAATTTTAGGCTTTTAATGAGGAAGTTAAGAAAAACGCAGCCTAACAAAAAGAGCTTCAGTTTGAAATAACTAACAGCGAATATTCTTAAACTGGTTTTTGCGAAAGCAAATGTTTAATATGATGCATATGCGAATGCAAATATTCGTTACAACCCTTAAATTTAGTTGGTTTAAGTTAAGTTCATCTTTGCGCCTCTGCATCCGATCCTTGAAGTTTGAAGCCAGCTTGACCTCCAGGCTGGCCGACTTAGAAGCCTTATATCATATTTATAAGTATATAGCGGACCGCTTGTTTCAAGATCAGATGCCCGCTTTCAATTGCCTCTTACATAAGGATCAGTCGGTCGCTCGCTTGTCTTCCAAGTATCGAAAGCACTCGGAACTTGTAAGATGTCCGGCGCCTTTTATCTAAGACACTCCACTCGAAACCGCTAATTGGTCGCGACTGCCATAGCATCTGCTCTGAATATCTACGGAACGCTCCGTTTTTTTCAACCAGTGGACGCATCCAGTGGGATGTTGTACTTCCTTAAGTTGTGGAATTGCCGACTCACTTGAACAAGACCAAAATATAATTTTGCTGAATTCAAGGCTTAATTTTCTTCAGAATGCGGGTATGTGTAAATTTAAGTCGGATTTATCGACAGAAACATAACATAATAAACCGCAGCGCTTATGAAATAGTACCCTTTTTTAGGTGTTTCGGTTAAGTTAAATTTATTTGAGTCTTTAAAAATCATTAACACAGTACGAGTGCAATAGATACAATAGTAGACGAAAAATTAAGATTAAAGTGTATTGTTTTAATAATAATACTAATTTAAATAAGAGGATTTTTTTATAATTTTTATTTACTGATATAGGGTGGGCCATTTAAATTCTAATTTTAAGCGGCTGTAAAAAAAGTAGTTATTTTTTCAAATTTCTGATTTTATTGGAACTTCATTTCGGAACTATTGCAAAGCATAAATCGTTTTCCCGCACTAAAGAAATCTTTTAATAACCCAATTTGTCGCCCTAGACCTGCAGGTCTAAAAATGGCCGAAAAATGAACAATATCGGACCCCCGAAATTGCTGACCTACCCTTGAAATTTATGCAATAAGAAAATCCTCCTGTTCTCTATACTTTTTTTTCATTTCATATCTTCTTAAACCTTATAAAAATCATCCATTTTGTTTTTTTTAGCACCAGTAACAATGCATCACTTGAGTATATCTGGTGATTTGTTTGTGGCCGACAAGAAAATTGAACGATTCGCCAATAATCCCGATGAAATGGAGTTTAAACAGTTCTATACCAATAAAGTTGCCATCAATGGAACCCTAGTGCTAAACAATGTGAAGCTTGACAAAGGAAATGTAACCAAACTTGTAGTCGATGATGAGGAATTTCAAGAAAAAGACATAAAGGAAAAATATCTGCTAAAGAATGAACCACAGGTAAATAAGAAACTTAAGTAAATCACAAGCAATCAAAGTAACCTTTCAAAATTATATAGAACTTCATTTTTCCCATTGCATTTGATAATGGCAAATTAATTGCACCACGGTTGGAGACGCAGTATTTAAACGAACACCCAACGGCCGAGCATATGTTGACGGACAAAGTGAACAATAGCAAACCTTTGTTGGTGGTATTTATGCAAGCTGAGGTATCGGGCGATATAATATGTCGCGATTATAAATCCAAAATTGCTGTCATTCGTGAAAACATTATAAAGCCCGGTGAGGTGGTGAATATAACGGGTGTGAAACGCTTTGAGGCACCGCTGGCGGTGGATGCTTTACAAGCATCGAGCTTGAATCATCTACTTGTAAGTGATTTAATATTTAAGCCGGAATTGAAAGGGCCTCTCAAATTCCGAGATTCAAAGACATTTGAAAAGATTATGGTGAAAAATCCCACAGTTGTGGAGGAAGGCATTGATGCCATGTATTTGAATAATCTACCTCTGGAAGATCTGCTCAATAATGACTATCACATGGATCACATCTACGTACCCCACACACTGTTGGCTTCCAATATTGTATTCCACAAACTCAATGGAATACCTTTCCATGAATTTTTCGCCAAATTAAATGTACGCAACGATCAGTTGGTTTTACGTAAAGATTTGATAGTTGAGGGCGACGTTTTGTTCGCTGAACCGCTGGAATTGAAATACATCAATGATTTGGAATGGAACGAATATGTGGCAAGCTTGGCACGCCCCAACGAAACTGCGGTTATCGAAGGAAATGTATCTTTTAATGGAGACTTAACTATAACCGAAGAAATGATAACAACGGAGGTGAATAATTACAATTTACAGAATATTTTCAATAATATCCTGATGAAAAGTAGGCCTCAGCTCGTAACAGGTCAATATACTTTCGGCACTCTGAAAGCTTCGAACCTGGACGTGATAACGATTAATGGTATGCCGGCAACGGAGTTTATCGATTTATCGAAAAATCACACCGAATTTGAAGGCGATATTATTGCACCTAGGGTATTGGTAAAAGGCTACTTAAAAGGCGTTTTAGACCACTCAGTGGAACTTCATAGCTTAGCGGAAAATGTTAAAAAGTTGCCTTTAAAATCTTGGCGTAATCTTAGAGTTTTGAAAAATGTCTCTTGGCACAAAAACGAGAGTTCGACGGTTAACACACAACAAGAGCTGTTGAAATATTTATATAAGAATGCCGTAAAATCGAATCAAAACCAGATCATTACGGGGAATGTAAAACTTGTAAGACCGTCAATCAAGAAAATGCAAACTCGTCTGCAATTTCCTTCGAAAGTGGATTTAGACTTTATAGAAAAGGATTTCGTACGTAAAAATTCTTCTATTCCGCAAACAATAAACGCCCGCAAGAACTTTTTAAAGTCTCTGTATTTAGACAAATTGGAAGCAAAGAAGCAACTCAAAACTAGGTTTGTTAATAATATCGATATTGATCATTTCAATAACTCTCTATATCGTTTATCGAGTAAGCAGCAGGTGGAAGGCCCCTTGAAGTTTATAAAGCCCTTAACCATAGGTCATATGGCTTTAAATGGTTTTATAAATGGCTTAAATGCCTCACAGATCTATCAAATAAAAAATAACTCCGTCTTACCACCACTCGTAGTCAATCAGCTGTTCGTCGATAACAATGTCCGTGTGAACACTATCAATCACATGAGTTTAGAATATTTCCTAGATAATCGTGTCACTCTAAACGGTCCAGCATTGGAAGTATTCGGCTTTCTCACATTTGAAAACCTTGTCATTGAAAATGCAGCCTTACTGCAGACTATAAACAATATTCACATCGATAACATGGTGTTCAAGCACAGTCCTCATTTGCAGACAATTTCGGGACATAAAACCGTCAAAGGTTCAGTAGAGTTGGCCGGACCAGCTCATGTTATGCGTTTAAATAACAAGGACTTAATGGAAATGTACCGCAATACCTTGTTCACCGATAGAAACTATGAATTCGATAACTTAGTTATCGATAAAGCCACATTCGAGCAGGGCTTGCATGTAATCAATGGTGTTGGTGGCGATGGTGATATTAAATCAAGATCCTTTGCTGAACTAGAGCAACCAGATGACCAGGATCTCACAAAGTTTTTAATAAATGTAAATCAAAGCTTAAATACCAATTCTGGCAATATTTTATATTTAGATTATGATATACATGCCCTGGTAAAATGGCAAAAGCCTGTTAATATCTCCGTAATCGATAAGATCTTTTTGAAGGAAACCTCACGCGTATCCTGCTGTGAAAAACAGTATATAAAACTGTCCTACTCCAAGGTGAATGAGGAAATTTTCCTAGAAAATATCACCTCTAATCGTTTATCGTCATTTGCCGATAATGTGGCTGTAAAGGCGGAAAACTTTTGTAAATTTAAATATCGCAAAGTTAAATCAAAAATTTCTATAACTGCCCCAAAACTATTAAAAGTATTCGGCATGAAGCGTTTTGTAGAAACTATATACGTTTTGGTAAACGACAAGCAAAACCAACAATATGTCATTCTGCACGCCTTGGACTTGCCAACACAAAAACGTAACGAGGTGCGCATTTTAAAAATCGACAACAAAAATAATTCCATACACGATTGGCAGGGTTTGACCGAGAACATTGGCGAGAAGCTTAAAGTTTTCGAAATGTCTTCCATGGTAGCTCTAATGACCAATGGCCTGGTCGCCAATCATCTAGCTCTGACGATATACCATTTTAATGCGACTCTGCAGAAGTTCAAATTGCAACAAATTATCGATGGTGATTATGATATTATCGAAATGGTACAATTACACAACGGCACCTACGAACAACTGATTATCAGCTGCCACAAATGCCAGATGATATTTATTTATGAATATGCCGCTCAAGAACAGCCGAAGTATCAGATATTCCAAATATTATCGTTACAAACAAGTATCGATAAATTGTTTATGTTCGTATATAAGGAGGATAACTATATGTTGGTAATATCGGAAAGTGATGACTCATACTATCATCTCTATAAATATTCTTATATAAAGGGTTGGGTACATACCACCTATGGCTACTATCCCGACCTTCGTATGTCGCTTCCATTGTCCCAGGTATGGGGTGGGGAAAATCGGTTAGAGCTAGCAGATAGCGATAAGATACCGTTAATGATACTTTGTAATTTAGATAATTGTCATTTAGTAAATGCTATTGTACAGAAATAGCATTCTGCTACTTGCTAATGTAAGTTTTGTATGTAAATAAATTGTGTAAATATTTGTAAAATCTTTTAATTTATTTACTATTTAAAATATATTACAGATCAAGTAATTATTAATAAGATTTGGTTACACCGAATATTGCTTGGATAATTTAAATAATTTTATTGGTCTCTCAGCAGTCCTATAGTGTTGGTAATGGTTTGTTCACTTTAGAAAAAAGACATACAAAGTCATTAATTTATTTGAGCCTTGAAATGTCTTTAAATTAAGTGGCACATTATTTATTCTGGAGCGGTGTTATCCATGGTCCAAATTAAACATAACATATCGAAGGCCGTATTATTTATATACAGGGTGGCTGATGAATATTGCTACGTTAAGAAACTGAAATAACTTTTTTTCAGTGTATGGAGTTCATTTTTCTTTTATTCATGTTAAAGTCATTCAATTTTGTTAAATATAGCTTAATTAGTTTTGCATCAACGAGCATGTGCGGCATCTTACCAAAAAGTCGTTCATTACTGCTTGTAGAGTTGAGCCAGGAATAGCCTCAATTGTTTATCGAATGGCTTGCTTTAGTTCATTCAAATTTGTTAGTTTTGCTTTGTAGACTTCCTGTTTGCAATAACCCCACAAGAAAATGTCAGGTACAGTAAGGTCAGGCTACCTGGGGAGCGAACGGAATGTGGAGTTTCTGGATATCAGCTTATTGGGACATTTTCGTCACAATGCTGTCATAACAGGCCGGGCTATTTGAGGTATTGCACCATCTTGCTGAAACCACACAGTGCTAAAAGAAATTCTCATTCGGCGTGATTCTGGATAGAAAAACTCTCTCAACATGCTCAAGTTACGGTCTCCAGTAACCGTAACGATGTGACCGTTTTCTTCGAAGAAGTAGGGCCCGACAATGCAGCGTAATGAAACTGCACACCACGCTGTGACACGAAGTGGATGTAATTCCATCTCATGGATTATATGTGGGTTCGAAGCACTCCATATTCGACAATTTTGTTTCTTTATGTTGCCGTTTAAATCGAAATGGGCCTCGTCAGACATGAAAAGACAGTTCAACATGTTCCGTCCTCTTCCATCATTTGAAGCATCTGCTGGCAAAATTCTAAGCGAATCAGGAGGTCTGCTGCGTTCAGTTTGGTGGCCATTTGAATTTTATATGGGAATAAGTCCAAACATTTGTGCAAAATTGACTGCAATGACTGTCTGCTTATACCCATTTGAGCAGATAAGCTTCTTGTCGAAACTCTTGGATTGTTTTGTATGGCAGCTACGAGGGTTGCTATATATATTTCTGGCCATCTAAAAGTTTGACATTTTTTAGCATAAACGTACTCAGAACGTTTTGACGTACGACCATCATTTGTGTTGTTTACAGTGACTTGAAAAAATCAATTTGGCAAAAAAATGGAATGAACTCGAGAACATTTTCGTGCGATCATTTTTCACAACTTTCGACGACGATTATCACGACAAGAGTGCATCGATGAACTTAAATCTTTGTATGGCGATGAAGCACCATTCTATAGCACTGTTAAAAACTGATTAAATGAATTCAATCGTGACCGACGCTCGCTCAAAGACGAAGGTCGTGAAGGTCGTTCAAAAACGGCCGTTGTGCCAGAGAACATTGATGCCGTGCCTGAACTGATAATGCAAGATCGTCATGTGACATACCGTGAGATAGAGGCATCCTTGGGCATTTATTTCAACAGCATACATTCGATATTGCATGAACACCTGGCCGTAAAAAAGGTTTGTTCTCGTTGGAACCCGCACAGTTTGGCAATCTCTCAAAAAAGGCTCGTGTCGATTGTTGCAAAGAAATTTGAAAAAATACGATCGCGCTGCTTCAAAAGAGGTTTATAAGATCGTCACAGGTGACGAATTATGGATCTATGTGTATGCGCCCGATACAAAACAGCAATCGACCGTGTGGGTCTTCGAAGACGAGTAAAATCCAACGAAAGATGTTCGTGCAAGATGCACTTCGAAACAAATGGTCGCCTGTTTCTTCGGCAAAACTGGTCATGTGGCGACTGTTTTGCTTGAGCAACGCAGGACGGTGAATTCTGAGTGGTACACCACAATTTGTTTGCCTGAAGTCTTCGGAGAAATTCGAAAAACGGACAAGAGAAGACGAATCATTGTGCACCATGACAATGCGAGCTCTCATACATCGGCTCAAACCAGCTCCTTTATGACCAGCCAAAACGTCGAATGGATGGGTCATTCGCCGTACTGCCCTGACTTGGCACCCAATGACTTTTTTTAATCCCGCACATCAAGAAAAAAATGCGTGGTCAACGATTTTCGTCGCCATAAGATGCTGTTGAAGCGTTTAAAACCATGTTTTGGAGGTGTCTCAATCGGAGTGGAAAAAGTGCTTCGACAATTTGATTGAGCACATGCAAAAGTGTATAAATCATGCTGGATAATACTTTGAAAAACAATAAAACCATTTTTTATGATAAATATTCGCATTTTCATTATTAGGCAAGAAATATATACAGCAGCCCTCTAACAGTCCTCCAGACCTCAATTTTCGTATATATGGGCAAAGACCAACCACGTTTTACGAATCACGGAATCAGCAAATGGTTTTCTTAGTGTTGTTCACACCATCAATCTCTGCTCTTCTTACTGTTTTGAATTTTTTTTTTTGGTTCGATTTAAGCAGAATTGTACTAATAATCTGCTTGCTGATTAGTGGATTCGCGTCGGCCATACGCTTGATTTGCAGCCGATCTCCATGATTTAGAATCTAAGACCGTCCTGATTTTCAACACGACCTTCATATTTAATGCGTCCGATCACTGTATGGATATTAAAACGGCTAGGGGATACTAGTTGAGCTATTTCCGCGTAGGACTTTTTATCCTTAACTTGGAAATTTAAGAGGAGCTTGCGCTAAATTGCAAATTTGCTCTTTCCTTATTGAAAATCTGTGCCAGACTCTTTCGTTATTCACATTTACAAGCAGCTGCTATGGGTCAACAACAACAATCAGTAAATTAGCGAAGCACGCAAATGTAAGCTGGAGTGTACGAAGACTTTGGAAGCAAAAAATGGATTTTGTGTAGCATTTATTTAATAACTTTCAATTTTATTTTCGTAATGTTTTATTTTTAGTTGTCTGAAGAAATATTTTATAAAGACAGTTGTCGATAAAACATTTGAAAAAAATCCCGTACTTGGCACTGTTTTTCTTAAATAAAGTTTTTATTAGCTGTTGTATGAACACATTTTTGGTACACTGTATCATCATTATCAACTCCGATGGTCATGCGATTTCTACATAACTTTCGGCCTATTTGTAGGGTACCTTAGAATGGAATATTCTAAATTTCAATTGGTGTCTTTTGAATTTCAAATGGTGTCTCTGGAATTTCAATTAATTACTTTTGAATTTCAATTCTTTGAACTTCAATTGATGTTTTCTGAATTTCAAATGAAATACTTTCTGAATTTCAAATAAAATATTGAGAGTTTCAAATGAAATACTTTCTGAATTTCAAATGAAATATTGAGAATTTCGAATGGAATATTATGAATTTTAAATGAGATATTCTTAATTTCAATAGATGTCTTTTGAACTTTTAATGGAATATTCTATGATTCAAATAAGAATACTTTCTGAATTTCAAATCTTATATTCTGAATTTCAAATGGAATTTTTAGAATTTCAAATGGAAAATTCTGAATTTTAGTTGACGTCATTTGAATATTAAATGGAATTTTATGAATTTAAACTGCTGTCTTTTAAATTTCAATTGGTGTCTTATGAATTTCAATTGATGTTTTTTTAATTTTTAAATGGAATTTCTAAACATTCAATGGAATTTCTGAATTACAATTCTAATTTCAGAATTTCTATTGCTACGAGCTTTTTCTGAATTACACTTAAAAAAGGTGTAGTATTCTATTTTTATTTTTCTTGCGAACGAATAAATCAAGACTGACTTATACGCCGATACCGAAACATGTGTACAATACTTCAACGTGTGTGGAGACTATCTACTCAAATGTTTAGCACATTCTTCGGAGCTAGATATTCTTTTGTGAGGTCTTAGCTGAGTACAGACTTTCAACGAGTTAAAGCCAATTGATTCATACCCTAACACAGCCTAAGTTAGCCAAGTGCCACAGGGAAAACGTATTAGTCATTATGCTTGGCAGCTGCACCTCTATATGACCTTAATTGTCTGGATTTGCAACTAAACCTATATAAGATAGTTACTATTATTATTTTATTATTGCATACACAATTCTTGAAGAGATCTTCCTTAAGCCTACCGAAAATGTAGCATTTTGTTGTATTAGATGTAATCTTAAATTCACAGTGGAAAATTTTGGTGGAATTTTTGACAAAAATAGTCTTATCTATGCTTATCAGAGGTATAGACATTTTCAACATTTATTGTCTTTTTATACTCTCAACCAAATGGATGGGATATTATTTGGTACGCCAAAAAGTAAAAAAGCTTAAAAAAAAGGTTTCATATATATGTTTTTAGATCCCTTGCAAAAAGCCGAAGTATTGATTAAGAATCAGAAGCTGTAATATCAGAGGACGAAATCGCGACCTTCAAGGATGTTTTGAAAATGAAGTTATGAACGGTAGCAGGGATTTACTCGGAATAACTCGAACTGAGAATATCTCGACGACTATCTGACAAAAAAACGGGCTTTCAGGCGTTGACTGTACGACAGTGAGATCAAAATGTGTATGTGATATACTTTTGTTCAATACAATACAAACAGTAACAGCGAAGTACATGGAACTGAGATGGCGGACGAATGCGCCAGAATAGGCTTGAGATCAGTTAGTGAACTTGCAACCATACACACTTCATTTGTCGAACATGACAACAGGATCAATATTAAACTCAATTCATAACTGCATTATATTCCGAGCTCTCTGGCCGGTAATAGACTGAAGTAGAACAATACAAATGTTAATAAACGTAAGTCGAATGATGACAACCTCCATAGACGTCCTCACGAACCACTGATTAATAGTTAAGATGGCTTTGCCAGCAACTATGTCATTTTTTGAGGCATCACAGTTCAACTTTCCACATTTTTCGTCCACAAAATGTTATGATATTTAGAGCATATTCTTAAAAAAAGTGTACCTTTTTCCGAGGTATCTTTTTCCCTTCAAGGTACACTTTTTTCCCCTGGGCCGATGTCGTCTTTTAGTAATTCCAAATAGTATATGACCATAAGTCATCACAAAGCTTAATTTCAGGGTCCTAGCTCAGTTCGTTTGACCCCTATCATATTTTCAACAGGCACACGGACGGATGGACTTGGCTAGATCGTCTTAGAGTTGTACGACTATCAATGATACATATATATTCCTAATACTGTCTCCAATCAATATTTCGAGATCTTGCAAACGGAATTTTTTGTAGCCCATACCAGATTTTATTTTTAAACCAGATTGCTTATTTGTGAAGAAAAATAATCCAATGATGCCGCTAGCCCAATATCCACACCGAACAGTGACTTGCTGTACGAGTATATACATTGGCTTCTCAATAGTCACGTGTGGGTTCTCTGAACCCCATATGCGAAAATTTTGCTTATTGACATAGCCACGGAGACGAAAATGAGCTTCATCTGAAAACACTATTTTTCGGTAAAATTCTTTATCTCCTGCCAAACAATGTTCAGCCGAGTGGGCGAAGCGACAACGCATAAGATGGTGTTCCATTATTAAATGACAAACTTCAACCTTTCCAATAAAATTATTAAATTCGCGCACCATATACAAAAATATTTGTGAACCCTTCACCGAAGAGTGGATGGTATACCAAATTTGGCATTCCGTTTGAAACACCACGAAATGTTGATTGGAGACCCTATAAAGTATATGGGTGATTCTGAGATTATGGGCCAATTTGACATCATTTGTTGCATTCGATTTTTTGCAGAATTTAATATTAAATTCAGGTGGATGTCTTAGTTTAAAGAATGACTTGTCATTTTGAAAGGTACACATCAAAATTTTAATTTTTAACGGAATCATGCAACAATTTAAAAATAAAAAAAAAATTTAACAAAAAAAAAACCGGGGAATAACCAATTTAAGTGTGAATGTTCGTAACGAGTGACAAATCACGACTTACCTAATTTTGATACGAAAAACTATAAGAAAAAAAACTTCATGTAATGTTCAATCATATTTGAGTTGCTTAAAATCAAGATTGATTTGGAAACTTGAATTTTAGCGAATATTAGATTTTACAGGGGAATGATGTGTATGTTCAGGGACAGAAAATAAACATCCATAAAAATATAAATTAAATAAAAAATTATAATCAATAATAGCAACAAAGTTAATTGAATATTATTTTTTACTATGGACTGGTTTTATTAAATAAATAATAAATATTTTTGTAAAAAATTGAGAAAATTTCAATTAAAAGTAGTGTAAGGAAATTTTTTGAAGAACAAATAAATTTTTTAACAAACAATTTTAAAGACTTTAATAGGACCTTTAAAGATTTATTGTATAGCAAATAATAAAGTATAATATATTTAATTTTCCCGCTTGAAAAAACCAAGGACAGCAAAGTGGCCCATAATTTCAGAATCAACCATATTCATATATTGGCAGTGTTGTATTGACAACTCGCTTAGGAGGTCGCTGACGCGATAACTTCACACCATTGTACAGAGTGTCCGCCGGGAAGGTGTACTACTTTGTTTTGCCGCCATTTTAGTAAACATTAGTCTTGACAGTTCATATTTGGTAGTCGTGAAGTAGAGACGTGGAAAATTTATTATGGAAAAACATTCGATGATTCATTAAACATTTTATCAAAATCAATCATGAATTACTGTGACTTTTGGGAGAAACAACGTGCCAACAAAACGCACTCATTATGGTGTAGTGAATGATTTCGAAGAAAGACGGTCTGTAACTGATAGGGGTGAGCATGGACCACAACGTACTGCAAGATCGGCTGAAAACATTAGTGCTGCTCAAGAAAGTGTTCAAAACAATCCTTCAACCACATTTTTCGTAGTGAAAAATGTGCTCAAAAGGGATCGCATTTGTGAGGCTAACAGAGGCGGACATTTATCTGATATTGTATTCCATACCATGCCGACATTAAATAAAACATTTTTCAATATAAGATCCATTTCTTCATTTAATCAAAAATTATAGACAAACAAAGTATGATCGTCGTATAATTCTAAGACGATCTGGCGATGCCCCTCTGTCTGTGAAAACGAATCAACCTAGGATCCTGCAATTGTCTTGTGGTCATCAGTTGCTTTCGATTATAAATGGGTGAAATCGGTTCAGGGGGTAAAAGTTTCCCGCTAAGTGACTTAAGGTACCTCGGTAAAACGTACGCTTATGTGAATTTGCTTAATTATTATAGTTTTTGCATACGCACAATGGTTAAAATGGTCAAATACCTCAAAAAAGGCATATTTCCTGGACTTTTGGCTTATGTGGCCCAAAAAACGTGCCGAGTGGACGATTAACGGTTAACATGGACATATGAGTACCCAAATTTAATCAAAATATAAAGTAATTGTGTAGTTTTGCTGATATAAGGGTCGCAAGCTTGGGCCCAAAAATCGGACCGTTTCTTTTTTGCGTTGTACTAGCGTAGGGATGGTGAAGGGTTTATAGGTTTCGGCTTGGCCGAAGTTAGAGACGTTTATACTTATTATTTTTAGCTTCGTGAAAAAATTGTACTGTTATTTAATACGCTGTAAATGAATAGTCGACCTTTGGTTTTATTATCTTTTAAAGGTTTTTTTCGGTTTAAGGTCCTGTCTTTAAACTCGACGTAGTGCTTTTTATTTAATTTTTATTGTTCCCATATGTGACGCGCAAAATAGATAGGGACCTAAGGTTAAAACCAGTTTTGTTCAGGAGAGCCATATTAAAAATTAGGTCCCTTTTTATATGCGCTTAGAATCGTCAACTTTAACTTATAAAACGCGCATATCTCTGGGAGGGAACAATTTTGGGTCTTATTCGATGCTCAGATGTTGTCCACATCAAAAAAAGAAAAAAATGAAAATTGGTTTTTTACCCTTAGGTCCCTTTCTCTATGCGCTGTCACATATGTGTTTATGTATACTGGAAGTAGTTTTAAAGCCTTTAAGCCATCCATATGGGGCTATATCAAAAATTGAGCCCATATGGTCCAAATTGGTCTAAGAAATGTGTATTATAGAGCGGTTTTAGATAAATCATGGAGGAATCTTAGCACTGGGGCTAAATCAAAACGTGTATCCATCTTTATCTGAGGTGGTAACTGATTAATCGTTATGAACTTTGTAAAATTTTATTAAAATTGGATGTAGTGTGCGGCTGTGCTTATCTAAATCAAAACCGATTTTCTTAAGATTCAATTACGTGCGTCCTTGATCCAAAAAACTAACTTGTACCAAATTTTCTCTAGCTGTATCCCAATCTGAACCGATTTTCATAAATTTCAATAGTTTCCGTCCTTGGCCCTAAAAAATACTAGTCCCAATTTTTTTAGGTTAGAATTAATATAAGACTTTTAGAGGTACAAATATAAAATCGGTTGAATATGTGTGAGAGGTATATCTAAACCTGAACCTTTTTTTTAATTTTAACAACGCGGCGTTGTTGATGCAATAAAATTAGTTGCCCTAAATTTAATCGAGATTAAATGTTATATATGGGCAGATATAGAGTGGCAGGTATATATAAATCTGAACCGATAAGTTTCATCTAGTTGAATGTATTATATGACTTCTGGAGCTTAAAACATAAATTAGCCTTAAAATATGTGTGTGGAAAGTAGATATACTTATAAATATGAAGCGATTTTTTTATATTTATTCTTCTTGCTTGCTTCTGCCAAATTTATTTATTTTAATTTTTATTAATTAATGAAATCAGCAGGTTGTTATACGTCGATCGGCATACTTAAATATTTTTGGTAGTTACGAGGGTTGCTATTTATGTTTCGGGTCCGGCAATAAACACACAATAATTTATCATTGGAAATGGTTTTATTGTTTTCAAAATATTCTCCTTTAAGATCAATACACACTTGAACGCGCACAATCTAATTTTTGAAGAACTTTTTCCACTCAGATTGAGACACCTCCAAAACATGATATCTGAACGCTTTAACAGCTGCTTCGGGAGATGAAAAACGTTGACCACGCATTTTTTTCTTCGTGCTAGGGAATAAGAAGAAGTAATTGGGTGCCAACTCAGGGCTGTACGGTGGATCGCCCATCAATTCCACATCTTGAGTGGTCAAATAGCTCATCGTTTCAGCTGATGTGTGAGAGCTGCAAATGTCGTGATGCAAAATGCTTCGTCTTCTCTTTTTATCTTTTCTCAGTTCTTCATCTGTTGGCACTGAGAATAGACCGTACTACGTTCCACTAAAGGCACTGTGGCAACATGGTCGGTTATACCAAAAAAAACGCAATCATTTGCTTCGATGTACTTCTTCCACGAACAACTTTTGTTGCATTTGGCTCGCCTTGAAAGACCCATACGGTCGATTGCTGTTTTGTTTCGGGTTCATATGCATATATCCATGATTCGTCACCTGTCCAATGTTATACACTGCCTTTAAGCTACCACAGTTATACTTTTTCAACATCCCTTTGCACCAATCCATACGAGCCTTTTTGAGCATTCGTCAAATTATATGGGATCCAACCAACAAGAACAAATTTTTTTCACGGCCAAATAAACATGCAATATCTTATTAATGCTTGTCATTCTTATGCCCTCAATCTCACGGTACGTCAATTGTCGGTTTTGCTTAATTAGTTCACGCACAGCATCGATGGTTTCTGATAAAGTGACCGAAGTTGGACGTCCTTCACGAAATTCATCCTGGAGCGAACGGCGTCCGAGACCGAACTCTTGGCACCAGCGATTAACAATGGTTTTTGATGGTGCTTCATCGCCAAAGTTCGAAACTAGTTCATTAAAACACTCTTGTCTCGATAACCCACGCCGAAAAGAATAAAAAATCATCGCACGAAAATGTTCACGGGATAATTCCATTTTTTTGACTGAGATGAATTTTTCAACACTGTAAACAAAACAATTCGATAAAACGTTCTGAGTGAAGTTATGCTAAAATATGTCAAAGTTTCCAGTGGAAGTTCCAGTTTGCATCTGGGAACACTAGGATTGTTAGGACCCAAAATACAAATAGCAACCTCGTACAGACGTTGCCATAATAGCCAATAAATGGTCGCTAAAAAATGAAAAAATGAATGAAATTTCTGTGTACAAAAGAACTAAACACCCCATGCATCATAAATTTATCGAAAACAAATTTAAAAAAAAAATTATTGAAGAAATACTATAAGCGAGTAATAACTAGCGACTTACTCGCTTAATAACTGAACAACAAGAAAACACGCCTAATTTGGTGGTCCTACCATAATGCACGATGTTATTTGTGAGTCTCACCTTAACGTCAAGTTTTTTTGCCCAACATTAATTGACATTTCTTTGTTTCAGTGTTTCACAAATCCATGGAGAGGTACACAATTCAACAGCGTGTTAAGATTGCTGGGCGTACAAATCAAAAAGCATTTCGTAACTTTTTGAGTCAGCATAATTGTCCATTGGGTCCACAATTGTACGCAATTTTCAACAAACCAGGTCTTTGAAATGTGAAAACATCTATGCATGCTCGCTCTGTCAGTTCTGCGGAAAACATTGACGTTGTTCGCGATAGTGCCATTAGCCAACATAATAACCATTTACTATTTTTTTTTATATATAAAAAAAATGTTTAAAGATATTTTTTTTTAAAAAATTAATTTTGAAACCCTTAATTTAATCCTGATAGTTAAAAAATCTTAACTAGAACAAAAGTTATGAGTTTAAAAAAAACATATTAAAAATGTTGCCACTGCTGTTATTTTCAGAATTCTGATTTTATTTTAAAAAAAACCTGTATTTTAGAATACCAAAGTGAACCATTGTACTTATACAAAATTTCGTCAACTTCGAAGAACTACTTGTAAAAAGTGATGGATTTAACATGGAATTGACGAAATGTTAAACTCAGGATACATTAACTTTGCAAATAAACCAGCCATACCAGTTTTAAAATTGTCGATTGTCACTTAGCACTAGCTAAATAGCCCTCAAAGTCTTACGTATACTCTATCACATCTAGTCAGTCTTTAACGAACGACATACATTTTGAGGAAAACATTTTACATTTATTTTTAAACTTTTGTACAAATCATTTTAGAATTTCATGGATATTTATGATTTCAATAAAAATAAAAAGCCGAAAGATAATGTTTTTGCTCTGAATCCAAATTTAAATAAAAACAAGCAAAAAAGTATCTTTATTGTTCTAAGCAAAGTACGAGTACAGATAATACTCGTAGACGGGCGGACGTACATAAGGTCTAAGATTTCAAAATATTATTTACCAACGAGAAACAGCGAGACACATTTGGGGGTGTAATAATTTCCGTGAGCAACTAAGTGTAAATAGGCATAGCATCAAAATGGGAAGATTATGGACGAATATGAAAATACTTTACATTACAGGCGCCGCTTTATTTTCGAGTATCACAGGTTCAAAAGCGAGTAGGAACATATCACATTTTTCAACAAGGGCTGTTCTTAGCTGTTCTTAAATGATGGGTACTTTACGCGTATGAGGTTCTGCAAGTTAATGGACGACCATGAATGGGCGATTTTACCCACATATACAGATTTTAAAATCGGACAGAATTTGACCGGTGTACCTGAGCCTTGATGGTTTTTTCACTACTTGCGGTGATTATTTCTCAACGTTTTTCACTAAAAAAAATATTTCGTTTTTGTCATCACTTGCCATTGACATTTTTGATGTAGTAACTTCTTATCGAATTTCAAGTAATTAAAAAATTGATATATTATTTTTAAAATCTGGGTAATTTGGGTCCAAAACATATTTTCCGTTAGATTTTCTGACTACCCAGTAAACCAAATTTGACGACAATGTCTGATATCAGACAATTATGAACAATATCTAAACTCTATCGAGAATTCTTACCGAAATCGTTACGAATTCTGATCGGTTTGTCTAAGTATTTTTTTTTCAAAAAGGTAATTCAGAATTCTTGTCAACCCACATATGTTTTTCGTAACGAACTCGGTAAGTATTCTGATCCGAAATCAGCACATTATGCTGATTTTCAAGACCCTATGTAACAGGGTATTATAAGAAGGTTTTATGGCAAATGTTTGTTACTACCAACAATTTTTGCGCTAGACTCAACTCAAAATCACTAGCTGATTTGATTTAACGATGTATGTCTGTCTGTCCAGCCGCCAACTTATCTAAAGCTTGATTTTGACTCACCAATAATTAGACTAGAATAGATTCCTTAAAAGTTATAGAAGATAAAAAAACACATTCGAACAAAAATTAGCTTATTATGAAATTATATAAAATTTTACGTGTCAAAATAAAGTTAATAGTGACATCTATTTAACGCCAAAAATTGCTGTATTCTAAAAGTGGTGGCAACTCTCTCAAATTCTTTGTGCGCATTTCTGGGAAGTACCAATTTAGTACCAACACGTAGATTCATCAGCGTAAAACAGTAATTTTCTTGATAAAATAGCAAGAGAGTTACGATGGGAAAACAAACATCATTGGACATACGTGAAATTATGAGTAAGGGTGTTTTTTCAGACGTGTGGTTTACACGCATTTCTGGCCCAATAATGAAAATGCGAATATTTATCATCAAAATGGTTTAATTGATTTTCAAAGTATTCTGCAGCATGATTTATACACTTTTATAGGCGCTCAAACCAATTGTCGAAGCACTTTTTCCACTCTGAATGAGACACCTCCAGAACATCGTTTTTGAACGCTTTAACAGCATCTTCTAGCGACGAAAATCGTTGACCACTCATTTTTTTATTTGCATGAATAAAAATAAGTCATTGGATGTCAAGTCAGGGCTGTACGGCGGATGACCCTTCAATCCGACGTTTTGGCCGGTCAAAAAGGCGCTGGTTTGAGCCGATGTGTGAGAGCTCTCATTGTCATGGTGCACACTGATTCGTCTTCTCTTGTTCGTTTGCGAATTTCTCCGAACAGTTCAGGCAAACAAATTGTGGTGTACCACTCAGAATTGACCTCCTACGTTGCTCAAGCGAAACAGTCGCCACATGACCAGTTTTTCCGAAGAAACAGGCGACCATTTGCTTTGAAGTGCTTCTTCCACGAACAACTGGCTCGAATAAATTCCAGCCAAGAGGCCCAATTTTTGACCACTTTTTGCAGCATTAAGGGCCGTATGTCAGCAATAACGCGGCGAATATTCTCTTCAAAGGCGTCAATGTTGTCGGGCTTATCTGCGTAGACAAGCGACTTCACATAACCCCGTAAAAAATAGTCCAGCGGTGGTATTTCGAACGATCGTGGAGGAAACGCCACAGGTTCACGACGCGAGATAATTCGCTCACATAAAGTTGCCTTCAATAAAATGATTGTTTAGTTGGCTGTATGGCATGCAGCCTTCAATAAATTGATTGTTTCGTTGGCCGTCTGCCATGTAGCGCCGTCATGTTGGAACCAAGATTCGTCAACAGCCTTCAATTCAAGCACGCAAAAGTCATTAGTCATGGCTCTATAGCGTTTCCCATTGACTATAAAATCATGGCCAGCTTCATTTTTGAAGAAATATGCCCAAAGATTCACTCTGTCCATAGAGCAAACCAAACAGTGACTTATTGAGGTTGTTACGGCGTCTTAACTCTGGCTTGTGGATTTTCATTACTCCAATTGCGACAATTTTGGTTATTAACGTACTTATTCAACCAAAAGGGAGCTTCATCGCTGAATTTTTTTTTTGTGGACCGGTGGTCATCTAGATTTGGGCCCATTCACCAGAATTTGCAAACGTTGTTGCGGAGTAAGTCTATTCATTACGAAAAGGCAAACCAAACTAGATCAAGTGACAGCTGTCAAAAGACCAACTTAGAAAAAATTATGGCAAGATTGAAAACCACATGTCTAAAAAACACTCTTGGTTTCCACAAAAAGATCAAATCTTTGTGTGAAATTTGTCAAATTGTTGGATCTCTGCACCAAAATGGTTTATGGGATGTCTTAAGTCAAATCGTATGTAGAGTACTTATATTATAGGAAAAAAATTTAATATTCTATCTCTAAGTCTGGCGTGACCTTTACGTCCTTTATCCAAGAAAAGTGGATAATGGAAATGACTCTTTAATGGGAGTTTAAAGTACTTACATGTCCTTTAAAAAAAATGTATAAATAATTGGAAAAATTGTCGTTTTTGGTTAAAATGTTCTACTACTCGTATAATTTTTGTATAGGTCGTCTAAAATAAAATCAGGATGTCTTCAAAATAAAAAGGACTTTTCGTCCTTGTTCAAAAAAAGTTTTAACTGAATTTTTTGTTTGTTTGTATAGTTAGTGAATGGCATAATTGAGTTGTTTTCAGAATTGAAATCAAAATAGACAAGTTATTTGTACTGCCATCTCAAGCATCCACTAACTATTGGTGACAATAATTGAATACTTGGATATGACAAGCAACCAGAAGCGTTTGGCAGTCAAACAAACTATTAAAAAGTTCTTCAAATAATGTACAGCATCCATTAGCTAGCATTGAATGGGCGACGTGACTCTTTCCCACTTTTACCTTATCTTGGTAACACTTGAAGATTTAAAAACGAATTTATGTATTGACATCCATTTGCGTCGTCTACTAGGAGTTAAACCCTCCTATTATTCTATCTAGTGCATTTTTATCTAAATTTCCTACAAAATCAACAAAAAATAAACTTGATAACACAGCAATGCCGAGAGCGGCGAGACAAATGCCCCTGACATTAGACGAAGGCGAGCTGCTTTTAGTTTAGGCTCGGTTATAAAAACCACCGAGATTGCCATTCAGAGTAATCAGTCTGTGACTGAGTGTAACTAGATCAAACTGTGTGCTCCAAACAAACTACCATTACCGGTTCCCCTGAAATCGGATTTGAAAGCGTCTTTTGAAGTTAAGGATAACAAGCCCAACATCTGTACGACAAAATGTTCGCTCGCCCATTGCACAAGTCAGCGGGAGAAGGAAACAAAGCCTACCACGACCCCGAAGCGCCGCATCAATATACCATCTCCGATTACGGCTATGGCAAAGATGCTGTCAAAATCTTGCATGTTAAGAGGAACGGGCCAGTGCATTCGATAAAGGAATTTGAAGTTGGCAGCCATTTGAAGTTGTACAGTAAAAAGGATTATTTCCAGGGTGAGTATCGAAGATTGAATGGAGAAATCGGGATGTAACTAGAGCAGAATAACTAAAAATGTCAAATAGGAATCCTAAAAGCGTCTGTCTGCTTCAATATCTGACGCGCAAAATAGAAAGGGACCTAAGGTTAAAACCCAGTTTTGTTCAGGAGAGCCACTTTAAAGATTAGGTCCCTTTTGTATTTGCGCTTAGAATCGTCGACTTCACTTTCATAAAACGCGCATATCTCTGGGAGGGAACACTTTTGGGGCATGGGATCGGTCTCATTCGGTGCTCAGATGTTGTCCACATCAAAAAAAGAAAAATTGATTTTTTTTCTACCCTTAGGTCCCTTTCTCTATGCGCTGTCACATATACTTATCACAAACATCTATACGTCTAACCCTCTTCCTTATATACAGCTTTATGACGTGATACCTAGACTATACGGTTGCGTACTTATTTTCCCTAATATACCATTAAGAAACAAGCCCCATATGCTCGTAAAGTCTATGGCGTAAATTAGCTGAAAACTTGTCGCTGAAAAATATCAGATGTTCCTGCCTCTATTTGTAAAGTATACTAAACAAACCACTGGAGCCCACGGTCTTCTGTAGAAGTACAGGGTGGGCCATTTTAAATTAGAGTCGGCTGAACGAATGTACTGATCATTTTTCAAATTTCAATGGATATCAATATCAATCACAATTCGGCAACTCGGCAGTACCTCATCCTATCAACCCAATTTTTTGCTACATTTTCGATTGTGTCGTGTCGAATCTCTTCAAGGGCAACTTCGATTTCATGTTTCAGCGCTTCAATTGTCTCTGGATGCTATGCGTGACATTTATCCTTAATGGCTCCCCACAGAAAATAACACAAAGGGCTCAAATCACAGCTCCTAGTCAGTCAATTGATATTGCTTTTTCAGCTTATTCGATTTTCAAAAACAGTGCGTTAAATATCGAGGGTTGCGTTGGCGGTGTGACATGTGGCCCCGTTTTGTTAAAACCAAATGTCATCCATGTAATTCTCTTGAAATTTTGCAAACAAAAATTCTTCGAGCATGGAGCGGTAACGCTCACCGTTCCATGCTCATTTTCAAAGAAAAATACCCCAATGATGCCTCCTGCCCAAAAGCCACACCAAGCAGTGACTCGTTGGCTTCTCAATAGTCACGAGTGTGTTCTGTGGATGTAAATGAGCTTTATCTGAAAGCATGATTTTTCGGAAAAATCCTTCATCTCCGCGAAGCAAAAACGCATAGGATGGTCATGAGGCTTCAGTTTTTGAATCAATTGAACTTTGTTAGCCTTCGTACCGAGGTCTTTATGCAAAATTCTTCTCAAAGAAGTGCAAGAAATTTTCACTTCCTGAGAACGATGACGAGTTGTATTGATGGATGGTCTTGGGCATTCTCAACCACAGCAGCAATGTTTTCGATTGGACGAGAATGTAATCTGGTTGGTTTGTCCAATAACGATTCATGAACTCGCTTCAAAAAATGACAAACAAACTGAACTAAAGGCTGATCTCTTCACGAAAATTGTCCAACTCTATTTCTTACAGTTTGCGTTTAAGTCTCACTACTTTGGAAATATGTTTTTAATATTTTCC
Organism: Hydrotaea diabolus; assembly: GCA_963513945.1. Classification (NCBI taxonomy): domain Eukaryota; kingdom Metazoa; phylum Arthropoda; class Insecta; order Diptera; family Muscidae; genus Hydrotaea; species Hydrotaea diabolus. The sequence continues at coordinate 127,773,624 of OY740717.1, forward strand.
AATTTTGTTCGAGCCTACAGCGTCCCATTTTGCAAATGTCAATCATAAACCTGAAAATAAAAATGTATTTTATTCTAACTTTCAACGTAAAAGTAATCGGTAGTTTAAATTTTAATTGGCCAACCTTTTATCAGTCTAATTCATCGGATCAATATCTGCATCACTAGTCTACGTACAGGATGATTCATTCACGACTGGACAAATTTCTCCAGCGTATCCCTTGGCTCATTTCATGAAAATATGTCCGTCTACGACCATGCCCGAAAATGCAAGGGCATGTTCGGAGAGTACTAGAGTAACATTGCTATGTTCTGAACAAGTGGTCGGATTTTTTTGTTTTTCGTTTTTTTTTAAAGATAGCCCTACCTCTTACCTTTCCAAAACTACCTAAACGAAGCCTGAATCCACAAATTAAATCTAATCTCGATCCTAAGCAAGCCAAATTTTCATCCGATCTTGCTCAAATTTTACATAATGCGCCATGAAAGATATATAACCAAACCTGTTAAAATATCAGGCCATATTAATCCATGTATGCAGAAAAAAAAGTATGGAAAAGGTGACAATACTTGAAGAGCATCATACTCGAATACTCGAAGAGCATCTGGCCTGAAATGAAAATTCGAATATGTATCATCAAAAATGGTTTTATTGTTGGCTCAAAATATTCTCCAGCATGATTTATGCACTTTTGCATGCGCGCAAACCAATTGTCGAAGCACTTTTTCCACTCCGATTGAGATACTTCCGAAAATCAACTTCGTGAAAATCAACGAAAATCATTGACCACGCATTTTTTTCTTAATGTGCGGGAATAAAAAGAAGTCATTGGGTGCCAAGTCAGGGCTGTACGGCGGATGGATGACCCATCAATTCGACGTTTTGGCCGGTCAAAAAGGGGCTGGTTTGAGCCAATGCTCGCATTGTCATGGTGCACAATGATTCGTCTTCTCTTGTTCGTTTTTGAAATTTCTCCGAAGACTTCAGGCAAACAAATTGTGGTATACCACTCAGAATTGACCGTCCTACGTTGGTCAAGCGGAACAGTCGCCACATGACCAGTTTTGTGGAAGAAACAGGCGACCATTTGCTTCGAAGTGCTTCTTCCACGAACAACTTTCGTTGGATTTGGCTGGTCTTCGAAGACCCACACGGTCGATTGCTGTTTTGTTTCGAGCTTATACGCATAGATCCATGGTTCGTCACCTGTGACGATCTTATAAACGTCTTTTGAAGTACCGCGTTCGTATTTTTTCAAAAATTTCTTTACACCAATCGACACGAGCCATTTTTTGAACGATTGTCAAACTGTGCGGGTTCCAACGAGAACAAACCTTTTTTACGGCCAGGTGTTTATGCAATATCGAATGTATGCTGGTGGAAGAAATGCTTAAGGATGCCTCTATCTCATGGTATGTCACATGACGGTCTTGCATTATCAGTTCACGCACGGCATCAATGTTCTCTGGCACAAAGGCCGTTTTTGGACGACCTTCGTCTTTGAGCAAGCGTCGGCCACGATTGAATTCATTAAACCAGTTTTTTACAGTGCTATTGGATGGTGCTTCATCACCTTACAAAGATCTAAGTTCATCGATGCACTCTTGTCGTGATAATCCACGTCGAAAGTTGTGAAAAATGATCGCACGAAAATGTTCACGAGTTAGTTCCATTTTTTTGCCAAATTGATTTTTCAAGTCACTGTAAACAACACGAATGATTGTCAGAACGTCAGAACGTTCTGAGTACGTTGGAAACGTCAGATCGCGCTAGTGTTGCCGCACTTAGTGTTGCCTAGACCAGAAATATATATAGCAACCCTCGTACTATTGTAAGGTATATGATTGTGGCACATCAATATTATGATACATATACCCAATAATAGAAAGGTGATATTCTCCCTCTTGAATCTCTTTCGCTCTAGAAGGCGCAATCCATATTGGATCCTCATCAAATTAGGCATATCCGACCTTGAAACAACGCTGGTGAAATTGAAACATATCGGTTATATTCACGATATCGGTTTTGCTGTTAGTGTTGTAGTAAGTCGTTCGAATTTTTGAAGTCTCGATTCACTGTGTATGGCGTTATTCCCACAAAAGCATCTGAAATGTTGGTCTCAAAATCATCTAGCTTGTTAAGCTAAACTAAGGACTTGACGTAGCCCTAGAGATAGTAATCGAAGGACCAACTGATGAACGCCTGCCATAAGATTAGCCAGTTGCCAAATTTTTTCTGCACCATGTCGAGCGTTGCCTCACTTGTATGGCATGTAACGGGTTCTTGTTGCAGCCCAGCTCGGTTATATAGATGTTGTCGAACTCTGGTCACAGAAATCCTCCATACTGCTTCATTTCGAAAGTAGTAAGATCTAATGATGCCGCCATATCATAAACTCCTCCAACAACCAATATTTACTTTTATTTAAAAAAAGTGCGGATTTCCAGCGTTCAATTAGAATATAAATGACATTGTCTTTGGTCGTAGGGCTTAATTCAGCATAATCTTAGATGGATGTTACCCCAAATCGATCGCAATATACATATATCGGATTGACTCTCCGAATATGACCAATTGAGCTAAATTGACGTATCTGGTTAATTTTTTAAACTGACCGCTACGTTAGCTATGTTTTTTTTTAAATGAGAACCCCACAATGAAAATCGAGCCCAAGGTTAAATTCACGTTGCGTATAAATTTTCCATTTTCCAGATTAATGTTGTTGTTGTTGTAGCGACAACCGTTAATAATTTCGTTTAGTGTCCCTGCGTACGGCATACACGAAACGAAGCATGATGAAATGGCAAACCCTACTGACAATTTTAACAGCTGCGCGGTATTAGTTATTTTGTCAGATTTTGAAATTTAACAATTGGGAAGATGAAAATATTTTTAATTATTTATTTTCTTTGACAGGTGACAACTCCGACATTGTGGCTACTGATTCCCAAAAGAATACCGTCTACTTATTGGCCAAAAAGCATGGCGTTGAGAATCCGGAAAAGTTCGCCTTACTTCTAGCCAACCATTTCATGCAACAGTATTCGCATGTCGAAGAGGTGCACATTCACGTTGAGGAGTATCCGTGGCAAAGGATATGCGCTGATCAAGCCGGCTGTGATCCCACCACAGGTGATTGCAATTTCACCAACATCAACAACAGAGCCAGGCACAATCATGCCTTTATATTTACACCCACGGAAATTCGTTACTGCGATGTGGTGCTAAGAAGGACAGGCAAGAAATATTTTCATAAACTACAAATTTAAATACTCTAATTCGACCTTATCCCGCAGATCCCAAACAAACCGTCATCAGTGGCATTCGCGGTCTGCGTGTTCTAAAAACCACCCAATCATCTTTTGTTAACTTTGTCAAGGATGAATTCCGCTCACTGCCCGATCAATATGATCGCATTTTCAGTACGGTCGTCGATTGTTCTTGGGAATATTCCAACACCGACAGTGTTAAATTCTGTCAGTCCTGGAATATTGTCAAGAATATTATTGTCAGGAAATTTGCCGGCGATCCAAATGTGGGCACTTCATCGCCTTCCGTGCAACATACCCTGTATCTGACAGAGAAGGAGGTTCTGGAAACGTTGCCCCAAGTATCGGTTATCTCGATGACAATGCCGAATAAGCATTATTTCAATTTCGATACCAAGCCATTCCAAAGTGTTGTGCCCGGTGAGAATAATGAAGTCTTCATACCGGTAGATAAGCCCCATGGCACCATCTATGCTCAATTGGCACGCAAAGATATTGCAAGTCATTTGTAGACCTCGTATTTATTTATGATTTATGGTTAATGTAAAATTTGTTGTTATGTGTAAGAAATTATTGTTTAGTTTGCCTGGTTTTAATAAAGTCCAGTGAAATGTAAAATTTGTCTTCAACATATTTACATAATTTTAAACAAATTAGCACTTATGGATTTAGTTGAAGGTGCTCTTTTGTGGGCATTTAGAGTGCTGCTGTTCTGAATTTTCACAGGAGGGCTAGTGTGGTGAAGAATGGAATTTGTAGTGGCACTTATGCGTAAATACTTTTGTGCTTTTTTTGGTAACACTCAAACGAAACGTTTGAAATAGAGCCATCTTTTGTTATATCGATTGACTTAGAATCCCAACAAAAATGACAGATTATATACATATTTGTTCAATGAGTTGGAGAAACAAATTTAATTTATATGCCCTCTGCATATAAATTAAGCAAATAGTATAGGCTAGGATGGCTTATATAAGTATACGCATTTGCGAACGCGACATCATATTATATTGTAAATTCGCTTTTGCGCTTCTGTATTCAATTTCTCGTTCGAAAGAAATTAGATTGCGTTTGTCACATTATTGATTAGTAGCGAAGTTTGTGTTTGTTCAATATACCTACAGGGCTAGGTGATTGAAGTATTGGCAATTCTGGAAAACCGATTATGCCAGCTACGAGAGCTGCTATATATATTTCTGGACTAATAATGAAAAAGCGAATATTTATCATCATAAATAATTTTATTGTTGTTTCAAAGTATTCTCCAGCATGATTTATACACTTTTGCATGCGCTCAAAGTCATTGTCGAAGCACTTTTTCAAAACTTGGTTTTTGAACGCTTCAACAGCATCTTTTGGCGACGAAAATCGTTGGCCACGCATTTTCTTCTTGATGTGCGGGAATGAAAAGAAGTCATTGGGTGCCAAGTCAGGGCTGTACGGAGGATGACCTATCAATTCGACGTTTTGGCCGGTCAAAAAGGCGCTGGTTTGGGCAGATGTGTGAGAGCTCGTATTGTCATGATGCACAATGATTCGTCTTCTCTTGTTAGTTTTTCGAATTTCTCCGAAGATTTCAGGTGCACCACTGAGAATTGGCCTTCTACGTTGCTCAAGCGGAACAGTAGCCCAATGACCAGTTTTGCCGAAGAAACAGGCGACCATTTACTTCAAAGTGCTTCTTCCAAGAACAACTTTCCTTGGATTTGGCTCGTCTTCGAAGATCCACACGGTCGATTGCTGTTTTGTTTCGGGCTCATACGCATATATACATTGTTCGTCACCTGTGACGATCTTTTAAACGTCTTTTGAAGCACCGCGTTCGTGTTTTTTCAAAAAACTCTTTGCACCAATCGACATGAGCCTTTTTTTGAGCGATTGTCAAATTGTGCGGGATCCAACGCGAACAAACCTTTTTTTACGGCCAGGTATTCATGCAATATCGAATGTATGCTGGTGGAAGAAATGCCCAAGGATGACTATATCTCACGGTATGTCACATGACGATCTTGCATTATCAGTTCACGCAAGGCATCAATGTTCTCTGGCACAACGGCTAGCGGCCGATTTTGGACGACCTTCGTCTTTGAGCGAGTGTCGGCCACGATTGAATTCATTTAACCAGTTTTTCACAGTGCTATAGGATGGTGCTTCATCGCTAACAAAGAGTGAAGTTCATCGATGCACTCTTGTGATAATCCACGTCGAAAATTGTGAAAAATGATCGCACGAAAATGTTCACAAGTTAATTCCATTTTTTGCCAAATTGATCACTGTAAACAACACAAATAATGGTCGTACGTCAAAACGTTCTGAGTACGTTTATGCTGAAAAATGTCAAACTTTCCAATGGAAATGCCAGATGGCCAAAAATATATGTAGCAACCCTCGTATACGAGTACTAGGGTAGCATGTGAGAGTTCGAAATAAATGCATCATATTGTAAATTCGCTTTCGCAAAACACGTTTTGTAATATTCGCTTTTGCAAAAAATAAAATCTGTATTCGCTTTATAGTTCGAGAAAAATTAGACTGCATTCGTCACGTTCTTTTTGTTAATAGTTCATATTTCAAAAAGAGTTAAAATAATCAAAATTTCAGAGTCCATTTACATTAGCTCGATGTGGCCTTCAAACGGTTAATAATTATGATCTTGTGGTATTTTGGCCCACTCATGTACATCCATATTTCCCATTTACACGAAGCAACTTTAATTGCCGCAACTCTCAGTTTTTAGGAGAGAGAGGTAAATGGAAAGGGAAAAACTTGGCCGTACTGTTAATTCCTTTTTGTTTTTCCTAGTGTAAAGTTGGCTGCAGATTATTTTAGTATTTTTTCACTCAAAAATCAGAACGAATAAATCACAGAATGTCAGAAAAGGTAATAATGAAAGCAAAAATTGCAGTAACCGAATTGCCTTGTGTAAACAGAAGAGACAACATCAAAAGGGAATCATTAAAGTTGACCCACGGTGAAGTTCACGTTGCATATAAATTTGTACTTGTTAAAAAGCACTAGTTGACTGAATTGTTACCAGCTTGACGTTGGAAATACGTGCAAACCGATTCATTCCAAAAAAAACTAAAAAAATATCCCATATTGAGGCAAGGATAACTGAAAACTACACTTACCAGCAGTATTTGGTAAACATATTTTTTTAATACTCGACGCTAATACAAGTATAACGAATAATTATAATAAAAATATTAATTAACAAAATTAGTTAAAACTGGGCCATTAAAAATTTGTAGAACAGTACTGATAATATAATAAAATTTCTGGTTTTTTGGGGAATGTTGAACTTTGCCATTTAATAATGGAATACAATATCATTAATATGACTACAACAAATAGCTCGGCAGTACCACATTCGACCAAACCAATTTTTAAGTACATTTTCGATTGTTTCGGGTCAAATCTCTTGAAACACAACTTCGACTTATTCGATTTATGTTTCGACGCTTTAATTGTCTCTGGATGCTTTGCGTAACGTTTAATCACAGTCAATTGACATCACAATTTCTACCGATTATTCGTAAAAAAGGAAAATATCGATGGTTGTGTTGGCGGTGTGACATGTTGCCCCGTCTTGTTGAAACCAAATGTCGTCTATGACATTTTCTGGAATTTTTTGAAAAAAAAAAATCATTAGACATGACTCGTTAACGCTCGCCATTGACGATAACGGCGGCTATTTGCTCATTTTCGAAGAAAAATGGCCCAATGATGGCGCCAGCCCAAAATCCACACCAAACAGTGACTCGCTGTGGATGCATTGGCTTCTCAATAGTGACGTGTGGATTCTCTGAACACCGTATGTGGCAATTTTTCTTATTGGCATAGCCACCGAGATTAAAATGAGCTTTATCTGAAAACACGGTTTTTCGGTGAAATTCTTTATCTCCTGCCAAACAATCTTTAGCCCATTGGGCTGACCAATTGAACTTTGTAAGACTTTATACAGAGGTCTTTATACAAAGAAGTGCCAGAAATGTTCACTTCCTGAGAACGTGACGAGTTGATGTTGATGGATGCTCTTGGACATTCTCAGCCACAGCAGCAATGTTTTCGATTGAACGCACTGGTCTATACCGTACTCGGGTTGGCTTGCCCAATAACGATCTATTTTCACAAACTCGCTTCGCAAATTGAAGCAAAAATTGAACTGAAGGCCGATCACTTCTCGAAAAATTTCCACGAAAAGTTTGGAAGTAAATTTTTAATATTTTCCAATTTTGTTCGAGCGTATAGCGTCTCATTTTACAAATTTCAAACATAACACTGAAAATAAAAATGAATGTTATTCTACCTTTCAAAGTAAAAGCAATCGGTAGTTCAAATTTAAAGTTTTAAATGGACCACCCGTGAATAAAGGTTCCCATTTTGCCCCTTTGCATTTAAGCAATTTATACAATTTCTTCTGAAAAATAGTTTCTTAAATGCAATCTTTAGCAAATACGAGGGCGACCGCAAAACTAACTGGCCTGGCACATTTTCTGTTTTACTAGCAACTTTTTTGTTTTGTTTTTTAAAAGCAATCTTTTATAAGCCATCTGTCAAAATTTCCGAAATATTTAAAGATTTTTTTTTGTTACAGGTGATTGAAGTAAACAAGTTTTATAATTTTTGAAAAATGGAAAATAAAGAGTTTCGTGCGGTAATTAAACACTTTTATATGAAAGGTTATACGCCACAATTAATCAAAGATGAATTGGATTCTGTTCATGGTGATAATGCACCATCATACTCCACCGTGAAATCCTGGGCTCAACAATTTAAAATGGGTCGTTCAAGTACGGAAGATGAACAACGCTCTGGAAGACCGAAAACTGCTACTACTATTGAAAACATTAGAAAAATATTTAATGAAGTGACGAAAGATAGACGAATAAAGCTCAGAGAACTTGCTGATATTGTTAAAAAACACGAAAAACAAGTTTGGAGTATTTTACATGATGAACTCCACATGAAAAGCTATCCTGAAGATGGGTGCCGCGTTTGTTGAATTTGCCCCAAAAAATCGTCCGTTGGACCAATTCCGAGGAGCTTTTAGCGATTTATCAGCGTAATCCAATAGTGTTCTTGCGCCGGTTCATAACTGTTGATGAAACATGGATCCATCACTACATCCCAGAATGCAAAGAACAGTCAAAACAATGGATAGAAGCTGGTAAAAGAAGGCGAAAACTGTTAAGTCAGCAGGAAAAGTAATGGCCACAGTATTTTGGGATGCAAGGGTTGTAATATTTATTGATTATCTTGAGAAAGGAAAAACTATAAATAGTTAATATTAGTGTGCATTATTGGATCGGTTGAGTGAAGAAATCAAGATAAAACGACCGCATTTAAAAAAAAAGTTCTTTTTCATCAAGATAATGCTCCTTCACACACTGCATTTTTAACTCAACAAAAACTGGCCGAATTACGATTTGAATTTGCTCCACATCCACCATATAGCTCAGATTTAGCTCCTTCTGATTATTTCTTGTTTCCAAATTTAAAAAAAAATTCTCGGTTATTGTTGAAACTGAAGCATATTTTGAAGGTCTTAAAAAATCTTATTTTTCGGATGGAGTTAAAAAACTTGAAAAACGTTTGATGAAGTGTATTGAGTTGGAAGGAGATTATGTTGAAAAATAAATAATAATAATTCCAAAAAAAACGGTTCTTTTTTTGTTAGGCCAGTTACTTTTGCGGTCGCAAAGTTTATGCGTATCGATTTATACCTTTCAGGTTTTTACCTATAAAATATTTACGAGTATAAACATTTACCATCTACTAATAGCGCGAATTGTACAATTGAAAATATTTTGACTATTATTCGCAAATATGAAAGTCTGAAGAAATTGATAATTGCAAGCGAAAAAATTGTTCAAAACATATTACGAGTATATTAAATCCACCTTGCTCTGTGCCACGCATTCAAAAAACATGATCCACTTTTTTGAAAGAAACCCCCTTTTTGTGTTACTTTTTGGAAATTTTCAGCGGTAACACTGACCTGGTCTATGACTGCAACATATTTGGAACATTATTCCGACCTGAATTTAATTACAACAATATATGAAAAGGTGCTAAATAAATTCAAAAATTTTATACCGATCATTATTATGATATGATCTGTATAAAACAGGGAATCCCCTTTCTTAGGGGAAGTCCGCTATACATGAAGTGCATTGCGGTAAGTAAAAGTTCGGAAAGGGGAAAGAGGGAGTAGTAGTTATTGACAGTTTGGACTTTACGTGGCCCTAAATAAAAAAGTCGTAACTCGTGATATCACACGATCTAGGCGGCCAACTCACCGGTCAAGTACGTGAATTTAGCTGCTCTTTGAAATGACCTCTCAATAAATCCATTGTTTGAGCAGCTGTATGACAAGTGGCACCGTTCTGTTGAACCCAAATACCGTCAAGATTACGGCCTTCAATTTCAGGTAGCAAAAGGTCCAATACAAAGGCGCGATAGCGAGCACCATTCACGGTTACGTTCCGGCCATCATCATTTTTAAAAAAATATGGACCGATGATTTACTTCACCAAACCATGGTTTTCTCTGGGTATAATGACAGCTCTTGGAACTGTTCTGGTTGCTCTTCAGCCCGAATGCGGATATTTTATTTATTGACGTTGCCGTTGAGCCTGAAAGGGGCCTCATCTCTGAATAAACCGTTGTTCGAAAACAGCGGATCTTCTCGTTTCTCATTTCCATAATTCAGTTGCACAATTTGGAGACGTTGTTGCGGTGTTAGTCTTTCTATGATAAAATGGCAAACAATACTGAAAAGGAAAAAAAATAAAGTTTAACGCAACCCAAGCGTAAACTCTGAAAAAACCCCTATGGAAAAAATACCGCTAGATGGATCACCCTATACATTCGCCGGAAGTCAATTTCCTCTCTAAGGAGAAAAACGAATTCAATCTGTATATTATGGTGCGTTCGACCGTTCGATAACAAAGGGGTGTGAATTTGGAAAGCCGAGCATCCCTGCCAAATATTCTTACGTCAGGGATAACACCGCGGATGTAAGATGAACACACACCATAAAAGTAATGATAGAACAGCGTCACGCAATCCACATTCCGAAAATGCTCGAGGGAGACAATAGAGTTGGTTACCCTACATCTCCTATCCCACATGTCAAGTGGCTCCAAGGATGATTTTGTAGCACCTGCCCATATATGGGAGTTCAATTTTATATGCGAAAACGACAATTTGTTTGCTTTGTTGTTGTTGTTGTAGCGACAACTGTGTGCCGAGGTGACAGCCCTTGGCCGAGAAATTGCTGCTTCGGGTCAATCCGGTCCATATAAAAAATGTTTTCTCAGCTTGATGCTAGGATTCTTATAAATTTAAATTTATCTCAAGCTTCTGTAAAATATATAGAGAAGAAATACTCTCATAAACTAATGTGAATTGTACAAAAAATGCATACTACACGACTTATTTAGTACTATTTGGAATTGTAAGAGTGTATGTTCGAATTCAAAAATCGTTTACATCATATGATTCAACTGTATTGCCTTCATAACTGGCGTCGGTGTTGGAATTGTTGTTTATATTTCAGCAGATATGCGGACTATATTACCCTGTTATTAGCTGTAGATGAACTTGTTACGTAACATAACAATTCTGCCAAAATGACTTAATATTTGTTCAATCAACAGACAAGACATGAAGTATTTTTTTGTATTTACACACGTTTAAAAAGTGCATAAAAATTGTCGACAAATGAGAGCGAAAGCGTTTTTGTTTGCATATTATGTGGGATGATGACTTCGTCACTAACTTTGACTGACGACGCAATTCTATGGCATTTGGTGTTGATATAAGATTAAGACAAAATTCGAGCACATGAGCTCTGTTCCATTGGTAAGTAAATCTGCCAGAATGGGGTGAACCTCTACGATATGGTGACGACTATACCCAAATTCAGTTGTGAGTCAAAGTAACATAAAAATATATGCTCATCGTTTACTAGCTCGCCCATAATTTTTATACCCTCCACCATACAATGGAGGGTATATTAGTTTTGTCATTCTGTCTGTAACACCTTGAAATAACCCAAATTCAGTTGTGAGTCAAAGTAACATAAAAATATATGCTCATCGTTTACTAGCTCGCCCATAATTTTTATACCCTCCACCATACAATGGAGGGTATATTAGTTTTGTCATTCTGTCTGTAACACCTTGAAATAATCATCGGAGACCCAACAAAGTATATATATTCTTGATCCTAGTAAAATTCTAAGACGATCTAGCCATGTTGTCCGGCTGTCCGTCTGTTGAAAACAAGATAGAGCCTGCATGAAGCATGGTTGGTATTGAAAATGGGCTATATAGCTCTACGGGAAGTTAGTGTTGAAGACCCTCAACCGACTCTACCTCATAAAAAATAGTTTTTTATTTGGAAATATCCGTCCCGTTTCTTGAGCAAAATCACTGAAATTTTGCAAATAATAATCTCTATATAGGCGCAATCATCTATGTAAAAATGGTTTAGATTGGGCCACCATTTCTTGTGCGTCCCATACAAACGGCCTTATGGGCCTTGAGAAATAATATGACTATAACCCACCACAAACTTGACCTATGGAAATAAAATTTTACACATCAAGATTTCTATATACAACACATTTCTACGCTGAATTCGGTTGAGATCGGAAAAGTCCTACTGGTACCTCCCACACTAACGGTCTCATGGGCCTTGAAAAATAATATGACAATAACTCGCCACACACTTGACCTATCGAGACGAAATTTTCGGCATAAAGATTAATATATTGAACAGACTTTTGCGGTTAATTTGGCTAAGATAGGAAAGGCCTTACTGGTACCTCCCACACAAACCGTCTCATGGGCCTTGAAAAATAATATGTCACTATAAACTTGACCTATCGAGATGAAATTTCCTACAATAAGATTTTTATATAGAACACACCTCTGCGCCAAATTCTGTTGAGATCGGAAAAGTCATTCTGGTACCTCCGACACAAACGGTCTCATGGGCTTTAAGAAATAATATGACGATAACTCACCACAAGCTTGACCTATCGAAATGAAATTTTGCACATAAAGATTTCTATATAGAACACACTTCGTCACCAAAATTTGTTTATATCTGGGACCATAAATCAGAAGTATCACATGTACGGTAGGTTAAATTTTTATGAAATTCGACCTGCATAATCCACGTGGATTCGTTAATAAGCATTTGGACAAATTAGGATCCACGAGTGATTGTTGGAAAGCAGATGCATCAACAAGAAAGGACTGTTTGGTGCTGTTATACTTCTTCGACATGAGGTCGGCCAAGCAGTTACCGTGATTACACGCAAAAAAAAAGTATGGTTGGGGTAACAATATTCGAAGAGCATCATACTATTGTTGGTTATATGGTTGTGGCACAAAAATATTATGATCATCACAACAATAGTATGGTTCACTCACAACCATACTCTGATCCTCATAACAATATTATGGTCCTCACAACAATATAATTATTCACACACAACCATACTATGATCCCCACAACCATATTATTATTCACATTCAACCATATTATGATCCTCATAACCATAGTATGTTTAACGTACAACCATAGTATGATCCTTACAACCATAGTATGTTTTACACACAATCATACTATGATCAGCAACATTTTTGGTAAAGATTGGGTTAAGTTGATATTTAACAATAGATAATTTTATTAAGTAAGTTATGTAATAATAGGAGTGATTTATTAAACAGTAAAAAAATATATTTATTAAAAAAATGTCAGTTATACTAATTCGTAGTTTGTTTCTAAAAAATTTAATTATTTTTACTATTATTGCGCAAGATTCGTAAAAATAACATTGGCAAATTAAAAAAAAAATACAATTTTGCCGGTATGATTGCATGTTATTGTTAACATGAAAACAATACTTTTGTTCCACCAACCATATTTATATTGTTGCTACAACCATATTTTCATTTTTAAATTTGGCAACAAAACTATTGTTACATTTCAACAATATTTATATTGCCGCAATCATACTATTGTAAAAATGAAATTCAAAAAACTGTACTATGGTTGCGACGACCATACTTTTATTGCAGAGAACATACTATTGTTGCCGTGACCATATAGTAACCACTATTTTCTCTGCGTGTAGTGTTCGCTATCGAACAACAATTCCCACAAGATCCCGTTAAGGAACAAGAGAAACTTTTTTAAAATCAGTTATCTTTGCACGATATGATTCTTATACTAACTGATCGGGTCCTTATTTTTTTACGCCGGCTTCAATCGGCTAATGCATTTTATAGAGGAGTTTTAACAAGACTTAGGACACATCTCCATTCGTAAAGTCACCGAAATTTACGACACATGCAGACATCGTTAAATCAAAGCGGCGCGTGTTTCGGGTCGATCGGTACTCTTAAAGGTATTTTAGGTACATACAAACATTTGACATGAATCTTAACTGTAGGGTAAAAAAAGAGTCAAAGCACAAAAAAATAATAATTTTGACTTATCCTCGTCGACGCATCTAATTATCACAGATGTCTTCCATTTTTCTTAAGAATTTAAAATAAAAACGTGTCAGCATGCATAGAACTTAACACAAGCTAGGACATTTAAATTATGACAGAAGCAGTAAACCCCTTGACTGTGTATCAACGACAATTAGAAGATTTCACCTCTCTAGGGGAAGATATCGATTGTCCCCCTTTTTGGGGTGATTGAACTGTACGTATACTCTATATTTGAGATTGAACTAATTTCATTCATTCGTTTATGCTAACTATTCATGACCATCATTCAAACTATTTGTGATTTTTTGTGATGTTTTCTCTTCTTAATTAACCGGAAGTTTTAAGGTTTTACAAGGCAAGTAATTGTTAAGTTTCGTTTTGTGTATGTAATATTGGAAATAAATAAAAGTTATTGTTTTCCACAGCACAGTGGGATAGAAATATGGAAATATAACTATAAGTATACTATTGAAATTATACTGCAAAGTGTCACGCCGTAATGATAATTTTTCCAATGGTTATATTTAACAAGTAAACCCGGTGTTAAATTTGACCGGGTCGATTCTTTAATAACCGTCACCATGAACTCGCCATTGAAATGGAGAAATAGTATTTTTCAAAAAATATGGTCCCTATAGTCCGGGTTTCCCAGTCCCAATCATAGAGCGAAACATTTTCCATTGGGCATCCAAAAATGGATTGGCAGTGGAATTCGATTTTATATGAGAACCCATACTCGTCCATATTAATAATTGGTCGCTTGATTTGCCCACCAAAGTTCCATTAATGTATTGTGGGTCCCAACCTGCTTAATAAATGGTTTATAAACTCCTCGGTCTTGGGCGTGATTCCTTCAGTTTCTAATAACAGCGTTCTTAGCATCAGCCTCCACTTGGTATCTTCACCGGAGTCTCAGTTATTCCAATCTGCGCTCTTCGTGGTAGTTATCGTCTAACGCCGTTTTTGGATCTTAAGTAAAATTAACTTTAGTTTTATCCATTAGTAAACATGTTTTTTTTTTGCCCGATCCTTAATTAAATTTGAGTACACATTGGATGTCCATTGGGTACTATAACTATACGGCTATAGCGAACTTTATTTAAAAAATACCCAATTATACAAAATGACTTCATCATTTATCATCGCTATAACAAAACAGTGATATTATTCTATTTATTTATCATTATATTTTTTATAAAAGAATTAAAGAAACTTCTACTTAATTCCGACAACAACTCACTAAGGAACAAAAGGGAAACTTCTTTCAAATCAGTGAGCTGTGCACGATATAATTTTATACTCACTGTTTCCCGCTCAAAGTCTTGACAGAAACTTTAGCTTGAATTAGACGATTTTGGGCGAAAGCTCATCTTTTCGAACCCGCACGTTATTGTCTAGAAGTCAATGCATCCACAGAGAGTGACAGTTAGATGCGAATTGTACTGTGTACCACTTTGTGGAATAGGGTATTAAAAGTTAGTTTCAAGGCAAATGTTTGTAACTACCAAAAATATTTGAGCTTGACCCACCTATAGGTATACTGACCGACGTATAAGCATCTGTTGATTCCATTTAACGATGTCTGTCTGTCCGTACGCCCGTTCTGTGAATATTAAACTATAAGTACAGGTTGCAGTTGTTGTCCGATGAAATTGCATGGAACTTGGAAGAAGTGAAATTTGGAAGAAGTTTTTGGACCAAGGACGGACACTATTGAAGTTGAAGAATCTCGGTTCAGATTAGATAGCTCCCTCATTAATGTTCACTCGATTTGTATGTGTTTAGCTCTAGAAGCCACATCTCATATCCATTCTTAATGAAACTTACCACGAGTAAGTTTCTTAAGCCAAGAAGGTCAAAAACTTTATTGAAATTAAAAAAAAAATCGGTTAAGAATCAGATATAGCTCCCTCACATATGGGTATGTTCAACCGATTTTATGTCTTTAGCTCTACAAGCTATATATTACATCCAATCATAATAAAAATTGGCACACATTGTTTTTTGGACCAAGAAAGGTCCTGATAATACTTAAAGAAATCGATTTAAATTTACGAGTAGATATAGCTCCCACATATATGTTCATCCTATTTTTCTATTTAAGCTTTAGAAGCCACATCTTACATCCTATCTTGATGTAATTTAGCACGAGTACCCTTTATTGGATAAGGAAAGGTCATAACTGAAGTTGAAGAAAATTGATATAGATAGCTCCCATATGTTCATCCGATTTAATATTTTATAACTCTACATCCGTATATAACATCCTCTTGATGAAATTTGGCACATGTTAGTTCCTCGTTCCAAGGGCGGACGCTGTTTAATTTGGAGAAAATCATTTCAGTTTAAGATATACCTAGCTACCTTGTATATGTTCAAACGATTTCCCCAACACACTTCAAATATAGCATTATTTTTAAAATCTGGCTGAATTTAGAGCCCTCCAAGGGGGTCCAAAAATCAATTTTTAGTTGGATTTTCTGAATATCCAGAAGTGCAGGGTATAATAAAGTAGGCCACGAACGTCTTTAGATGTTTTACAAGATTTGTTGTCTGAAATTGAAGACATGCATTTAGACGAACTCTGTCTGGTTTATTCAGGATAGCGTGCCCTGGCACACAATCTTTTGCGCACTAAATCCCAAATCGTGTTATCAGCCGTCTTATCGATGTCAATTGGCCGCCTCGGAGCAGTGATTTGACCCCTTTGGACTTGTTTTTGTGGGGAACCGTGAAAAACTGATGTTATGCCAACAATTCAAAAATGATTTAAGCACTTAAGGTCAAAACCATCAAAGTAATCCGTGCGACAGACAAAGACTATCAACAAGGTCTTGGACAATTGGAGTGGCAGAATACGCTACTGAGAAGCCAGCCGAGGCATCCACTTGAACGAAATTCCAAAATTAATGGGAATGTTCTCGTCATCGAAAACGAATTTCATTCTTTAAATGTAACATTTGCACTACACCTGGAATACATTTGAACTCTAAATCTTAAATATTCTGCGGTTTATACACATATATGGGCCTTTCCGGCTTTAGAACTTTCTAGCGTGCACTTGGCCTAAAAGTCACGGTATTTAAATCATATGGAACATATTCTTTTAAAGTCATTGAAATGTTTTACTGCTACAACTTAGTCCCACTGTGCCTATGTTGAACAACTTTTATGGTTTTTCTTACTTTGTTTTTGGGCAAAACAAAACCTTAAATTGTTTTCTGAAACGTTTTTGCCGTTTTCGTCTTTCGACACACGAAAGCAAACAAACATTTAAACAATTTCACACCTTAGTGGACAATATCGGCGTAAAAGTGTCGGCCATACTCAATGACCCGAGCACTGGGTGAAACTTGAAACCAGTCTCTTTTCAGAATTTTAACGAAACACAACCAAAACGCGCATCACAAAAGCCCACAATTGCAAAAAGTGAAATCTCCTTGAAAAAGAGATAATATAAAATGAAGATATTTTTATATGGTTTTGTTATAATTTTATGGATATCCTTATCCGCTGGTCACACGCACGACGAGATACCAAAATGCGCGCTAACGGGTGTCTACAAGACACGTCAGACCATATTGGAGTCGCCGAATTATCCCAGTAATTACACGCCGGACACCTGCTGGGATTATGTGATACGTTCGCCCTACCGCTGCCCCACCAAGTTTCATATACAGTTTTTGGACTTCTTCTTGGAGAATTCGGAAGACTGCGAAAATGATTACTTGGCCATTGGCTTGGACAATGTCGACGACGACATGGATGTATTGTGTGGCCAGGTGGTGGGCATCAAGAAGTACCATACACCGGACGGTGTATTGCGTCTGCGCTTCTTTGCCGATGAATCGCCTTGGTCGACCGGTAAGGGCTTCAAGCTGTTGGTGACGCGCTTGGCTTGCGAAAAGGAGGAGTCTGTCAGAAAGTTACACGACGATGATGATGATACGGTAGCGGTAACGGCTCCCGCAGGACAATTGCGACCTCCACAGACTCAGATCAAGGAGTTGCTGCGCAATTTAACCGGCACCGAACAATATCAAATCTATCCGCTGCCACCACTTTTTGGCCTAAATTATCCTATGCAGTTGCCTTACCCGCCGTTTCCAGCATCGGGTGGATTCTATTTGCCCACGGGACAGGTGGGGGCACAACAAAACTATATTGGTTCTGCACAAAGTAGTGGAGAGAAACCTTGCCGGGATGAGTCGCAACAGAAACAACAACAGGCGTACTATCCTGCCGTGGTGGCCAACAACAACAACAACTACTTAACGGAAGCCCAGAAACAGCAACAACTAGCGTACTATCCCTCCCTGGTGGCCAACAACAACAATTACTTAACGGGAGCCCAGAAACAGCCGCAACAACAAGCGTACTATCCCTCCCAGGTGGCCAACAGTAACAATTACTTGCCGGTATCACGCGATCAATATGTGGGCGCTTGGCCAGCCACCAGCTATCTGCGAGCCATTGATGGCATCGGCAGCACTGTGGAGGCATGTTGTACCTCAGGCTTCCAGCAGAAACGTTTCTATCTCTCCAGTCCTGGTTTTCCACGTACGATCTTCAGCAATATATTGCCCACCGAGCGCCGAGACTGTGAATTCCATTTGCAGAAGCACTCGGCCAACGTTTGTCGCCTCAGGATCGAGTTTAAATTCTTTGATTTCGGCCAAAACTTCCAGGGCACCGGCTCTTTTGCGGGCAACATAGGTTCGCCCAGCATAATATCATCGCAAAACACTTGCACCGATGATTACATTGAAATCGATAGTCAGCGATTCTGCGGTTGTCGCTCGGATTATGTACACACCGCCTTCTGGAATTATCAGGGTGACAAGAAGATTCGCATGAGAATGGGCTATTCTGGCGTGCCATCGGGTGGTTTCCTATTGGAGATTGTACAGGAGGAATGCTCGGAAACGCAGTTTGCAACTTCGACCATAAGGCCTGTAGGGCCACTAACGCCGACAACTGCATTCCCTCTGCAGGATCAAAATGGGTTGTTGGGAAATTACCCCTCATCACAGGGATACTTGCCTCAACAGGCGGGGTTGTTGCCACAAGGCGGCTTGACACAACAAAACTATGGCGGACAATTGCAAAATTTTGGACAAAATCCCCTGCAGCAGTCCAACTATCCGGGTCAGCAACTTTTTAACCCTCAAGGATTTTCGACCTCTTTGCAACAGAATCCTTTGCTGCAACAACAATTCCCCATGCAAGGAGGCAACAATGTCTATCAACCTCTACCACAGCTGGGATCGTCCTTTCCAGGTTATCAATATAACACTCCCAATCCGCTGCAAACAAATCCCTTCGGCTTTCAGCAGCTACGCTATGCTCGTTCTTATGGAGATTCTCAATACCAACAGCCTGTTACGGTTGTCGAAACAAACTCTACTCGCAAGGAATTCTATTACACCGATAACGATGGCGATACCTACAATGATAGTCCCAATCTTAGCATTGCCATGTCACGTTCTAGCAAAGCTGATGGTACCGCCTCCAGATGGGACGCGGAGGAGGTCAGAGCCAAAGCCAGTGGGGCTAAGTTACGAAGGAAGTGTACTTTCGATATGCCCGATATTCTGCGATTGTCGGTCGATGTCTTGTGGATTACTAAGCCAACTTGTTATTCACCCCAGAGGAATTGGTTTACAAATTTATTGGGTTTCCAGGGCTAGAGACAATTTTAATAGAATGAAGTAGAAATAAAGAAATTGTGGGAACGGATTTTTTTTTTGTCTGACAAATAAAGGTTGTTTTTGTTTAGTATTTGCAAAGGAGTCTGTCTATCTATATTATCATATCGGGTGATTAATCTAGAGGTATTTTTTATTGTTCCTTCAAAAGGTCATTTTATGCCTTTTATTATTTGAATATAATTTCGTTAATATTTTGGCCGCAAATACGCCTCAGTGTGTCCATTCTGAGGGTCCAATTGTAGATTACTCGTTCAAGCCATTCGACCGGTATGGCTGAATGCTCGAAGCCCGTGGTTTTCGCGGTGTAAGTCTTTTTATGATAAAATGGCAAATAATGCTGAAAAAAAAATAAAGTTTAACACAACACACGAGTAATCTTTAAAAAAAACCCTATTACATCTAGATTAAGCACCCATTACAAATTTGAAATAATATGGACCGATGATTTCACCAGCCCATAAACCGCACCAAACCGTGGTTTTCGCAAAGTAAGTCGTTTTTATGATGAAATTTCAAACAGTACTGAAAAGAAATAAAATAAAGTTCAACACAACTCAGGCGTATTCTGTGAAAAAAACCCTATTGAAAGTAAATACCTCTAGGTTTATCGCCCTATATAAATGATTTTTTGGCAATTTTTTTGTTAGAACTGCAAAATATTTGAGATAGACTTAGAATCGACGTCTGTCCATCAGATTGCTGTCCATCATTAACTTGTGATCGAAGTACAGGCTACACTTGATGCTCGGTTTTAATAAAATTTGGCCTACGAATTGATAATTGGTTCAGTTCTTTATATAGCTCCCATACAAGTGCATCCCGGTTTCGTTTCTGTCTATAAAGAGAAACATTATGCAGTCATTCTAAAGGTTGGTTTAATTTTAAGGGCCGATTGAGTGTCGCGCAAAAGAGCCATTGTTTCATTAGCTGTGTGGCAAGTGGCAGCGTCCTGTTGAAATCATATATCGTCCACATCCATATCTTCCTATTCAGGACATAAAAAGTTCGTTATTATCTCACGATAGCCTGACCGGCCTAATTTTGAAAAAAAAAATACGGCCCGATAATGCCGCCAGACCAGAAACCGCACCAAACACTCACTCTTTGTGGGTGCATTGTTTCGACAATCATTCTTAGATTATCATTCGCCCAAATGCGGCAATTCTGCTTATTGACGAATCCACCGAGGTGGAATTTTGCCTCATCGCTGAAGATGATTTTCTTCGAAAATTGATCATACACTGTGGCCATTTCATGCCACCAAGCTTGAATAACTTTAACGCGTTGCTTGCTTGTGTATCTTTCCATGGTTCAAATTGAGTAAGTCTAAAATTGAGAAATATTAATTGAAATGAAGAAAAAAACTTGACGTTTAGGTGTGGTACACATTCAACATTGGCCCTTAAAACCACCCTTTAGATAAAAACTAATATGTTTTTGAGTTTTTTGATTTGTTGTGTTCATTTGGTTATTGAAAGAGGAATTAATATGAACAAGGGCTCTTCGATCCCTGTTGTGTTTTAGCCCTAATATAAAGGTCCGCAACGATTTGAGGAATATCCTCTCTTAAAGTTCCATATAAACCTGCAATCTTGATCAAATTCGGTGTAGAATGATACTATGAGATAATAACCAATCCTTACGCAGTTGGTTCAATCCTTACGAAGTTGGAATACATTCATGCGATGATATATTCGCCATACTAAGAAACCCAATATACGTATGGTTCATTGGTTTTCTTTGTAGGAAGTACCGGCTCACTACGAGGGTTGCTATATATATTTTTGGTCTAGGCAACACTAAGTGTTGCCTGGCGTCATCTGACATTTCCATTGGAAAGTTTAATATTTTTTAGCATAAACGTACTCAAAACGTTTTGACGAACGACCATCATTTGTGTTGTTTACAGTGACTTGAAAAACTCAATTTGGCAAAAAAAAACTTGTCAACATTTTCGTGCGAACTTTTTCCACAACTTTCGACGTGGATTATCAAGACAAGAGTGCATCGATGAACATAAATCTTTGTATGGCGATGAAGCCATGAAAGTATGGTCGTCGCAAGCATAGTATTGTTTTTTGAATATTATTTTGACAATAGTATGATTGGGGAAATATAAATATTATTGAAATGTAACAATAGTATTGTTGCCAAATTAAAAAATGAAAATATGGTTGTAGCAACAATATAAAAATGGTTGGTGCGACAAAAGTATTGTTTTTTTGTTAACAAAAATATGATAAGGGCAATCAGACTGGCAAAATTGTAATTTTTTTGTTTTAATTTGACAATGTTAATGTTACAAATTTGACCCAATTGTAGTACTTTTTATATGTTAATTTATTTTTTTCAAAACAAACTACTTTGGATTAGTATAACTGAATATTTTTAATAATATTATTAAGTGTTTAATGTATTTTTACATAATTTACTTAATAAAAATCTTTACTGTTAAACAGTATGGTTGTGTGGGAGTCATACTATGGTTGTGAGTATCATACTATGGTTGTATGTAAAACAGACTATGGTTTTGAGGATAATAATATGGTTGTGGGGATCATAGTATGGTTGTGGGGATCATAGTATGGTTGTGTGTGAATTATTCTATTATTAGGGGGACCATAATATTGTTGTGAGGATCATAGTATGGTTGTGTGTGAACCATACTATTGTTGTGCCACAACCATATAGCCAACAATAGTATGATGCTCCTCCAATATTGTTACCCCAAACATAATTTTTGTCTTCGTGTGGTTTAATGAATTCATTCGTGGCCGACGTACAGCCCAGACTTGGCACCCAATGTCTTCTTTTTATTCCCGCACAACAAGAAAAAAATGCGTGGTCAACGGTTTTAGTCGCCAGAAGATGCTGTTGAAGCGTTGAAAAACCATGTTTTGGAGGTGTCTCAATCGGAGTGGAAAAATTGTTTCGACAATTTGTTTGAGCGCATGCAATAGAATACTTTGAAAAAGAATAAAACCATTTTTCATGATAAATATTCGCATTTTCATTATTAGGCCAGAAATATATATAACAGCCCTCGTTTGAGGAGACGAAGGTCCTTATCTGCTTCAGTGTCTTCTCAGTAGTCAAATCAAACAACACCTCATGGACAGGATGCCTAGGCAGATCAGGTATGACCTTCATGATCTTAAGAGAAACGTACAGCGATACATGAGAAAACCTTAAGATCATCGCAACTATCAGGCATATCTGAAGATCGTCCACTGTGATAAGTATTATATTGACTATTTTGTTGATATACTCGTAGTATCCTTCCACCTTAATACCGCTATTATGTTAAAGATCTGTCCTTTTAAATGTTAAACAAAATTTCGCTCAATCGGGGTTATGAAAAATAATTGTATTAAGTATGTTCGTTTACTTGCAAATTTGACCAAATTTGTGCAAATTTTTACTGGATCGTGTTCGTTTATACACAAAAAGACCAGTAAATAAGAGCCAGAGAGAGAAATTTTTGACATTCTATGTTAGAGAGTTTGCAAATTTTGGTTGGAGAAATTTAAGTTAACCAAAATTTTCAAAATAGAACAGATGTTTGAAATCAGCTGTTTTATGTAAACAAAAAAAAGTTAAAATAAATTTACAACAGAATAGGTAAGTAAAAATTGAAATATTATATTATTTAATATATATGTTAATCACTGAAATTAGAAAGAAAAAAAGTTTTCTTTTGCTAATTTTTTTATTAAAAATCTTAACACTTTAAATTCAAATTAAAACGAAATGTAATGCAAACAGTAAACAAATCAAATTTTTACTGGAAGCTGTTCGTTTACTTTTCTTGCAAATTTTATTAAAGTGAGTAAAATTGATCTTACGCTCTCAAAGTAGAAACATGCAAATTACTACTGGGAAAGCAAACGAACACACTTAAAGTCAAATACATACTCGTATCACACAAAATAAACATGTCACAGATTTTCCTTAAATTAATGATATGTAAAAGTTATAACCAAATCTGAAAATCTCCTAATATTTATGCGCCATAAATATTCAGTTTTTTGCTTTCCCTTTAAATACAACGCTGGTAGTCTCCAATATAACAAAGCTTTTGTGGAAAACGGGGATTCCCAATAAGCACATCGGATCCGAATCTGATCCGAATCGGATCCGACTTCTCTGATTAGGTTTCGAGAACGGGTCCGATTTCGGTCCGAGGTCGGACACGAGAACGGGAGCAATTCCCTCTTCGATATCGGACCGAGAATTGAGTCCGATTTCGAAATGATATCGGACCCGAACTCAAAACGATGTCGGATCCAACATCGAAGTGAGTTCGGATCCGATTTAGATATGAGTTCGGACCCGAACTCAAAACGATGTCGGATCCGAAAACGAAATGAATTCTGATCCGTTGCCGAAACGATTTTTGATCCTGCATAATTTAGCATAAAATAATAAAGCGGAACAAATTCAATTTTTACGCATTTATTTATAGCATAGGTAAGTATAAACGATTACTTTACGATAATATTACTTTACGATAATATTTTTTCATTGTTATATTTTGTTTTTTTTTCGTAAATCTGTCCATTGCATATTGGAAGTATTTTTTGCTCCGCTGGTCCATTACTTCCAAGGGCTCGTGAGGATTTTATTGAGTTTGAAGATTTGCCCAATGAGCACAACATATTACATATAAAAAAGGTTTTCAAAATTAAATTGACAAACGAATTGTATTTTGTACCACTTATACACTAATATGATGTCTGTTACATATGAGTCATATACTTATTAATATATTAAATTTTAATGTCATATTACTTTTCATCTAATTGTTGCTTATTTCAACACATATATACTAAGTAATAAATTCAAAATAATAAATAAATTCATTAATAAATATAAAAATAAAACTCCAAATTTTTACTGCAAACCTGAATCGAAAGCGGAGTCCGACATCTCGGACTCAAATCGGATCCGAATCGGAACAGAGAAAGCGGAGTCTGTCATATCGGACTCAAATCGGATCCGAATCGGAACAGAGAAAGCGGAGTCCGACATCTCGGACTCAAATCGGATCCGAATCGGAACAGAGAAAGCGGAGTCTGTCATATCGGACTCAAATCGGATCCGAATCGGAACAGAGAAAGCGGAGTCCGACATCTCGGACTCAAATCGGATCCGAATCGGAACAGAGAAAGCGGAGTCCGTCATATCGGACTCAAATCGGATCCGAATCGGAACAGAGAAAACGGAGTCCGACATCTCGGACTCAAATCGGATCCGAATCGGAACAGAGAAAGCGGAGTCCGTCATATCGGACTCAAATCGGATCCGAGTCCGACTTTGTGCTTATTGGGTTCACACATTATTGTAAACATAAACAACACATTTCGAGTCAATAAGTATTGTGCTTTTAATAAAGTAGTTGTTCTTAAATATTAAATAGACCACAATGTGCCGTAAAGGAAAAAAATACTTCATTAGAAAATTAGTAATTCTTCATTACGAAAATGGATAAACGTACAAAGATATTGCTGAAATGCTAAATATAAAGCCTAATACCGTTGGCGATATCGTCACAAGATACAAAAAAGAGGATAGAATTGAGTTTATAAGGCAGACTGGGCAGCCTAAAAAACTAACCGAGAAGGAACAGCGAGTTATTGTGGGAATAATAAAATTAACTGAGCGCACCTAAAATTGTGACAGAAGTTAAAACGGAATCAGGAAAGTCAATCTCAGAGTCAAATGTATGCCGCATAATAAAAAAAAGAAGGGTACAACGGCCGAGTTTCTCGAAAGAAACCCTTCGTGTATTTGACGAACAGGAAAAAACACCTCAATTTTGCAAAAGATCATGTTAATAATGATATGAATTGGCGGGATGATGTAATTTTCCTTGACGAAAACATGTTCAGCATATTTGGAAGTGATGGAATGACTATGGTTTGGCGTAAACCGAACGAGGAGCTCCATGTGAAAAATATCACTCCCACTGTAAAGCACGGCGATGGAAGTGTTATGGTGTGGGAATGTATGTCGGCAAAAGGTGTTGGAAATCTGGTGTTTGTCGGTGGTATAATGAACAAGGAATCATATATACAAATTTTGAAAGAAAATTTGAAACAGTCTGAAGAAAAAAAATGCAAATTTTATCCACATTCAAATTACGCCAAGACAACGACCCTAAATATAAAGCCCACATTGTCCGTGAATGGTTGCTCTACAATTGCCCTAAAGCCATTAATACACCATCTCAATCACCTGGCATAAATCCCATAAAAAATTTATGGGATCACCTGGATCGGCGCGCTCGCGAGAGACCAGTTTCTTCGAAAAGTGAACTAGAACAGACTGCAGGAAGAATGGAGTAAAAATAGAGTTGAATATTTATAAAAATGTATTAATAATATGCCAAAACGTCTTTCAGAGGTGATAAAAAATAAGGGCTATCCTACAAGATATTAATATTTAAATTTTATATACTTATGCTATTTTAGTACTCTATGCTAAACTTAAAATCCGAATATAAAAGACGGATGAATCATTAGAGCTTTTCAATTATGTTTGTTTTTTTTTTTAGCATTTTCGTTAATACAATGAATGTGGTATGATTTAATTTTGATTTGATTAAGAAATGCAGAATATCATTATCAAAATAAATGAAATTCGAGTTTTATTATTTTAAGGGACAAATTTTTGCTTTCAAAAATATACCAGAAAATAACGAATATTAATGGTATTCACTGTAGTCGCTCCTACCAGAAGTTGTACTTTTCTTAAATGAAAAACACTTTTTTGTGGTCACTAAAATAAAACTTTATTAGAAATTTCACGTTTATTTTTTACAAATTCGAGTACAAAATTACTTCGCAAAATAGATTTCAATATCAACTGGCATTATTCGAGAGTTACAAAATTCAGACTTGGCTTAGTTGTATCCTGTAAAGAGAGTACAATAGAAAAGCAAAGTTGTATGTCGAACAAATGAGGCAATTACACATACATATGTATGTATGTGTTCTATATACATATATATACTCGTATGTATGTGTTTTATACATGTGCTATTTTTTAAATATGTATGTATGTACAAATAAGGATAATTTTTGGTTATAATTTCGATTGAGAATTAAGGATCACAATTATGCCAATTAGTTCCAGTTGCAAGCAATCAGTACGGTTACGATAGTTACCACACCCAAGTTACTATAATGATGACCTGAACCACTGGTGGCAACATGGATACCCGATGATTCAGCCATTAGGGCTGATGAACGAGAATTAACGTTATAATCACCTGGAATTTTCAAAAGGTCTGGCGAGGCTGAAGGGTTAAACGGCGCCAGGGGTACAGAACCTTCGGGTACCGTAAAGGGTGTCGTTTGCAGAGGCGCCAAGCCGACACCACCGGCTGTAGTGGTAGGCTGGGCCGGAGTTCCACTTGTGGTTCCGGCACCTGTGGTCGCGTAGGCAGGTGCAGCAGTTGCAGTTACAGTGGCTGCTGCTGGAGTGGGCTCTGGTGCGGGTGCAGGGTAACAGACGATTTTTTCTACTTCAATTGTCTTAGTGCTGTCAGTTGGATCGGGTTCGGGTACCTTAATGGGTACGCAAATAATGTCACCGGGATTTACAGGTGGTGGCACGGCATCTGGGGCAACTGCAGTTGCACCACCAGCTGCGGCAGCGCCAGCAGCTACGGCTGGGGCAGGGCCAGGAGGTGCAGCATTAACTGGTGCCACATTAGTGGGAATTATGGGTATGGCGCCATTAGTGGGTTCGGGGTAAGTAGGATTCATGGGAGCTAAATTGGGAGTAACTTGAGGATTGGGAGCTGCAGCTGGGGGATACGAATTAGGAGCAGCGGGTGCGGCTGCAGGAGCTTGAGCTGAGCCAGTATTAATGACAGTAGTGCCACCGCCAACATCAGTGGTAGTGACCGATCCAGGAGGTCCATTATTGATAATGATGATCTTATCTTCACCTTGGGAAGCTGAACCAGAGCCACCGCCATAACCACCACCGCCGCCATAACCGCCACCACCGCCATAGCTGGGAGCGTGTTCGACCACTCTGGTGTGGGTTGGTGTTAAAGCATGTCCCAAAATAGCACCAGTCAAGCCACCGGCAAGTAAGCCACTACCTAAAAGAAGGAAAAAGAGTTATTAAGAGACAACATTTCCATTCGAATCCTTCGTGAGAGTTCCAAATAGCTTACCGAAACCTAAACCGGACGACTTTTGAGGTTGTTGAATAAACGTAGCCCCAGCCGGTATGGCAGAGCCGGCTGGCAAGAATGTTGCTCCCGGCGGCAAAGCAGCTGCTGATGGATAGTAGGCGGGTGCAGCGACCGGAGCTGAGGGATAGTATGTAGCTCCATGTGGCAAAGCACCAGGGCTATGGTATGTAGCACCAGCTGGTAACGACGAAGCCGACGGGTAGTAAGTAGCTCCAGCCGGCACTTGACCAGGAGCATGATAAGTAGCTCCGGCTGGATAATGACCCGCAGGGTGATAGGTTGCTCCGGGTGGAATATGTCCAGCTGGATGGTACGTGGCACCGGGTGGCAATTGACCCGACGGATGATAAGTGGCACCGGCCGGTAGAGAGGATGTCGATGGGTAGTAGGTAGCACCTGCTGGCATTTGTTGTCTGGGATAGCTCGACTGAACGTTATGGGCATTTGTGGCCGTAATTGGGGTGTGCACAGCACCACCCCCGAATCCGCCGGTCGAATTGTAGCGGTTACGATTGTAGCCCGTCTGTTGGTTGTTGTAATTTGTAGGCGTTATGGGCCTATTATTTGTATTAGTCGCTGAAGAATAGCTGGGCGGCGCTGCATTGTTGGGCTTATAAGCCGGTGCCTGTTCATGGATATTTGTCTTGGCGCCTCCTACGGGATTTGAGTGTGAGTATGCTGGAGGTGGGCCCTGAGGCTTGGCTGGTACATTCCAGCCGATCGGCGTCGATGTGGGCCTGGCTGGTGATGCATGCGTGTTGCTGACATGAGTATTACTAACATGGGTATTGGTGCTGGGGCGCTTATTGGCCTGTGAGTTGTAATTGGCATAGCTGAGTGAAGTCAGGCCCGTATGCGACAGCGAGGGATTGGAGTGAGTATTATGGTTACTACTGGAGTGAGTATTGTGGCTGCCACCATAGCTAGTGGAGCTCGGTCTGTTGCTAGATGTACGCCTAACGCTCGACGAAGACGACGACGATGAACGTCGACTTCCGCCCGAGGTGTAGATACGCTTTGCCTC
Organism: Hydrotaea diabolus; assembly: GCA_963513945.1. Lineage (NCBI taxonomy): Eukaryota > Metazoa > Arthropoda > Insecta > Diptera > Muscidae > Hydrotaea > Hydrotaea diabolus. The sequence continues at coordinate 127,802,360 of OY740717.1, forward strand.
CACACTAAGGTCATGACTTATCAACAGAATGACGAGAGCAAATAACATGCAATTTATTTTGTTTCTGTCCCTCGTAGCCATTTTTCTTGGCTATTGAGTTATGCTGGCACCTCTTCTGAATTTGGTGTATGTATGGCCTGTCTGTAAGCCTGCAATTGAAACAAAAGAACACGAATAAATAAAATAAATGCGAATTAATTAAATTAAATTCATGCTTTGTCGGGGGAGACCTATCACAAGAAATTGCCTAAATTGAAGATGTCCGGCCGGCAAATTACACTGTATGCTTCGTTAGTAGTTTTGGTGGCTTTACAAGACAGCATCTTCAATAATTGGTGGCAATTGAAAGCGCAAAAAATAAAGAAAACAATCTACGCATTGGTTATATTCGTACATAGAACGAGAGTCTGGAACAATTTCTTATGATGGATATCATAGTTTATTAAAAATTCTTCTGTTGTATTCAGCAGATTGAATAGCATACGCTATAGGACACAGAGGCCGTAGAGCAGCAAATACGGTTATTAACATAAAAATAAAATTGTTGCCAATTTTTAAGATTTGACTAAATTTCGGTTCCGAAACATAGGCCGATACCCAGCTAACAATCACATATAACAAGAAAATATGAGTACTCAGAACAAATTCATTTGTTTTAAAAATCCAAATTTGTACTGTTTTTGACAACTTTAATTTGGGATTCGACTCAGTCCCTTTAGCCGTATGGGTCTAAAAATCGATATATTCAAGTACCCGAAAGTATTGACATTACAAATTGGAGAGAAATTTACGATTTGACTGAAATTATAATTTGGCTAAACTGAAAGGCTTTTCACCATGGGTCAAGCCGAAAAATATCCCCCTCTATAAACAAGACAATGAAATTTTCTCACGAATCCAATTTTGGGCCTTTTTTAAACGTGTCCTACTAAACCAATTAACAAGGCACCTTCAACATCTGACTAATCGTTTCTGGACAATTCGTAAGTTCGAGTGGATAATTCGTAAGTTCGGCCAGGCCGAAATTTTATACTCTCCACCATAGACTGCGTTGTAGTATGGAATCAGTATTCGGTGATATGGTTGCTGGTGGTGGGTCTTTGTTTTACAGAACTAAATTTTCGGGTCCTAAATTTATATAATTTAAAAAGTTAAAGCATATCGATATAAGTGAGGCAATTCCATTGTTTTTGAATAACCATATGGCTATGTTTTAAAAGACCTTTGACATATGGGCTGGTCCAGGTTTCACAAATCTTAAATAAAGGTTAATATCTGGATTTGTAAGAAAATTTTACTGTTTTTGGATATCCATACGTTCCCGAACTTAAGCGGAGGCATCTGGGCCCCAAGGTCCTTAGACCACGCCATTAGTTTAAAGCTTCCAATTAAGCCAAATCCTGAAAATTAATTTGATATTCAGATCCGTTAAAAACTCCAATGTTTCTGATTACCCATATGTCCATGTTCGAAAAGTCCTCTTTTCAGCAACCTAGGGATCTTAGATTAAAAAAAAATGTTGTAAAATTGTTATGATATTTGGATCCGTGACGGAATTTTGATTTTTAAATACCCATGTTCATAGGTAGGGCCTGTCCGAGTTCCAAATTGGCACAAATCTTAAATAAAGATACTTATTTGCATTTGTAAGAAAATTTTACTGTTTTGGGATACCCATTTATCCCCGAACATTAGGGGCTGTTCTTGGGCCTTGGGCCCATAACCCCGCCCCCTGTCGTGACCTCCAATTCAGCAAAAATTGATGTGATGTGAATTAGCCAAAAAATTCTATATTTAAAGGACATATTATTCAGCGACCTAGGTACCTTAACCGCATAGGTCAAGGCCTCATATATTTTCGAAGCGTAAGATAATAAGATATTCAGAATAGTGTAGAAATTTTATTTTTTTCTACTACCTATCTATTGGACCACAGAACCCAATGGATACGCCCGTTTAAGGGAATCTATGCCCACTATTTTTAAAGAAAATGATCCAAAATTTAATCAATAAAATAACACAGCAAAAATTTTAAAAAATTCAAAAATTTTAACAGGACTTTTCTTAGTGATATTTTTTCTATTTGTTTTATTTTCAATACAAACCGATCTCCGATTATAAGACATCTGTCTCTGGTAAGTTCAAAAACATTATCTCTTTTCGTTTAGACTGAATCGTGCTTTCAGTAGACGGACATGACTAGATAGCCTTAGAATTTTATGCCGATCAATAAAACATGAACTTTATTTGGTCCTAGATAAGTATTTCGGGGTGTTACAAACACAATGACAAACATTCATATGGTGGAAAATATAAAAACTATAACATTTTTTCAGGAATTTAAATATAACAAAATCAGTCATCTGCAAAAGGTAAGCCTTCGTCAATGTTCCCTTGGGGTTTGAAGAAAAGGCGTCCCTTTAAATATGGACAAAATGGTTTCAAATAACGAAATATCAGTATTGGAATTATGGGTACGTAAATATAATAAAATCTTCTCACATGTCCAAATGGGCCAATAACTTTGAAGCTTTGAAGCTTGAGCCCCAGATTGGGGCTAAGGGTCAGGTTTCTTCAAACGTGGACAGAATTCAATTCAATTATGTACTTATTTCTCAGAGTTGGCTTAATTTAATATACTGGACCCAAAATTTCTAGTTTGGCTCTCGAAATCCCATATCTGAATTTATAGCCCTACGAATGAATGGTCGCACGATTGAATTCAAGACAAATCGTTTATAAATTATTATTTATTTTATATTAATTGTTTAATATTCGGCTATTTGGAATCCTCTAAACGCTCCACCAAGCATAGTTATTGAGCTGGGAAAATAGCAATTACCTTATTAGTGACTATAATAACGTATTTGGGGCCCCACAGGCCCAAGACACAGTAGAATTTAGAGTGTTAAAAAAAGGTTTTTTCAGAAAACCGGCATTTCAGGTTTTTTTAAAACCATGTTTAAAAAACCAACTATCGGAATGAAAAATGTAATGCCACTCAAAAATTAACCCTTTTAAAGGTGAAGTAATTGTCCCCATTTCTAGACTAAATGAATGCCATAAAATCAATTGCTATAAAGAGAAGTTCAGCATTTATTTAAAATAAGCTAGTAAAGTACCTAAAGTCGCATATGGCCTACTATATTGTACCCTCCATTTGCCATTTTCGGACTCCAGACTTTACAAAAAATCGAGCCTACTTATATATTATCAAATCTGTTCAAACTTGGTTATTTGTCCATCAGTATATAGGGTGGGCGATTAACCATTTTAAATTTGAATCAGCTGTAAAAAAAAGTACTGATAATTTCTTCAAATTTCACGTTTTATTGGAAAGTTTGAACTTTGTCATTTAATAATGAAACACCATCCGAAGCGTTTTCGCTTCGTCCAAAAGTCTGAAGATTGTTTGGCATAAGATGAAGATTTTTACCGAAAATCGTGTTTTCATCTTGTGGCTATGTTAATCAGCAAAATTGCCGCATATGGGTTACAGCGAACCCACAGGTGACTATTGAAAAGCCAATGCATCCACAACGAGTCACTTTTTGGTGTGGATTTTGGGCTGTCGGATTCATTGGGCCATTTATATTAGGAAATGAGCAAGGAGATGCTGTTACTGCCAACGGTGAGCGTTACCGCGCCATGCTTAACGAATATTTGTTTTCAAAAATTCAAGAGAATGATATGGACGACATTTGGTTTTACCAAGACGGGGCCACATGTAGCAACCATCGATATTTTACGCTCTGTTTTTGAAAAATCAGCCGAAATTGTGATGTCAATTGGCCGCCTCAGAGCTGTGCTTTTAGCCATTTATCCTTAATGAGGAACTATTAAGGATAAAAATTACGCAAAGCATCCAGAGACAATTAAAGCGTTGAATGATGAATTCGAAATTGCCATTGAAGACAACCAAACAATCTAAAATGTACAAAAAATTATGTTGAACGGATGAGATACTGCCGAGCCAGTTGTGGAAGTCATTTGAATGAAATTGTGTTTCATTATCAAATGACCGAAGTTCAACCTGTCCAATAAAACCAGAAATTTGAAAAGACTATCAGTACTTTTTTTACAGCCGATTCAAATTTAAAATTATAAATCGCCCACCCTGCACTATACCAAATTTGATTGAAATGGAATAAGTATGGTTGTTTAGAGATGTTGTATGCAATAGGTAAATGTTGTGGTGTTTAAGGTCATTTTAAAAACCGATTGATGAGTTCAGACATAAAAATCAAAATGTCGGTTTTTCGGTTTTGGAAACTCTAGTACCACTTTAATCTTAAAACTTAAACCGTATTTAGACTTCTAGAAAAATGTATGTCTGTCAATTGGTATCTGGTTTTGACTATACGAGTAACGGCCGGTTTTCAGTCCGGATGTGTTCTGTGTATTTTCTCTCAAGATTCCATGTCAAACCACAGTTCGTCCTAAATAATTTAGAAATGTTGAACAAGTACGAGGACTACTATATATATTTCTAGCCTAATAATGAAAATGCGAATATTTTTCATCAAAAATAGTTTAATTGTTTTTCAAAGTATTCTCCAGCTTGATTTATACACTTTTGCATGCGCTTAAACCAATTGTCCAAGCACTTTTCCCACTCCGATTGAGACACCTCCAAAGCATGGTTTTTGAACGCTTCAACAGCATCTTCTGGCGACGAAAATCGTTGACCGCGCATTTTTTGTTGATGTGCGGGAGTTAAAAGAAGTCATTAGGTGCCAAGTCAAGGCTGTACGGCGGATGACCCATCAATTCGACGTTTTGGCCGGTCAAAAAGGCGCGGAATTGAGCCGATGTGTGAGAGGTCTCATTGTCATAGTGAATGATTATTCGTGTTCTTTTGTTCAGGCAAACAAATTGTGGTGCACCACTCAGAATTGACCGTCCTACGTTGCTCAAGCGAAACAGTCGCCATATGACCAGTTTTGCCGAAGAAACAGGCGATCATTTGCTTCGAAGTGCTTCTTCCACGAACAACTTTTGTTGGATTTGGCTCGTCTTCGAAGACCCACACGGTCGATTGCTGTTTTGTTTCGGGCTCATACGCATAGATCTATGATTCGTCACCTGTGACGATCTTATAAACGTCTTTTGAAGCACCGCGATCGTATTTTTTCAAAATTTCTTTGCACCAATCGACACGAGCCTTTTTCTGAGCGATAGATGGTGCTTCATCGCCATACAAAAATATAAGTTAATCGATGTACTCTTGTCGTGATCATCCACGTAGAAAGTTGTGAAAAATGATCGCACGAAAATGCTCTCTGGTTAATTCCATTTTTTGCCAAATTGTTGTTTTTTCAAGTCACTGTAAACAACACAAATGATAGTCTTACGTCGAAACGTCCTGAGTACGTTTATGATAACAAAATGTCAAACTTTCCAATAGAAATGACAGATGGCGCCAGGCAACACTTAGTGTTGCCTAGGACCGAAATATATATAGCAACCCTCGTACTCAAAAAGTGTACATTATTATGTACTTTTTAAATGGAAACATTTTAAAAATGAGTGGTGTGGAATAAAATTTGTAGATTAACTGGACAACTTAACTTAGCTTCATTTTTTACTATCTCTCATTGGTCAGTTATGTGTTAATCGGCTCAACCGACTGAAATTTGTGTGCTTGTTTTCAAACTTGTTCTGAAACTTATGTACTCGTTTTTAAAACATTTTCCGCAATACAGGTTTCAACCACAACATTTTCCTTACATTTTCAAATAAAAGCACGCCAATTAAGTATAAGCCCCCTTTACTATAAAAAAGAATTATTGAAAATTATCTTTGAAACCTATTGGAAATTCGTCCTGTAATTAATGTGCCAGGAGTTTTTGGGTTTTGAAAGACAATGATTAATTTTAATAAATCATACGCGATCTCGAAAAAACACTAATTTCTACAAAATTCCAGAACATCAGATATTTTTGCAAGAATTATGCCGTTTTACTTTCACACAGCTACAAATCGGAATCATCCCTCCCAATCAGCCACTATAAATGCTGTTTTGCACTAGAAAATCCCGATGTTCTTATCAAACACATGAACGATTGTGTCGGACTCTTGACATGCGATGATCTCTGCGATAATTGCAGTGCAATAGACGAACAACAGAAGCTTCCCAGAATATAAACAAATGTAGCATTGTCGTCGACTCATACCAGGTTCTTGGAAATTTAAATACGCAAAAATAAACTGAATATTTGTTATCGAAAAAAGTAATTAAATTCATTGAATTGTATGAAAACCACGAGCCGTAACTTTACTTTAATTACTTTGTTAGCTGAAATGCAAACAGATATAATTAACAAAAAAACAGCACAAATTTCTAAAAATGTCAACAAAAAATAACGTGATTACCTTTAATGTAAATACAAACTATCGGTTGTCGCCTCATTCGATAGTTTTGATAGCTTTTGTCACCCTATCGGTAGTATCGGTTAAATTGTTAAAGATACAATTTAATTATTGTATTATTAAGCAAAATCCATCTTTTAAAGGAAATACAGTTATCAAGAACAAAGTAAAAAAACAAGTTTAACCCTTAAGTAGGGCGGCTCGAAAATGTTTTTGCTACATAGAAGAATCGTGTGTGGTTAAAGTTTTTTTTGTACTTAATAACTATGTGACATCAAAAGCAGGCGGGACCCTTAAGGTTGGGAATATACGGTTTATATAAACATATACCGACGTAGGCCCTCTTCACTTGGACTAGTTGTTGATCAGACTACGCGCTATTCTTCATTTGAGCTCAATTAATGTGTTCCTGTAGAGCAAGGAGTTTTAATAGAAAGAGCAATTTTGTGTGGGGACCATATCAAAAGATGGAGCATTATGGTCAAACTTAAGTACGAAATATTGGAGGTCGCTCATAACGCAGTAATATAAATTTGAGGTCAATCGGCTTTAATTTGTGACTTCTAGAGCGGCAGAACCTCAATTTGGGTGGGAACTTTGTGTGGGACTATATGGAGCTATGGACATGGCGGATATTTGAAAACATATGTGTATGATGCAATTCATAAAGGTCTAACTTCATCGGGATATTTGATTATGACTTTTACATCGACAGGATCTGATAGTGAGAGATCTTTGTGTGCAGGTCATTCTAAAACATGAACCTAAATGGTTAGTTTCTTAAGATTTATTTATTTTAATGGCACTACTTATCGGAAGGTAAGGCCGACTTAAAACTTTAGATATTCTGCGATTCAAGGGCTACTGGATGTTTCATTCCAACAAAACTGACACTTTTTGCAAACAAATGATTTAATTCATTAAATCATATTTGCAAGGGTTGCCAAAAAATTTTCCAAAAGAAGGACTTTTGTGCCATTTGGGACATTTACAAAGAGCATTCGAAGGACACATTCGAAGGACACATTTAAAAAAATTACATTAATTGGAAAAAGAAAATTTTATTATGATCACTTATTCAAAAATCGTCAAAAATCAAGAAGATAGAAAAAAATATATATTTTATATTTTGTATAAAAAAGGTCAAGTCGTATTTACATGTGTGCTTGTTGTATTAAGTGCATATGTATCAGAGATCAGAAACAAATGAGACTATTTTAAAAAAGAAATAATTTTTGTCGATGAGCGAAAAACATGTAAAATAAAAATACTAATATTGAATTTTGTCAAAGTTCGTAAAAAATAGTTAAGCGTGCAACACATAAAATGAAAATTTGTATCAAAACTAAATTAACTAAATTTACCCCGAACATTGCTAGTTTAGCTGATGTTTGGAATTATGATTTTTCTATTCCGAAGAAAAATTCTTTCGCAGTATCGCTTAAGACAATTGGAATTTTGGTTCCTGTCTTCGGCCTAATTGTATCTATAGAAGAGGAGAACAAACAAACCAAAAAACTGCATCTAGTGCTTCAAAATTACAAATATTTAATTTATTTCAATCTGTTTTTAACATTCTTGGCCCATAGCTTCCAAACTATGGGAAATTCAGTGAAGTAATTTAAAGAAACATTATTGCTTATTATATCTTTCATAATTCTTTAGAACATTTTAATACTGAAAATGTCCCCATTTGTATTGGTTTCTAGGGCTTTTTTGGATTCAAAAAACATTGTTTAAAACTTAAATCTCGAACTTTCGATGTAAAATTTAGCTGTAAAATGTCAAAAATGCATTTTCTTGTATTATAATTTTTTTTAAATAGTTATAAATAATACTACAAGGTATTAAGTAGCAAAAGAAGAACAAATTTCACTCTTCTGAATAAGGAGGGGGGAAGTGGTCAAAAAGAAGTACATGTCCTCCAAAAGGAACACATGTGCAATTGATGACGTTTTTGCCGATACTGTCGATAGCGAATATATACTATCGATATTTACGTCAAAAACAAACTATCGATTGTGTCACAGCTCTAATTCATACACAGAATTATTTTGAAAGGAAGATTTCAATCAATAGCACTGTACTAGTTAAAAAATTCAAGAGGGGTACCCGGTGGGTTAAACTAAATCGGCTACACTATATTTAAAGGTGCTAGCCATTTTTCTAGAAAGCTCTTAAAAATATAAAACCAAACGTATACAAGCTTTCATTGGACTTAGGAATAACATTGGACATTGGAATTACACATAAATGTCTTAGAAATCGATAAAAATTTCGAATTTGGTTTATTTTATGTCTGTTTTTTTTTGGAAAAAAGCTAGTTTTAAATTTTTTGTCAAATATTCAAATACTTTTCTATTACGTAATGTTAACCAAAAATATATAAAAACCAACGATGCAAAATTAGAGTACTAACGGACTTTGTAAATAAATTAATTTAAGAAACAATTGTCCAATGCCAGCTTATGTAAGATCCGCAAGTTTAATAAACAAAAATTCATCTGGGTTACCTCTCTTCTGAGCAAACCAAGAAAAGAGTTTTGCGGCTTTGGATTCAATGAAGTCGAATTAGTTTAAAGATCCAGGTGCGATGCTTGTCGCTCAGTACAAACCCAGTGTTATCATTCTTTGCTCAAGATGTAAACTAACTCACATAAAATTCAGGACTGTTTAAGATTCAAATTATGGGGACTGTATGAAAATATAGGCAGACCTTCAGAATCGGCTGCTAAAGCCGCTGGTTCTGAAATCGGGACGACCCTTTACGGAAGTAGAGACCGATATGATGCAGTTTCACCAGAGCACATTTTTTATCGCTAATAACAAAGTACGCAAAATGTATGCACGATCAGGGTTATCTTGTGGTTTCTAGAGCTGGAGGCCCTCAAATCGGAAAGGACCTTTGTGGTGAAGCTGTTCGAAAACATGGACCAATATGGTCCAAATTCACCAGAAATTGGAGTTGGTTATGCAAAATGTTATATGAGAAATAAGCTTAGAATCAGATGTAATACTCTAGAGCTGCAGGTTTTAAAAATGGGGAAACCCTTTAGACCAATATATATCCAATTTTAACAGGGTTCTTCCTTGCCCGAATCTGAACAATTTGCCATTTTGTTCATCGAAATTGGTTCATAATAACGACCTGTACTTTCATTGCAACGATATATGGACACACGGACGGACATCGCTAAATGGAATCCGTTAGCAATTCTTAATCGATCGGTATACTTAGCATGTGCTCTATCTCCATTTAAGATGTTAATAGCATCAGCACTTTATATACTTTTATAAAGTTATAATGCCCTGTACCAAAGTGGTATAGGGTATAAAACCCCAGTTAGAAATGCAGGTAAGTCACTTTGCATTTTAATAAATATACATACATAATTCAGTGTAGCCAGTGAATTGCGATAATTTACCGATTTCAGTTTTCATTGACCAAAACATTCGTATATAAACATTTTTCCTGAGTCATAATCAGATTTTCTAATAATTGTTTTTTCTTCGTTTTGAACGGCGTTGAATTTCTGAATTTTAACAAGAGAGGCTTATAAAATGAACGTTGTTAGGCATTTAATTTTTGGTTGTATGAGCTGTTAAACAGTTGAAAGGCGGCAATCCCAGTTTCGAAGTTTGGCGCCGCTCGGTATGCGGCTACGAAATGCTTTCCTGTGTGCAAGTAGAATAATTAACTATGCATTTATCTAAATACATTATTCTATAGAAATTATTTAAAAACAAACAAAATAAAATTGTTTTAAACACTCTTTTGTATGACAAAGGAACAACGAAATGCCAACGTTCGTTTAGTACATTAAAATAAAATTATAATAACAAAAACGGTTTGAGATTTGTGTGTCTAATAAATATTTAAGCAGAAATATCGACTACCAAGATAAGAATCATAATTTTGTTATATATAGAAACGCAGAAAACTATTATCCCTGTATGTTCTGGTCTTTTTCCAAAGCACCATTTAAAAAGTGCAGTTATAATGGGTGATCCATCTAGAGGTATTTTTTCAGAACAAAAAACATATAAAAATATAAATATGTGGAATCTTTGTTGGTAATTTGAAAGGACATTTAATGGCATTTATTTTTTGAATATATGTAATTTCCTTCAAATGTTTGCCCTCAGGGTTTCTATTCTGAGGGTCCAATTTTGGATGACTCGTTCGAGCATTTTGACAGGTATGGCGTTAATAACACGCGTAATGTTGGCTTCCAAAACCTGAATCGTAGCTGGTTTGTCAGCATAGACTTTGGACTTTACGTAACCACAAAGAAAACTGTCTAAAGGTGTGATATCACTCGATCTAGGCGGCCAACTCTTGCTTTTCGAAATGACCTCTCAATAGATCCATTGTTTGAGCAGCTGTTTGGCAAGTGACACCGTCCTGTTGAAACCAAGTGTCGCCAAGATTACGGGCTTAAATTTCAGGTAGCATAATGATCGATATCATGGCGCGATAGCGAGCAGGATTCACGGTTTCGTTCCAGCCATCATCATTTTTGAAAAAATATATACCGATGATTCCACCATCTTGTAAAACGCATCAAACCGTGGTTTTCTCTGGGTATAATGGCATCTCTTGAAACTCTTCTTGTTGCTCTTCAGCCCAAATGCGGCAATTTTGTTTACTGAGAACAAAATTTTGGTCGAAAACAGCGTATCTTCCCGTTTCTAACCGAACGCTCATTTCCATAATACATTTGCCAACATTTGAAGGTAATTTTTTTTTCAAAAAATAAATGCCATAAAATGTCCTTTCAAATTGCCATTTAAGATCCCACACTTGATTTGAATTTTTATATTTTTTTTGTTCTGAAAAAATACCTCTAGTTGGATTACACATTATAAGCAATATGTAAGTTGAGTCTACTGTAATAATAGCCATTTGTATAAAAGTTACTTGGTTACCAAGCGAGTTGGCTAAAAGTCGCATAGGAAAATAATTTCTTCAACAAAAATCTTACATGCCACACCTTGCTTTCACATAGATATGAAAGCATTGAAATCAGTTAATAATTGCGATAAATAGACAGACGAACATCATTGGATTTAGAACAGTTTTACATATTAAGTTCGTGACAAATTTTATATAAGTATAAATTATGGTACAATATGAAAATTTTGTCATGGCGCGTGGCACCAGTTCCTTTTTTATTAGAGCACTCTTATTTGCATACCAAGATCATTTATACCAACTACTATCGTCTCAAAAGTCCACGAAATATATTCTTTCAAAGTTCGGAGTTAAATGGGCCCTTTTATTCAGTTTTAACACAGTGTAGTCTATAATAATATGCTAATCATCATTTCATTCTATTAAAATTTTATAATGGTTTTTAAAAGGGACCGTCACAACGACTACTTTTCCTCCAGGTTGTGTTTCTATCCATGCTATCATTATATGTTCCAAATATCATCACCATATCTCTTTTAGCTCATGAAATTTTGTCTTTTTTAGTTCAGGTTGCTCTGGGCGGTGCCATGTCCCTTGTCCAATTTTATCATAATATAGTCTGCCTAGTCATTGATATCAGACCACGTCCAGCACGCAGTGAAGAAAATGTAACGTGGAGAGTCGATTCGGCGCCGTTTGCTGCAACTCGGACTGACTCGAAATCTTAAATTGAAAGCGTACAAAATACAGCTTGTGCAAGAACTGAAGCCGCCCGACGTTCCCAAGCGCACCGCCTTGCTCTATGGGCTCTTGAAAAGTTCCAAGAAGATCCGACGTTTTCGAGCCAAATTTAGTTCAGCGATGAGGCCCATTTCTGGCTCAATGGGTATGTAAACAATCAAAATTGCCGCATTCGGGACGAAGAGCAACCAGAAGAGGTTCAAGAGCTGCCACTTCATCCAGAAAAAACAACGATTTGGTGTGGTTTGTGGGCCGGTGGAATCATCGGTCCATATTTCTTCAAAAATGATGTCGGTGAGAACGTACTCGTCAATGGCGACCGTTATCGTGCCATGAAAACCGACTTTTTGATGCCTGAAATTGAAGCACGTGATCTGGGCGACATTTGGTTTCAACAAGACGGCGCCACTTCCCACACATCGCATCAATCAATGGATTTATTGAGAGAGCCTTCGTTCGGTGAGCAGATAATTACACGTTTTGGGCCGGTCGATTGGCCACCAAGATCGTGTGATATCACACCGTTAGACTTTTTCCTGTGGGGATATGTAAAGTCTAAAGAGTATGCGGACAAGTCCGCTTCGATTCAGGCCTTGGAGCAAAACAACACGCGTGTCATTCGCCAGTTACCAGTTGAAATGCTCGAACGTGTCATCGAAAATTGGACTCAACGTATGGACTCCAAGGCCATCCTTTGACAGACATAATCTTCAAAAAATAAATGCCAAAGAATGTTCTTTCAAATGATAATAAACATTCCCCATTTAATTTGAATTTTCTGTGTTGTTTTTTTTTTTAAAGTAGAGAACCCCGAAATGGATCATGCGTTACAATTTATCGTCTTTGCTTTGAGAGTTTAGATTTAATGCTCGTGTATCGATATTTGTTTAGACAACTAATACTATTTGATAGTGTCACTATCGATAGTTTACGATACGATTAAAAAATAAACCATAAGTTGGACCACCCTGTACATACATGTGTTCGAATTATTTTCCAGATTTCTACAAACTTTTTTTCATTAAATAACAGCACCCAAAAAGTGACTAACTGGGCTAGCTCTTGGCATTTCCGGAAACGACATCTTTTAAATATATTGCTATTGTTGAGCTGAACCATATGTTTGGTTGATCATCACATGCTGCTTATGGAAACTATCGCTGTTTCTGCGGCTACTCTGTTTCGAAACACTGTACTGACGTTTGAATACTCGTAACTACATATGTAGCCGACGGCTTTTACCGTTATCTTGAATTAATGACAATACTTGTAAACCTGTTTTGGATTTTGCTTGTGGGTGAATGTTATGCCAATGTGAACGAAAGTACCAGTTTTGTAATGAAAGCCGTAAATGTCTGAATGTTTATTCATAACTGTTGCGCCAATTATTTATTCAGGGACTTTAAATCTTCAAATTCGAAGTGGGAGGTAGAAAGAGTATAAATTGTTTGCGTTGTGCAAAAACCTGTACCAATCAGTGCAGCCTTGATTATGTCTGTGCTCTTAGGGTAAAGTGACTTATCTGCAGTCTCCTAACAGTTGGGAAGACTAGTGCTATATTGGTCAAAAATAGTCATTTAGAATAGACTTATAAAATAGTATCTGTTAAAAAAAAATTACGTTTGCATTAACACGCTTTAGATATTAGTGTTTTTTTTTTGGTTAAGCCTCGATATTAAGACTGCATAGAAAACCCGAAATAGTTAAGTCATTTGTTAAAAAAGTGCCAGATTAGAGCATGTCTAAGAAAAAGCACTACTGTACTCGATTGTGCAAAAAACAGTTTGGGAAAATAATTTATTGAAATCTTTTTAGGACTTGGCCTAGATAGAGGCTTATACCTGATAATTTCGAAGCTTAGTATTGATTTCAAAAAAAAATATCGTAACTCTTCTATCGTTTTTAAAGCTCTAGTACTTTTAGACAATTGCTTTAGAAACGAACTGAATTGACACTTTTTGTTAATAAATGTTTTAATTATTGCGGTTTTGCTATCAAGTCTTATTTATCGAGGCTTAACCAAAAAAACACTACAATTTTTATACAGGGTGGCGGATGAATGACTGATAGAAAGATACTCAAACTACTTTTTATAGCCTCCACCGAAAAGTGGATTGTAAACTGAATTTGTCATTTCGTTTGCAACACCATGAAATATTGATCGCAGGATCTTTATTTGTATTAAGTTTATATATGAGGCCCTAAAAGTACAAGTGGTCCAACCGATAACACTGCTATTTCAAGATTACTGGCATGGAGCATTCTCCTATTGACAATTTTTCTAAAAAAAAATTCTTCCCAGCACTTCTTTACGTTATTGGCGACGTTTTATAAATAGTTATATTTTTGCTTTAATAAAAAACTCAAAATTCTAAATTTAAAAATGGTCCAAGGTGCAAATGTCCAAATATAGGGTGATCCATCTAGAGGTATTTTTTCAGAACAAAAAATATAAAAATTCAAATCAAGTGTGGAATCTTAATTGGTAATTTGAAAGGACATTTTATGGCAATATAATTTCCTTCAAATGTTGGCCGCAACTACGCCTCGGGGTATTTTTCAAATGCGCACTCGAACATTGCAGTGCAACGTGCTTTTCGTTTTCGATCCGCTTTTCCCCCACACGGAAGTGTTCCTGGATGGCAATCAATTGTAAATTGGGTAACTTCATTAAGAATAGCAGGGAATGTGTCATGTGTACGAAGGGGACCTGAGAGAAGGATTATAACACCAGAAAACATGGAGAGAGTTAGAGCAGCAGTACCGCAATCTCCGAAACGCTCTGCTCGGAAGCAATCACTTGATCTTGGCATTTTCAGAATATGATACAGAATTATTTTCAGCCGGCTCTTGAGGCAATGTAATTAGAGAATATATGGTTTCAACAGGATGGTGCCACTGCACACACAGCGAGGGTTACCATGCATTGTTTAAGGCAAATGATTCTTGGACGGCTTATCTCTTTGAGGGGTGATGTAAACTGGCCGGCACGCTCACCAGACTTAGCTCATGCGATTTTTCCCTTGGGGTTATCTGAAGTCGAAGGTGTATATCAACCGTCCCAACAACTTGGAAGACCTAATTAACAATATTGAGGCTAAAATTAGCAGAATACCAGTCGACATGGTTGTGCAGCAGTGTGTGGAAAGCGAACGTCGACATTTTCCAGATACACTATTTAAAATCATGTAATATAAAAATTCCCTCACTGTTCAATATAATTTAAATATAAAATAACATTTTCTAAGGTTCATAATTTTTTTATTTCATTCCCAAATAAGCAAATCCACGCTCCACCCTGTAGTATTTAAAATCTTTGTTGCAGTAAATACCTCCTGTCTCATCCGCCAAAAAAAATAGTACAGTCTTTGGCCTTGAAATATATACTTATACATATATATATTCGCGTTGCTTATGCATACTTCAAAAAATTTATTTATTTTTACCATTTTTGGCACCGATTTTAAATTGCTTCTTCTATCTAGTATAGAATGCTCTGAAAATGCCCATCCATAACGTGCTCGTGCGTAAATAAACATAATGTATACAAAAAACAAACAAAAACACCACATTTTTCGCAGAATTTAAGGAAAAATTGTTGTGCGAAAATGAGTTGTCAGTAGCAATGTCTAAAACATCGTTCCTAGGATACTTCAAGTCACAGTTTCAGGCCAATAACTGACCAAATGAAGAGAACAAAATTATCTGAATTATTGAAGAAACCTAGGGCTTCTTAGAACATTAAGAAAATCGCTTGAGTTGTGGTGTAGAATTTTTAAAATATACAAAAAAGATTTTCCCTCTCCTTGTTTATTTAACTCGGATTTACATTCTGATTCGATATAGCTATGTCCGACGTTTGTTGCAATAAAAGTGCTATCCGAACCTGCACATTGTAGACAAATCATAATAGTTGTGATTTTTACGCATCTACATCTAATTCTGTAAATCTATAATTTTTGACTGCTGGCCCAACTCTTCCGAAAACCATGCTGGGCAAGACTCGGTGAGCTTCTTA
The DNA here is from genome assembly GCA_963513945.1 of Hydrotaea diabolus. Classification (NCBI taxonomy): domain Eukaryota; kingdom Metazoa; phylum Arthropoda; class Insecta; order Diptera; family Muscidae; genus Hydrotaea; species Hydrotaea diabolus. Next base: position 127,818,406 of record OY740717.1, read on the forward strand.
ATAGAAGTGGATCTTGCCACAAACAAGGACCTTCGAACATTCGGCAATGCCAATCGTAGAGCTTCTTTTAAGGAATTAGTGCCACAAAGTGAGAACTGAGTATATAGGTTATACGACAATAAACAAGAAATGCTTATCTAACGCATAAAATTTGATCAGGCAAAGCGTTGAAAAATAAATCGAAACAATACTAGGGTTGCTATTTATATTTCGGGTCCTGACAATACTGGTGTTCCCAGATGGAAGCTTTGACACTTTTTAGCATAACTTCACTCAGAACGTTTTGTCATTTGAGGGGGAAGTGTTTTGTTTACGAGGGTTGCTATATATTTTTGGCCTAGGCAACACTTAGTGTTGTCTGGCGCCATCTGACATTTCCATAGGAAGGTTTGACATTTTTAGCTTAAATGTACTCAGAACGTTTTGACGTAGACCTTCATTTATGTTGCTTACAGTGACTTGAAAAATCAATTTAGCAAAAAACTGAATTCAACTCGTTAACATTTTCGTGCGATCATTTTTCACAACTTTCTACGTGGATTATCACGACAAGAGTGCATCGATGAACTTAAATCTTTGTATGGCTATGAAGCACCATCCTATTGCACGGTGAAAAACTGGTTTAATGAATTCAATCGTGGCCGACGCTCGCTCAAAGAACGGCCGTTATGCCAGAGAACATTGATGCCGAGCGTGAACGGATAATGCAAGATTGTCTTGTGACATACCGTGAGATAGAGGCATCCTTGGGAATTTCTTTCATCATCATAAATTCGATATTGCATGAACATCTGGCCGTAAAAAGGCTTGTTCTCGTTGGATCCCGAACAATTTGAAAATCGTTTAAAACAGGCTCGTGTCGATTGGTGCAATTTTTTTTGAAAAAATACGATCGCGGTGCTTCAAAAGACGTTTATAAGATCGGTACAGGCGACGAATCATGGATCTATGCGTATGAGCCCGAAACAAAACAGCAATCGACCGTGTGGGTCTTCGAAGACGAGCCAAATCCAACGAAAGTTGTTCGTGAAAGAAGCATTTCGAAGCAAATGGTCGCCTGTTTCTTCGGCAAAATGGTCATGTGAAGACTGTTCCGCTTGAGCAACGTAGGACGGTCAATTCTGAGTGGTACACCACAATTTGTTCGTCTGAAGTCTTCGGAGAAATTCGAAAAACGAACAATAGAAGATGAATCATTGTGCACCATGACAATGCAAGCTCTCACCAGCGCCTTTTTGACCGGCCCAAAACGTTGAATTGATGGGTCACCCGCCGTACAGCCCTGACTTGGTACCCAATGACTTCTTTTTATTACCCCACATTAAGAAAAAAATGCGTGGTCACGATTTTCGTCGCCAGAGGAAGCTGTTGAAGAGTTCAAAAACCATGTTTTGGAGGTGGGTTAATCGGAGTGGAAAAAGTGCTTCTACAATAGGTTTAAGCGCATGTAAGTGTATAAATCATGCAGAAGAATACTTTGTAAAACAATAAAAACCATTTTTGATGACAAATATTCGCATTTTCATTTTTAGCCAGAAATATATATAGCAGCCCTCGTATTTCTTGAAATGTTTTATCATTATAACGCTCCACATGTGTAAGTTGAGTTGAAGAAATATCGTAACCCTTAAATGAACCTAATTCAATTCAGAAAGAATAGGTTTAGCGGAAAATATTGTTTTAAAAAATAATTATATTTTTCCATTGGTCCCTTAAATGGATGCAATTGAGCAAAAATGTTTGTTTACAGTGTGGTGTGATATTAAAAGTAGACTTTATTGGTTCCGGAACTATATTTTAATGCACAATACGTCGAAATTTTGTTTTGACCAAATTGAACAAACGTAAATATTTACTTTTTATAATCTACAGGTTTACGATGTGAATCACTCTTTAGTCTTCGAAGTCTGTACTCGATAGGCTGTGTACCTTTAGCAGTATTTAAGCTTTTATTTTTAAAATTTGGGCTGATGTCATTTAATTTGTAAGGTCCAAAACTTTCCGGAGTTGTGTATGGTGCTAAAAATCGTAATCCTTGTTCCTATTCGAAAAATAAGTCTAGGTCTTAATGATTAGTTAGACAAATGGGCGTGGCATTTAGATTTTTTAATTATTGACAAGCGATTAGTAGATGAACCGAATATGATGCTTTAGAAAATAATTTGGTCACTTATTTGTTTTTTTTAATTAATTTAAATTTAATTTACATCGAATAGCTATGCACTCGTGAAAAAGTCATGAGGTCACCCACATTTTTCTACGTGTAATACGAGTAAGCGGATTCGCTATTAAAGTCAGTATCATGGGACATTTTGGTACATTTTTTTGGATTTTTTTATATTTTGAATCCTTGTGAAATGTTCTTATATGTGTTGAGTTCCTTAATATACAGGATTCAGTTTAACGATCCGGGGGATTCTACGAGTAGTGAGAACTAAATCTTTTTTTTTCAATTCTCAAAGTCGATGGAATATACATATTTTTGCGATTTTTGGCTAGCCCTCTAAACTTAACTTAAACGTAATTTTGTTTTTTTATTTGTATATACGAGTATTGTTTCTATTCTTGAGTTTTGAAAACAGCTGACGATTTCACGAGGAAAATAATATTTAGCAAGAGAACAACCCACGGAACAAAAGTAGTTACCCCTGGTTTTCTTACTTTTAAATTTTTAAAGAAAATAAAAAAAACCAAACAATCAGTTCAAACCGCAGCACCAAAAATTGGACATTTAATATCAACTATTTTTTGACATTGAATTAACTTGATTTTCTATGTACTAAATATATTTCATAGGTTATTCACGAAAATATGTACAATAATCACACTTTTTAAACTTTGATAACAAAACATTAATTTTGTGACAGGAACACTCAATTTTTGCCTAAAAATATTTATGTATTAATGTTACTTATACACTTTTTATTATTACCGATTTTTTCCGGTTTTGTCACACTGTACCAATCACTTGTTTTATGCGTTTTTTTGTTTCTATTGTCTCTTCTGTTTGTTAGTGTTGTTGTTTAAATATTATTATGTATTTTTTTTTTTGTACATAAATTTTGTATAAATATTAAATTATTTTATTGTCTTCCACGGTGTCTGCGAGTGCGCGTTTCACATACTCTGTCGTTTTGTCGTGTTTCGCGCTCAACGTTTTTCAATGAACTGAATTGTTTTTACGTTTGTGCGGACTGTTTTGTATTGTTTGTTTGTTGTTTATTGTGTACTTTGAGATCTACACTTATGTATGTACATTAAAGTGGGTCGTTCGATTCGTTGTTGTGGTCAAGTTCCCGAATTTTTGTTTGTGTTGTTTGACAAGTTCAAATGGATCTCGCTTAAGAACCATACGTAACAAAGCGGTAAATAAATATATTACCAGCGAAGTTTTAATATTGTTTTCATCTTGCTGGCATTTTCGAGGTGGTAAAAGATGTCGCCGGAATGTCACCATGACTGTCGATTTGACCAAAAATGGGGTAGATACATTTTCAACAACGAATGTGATCGGTTTGACAGCGGACTTATTGTGTACGCATACCGTAAGAGTGCCTGTTACTAAAGTTAGTAAAAAAAGACTCGTTTCGGCACGAATAGCCTCAGAGCGCTGAAATTGGATTTATAGGCTAAACAAATTTCTATTTTTCAATAAATTTATAAATTTCGAAATCTGATCTAGCAGAAATAGTACGTGATGTGTGACATATAACATCTCTGGTGAAATGGCCCCATATCGATCAATGTTTTATAGAGCCCCCATTTGTATAATCACTCCAGACTTGAGGTCCTGCCCATGTAGAAGTCACATTTGCACCAAATCTTTGTTAAATTCAACACACAATAGCCTTCAGAATACTGAGTACGTGATGTGTGACATATAACATCTCTGGTGAAATGGCCCCATGTCGATAAATGTTTTATAGAGCCCCCATTTGTATAATCACTCCAGACTTGAGGTCCTGTCCATGTAGAATTCACATTTGCACCAAATCTTTGTTAAATTCAACACACAATAGCCTTCAGAATACTACAGCTGTTTTAGTGCTGATTGTAAGGGTGTTTTTTAATCTGGACACACTTTTTTCGAAGATGGTATTTTTGACAGCTGACACTTGATGTATGCTCAATTTGGTTTGCTATTTCATAATGAATAGGCTTTTATTTCGGAACAATGATTGCAAATCGTGGTGAATGGGCTCAAAACGATATGGCCACCGATACTGATTTTTACAAGAACATTTTGTTCAGCGAAAAGCTCACTTTTGGTTAAATAAGTACGTTAATACCCAAAATTGTCACATTTGGAGAATAAAAATCAACAAGCCATGGTTAAGACGCCGTAACAACCTCAATAATTCACTGTTTGGTGTGCTCTATGGGCAAAGGGAATCATTGGTCCATATGTTTTCAAAAATGAAGCCTTCTATAATTTTACAGTCAATAGATAATTATTTATGACTTTTTTGTGCCTGAATTAGAAGATGTTGATGTGGACGACCTTTGGTTCCAACAAGGCAGCGCTACATGCCATACAGCCAACATATCTCGCGTCGTGGGCCTGTGGCGTAGCCTTCAAGATCGTGCGAATTAACGTCGCAGGACTATTAATTGGGGTTATGTTAAGTCGAAGATGAAGCTCGTATACATATAAATTTATTCTATTCTATACATTTAGCTTTAGATGCTACATATTGCGTTTCACTTTCATAAAATTTGGCACACGTTTAATTTTTTCACCAATGGATATAAAATTTTAAATATATATACATATTTATCAAATTTTTATGTTTTTAGCTCTAGACTCCACTTCTTACATCCATTCTTGATGAATTTTGCACACGTTAGCTTTTTGGACCAAGCAAGGATATTATTAGTATTACAGAAAATCTGTTCTGATTTAGCTCCCACTTATGTACGTATATGTATGTTCATCCGATTTTTATAGCTTTATCTTGATGAAACTCGGTACACGTTTGTATATTGGTTTGTAAGGGCGGACATTATTAAAATTAAAGAAATCCTGTTCAAATTTAGATATAGCACTGACATATTTGTTCATCCGATTTTTCTGTTTGTAACTCTAGAAGCAACATCTTAAACCTTGTTGAAATTTAGCACATTTTAGTTTTTTGGACCAAGAAAGGATTTGCTTAAATTGAAGAAAATTCGTTCAGGTTTAGATCCCACATATATTTTCATACGTTTTTCAGCTTTAAGCTTAACCAATCTTGATGAAATTTAGCACGAGTAAGTTTTCTGGGCCAAGGAGAACGCTATTGAAATTGATAAAAATCGGTTCAGATTCAGATACATATAACTCCCACATCCGATTTTATATGTTTAGCTCTAGATGCCACACATTACAATTAATCTTGCTGAAATTTAGCACGAGTAAGTTTTCTGGGCTAAGCCTTCTAAAAAATGAAAAAAATCGGTTCAGATCTATTTATAGTTCTCACATCCGATTAGTATTTTAAGCTCTAGATGCCACCATTACAACTAATCATGATGATGTTTGGCACAAGTAATTTCCTCGTGCAAAGGACGGGGGCTGTTGAAATTGGAAAACCTTGGTTCAGATTAAGAAATAGAGCCCACATATATGTTCAACCGATTTAAACAAAAATAATGAATTTTTTTCACAAATTCAAAAATTTGACATTAGTTTTAAGATCTGTTTAAATGGGGTCCAAACCCACATTTTAGTTGTCTATGTTTCATTTGGTGTGACCCAGTCTTATGTTTATTTGTTTGTGCCAGAGATGACAATGCTGGTACTTTTTAGTACTATAAAAGGGCCCAACAGCGCTTTTCTAATTTACATTAATATGCATTGCCTCAATTTCAAATCAATCCTCAGACTCAATATATCGACTGTTGCGCTCGCATATAGACGAGAATAGGTCCCCAGCTTATTGTTTCCATACTTGATAGGCAAGAAATTATAACTTGATATATAAAAAAAATCTTACAAATGGGATGTGTGGGAACAACTTAAGTTACAATTGATAATTTTTTCTGGGTACTGAGCGCTCCGATCTTCAATGTTTGTATATATGTCCAAGGGGAATGTCACCCAATTACCATCCCTGTCACATACATACATAGGTTTGTTTTATTAACCGAAAAACATATATGTACACATGTGAGTATATAAATAGGTTAAAATACCGACATGGAGGAGGCATATACTGCATACATATGTACATGTTCTGTTTGCTATCCACGAGTGCTGTGTTGTTTTTCTTTTGTTTTTTTTAGAGATACTTGGTGAGATAATGGCAACACACTTTGTTCTGTGATCTTCGTTCAAGCATCAGTGGCGTTGTTTCATTGTTTTTATTTAATTCCATCTTCATTATGATCGGCATCATCATCGTCTTCATCTAATAAACAATGAACGCTTACTAAATATTTGGAATACAGTGGAACCTCTAAAATTACATTACTTGATGGTATAGCTTAAGTGTCATTGTGGTTAAGTAAGTAAAAAGAGAGGAGCCTTGCGGATTATTCAGTCTGAAGAAAAGAAGAAGTTTTCCCGGTCTTTTTTCCTTACAATGCCGACAAAATTTGGTGAAGACATTTCATTTTTCTGCTATTCCAAAACGCCGGGAAGGTATGCTGAAGTGTGTCCGTCTGGAAGGTTTACTAGTTTGCCTGTTTATAATATTTGATTAAATGAAGGAGAATGGATCTTAAATTGATTAATGCTTTATTTAATTTCGGCAACTATGTATGGCATACGATATCAGATAAGTGTCTGCCTCACAAATGCGAGCCCCTTTGAGCACATTTTTTATTACATTCAAATCGGCGTCAAATTGAGGTTGATGGATTGTTTTGAACACTTTTGAGCAGCAGTAATGTTTTCAGCCGATGCAGTACGTTGTGGTCCATGCTTGGGCCTATCAGCTACAGACACTCTTTCTTCGAAAGCATTCACTACACGATAAATAGTGCGTTTTGTTGGCACGTTGTTTCTCCCAAAATTTTCACGTATGTATCTTTCTCATCGTCACAGTAATCGATAATTGATTTTAATAAAATGTTTAAAGTTTTATCAAATATTTTTCCATAAATAATTTGCCACGTCTCTACTTCACAACTGCCAAATATGAACTGTCAAGACTGATGTTTACCAAAATGACGGTAAAACAAAGTAGTATACCTTCCCGTCGGAAACCCTGTATGTTCCTTCATGAAGTGTGGTATTCTCTTATATTTTGATTATTTTCATTTTTTGTTTATTCTTTTGTCTGTTCTAGAGTACTATCCGAATTAATCCTGCGATCTGGTAAGTTTGGAGCTATAGAATTATTTACATGATATCAAATTCAATAACATGTTCTATAGCTTCTTGATGATCTCTGGTCTCTGAGTTTTTAACACTATAGAATTATTTACATGATATCACTATAGAATTATTTACATGATATATAGAATTATTTACATGATATCAAATTCAATAACATGTTCTATAGCTTCTTGATGATCTCTGGTCTCTGAGTTTTTAACACATTTGGTTTAATCAACATTGTTCGGAATAAAAGGGTACAAACTAGAACTGTAAAACTATCGATAGTATCGATAGTTTTTTGCTTCAATGTCGATTGTTTTAATGACGAATTTTGGCAAGTAAAATATAAAGAATACTAAATAAAAATTATGGTCTAGTTCTTATTTTAAAATACGTAAATCTAAAGTTAAGTTGACGGTTCTGCAAGTCATGCCAACGAGATGACAACACTAAAAACTTGAGCCACAGGTTGGCTGATGAAAGCCGCTACCAAAAAAAAATTACTAACATTTTTTTCTATTTAATGAATCAGGTAAACTTTTTTTTTTTATTTTGCAGTTTGATTTTTAGATTTAACAAAAATAGGTAACTGGGACTCTGAAACAGGAATTTGGATCATCCGCCGCTATCACGCACCATATTTTTGGTTCAAAGAGAGTATAGGCGCACGTTTGGCAGGCAGCAAGGCTACGAGCAGATGGACCATAATGAGATCTGTTAACAATTTTGCCGAGCATGGGACAGCCAACAGAAGACCTTTTAATTGAAACCCTTCAATTCGGACAGAGAAAACAATCGCTGCTGCAGTTGCTGTCATACAAAACAATTCAAGTGTTTCGACAAATGGGCATAAGCAGGCAGTCAATATTTTTTTTTTTTTTTTTTTTTTTAGACGAACGTTCCAATGCACAACGATTTAGACTTATTCCCATATAAAATCCAAATGGCCAACAAACTGAACGCAGCAGAATTCTCGATTCGCTTGTAATTTTGCCATTAGTTGCTTCAAATGGTGGAAGAGGAAGGAAATATGCTGAACTGTCTTTTCATGTCTGACGAGACCCATTTCGATTTAAACGGCAACATAAACATACAAAATTGTCAAATATGGAGTGTTTCGAACACACAGATACTCCATGAGATGGAATTGCATTCACTTCGTGTCACAGTGTGGTGTGCTGTTTCATCACGCTGCATTGCCTCTTCTTCGAAGAAAATGGCCACACCGTTACGGTTACTGGAGACCGTTACCTGAGCATGTTGAGAGAGTTTTTCTATCCAGAATTACGCCGAATGAGAATTTTTTTCAACTCTGTGTGGTTTTAGCAAGATGGTGTAACTTCTCACACAGCCTGGCCTGTTATGACAGAATTGCGGCGAAAATTTCCCAATAAGCTGATATACAGAAACTCCTCATTCCGTTGGCCGTCAGGTCGCCTGACCTTACTGCACCTCACATTTTGTTGTGGGGCTATTGCAAACAGGAAGTCTACGAAGCAAAACCAACAAATTTTAAAAAACTAAAGCAATCTTTTCGAGAAACAATTGCGGCTATTCCTGTCTCAACTTTCCAAGCAGTAATGAACGACTTTTTGGTAAGAGGCCGCACATGCATCAGCAAGCAGGGAGGCATTCAAATTTCATTATCTCTAAAACTAATTAAGATATATTTAATTAAAATAAAGAGCTAGAATGAAAAAAAAAAAAATCATACACTGAAAAAAAGTAATGTGAGTTTCTTAATATAGCAATATTTATCAGCATCCCTGTACAGGCTAGTAAGCACCATGTAAAGAAGCGGGCAAAAAGTGCAATTTGAAATAACTTTATTGTTATTTTCGGCTTCATATGTCAATCCCTTACGGGTTTTTTGCTTTCTGATTTCAGAGGATTAAATACACTCACATCAGGCGGTTGAGTTATACAAGTATGCGTGGTATTTGGCAGTAGTCCATACAAAATAATTACATTTGCGTTACGCAATTGACTTAACTTCATTGTCATGTGTAATTTATGATCATCAATAAAAAGAAAAATAGGGCTTTTAACATTGTTTTCATTAAGCCCATTATGTACTCCATTTGCGATATATTCAAAAAAAATCATTAACCATCCATTCAGACTCTGACTTTCCAAGAATCCAATCCTTTGGCTGGATGATCACCATTTCTTTTGGTGGTCGTACATACGGAAAGACACCCATGGGGACTACTGTCTTCCCATTCGCTGAAAGAACCAGTAGATACCCCGTTAAATAATTTCTACCTTGCGATATCCCTTTGGAACTTTTTCTGTGATAGGACTCATAGAAAAACTTGTCTCATCGCCATTAAATACTGTTGATGAATCATCCAAAATATCGGAAACATTCTCCTTATTAAGAAAATGTTGAAACTCTTGAAACCATTTTCGGATACTTTCATCAGTTGTAACTGCTCGCCCTTTGCTGATTACATTTTCTTCTCTGACAGCTAAGCTAAGATGCCGGTTTATAACACCTGAGTACCACTTTCTTCCAGGATGACCATGGTATTGTTCGATGATCTTCTTTGATGATTGCTTAAACTGAGTTCAGGAAATCATCAATTTTGACTTGAAATACAAATTTTGCAAGGCTGTGGCACCATTTTACCAAATAGGATTCTTCGTCAAAAACCTTCGGAAATTAGGTTATGAATTCTGTCTTGTAATGTGGAACGCGATATTTTGTGCTAGCTCCTAGTATTGATATTGAAAAATTACTATTGGTCGGTAGTTTTGCTTATAAGGTCCGTATTTTGGGCCCCTAAAATCCGAGTACCAACTGTAGACAGGGGACCGATTGCAAAAAAATTTTAAGAACTATATTCTTTTAGAAGTCCATAAAATAATTACAAATTTATTGCACACTAATGCGACGTTATATCTTTATATCGGGAATACTTTTCGACTGCAAGTTGTCAGATTTGTAAAATGGGTGTGGTCACATCTGCCCATTGAAAATGTCTATAGTTAAATTACTTATACATATATTGATTTACTATTGACTTTGTCACCAGTACCACTGACCAAATATACTCCAGCCAATGCATTATTCTTGTGCTTGTCTTACGTTTTACGCTTGGAACTGCATACTCGTATATTGCTGTACATATATATTTCTGACATTTCCATTGGAAAGTTTGACATTTTTTAGCATACACGTACTCAGAACGTTTTGACGTACGACCATCATTTGTGTTGTCTACAGTGACTTGAAAAAATCAATTTGGTAAAAAAAATGGAATTAACTCGTGAACATTTTCGTGCGATCATTTTTCACAACTTTCTACTTTCTAAGAGTGCACCGATGAACTTAAATCTTTGTATGGCGATGAAGCACCATCCTATAGCACTGTGAAGAACTGGTTTAATGAATTCAGTCGTGGCCAAAAGTCGTCCAAAAATTGCCGTTGTGCCAGAAGAACATTGACGCCGTCCGTGAACTGATAATGCAAGATCGTCATGTCACATACCGTGAGATAGAGGCATCCTTGGGCATTTCTTCCACCAGCATACATTCGATATTACATGAACAGCTGGCAGTAAAAAAGGTTTGTTCTCGTTGGATCCCGCACAATTTGACAATCGCTCAAAAAAAGGCTCATGTCGATCGCGGTGCTTCAAAAGACGTTTATAAGATCGTCACAGGTGACGAATCATGGATCTATGTGTATGAGCCCGAAACAAAACAGCAATCGACCGTGTGGGTCTTCGAAGACGAGCCAAATCCAACAAAGTTGTTCGTGGAAGATGCACTTCGAATTAAATCGTCGCCGGTTTCTTCGGCAAAACTGGTCATGTTGTGACTGTTTCGCTTGAGCAACGTAGGACGGTCAATTCTGAGCGGAACACCACAATTTGTTTGCCTAAAATCTTCATAAAAATTCGAAAAACGAACAAGAGAAGACGAATCATTGTGCACTATGACAATGCGAGCCCTCACACATTGGCTCAAACCAGCGCCTTTTTGACCATACGCCCTGACTTGGCACCCAATGACATCTTTTTATTCCAGCACATCAAGAAAAAAATGCGTGGTCAACGATTTTCGTCTCCAGAAGATGCTGTTGAAGCGTTCAAAACCCATGTTTTGGAGGTGTCTCAATCGGAGTGAAAAAAGTGCTTCGACAATTGGTTTGATCGCATGCAAAAGTGTACTTATATATAAATCATGCTGGAGAATACTTTGAAAAACAATAAAACCATTTCTGATAATAAATGTCCACATTTTCATTATTAGACCAGAAATATATATAGCAGCCCTCGTATTGATTAGGTGGATCTTGGAGACCACTTGAAAATTGGAACTGGTGATTTATATATATATATATATATATATATATATATATATATATATATATATATATATATATATATATATATATATATATATATATATATATATATATATATATATATATATATATATATATATATATATATACATATATATATATATACTTGCTCCCTAATTTGAGGTCCTTTCGTTTTACAAGCCTCATATTACTTTCAATCCTGCTTAAATTCATCGTAGTGTATTATGGGAGATCTTCAACCAGACCTAATAAAATTGAACAGGGCGTGTTTTCATATAGTCTGCATACAATAAACCATCACGATTTGAAGAACCGCGACTTTACAAGCCTGAGTTTAATTCCAATCTTTATGAAACTAAGCAGAATATAATCAACCTTGGTAAAGTTGAAACAAATCGGAACACGCTTTCATATTACCTCAAATGAAAAATCTCTCCAGATCTGTGGCCCTGCCGCTCAACAAGCGGCATTTTAACTGCGATCTTTTTTTAATTCCATCAATTTATCGACCGCCTACTGTCTTGATGTGTGTGAAAATTTCTTTGATTTATTTAATAAAGACGTTATGATTTTTTTTGCCATATTCTCAATTTGATTTCAACAATTTCGTATAATTTGAATATATTTTTTTTCTCTGGAAAATAACGTACGACGTTGCTTTGGGAATTTTTACGAAACATCAGTAGTGAAAGCGAAATCAATATAAATATGTAAACATAAAAATAAACAAAATAATTCGAGGGTAAAACGGTTGCTTAGTTCTAAAAATAGTACGATTTATACCCTTAACCATGGATTGCATTGCAAAATGTCGCATAGCGAAATGTTGGCAGGTCCTTTTCAATTATTGAAAATTAAGTAGGAGGAGATGTCACGCTAGTGTGTTGATGGAATTCATTTTTGGATATGTAATATTTAACTTTATCTTTTTACATTAGTTGGTTATTTTAAAGATTTTAATTTTTAGTTAGCTAAGTTTTAGTCAAATCTTTAAAAAATTTCTTTCTTGAACTTATGAGAAAGTTTCCTATTATTTGATTTTGTATTTTTGCTTTCATATCTTAAAATATAGAAAACTTTTAGGAAGTCTTAATAAAGCTTAATTTATTTACATTTTTAATGAGTTGCCGTCAATGAAAATAATTTTATCAGTTTTCTTAGGACTAATTTAAATTTTCTATATAAATTGAACAGAATGAATTATTTAAAATGAATTGAATATTCTCAAATCCAATTTATTGCAGTATTTGAAATCGTTATCTAAAATACGAGTGTTTTGTTGAAATAAGGTCTCACAGGTCATTGCGAAATAACAGGAAGAGAGAGAGGGGGCACACACGCAGAAATTTGAATGGGAATTGCCAAAAAAAATTAAAACTATCTTTTGGTATTCTAATGAAAAAATATAATCGGTTGAATTTTATGTCATTCAATTCTAGCTTTTTATAACTCGATTTGTGGCATTTGGAGAAGATGTGCTTTGATAAGAACGGCGACAAGCAAAATATATGTTTTCAGCTATCTAATACGAGTAGGGGTTTCGTTTGTACAAAAAATGTTACATTTCTTCCGCATGTTGCACTAAACCCGCATTTTAATGTTCGTTTGTTAAAAAAATGCAACCCTACATAAAACAGCTGCTGCTGCAACACACACAAACCAAATTAAACGCTTGCATATAAAGGCCCATTTAAGGCCCATTTAGTCTCGACGGTTGACGGTAGGCAATCAGCTATTTCAGTTGAGGGTTGCATTTTGCATGTGTTAGAGGGAGATAACTACAGTTTGACGGTTGACGACGGTAGACTTCTGCAGGTTGCAGAATCTACCGTCAACCGTCGAGACTAAATGGGCCTTAAATAGGAGTAAAACGACGTCACAGTTGTCAAGGTTTATATATAGAAGGTTACGCCATCCCAGCCCCCTTCCCTTTTCTGTTTTTGACGTTTGTCACCAATGACGTCACGCAAACTTTGTTCCTATTGGCTAAAAATTTCGAGCTAACAGCTGATAATAATTGTGTATTCATAACAGTGGGACAATTGACTATTTTTGCCATCAATTTATTTATTAGCGAAAAACGAACAATTTTTTGTATATTAAGTTAAAGTTTTATTTAATTTTTTTTTTTTTTTATAAATATTTTTGGTAATGTCGGCATTTAATATTCTTAACCTAAAGTACATTCTGCACAGGAAAAACATTCTTTTTACATTTTTTTCAAGTTCAAGTTAAAATGTTACTTATACACATACTCACATATTTTTTACTGTTGGTTTTCATACATTTGCCCACTGCACACTTAATGTTTACGTTTCGATTTGTTGTTTTATTTCTTCACAAATCTGACAAAGTGATTTCAGCTGTAGGGTTGCCAACTCACTGCAATATGTACATTTTTCACATGAAATCTTAGCTTTGTTAACTAAAAGTAGGCAGACATAGAGCTGGCAACCCACTTCTTTTTGATGTTTGTCACCAACTACGTCACCTAACGGCAATTTTTGCTGATGGCGTAACCTTGTATTTATAAACCTTGACAGTTGTTAAGTTAAGGCCCATTTAGTCTCGACGGTTGACGGTAGACAATCAGCTATTTCAGTTGGGGGTTGCATTTTGCATGTGTTAGAGGGAGATAACTACAGTTTGACGACGGTAGACTTCTGCAGGTTGCAGAATCTACCGTCAACCGTCGAGACTAAATGGGCCTTTAGGTTGGAACTTTGTTCACAAATATAGTATGAACATTTTTCTACTTTAAGTTTTGCACTTATATCTGTTTAATTGTTGGCAGAAAAAGTGTGATATTTTGACAGGATGGAGGTACATTTTTTAGAATGTTGCACTACTAACAGGTAACATTATTTATTAGAAACGAAAATAACCATATGAGATAGCGCAACCACACAGGGAGGCTTTAAATCGATTTTTTGTGAAAAAAATAAAAAAAAACTAAAAAAACGCTTTTAAAAAAATACCCTAAATTGATAACTTATTTCAAACGGTATTGTAGTGCAAACTGAAATTTTCCAACGCCCAAAAAAAAAAAAATATTTTAGAACTACTAGGAGTCTGTCCTCTTGCAGATTTTCTGTGCCCTAAGTCTTACATTTTCCAAAAAAATCATTTCCGTAATTTAGTTGCGTAGAGATATGTATGTGCCACTCATACTGAATTTTATGAAATTTGGTTAGAATTGCATTAGTTTGTTTTATTTGCTATCAATGCTAGAATGATTTTATACTTAGTTTCAAATTGTTTCAACTTTCATCATGGAGTGGTCAGATAATGAGAACCGTATCGCTGTAATAGCGCTTTTCAAGTGTGAAATGAAAAAAAACGATGTTTTCAAAACGCTCCGGCCACTAGGGATTAGCCGCATGTTCGTCTACTGATGCATTAAACTGTTTGGGAGACTGGAGATGTTAGAGACCGCCACCGGCTGGGCGCCCACGCTCTATTCGAACACCGCATCAAAGCCGTTAAATCAAGAATTTACAGAAATCCGCTCCGAAAACAGAAAATCATGGCCCTTGAGATGAATATCACGCAAAAGTCCATATCCAAATCATTAAAAAAGACTCGGGACTTGTGGCTTTCAAATGACGTAACGGCCATTTATTGACAGCAGCTTTAAAAAAAATAGGATTGAAAAATGCAAACGTCTTTTGGTGAAGCACGCTGATAACCTGCACAGAAAAATTTTGTTCACCGATGAAAAAATTTTTACAGTTTAGGAAAAATTTAACAAGCAAAATGATAGTGTATGCGCGGTCATCTAAGAAAGCATCTGAACTGATCCCAAGGATGGAAAAGGGTCATGACCTAGCTTCAGTCATGGTTTGGTGGGGTGTCTCCTACGATGGGGTCACTGACCTGCATTTCTGCGAACAAGGAGTCAAAACATCAGCCAAAGTTTACCAAGAAACCGTTTTGGAAGCTGTTGTGAAGCCTTTTAACAATTCCCTGTTCCAAAACCAGCAATGGACTTTCCAGCAGGATTCTGCGCCGGCCCATAAGGCTAAAACGTCCCAGGTCTGGCTTCGAAACAATTTGCCAGCTTTCATTTTCTCTAAAGAATAGCCCTCAGGCAGTCCAGATTTGAACCTGTTGGATTACATTGGATTGTGGACGGTTTTAGTGGACAAAGTTTGTCACAAAAGGTACCCCAACATTGAATCTCTAAAGACTGCTTTGGTTCGAGCTGCGGCCAATTTCCAAATTTCGTTCGTGCAGCAGGTTCGTGCAGCTATTGACGATTGGCCAGTGCGACTTAAGGCGTGTGTAAAGGCAAAAGGCGGACATTTCGAATAAGTAGATTGGTCCAAAAACATTCAGTACTTTTTACTTTACAGCATAAAACGTGTGTAACAGTATTTATGTCCCTACTAAGTACAGGTCGCACTATCGAAGCAAGGTGGCAGAAATATGTGCTGATGAAACGGTTGGTATTAAAAATGGTCGAATCGGTCAAGATGTAAAAGTATTTCCTTCACAATGACTAAGTTCTGAAAAAATCAACAACCCTAAACTTAAAAATACAATATCTCATGAATTATTAGAATCTTTCGAGCCGATTTAAATTTTAAATCGCCCACCTTTTTTTGTATTTAGTTCGTTCCGACTAAGAGTACACATTATAACCATTGTACGTCTACTAAAAAAAAGTGATTTGTAAAGAAAATACTCCAAAACGTGAACATTTACCGTGGTACCTTTAGTCCCATAAAAAGAAACTTTTCTCCCCCTTGGCCTGTTTTGCTCGATTACAATCCCAAACAGCTTATGACCACCAGCCATAGAAAATTTCAGGATCCTATATCCATCGTTTGACAGCTATCGTGCTTTCAACAGATACACGACGGACATGGCTAGATCGAGTTAAAATATTACGACGACGATAGGAGATTAAAATACATTCTGCAAGAAAAGTGGGCGGTGACACGACCCTTCAAAATATCGCATTTCTGATCAAAGTAATGGACCGATCGTTATAGAATTTTAACAGAATGAAATTAATGATTAGCAAATTACTAGGGCTGCTATATATATTTCTGGCCTGATAATGAAAATGCAAATATTTATCATCAAAAATGGTTTTATTGATTTTCAAAGTATTCTCCAGCATAATTTATACACTTTTGCATGCGCTCAAACTAATTTTCAATGCACTTTTTCCACTTCGATTGAGACACCTCCAACACTTGGTTTTTAAACGCTTCAACAGCAGCTTCTGGCGATGAAAATCGTTGACCACGCATTTTTTTCTTGATGTGCGGGAATAAAAAGAAGTCATTGGGTGGCAAGTCAGGGCTGTACGGCGGATGACCCATCGATTCGACGTTTTGGCCAGTCAAAAAGGCGCTGGTTTGAGCCAATGTGTGAGAGCTCGCATTGTCATGGTGCACAATGATTTGCCTTCTCTTGTTCGTTTTTTGAATTTCTCCGAAGACTTCAGTCAAACAAATTGTAGTGTGGCACAACTCAGAATTGACCGTCCTACGTTTCTTAAGCGGAATAGTCGCCACATGACCAGTTTCGCAGAAAAAACAGGCGAACATTTGCTTCGAAGGGCTTCTTCCACGAACGACTTTCGAAGACCCACACGGTCGATTGCTGATTTGTTTCAGGCTCATACGCTTAGATGCATGATTCGTCACCTGTGACGGTTTTATAAACGTCTTTTGAAGCACCGCGATCGTATTTTTTTTTTAAATTTCTTTGCACCAATCGACACGAGCCTTTTTTGAGCGATTGTAAAATTGTGCGCATCCAACGAGAACAAACCTTTTTTATGGCCAGGTGTTCATGCAATATCGAATGTATGCTGGTGGAAGAAATACCCAAGGATGCTTCTATCTCACGGTATGTCACATGACGATTTTGCATTATCAGTTCACGGACGGCATCAATGTTCTCTGGCACAACGGCCGTTTTTGGACGGCCTTCACAACCTTTGTCTTTGAGCGAGCGTCGGCCACGATTGAATTCATTAAACCAGTTTTTCACAGTGCTATAGGATGATGCTTCGTCGCCATACGAAGATTTAAGTTCATCGATGCACTCTTGTCGTGATAATCCACGTCGGAAGTTGTGAAAAATGATCGCATGAAAATGTTCACGAGTTAATTCCATTTTTTTTTTTGCCAAATTGAACAACACAAATGATGGTCGTACGTCAAAACGTTCTGAGTACGTTTATGCTAAAAAATGTCAAGCTGTCTAATGGAAATGTAATATTGAGCCACTTAGTGTTGCCTAGGCCAGGAATGTATATAGCAACCCTCGTTCATCTCCGGATACGATTATTTTCTTTGGCATATGTTAAAGCCTATGGAATATTATTTTTTCAAGGACTTCATCTATGAATGGGCAATAGCTTACAGGTGCTCTAGGATCTTTACCTTTATTTGGAAGAGGAATAACCTTAGCCAGTTTGAAATCATTTTTTATTTACCAGTTACTTAAATAATTCCGGGAAATTCGGAAATTATTTGACCAGCGCAATCGCCAGATTTGTCAGCACCCGACTATTTTCTTTGGGGCTATTTGAAGGAGCAAGTATATGTAAACAAGCCCGAGACAATACTTCGACTCAAGGCCAACATTTTTGCAGAAATTCGAACGCTACAGCCACAAATTTTGAAAGATGTTATGAAAAAAGCTCTAAAACTAGCCCATAGTGACATTATTTTTTACAATTAGTGTAAAAAATATACAATATTTTATAATCTGAGAAAAAAAAAATTAAAAAAATCAATAAACGAAAAAGTTATTAAAGTTTTTATCCCCGTGGTAACTTTTGGCTCACCCTGTATTATAGTTGGCGGCGATTGTTCTCATGTTTCTATATCAGGTCCAAGGTGTTTCTTTTGCTGAAGTGTATATGTCCTTCAAAATTAAGTAGACCTCTGACGAATGAGAACTCAATTTCGGACAATCCATAAGTAGATATAAGCGCCTCAAGTGCCTCCGCAATCAGGGACAGCAGGAATATTGGGCGATTGGATTCACCCTGACCCTCGTGTTGAACATGCTTAATGTTTATGGGCTATGTGAGCCACAACGTACAGCAACTATGCTCTTATTATTGGTATTTAGTGCGTCACAAAAATGTGAACTTTTTCCTGTGGTACCTTTAGTCTCTGAAAGAGAAACATTTTCCCCCCTGGGCTTGCTTTGCCCGATTACAATCCCAAACAGCTTATGGCCAGAAGTCATTATTATCCAACTTTCCACCTATGTATATTCATTGGTTTGACAGCTATTGTGCTTTCAACGGACACACGGAAAGATGGACATGGCTAGATCGTCTTAGAATTTTACGACGATCATACACTTTTAAAAGCATCCGATCAATATTTCGTGGCGTTACAATCGGAATGACAAATTTAGTCCAGTCATGGAAAGACAATTTTCCATGAACTATTGGAGATATGGCGGTGCTATTTGGAACATATGATAATAAAAGGCATGGGTTTAATTAAACACATTATGTGTAAAAGTGATTCTAAGAAATCGCAATGTTGTATTTAAGTTGGACAAAAGGGCGTGGCACCACCCCTTTAACTTTGATCTTTAAAAGATCATATATCCTGATCTTATGCCGATCTGACGATGTTAGTTGGTATATCTGATGCTGGTATAGATATAAACACACCCTAAACGACCCGGCCGAACTTAATATGTCCACTTGTTTGCATGGGTTGCTAACAAACCGGCGGTATGGGCACCAATTTTCAAAAAAGTAAAAAAGTGGGATTCATTCCTATTTGGTAGTTCTATATATAAAAGGAATCTCAAAAATTCATTTAATGGTATATAAAATGAATTTAAATGGAGCAAAATTTTACGACTTTATTGGGATTGATTTTATGGTCATGTAAAATATCATGAATCTCAAACAATCATAACAGAAATTTAAGACTTATTTCAAAAATATTTTTTTCCAACCACTGTTCAGCGCTATCGAAACCAATGCATACGAGTAATGACAATCTTTGTTGCATTTTTCTTTTTTTAGTACTCGTAAGCCCAAGAAGACCGGTTTTGTATTCTTACCGATGGTTTTGTTGAATTTAGGTCATAGATTTAGTAAATTTTTAGCCACAATTAATTACTTGGTGTTTATTGAAAACTGATACAATTGAATCCATTTATTACAAAATCCTCCTCGGTGTTAGTTATAATTGTTATCAGACTCTAAAAATAAACTCAGCAAAAAAGAAAACAACAGCTCTTCGTAGGAAGGATTTGTTCCATTGTCCTTCTAAATTTTATTTCACCCAGAATAACAAAAACTGCAACATCGTGTACAAAAGTAACAGTTTTCGGAAAAAATTTTAAATAGACTTATTGCGCCTAATAAAAAATGGATTCCAGTTCCTTGAGACAGTGAACCTAAAATACGTATTTTACATTTCAGTAAAAGGCAAAGAGCAAACTTATGACGGCTATAAAGCCCATACCGCCATAATGACAATTCAAACCGCTAGCAGCATTCTTACGTGTATTGTAAGCCGATGTCTGGCCATAGTATTTTACGGGAGGCACTTGTCCATATTGACCAGAAGGATACTGTCCAGGTGGATATTGTCCCTGGGTATATTGTCCAGCGGGATATTGTCCTGATTGATATTGACCTGATGAATATTGTCCAGTCTGAACATAGCCTGGTGGAAATTGACCGGTTGAATGTTGGCCGTGTGCAACTTGTCCGGTTGAGTATTGGGTGGAAGAAACTTGTCCCGATTGATACTGGTTCGATGAAACTTGTCCCAATTGATACTGACTAGATGGACGTTGTCCGGTTGTAATTTGTGCAGATGGGTGCTGACCAGACGTAACTTGTCCAGTTGCAACTGATGAAACGTGTCCTGTTTGAAGTTGATTGGATGGAAATGGCGCCAGGGCGGTAACAAAAGGCGCCAGACCGGTTTGATTTTGTCCTGGAAGATATTGACCGGGGAAATATTGTTTGGTTTTATTGTGTCCCATTTGATAATGGCTGGGAAAATATGTTTGATTTTGCCCTGGTCGATATTGGCCTGTTTGATTTTGTCCTGGTCGATATTGGCCGTTAAAGTATTGTGCAGTTTGATTTTGTACTAATGGATATTGGCCTGAGGGATATTGACCTGGTGGAAATTGACCAGGTGGAAATTGACCTGGTGGAAGTTGGCCTGGTGGAAATTGACCTGGAGGATATTGGCCTTGTATATACTGTCCATTCTGATACTGTCCTTGTGGGTACTGTCCAGGCATTGACATTGCAGCATTTGTGTTAACTGGATATCCTTGATTATAAGCTGGATAAACGGGATATCCTTGACCATAACCTGGGCCACCTGGATAACCTTGACCATAAGCTGGAGCTGCGTTGTTTAGATTATTATTAATTTTGGCCTTATTGGCAGCTTTCTCCCTATTGTTCTTCTTAATCTGATCACTGGCTACATCAATGGCGGCTAAATGAAGAAAGAATTGAAAACATTTAAACAAATAGGTAATTGAATTTTATAATAATTGTATAATCAAAAAACTAAATAATTATATAATTAAGTAATTTAAAAATGTATTAAAAATATTTAAATAACTTAAAAATTAAATAATAAAGAATTAATTTTTTTTTAAATATTTGAAATTAAAAAAAAAATATTTAAATAATTTCCAAAAATCAAGAATCAAACAGCTGATCAGTGTAACAATTTCATCTTACCTACAGCCAAAGCACCTAATATCGACTTTCCGGTGTTTGATTTTGGCGGTTGTTGCACTATTATAGTCTGTGGTTGCTGGTAGACGGGAACGGGCACGGGTTGTTGATAGACCGTCGTATGATGCACTACTTGTGGCGGTGGAGGATGTTGCTGGTGGTGGACAGGAGCGTGGCCGGAATAGTGTTGACTCACGTTCATTTTAGTCAACGGCGGTGAGGTATGATGGTAATTGGGTCTAGGTGTAGTCTTTGTCGAGGTTGTGTTTTTCGAGCCCGAAAAGAGTTTTCCAAAAAATCCCTTTTCTTTGGTGGCTTTCGTTGAAGTACTATTTGTACTGCTGCTGCTCCATTTATATTTTGTCTTACGCTTTTTGGTTAATTTAGCTTCGGCTCCAGTATCGAAGCTGGCCAATAGAATGACTAGCGCCAGGAGCATGAAATATAGTTTGTTTTTGCCCATTATATTGCGGCAGCTATTCGATCAGCTTTTAGTATATTGTCGCTAGAAATGGAAAAGAAATTATTGTGAATATATTAAGGATTTTTTGGAATAGCAATTGTATAGAAGTAAATATATTTTCAAAATAGCCTTCTAAAAATAGTCAGAACTATTATAGTAGAAGTAGAGATCTTCAATATTCACAAAGATTCAGATGGAGAAAATCAATTAAATGTATACCTAAAATATTTATAAATTAAATCAAATTGAATTTTTGATCTGTACGCTCTAAACCATTGGATCGAGTTAACATACATGCATATACAGGGTGGCTGATAAATATTGCTACATTAGGAACTCAAATAACTTTTTTTCAGTGTATGGAATTAATTTTTTTATTCATGTTGAAGCTCATTTCATTTTATTACTATAGCTTACTTAGTTTTAAAAATAATGGAATTAAAATGCCCCTCCTGCTTGTTGATGTGTGTGCGGCCTCTTACCAAAAAGTTGTTCATTACTGCTTGGAGAGTTGAGAGAGGAATAGCCGCAATTGTTTCTCGAATGGATTGCTTTAGTTTATTAAAATTGGTTGGTTTTGCTTTGTAGACTTCCTGTTTGCAAAAATCCCACAAAAAAGTCAGGTGATGTAAGGTCAAGCGACATGGGGGGACAACGGAATGTGGAGTTTTTGGATATCAGCTTATTGGGAAATTTTCGTCGCAATTCTGTCATAACAGGCCGGGCTATGTAAGGAGTTGCACCATCTTGATGAAACCACACAGAGTTAAAAGAAATTCTCATTCGATATAATTCTGGATAGAAAAACTGTCCCAACATGCTCAAGTATCGGTCTCCAGTAACCGTAACGGTAATAGAAGTAGGGCCCAACAATGCAGCGTGATGAAACTGCACACCACACTGGGGAGCGAAGTGGATGCGATTCCTTCTCATGGAGTATCTGTGGGTTGAAAGCACTCCATATTCGACAATTTTGTTTGTTTATGTTGCCGTTTAAAACGAAATGGGCCCCCTTAGACATGAAAAGACAGTTCAACATGCTTCCGTCCTCTTCCACCATTTGAAGTATCTTCTGGCAAAATTCCACGCGAATCGGGAAGTCTTCTGCATTCAGTTTGTTGGCCATTTGAAATTTATATAGGAATAAGTTCAAATCTTTGTGTATAATTGACAGCAATGACTGTCTGCTTATATCCATTTGAGCAGATAAGCTTCTTGTCGAAACTCTTGGATTGTTTTCTATGGCAGAGCTACAGCAGCGATTGTTTCCTCCGTCCGAACTGAAGGGTTTCGATGGTAAGGTCTTCTGTTGACTGTCCCATGCTTGGCCAAATTGTAAGCAAGTCTCAGTATGGTCCATCTGCTCGGAGTATTGCCGCCAAACGTGCGCCTATACTCTCCTTAAAGCCGAAACTACGGACTCCAGTATGGTCCATCTGCTCGAAGTATTGCCGCCAAACGTGCGCCTATACTCTCTTTGAACCGAAACTACGAACTCCAGTCCGTGATAGTGGCGGGCAATCCAAATTCATGTTTCAGTGTCCCAGTTTTTATATCTAATAATAAATCTGCAAAATAAAAAAAAAAATTACCAGATTCATTAAATAGAAAAAGTTATTACATTTTTTTTTGGAGCGGCTTTCACCAAACACCCTGTATGTCTGTCATTCCGCAGAATATCTCATAATACTCATCTGCAACCCTATAAAGTACACTCGTAAACGTTTTGGCTACTTCCGTCTGTCTTTTAAAAGCACTATTCAGTTCAGATGAAAAGTACTAGTCTTCTAACATGTGTCTTAGGGCCCCCGCAGACTGCAGACTTTTTATCGGCCGATAGTTTAGTCGGGTTGGGCTGAAAGTGCGCACACCGAGCCAACTAAACAGTTTGTTTGGTGAACAGGGCGCAGACTATCCAACAGTCGGTCAACTATTCTCGAAATAGTTTGTAACTGATTGTAACCATACTGAATTAGAAGCCGACCAAACTATCGGCCGATAAAAAGTCTGCAGTCTGCGGGGGCCCTTAAACAGGGTAAGTGATTCAACTTTTAAATTTGAATCAGCTGAAAAAAATTCTGATAATTTTTCCAAATTGGACACAATATCATTTATGTGACAACCACAACTGGCTCGCCAGTACCTCATCAAACAACCCAATTTACAGTACATTTTCAATTGTTTCGGTTCGAATCTCTTCAATGGCAACTTCGATTTAATGTTTCACCGCTGTAATTATCTCGGGATGCTTTGCGTAACATTAATCATGAATGGCTCAGAAAATAATCCAAAGGCTCAAATCATAGCTCTGAGGCGGCTATTTAACATCAAAACTTCTGCTGATTGATTTTCAATAACAGTGCGTAAAATATCGATGGTTGTGTTGGCTTCCAACGTAGCTGGATCTCAAATCAGGAGGACCTATACATTATGCAACAGCCCGGTAAGAAATTGTGAACGTTTCCATTGGCCTCTCTTTTGAACTTGGCGCAGCACAGTCATCAAGAATCAATTTCCATCGGCCAAAAGTCTTGACTTTTGATCTAGTCAACATTTTTGAGTTCTGTAAATAGCACAATTGTAGTCAAGGGCCAAGGCTTATTTTGAGCTATTCACATTCAAAATCGGATTTATTTTGAAAATTAGCCCAAAATTGATTACTTTTCTCATTATGCAATTTTACAGAAAAATTTATTTTTTCTTTTTTAGTTTTTTTTTACATAAATGCATGTAATGCAGATTTTTTTCAGGATTAGTTTAAAGTGTTTTTCAATTTTCTCACTCGATGTTTGTTTTTTGTTATGAAGTATAGTTTCATATCTTTATTTTGACATTTTGTTAGTACCATTTATATTTTCTATATTTTTTAAAAATATAAATTTGGACATAAAGTTTTTCCTTTAAAGGTTGCAGTATCAATTGGAAAAGGTGAACGGTTTCGCATTTATGGAGGTAACTTTGAGGCCTTGGAGGAAAGGGTTCATTTCGTGTTTTTTTAGTTCTCAAAAGTCACTGTTCAAAGTCCATTTTTTTTAGTTCTCAAACGTAAATTTATAGCATTTTTGAAACAACTTTTAAAACCTTAGTACGCAGAAGATGAGCAAATTTCGATATTCCTAATTCTAAACTTTATCCCAATTAGAGTTTTTTTTGCCGGTGCTATGCCCTCAAAATCCTTAAAAAATGTATCAAAATAAATAACTGGAGGAT
This sequence comes from Hydrotaea diabolus, assembly GCA_963513945.1. Classification (NCBI taxonomy): domain Eukaryota; kingdom Metazoa; phylum Arthropoda; class Insecta; order Diptera; family Muscidae; genus Hydrotaea; species Hydrotaea diabolus. The sequence continues at coordinate 127,843,434 of OY740717.1, forward strand.
TACTGCCCACTGGTAGTGCTGCAGTTCATTCAGAAGAAGACATTGACAGCTAAAACATCATAAATTCAAAAGTACAAAACACTGGTGTGCGAATTGCAGAGCAATTGATGTGGAATGCCCAGAAAGCACAAATTGAAACTTATCGCTTTGTCGATTAAAAATCATGATTTCCCTATACCAGCCAATGCAAAAGGGCGTTACACGCAGAAAAAAAGTATGGTTGGGGTGACAATATTCGAAGGGCATCATACTATTGTTGGGTATATGGTTGTGGCACAACAATATTATGATCCTCACAACAATAGTATGATTCACACATAACCATTCTATGATCCTCACAACGTTAGTATGATTCACACTCAACCATACTATGATCCTCACAACCATAGTAGGATTAACACTCAACCATACTATGATGACCACAACCATAGTATCATCCCACTTAACCATACTATGATCCCCACAACCATATTATGATCCTCACAACAATAGCATGTTTGACATACAACCATATTATGATCCTAACAATCATAGTATGGTTCACACGCAACCATAGTATGATCCCGCTCAACCATACTATGGTCCTTAAAATTATTTATTAGGATTGGGTTATGTTGTCAACAATAGAAATTTTTATTATATAAATAAATTAAAAATACATTAAATTTGAAATAAAAGGAGTGTTTATTAAACAGTACAGAAAATCCATTTAAAAAAAGAAAGCTTTTTTTATTAAAAAAATCAATTAAACAAATCCAAAGCAGTTTTTTGGAAAATTTTAATTTCCATTGTATTTCATAAGATTCGTAACAATAACATTGTTGTAAAACCCATATTCAAATTAAGAAAAATTACAATCATACAGTATGATTCCCGTTATCATAATGTTGTTAACATAAAACCCAAAAAACAATACTTTTGTCGCACCAACCATATTTATATTGTTGCTGCAACCATAGTTTCATTTTAAAATTTGGCAATAATACTATTGTTATATTTCAACAATATTATTATTGTCGCAATTATACTATTGTCAACATGAAATTCAAAAAACAATACTACGGTTGCGACGAACATACTACTATTATTACAGAGAATATATTATTGTTGCCGTGACCATATAGTAACCATATTTTTTCTTTGCGTGTAACTGAGACAAAATCTACAGTTACTATATGGAAGGACATCTTCCAAGCATTTCATACGAAAAGATGTCATTAACAACGTGATAATCTGTGATGCAACCATTTATTTCAATATTCTGCTACAAAAAGAGGCAATCAGCATGGAATTGAACATATAAAGCGCAATTTCACCATCCCAAACTTGGCTCCTCAAGTACGTGGAGAACTCAAATGATTTTTGCAAGCATAGAAAAGAAGTTGGGATTGTTGGTGAAAGAGGATAACTCAGCACCTTTGCCTTGTCCTCGTTCTAAAAAAACTATGTGAAGACAAGTTTAGTACCTTTTGTTTTTAATTTTGCGCTCTTTTTTGACTATTTGCCACTTTTATGTAGGCAACACTGTGCCGAAGTTCTGATGGCACAAGAAGATCTGAGGACTATGGTCGCTGCTAAAGGCCTGCTAAAGGCCAGTTAAGGTCTTCAGTACTAGAAAGGCTGTATTTGCTATAAACTGGCGAAATTTACCACTGTTTTGTTACTCATTTCTTTTTCGTTATTACCACATATACAATTTTATTATATTTGTTGTATTATTTAGACAACTAAATTTCTTATTTTATATACATACACTGTTCAAACATTTGTGATTCACACTATATAAGTAATTTAAATGGTTTTCTTCTGATGATATACGCTCCTCCTTTTTTTAAAATTATTTATAGAATTTAATGGAGCAATTCATTCATCTACTCTAATTTTATTATCAAAATTTTAAGATAAATTCATAAATTAATTGAAACCTCACTGCTTTTAAAGTAATATGATAGTCTTTCAATTATTTAATTGATTTGCATCGAGTGTCGAACATTTCAATATTAATTTCGCATTAATTGATAGTTTCATCCATCCGTGAGACGTGTCTATTCTTCTCTGCATAACGAAGAAAATTTATATTGTAATTAGGAAGTGTACATTAGGGTGAGTTGTGTGGCCTTTAGTGGTGTCATAGGTAATGTTCGCGGCAAATTGCTCAAGTTATAATCAGGGTATAACATTTTGAAAATTTTCTCTAGTACTTGCACCGTTCAATTCAAGACGACCTCATGAGTAAGAGATATATGTATTTAAAACCATTAAAAATCGTGAATTCGCTATTGCAGTGTCCAGCTTTGCGGGCCCATTGAGTCCGATCCCAATTTCAGCTTAATTTTTAAACATAATCCATTCGCCAGTTGTCACTCCTTTTAACCAATGGGCCGTTTAAAAGGCCTCTTCATGAGTTTTACCCTTATCGCAGTCAATACTTCGAAATAAATAAAATTTGCCTAAATTTATATAGACCGTACGTTCCGTTTCAGAATCGAAATGCAATTACGCCCGTTTTTGAAATATAGAGTGCGTCCCAACTAAGAGTTCCGATTTAAATCTTTTTTGAGTATGTGGATTATGATTTCTTGGGAAAATACCCAAAAAGTGTATTTTTTATAATATACTTTAGTCACTTTAGATCATATCATAGAATGAAGTCTTTACGAAATTTGGCAGTGGTATAGTCTAATTTCATTAGATTATTCATGTAGGTAACCTATTACACACTTTGTTGAATTTGAGCACGATCGGATGTAAAATGTGGCTGGCCGAGCGGCAGGACTTCAAATTGGAAGGGACCCTTTTAAGAGGGCTTTATGGGAACGTATACCTATATCGGTAGGTGATAAAACAGAGGCTGAATTTATCCTAAGTTGGCTTTTGGTAGTTCATATGAGAAGGCAGGACACCAACTAGGTGCTTATTGATCGATAATATGCGGAATTTTTGAAGAATCGAATATAATATATGTCTCCTAGAACAGAGTTTAAAATTAGGAATAATCTATGTCTTATAGTAATATACGAGGGCACATCAATAATTCCGTGACTTCGTAGCTTAATGAAATGCATTACTGCTACTATCAATTACCATCTGTTTATAGACTTCTATCATATTTTGAGAGAGTTCCGTCATTAGGTTTGTGTTTAACAGCTGTTCGAAATATACAACACCGTGAATTTTGTTAAAATCGGAAAAAAGTGGATTTCGAGTCCTCATTAAACATTATTTTTTGCGGAAAAAACCGTCAATCAAACCAAGGAAAAGCTTGATAAATACTATGGGAACTCTGCACCATCGATTTCAATGGTAAAAAAGTGGTTTACTGACTTTCGTTGTGGTCGCACAAGTTCTGGACGGCCAATTGAGGTCAATACACCCGCAAATATCGATAAAATCCACGGTATGGTTTTGGCCGATCGACTAGTGAAAGTGCATAAGATTGTTGATTACATAAGCATTTTAAATGGCAGTGTGGTTTCGATTTTACATGACCAGTTGGGTTTAAGAAAGCTGTCTGCAAGATGCCTGCCGCGTTTGCTCTTAATTGACCATAAACCTAATCGTGTGACAACTTCAAAAAATTGTTTGGTGTTGTTTAACCGCAATTCGAATGAGTTTTTTCGGCGTTTTGTTACTGTGGATGAAACATGGTTCCATTAAACACTCCGAAGTCCAAGCAGCAGTTTAAACAATGGGTATCTACGGATAAACCGGCTCTGAAGAATACCAATGTGACTTGTCTGCCAGTAAGGTGATGGCAACAGTTTTTTTGGGATGCACGCAGGCTAATCGACATCGATAACATTTAAAAGGGAAAACAATAAACGACGAATATTATGCCAACTTATTGGACCGATTGAATGAGGATTTACAAAAAAACGATCCATATGGCCAAGAAAAAAGTTAATTTTCATCAAAATGATGCACTGGTGCACACGTGTGCAGTCTCAATGGCAAAATTTCATGAATTGGGTTACGAATTGGTATCCATCCGCCATATTCTCCGAATGACTATTTTCAAACCTAATGAAATGGCTTGGTGGAAAGAGTTTCAGGTCCAACGATGAAATTATTGATCAAACAAATGCCTATTTTATGGACCTCGAAAAATACTATTTTTTGGAAGGGATACAAAAATTGGTGAAACTTAATTAAAAATATTAGTCGTTTGGAGCCATTTTTAGCACATTAAGGAAAAAGACAGGAAGTGATTGTGAACATCAATAATTTCATTGGACAAGAAGCTTAGAGCACCCGTTTCATAGCCCTTATACTCGTATATTAACGAAATTTAAATATTCCACGAAGTAGTAAGAAATAAAAGTAAAAACACTTACGTATATATCCTTCGCCGTGAATTCGCCATTGCAGTGGCCAGTTTTGCGAGCCCATTGAGTCCGATCCCAATTTCAACTAAATTTTTAAACATAATCCAATCGTAACAAAATTTGCTTTAATTATCACCAGTGGTTACTCCTTTTAACCAATTGGCCATTATAAGGACCTCTTCATTTTAGTTATTTGTCTTAATTTATATAGCTGTATGTCCATTTTGACCGTACGTGCCGCTTTCTAGGCCAAATGAGCCGTATCGAAATGTTTTACGGGAATTACCCAATGTCTGTATTTTTTTATAAGATACTTTAGTCACTTTAAAATAAAACGTTTTGCACCTTAGCTGACTTCGCCCATTTGCAATCCTAATCAGCCTATGACCATAATCCATCATAATGCAAAATTTCAGAGTTCTTGCTCATTTCGTTTCACCGCTATAGTTTTATCACGGCCAGACTGGCGAACGGGCATGTCTGTGTTGTCTGAGAACCTAATGTTGATCAAATGTATATATACTTAATGTATAGGGCCTTACTCCATCCTCGGTGGAGAATATTAAAAAACGTTTAAGAAAAATTGGTGAAACTTTGGACTAGTCGTATTGAGCTAAAAAGAGATTGTGTTGAAAAATATTAAATAATTTTTTTGCGAAAAAATCTGTGCTTTATTTGAATTATTGATATGCCCTCGAAATTATTGATATGCCCTTGTATGAGCCTATAAAGTATTTACAATGTCTCTACTTCGAGATGGGTTCGTATTGCCCATTCCCTAGGGTCATTGTACGAAAAATCTTCAATAGTACAGTAATATTGTAAATACATATAACCAAGTTTGTAGATAGCAATTTTTAGCCCTCTGAAGCCCTGGCCCGAGCGCCGAATTATACCAAATTTAACTAGTAAAAAAGCTCAAATTAGTCGTGGTCGACAATTTTATACCCTGCACTCCTGGATGTTCAAAAAGCCAACTGAAAATAGGTTTCTGGACCCAATATACCCAGATTTTAAAACTAATGTCATATTAAAATTTGCTAATCTGAACCGATTTTCTCCAATTTCAACAGCTTCCGTATTTAGCACTAAGAACTATCTCATACTAAGTTTCATCATAATTCGAGGTAATATGTTGCATCTTGAGCTAAAAACAGCAATCAGATGAACACATATTTGTGGGAGCTACATCTAATAAATAAAAATAACGTGTGCTAATTTCATCAAGTTTGGATGTAAGATGCTTCATCTAGAGCTTAAGGCATAAAGCCGGATAAACATATGTGACAGCGCATAGAGAAAGGGACCTAAGGGTAAAAAAAATCAATTTTCATTTTTTTTCTTTTTTTGGTGTGGACAACATCTGAGCATCGAATGAGACCGATCCCACGCCCCAAAAGTGTTCCCTCCCAGAGATACGCGCGTTTTATGAAAGTGAAGTCGACGATTCTAAGCGCAAATAGAAAGGTATCTAATCTTTAAAATGGCTCTCCTGAACAAAACTGGTTTTTAACCTTAGGTCCCTTTCTATTTTGCGCGTCACATATATGTATGGGAGCTATATCTAAATCTGAACTGTTTTACTTTAATTTAAATAGCGCCCCACCTTGGTCCAAAAAACTTACTTCTGCCACATTTCATAAAAATCGGACAACAATTGCGACCTGTAGTTTCATAACAAAATTTAGATGGACGGACGGATGGACAGACAGGCACCGTTAAAAAAATCAGCAGGTCTTAAAGGTCGGTCACGCTCAATTATTTTTGGCTTTTATAAACATTTGCCATGAAGCTAACTTATAACACCCTGTCCCACAGAGTGGCGTAGAGCCCGTTTTTTTTACCATTTTTTACGGGAATCTAATGAAATTGTGACAAACGTCAAAAATATTTCTCAATAGAAAATTGGGCTGACCTCAGGCCAATATATAATTTTAACTCAAATGTGATTTATCCTAGATAAATACAATGTATGCAGGAGTAAGTATTGACTAAGTGTCTTAATAATATTTGTAATCAATCTTTAATGGAAATAAATACAAAGGCGAAAAAATGTTATGTAGGAATTAAAAAGTGATTGCATATTTTAACTAATAACGTATTTGGATTCGTACAGATCCGGTTTTTAGAGCGCTGTGGGTTAGGATTTCCACTGGTTTTAGGAACTAGTATTTTAATGTGTCTCGGTACAATTTGTATAGGGACTATATTGAAAAATCGGAATTTATGTTGATGAAAACCGACCTTTTTCACCCGTGTTGTCACCCATTTTCGAAGTATTGTGTCAAACTTTTATGTGGACTACATCAAAAAAGGACCCCTAATCGTGGAACTTTTTGGTTGCAGGTTTATCATAATGTATCGTACCAAATTTAATCGAAATCGAAACAATATGTTTATCTAAGACCTAAAACCGAGAGAAAGTGGAAGCAAATCTCAACCGATTTTTTTAATTACACTAGTGTCCGTTTGAGGCGCATGGAATAATTTGTGCCAAAATTCGATAATTTTAACCTGTATAAGTAGTTTACAAAGTTTTAAATAGATAAAAGATGGATGAAAGGATATACTTATACATCTTTTAGGCGATTCAGCTGATGGTTCTGAGGCCACATTGTAAAGGAGGGAGTTGGTTTTGCGAATTTAAAATACATTATAAGATCCGAAAATTAGAAAGCCAATTTAAAAACCACGTTCAACTGTTGTATGAGGTCATACAATTTCAAAAATAGTTGTTCAACGAAAAGGATATTAACTCAAAATTCAACAAAAACTGTTTTCTTATATACTTGAAGTACTCTACAATACTCATATAGAGAAGATCCTGTCTCTTTTCCGACGAAAGAGTAGTCAAAACGATGGCAAACCGCTATGGTGGTTAGATATGGTCAATCTCTGATGTTTTTTTTTTACAAAATAAATGTTTATAAATTTTATGATGATAACCTTTTGGGGTATGTTTTATCAGAAAATAAAACATAAATGTCTTATGATAAATCCTGTGTAACTTTTTGGGCTTGGAAACTATTTTCTATTGGCATTGAATTTATCTGCCACACCTCCTCCATTGTAGTCCCAAATCTTTTCGGTGCATACAATAACCTTGTAAATCAGCCATTGTTTTATTAGTCAAACGTGAAACATTTGCTTAGAATTTTAATAAAAAAAAACATAAATTGTACTAAAAAGTGACGCAAATATATATCTTTCACACAATATTCTGTTCAAAGTCATAGTCATGTCGGCACACATAAATATGTCGTTCAAAATTAATTATATTTCAAAAGATTGAAAATTTTTGTTAATACTCAATATGTTGTTTTCGTTTTCTTTCCTTATGGTATATTGTGTTTTTAGCGATTTGTTGTATGTTCCCATGGCTTTGCTCATATGCCTGACCAAGTTTTCTTGTTTTGTAAACGTATTCATGTGTCCATGTCAAGTTTGACCGGTATTTGGGCTTATCTATACTGCCGGCCTTTGGAACTTCTTAATTCATTCAAATATTAATAATAGGTCAAATAAGGGCGATCATTATGTGTGGATGCACAAGTTTAAATCCTCGACCCCAAGGACCTCCGACCAATTAGTAAAATAATAGTTTTTTTAAGGTTTATAACATTTCATTATTGTTGCTGTACCATTTCCGAGGAAAGTTTTTTATTTTTGAGTAGTATTTTAGTTTATTGGCCGCTGACAACTTTGCCCATTAAAAACTGAATTAATGACCAAAGTATTATCTTATTATTATAGATAATGATGTGATAAAATTGAACAAAAGACCGTGACACCTTCCATTTATTTATGAACCTTGAAAGGTCTCGAGAACTAATGCCAGGAAGTGGATAGTGGGTTAAATATGATAGTTGAATGGATAGAAACACACCCTAAAGGAAAAGTGGAAGGTGACACGCCCATTTGAAAATAATTGACATTGAGCTGGAATCCTTGTTGGAGCGTTCATAAGCCTCGGCCCGGCCAAATTTAATTTGTCCACTTGTACGAGTATCATATTACATATCTGTATTTATACCCTGATACTCCCAGTACCTTAAAGGAATGGAGATAGATGCCGTATTAAGTATACCAAACGATTTAGAATCACTATCTAATTTAATTGAGTGATGTCAATCAGTCTCTTGGTCTGTCCATATATCGTTGTAATCGAAACACAGCTTCGATGCCACGGCGGCGGATAAGCTCTATTGAAATTGTTTTACATCGGTCCAAGTGTTTATATCATACATAGGTTCTTCCCGAAATTCGAACCTGTATACGATATACTATTGGGACCATATTTCGCACAAAGCATTACGAGTAACCAACACCCCTCTCTGTCTAAATTGTACCATATCGGTATATGCTTTCAAATAAAGGGTGATCCAAGTAGAGATACTTTTTCCAATAGCCTTTTTTTTAACAGATCACGTGTGAGTCGTGTCATGCTGTCATGTTATTTTGTTTAGTATTGTTTGGCATTTCATCATGGAAAGACTTACGCCTGAACAACGTTTACAAACCGTTCTACTTTATTACGAAAATTCACGTTCTGTGAGGAATGTTTTCGTTAGGGATAAAAAGCAACAAGATGATGTTCAAGAGCTGCCACTTCATCCAGAAAAACAACGGTTTGGTGTGGTTTGTGGGCCGGTAGAATTATCGGTCCATATTTCTTCAAAATTAATGCAGGTGAGAACGTTGCCGGTGAGAACGTTACCGTCAATGGCGACCGTTATCGTGTCATGATAACCGACTATTTGATGCCTGAAATTGAAGCTCGTGATCTCGGCGACATTTGGATTCAACAAGACGTCATCACTTCCCACACATCGCATCAATCAATGAATTTATTGAGAGAACACTTCGGTGAGCAGATAATTTCACTTTTTGGGTCGGTCGATTGGCCACCAAGATCGTGTGATATCACACCGTTAGACTTTTTCCTGTGGGGATATGTAAAGTCTTAAGTTTATGCGGACAAACCCGCTTCGATTCAGGCCTTGGAGCAAAACATCACGAGTGTCATTCGTCAGATACCAGTCGAAATGCTCGAGCAAGTCGTCGAAAATTGAACTCAACGGATGGACCATTCCTTATTCAATTTCAATTTTCTGTGTTTTTTTCTTTAAAAAAGTAGGGAACACCCATTAGTTCCCACATTAAAGGATTCTCCAGATTTTAGGTTCTGCAGCTTGAGATGACACAAAGAAAGCCTGATAACATGCATATGTAGCGTGTAACGTTATGTGCCATCACTAATATTGTTAAAATCTGGTAAAACTTGGATATTAACGTCCATATTTTCATATAGCCCCCATAAAATGTTTTTTCCGATTGCAGAACCTTTCGCTCTAAAAGTCACATATTAAAACCGATTCCCACCCAATTTCGCACAAGGCATTGCGAATAGCTTCTACACCAAGGCTCCTCCAGATTGCATAGAACGCTGCTCTAGAAACCACTAAATAAACCTGATTACGCTCAAATGTTCCATGGTACTTTGTAAGGGACCAATAATACTGTTCTGCAAAAATTAACTTTTGAGCTCTCTTTTAGACAAAGCCAACTGATCCTTATGTAAAACGATCGCCTGAATCCGAATTGAATGTCCGCTTTTTCCCACCACTTTTTCGTTAACCTGCCTAAATCTTCTGCAAATCTTATCCGATTTACTTAGTCCTATGCATTTCTACAGAAATTGTTATAACTCAGGCAATTTTTGATTTTAGAACCTAAAGCTTTAGAAACCACATATTGCATTTTACAGAAGCGTTACGAGCGACTTACGCCCATGTCTTTTGAAATAGCCCCCGTACAAAGGTTTCTCTCGATTTGAGGTCCTGCAGCTCTAGAATCCATAAATTTTACGCGATCACGCTCAAATTTGCATGGTACGTTATGAGAGCCCAATCACTTACTCTTGTGAAACTAGACCATATTTTCATATATCTCTCCTACGAAGGACCATCCAGATTTTTGAGCACCTTCAGCTAGAAGCCAAATGTTGCATTCGATTTCGAACAGAGTCCATACGAACCATATCGGTCTAGCATTTTTATTTGGTTATTCTTTAAAGTCATCTGATATAAAAAGTTTCCATTTTTAAGAAAAAAGTATGATTGGGATAACAATATTCGAAGAGCATCATACTATTGTTGGGTATATGGTTGTGGTACAACAATATTATGATCCTTCCATTATTTAAAAACCGGCAGCACCCGAACAATTCGCGAGATTGCCGTGTCATTTTACCACCATTTTAATGAAATTATTTTTAAAAAGTAAACAGCAGAGATTCTTCTTTCGGTTTTTAATGAAGATTCCTCTAATACTAATTCTATTTGAAAAGTTTTATATAAAACTAAAAAAAACAAAATTAAACACCCTTTACTTTGATTTGGGCTGAAGAATTATTTGTAAGAAGACTGCCGCCAATAAATACAAAATTTTGTTTACCAAACATTTCTTTTCGCCACGAAAGCCACAACATTTTAGCAAATTACTGATGTTTTTTTCCAATATAAGAAACGTTAATGGCCTTGAACCAAAATACTTTATATAGAAAATATGTATGCATGTTTTCATTTTAAACATCAATTTTAGTATATTGAGCTTCAAGTGGATATAAATGGGCTGGCGGCGTCATCGCGCCGTTCTTCTTTGAAAATGAGGTCGGCCGAGCAGTTACTGTGAATGGTGTTCGCGAGTTGATAAAGGACTTCTTGTATTCAGAAATTGACGATATGGAACTGGACGATATGTGGTTCCAACAGGATGGTGCCACTTGCCACACAGCCAACGAAACAATTGCTTTTTTGCTCGAGAAATTCATGTTGATGTTAATTAGCCGCCACGTTCATGTGATTTGACATCGTTGGACTTCTTTGTTGGGGTATTTTTTAAACAAAAAGTCTAAGCCAATAAACCAAGAATAATTCACGAGCTAAAGGATGAGATAATTCGGCACATTAACGACATTGAACCTCCATTACGTCTAGAGTCATTAAAAATATGGACCATCGGTTAGATTTATGCTACCGAAGCCGTGGCGAGCATTTGGCCGATATTTTCACACATAACTGTCATAGATCATAATAAACAAATATTATGATAATTCTGTGTGAAGAAAACCTGAAAAGTAAGATTTACAATAGTAGTTCTCATTCGTTTGGTGAGAGCCTGGTCTTAAAAATTTAATTTTTTCTTTCAACAATTGCTGTGAAGCTTTCTGAAGATGGTTGTCACGGACCTGAAATCGCGATAAAAGCAGTTTGCACACGTAGCAAAAATATTGTTGGGGTAACAATATACGAAGAGCATCATACTATTGTTGGGTACATGGTTGTGGTACAACAATATTACGATCCTCACAACAATAATATGATTCCTATAAAACCATACTATGATACTCACAACTATACTATGATCATCACAGCAAAAGTATGATTTACACTTAACCTTACTTTGATCACCACAAATAAAGGATTATTCACACTCAACCATACTATGATCTCCACCACCATATTATGATCCTCACAACCATATTATGTTTCACAAACAACCATAGTATAGGCCTCACAACCATAATATGATTCACAAGCAACCATGTTATGATCCCTATAACCATATTATGATACCACACAATTATACTATGATACCTAAAACTATTTTTTAGAATTGGGTTAAGTTGTCAAAATTAGATTTGAGTTATGAAAATACATTATTTAAAAATACTTATACATTAAATTCAAAATAATAGGAGTGTTTTATTTAACAGTCAAATAAAGAATATTACAATCATTTAGTATGATTGCCGCAATCATTTTATTGTTAACATAAAAACCAAAAACAATACTTTTGTCGCATCAACCATATTTATACTGTTGCTACAATTTTTTTTAATTGGGCAATAATACTCTTGTTACATTTCAACAATATTAATATTGCGGCAATTATACTATTGTCAAAATTGAATTCAAAAAACAATACTATGTTTGCGACGAACATAGTTGTATTGTGAGGAACATATTATTATTGCCGTGACCATATTTTTTCTCTGCGTGCAGCCACGAAAAACAATGTCACTTTGCCATATTGTTAAAAACTTGTCTTCTATTTAAATATATAGGGTGATCCATCTAGAGGTATTTTTTCTATAGGGGATTCTTCGGAGTTTACGCGTGAGTTGCGGGAAACTTTATGTTTTTTCTTTTCAGTATTGTTTGCCATTTTATCATAGAAAGACTAACACCGCAACAATGTCTCCAAATTGTGCAACTGAATTATGGAAATGAGAAACGAGAAGATCCGCTGTTTTCGAACAACGGTTAATTCAGTGATGAGGCCCCTTTCAGGCTCAACGGCAACGTCAATAAATAAAATATCCGCATTTGGGCTGAAGAGCAACCAGAAGAGGTTCAAGAGCTGTCATTATACACAGAGAAAACCATGGATTGGTGCAGTTAATGGGCTGGTGGAATCATCGGTCCATATTTTTCCAAAAATGATGATGGCCGGAACGTAGCCGTGAATGGTGCTCGGTATCGCGCCATTATATCGATCTTTATGCTACCTGAAATTGAAGCCCGAAATCTTGACGGTATTTGGTTTCAACAGGACGGTGCCACTTGCCATACAGCTGCTCAAATAATGGATCTATTGAGAGGTCATTTCAAAGAGCAGCTAATTTCACGTATTTAACCGATGAGTTGGCCTCCTAGTGTGATATTACGAGTTTAGAATTTTTTCTTTGGGACCACGTAAAGTCCAAAGTCTACGCTGACAAACCAGCTATGATTCAGGTTTTGGAAGCCAACATTACGCGTGTCATGAACGCCATACCGGTCGAAATGCTCGGACGAGTCATCTAAAATTGGACCTTCCGAATGGACACGCTAAGACTTAGACGCGGTTAACATTTGAAGGAAATTATATTTAAAAAATAAATGGCATAAAATGTCCTTTCGAATAAACAACAAAGATTCTACACTTGTTTTGAATTTTTGTTATGAAAAAAATACCTCAAGACTGATCACCCGATAGATACAAGAGGTCTTGATCCAGTCAACTCCTGTTCATCGTGCGTTTTAGTTAGACCACCCTTTATTATTCAAAATATTTTTTTTCCATTTCGAGAAATCAATGAAACCTTTTCGTATTTATCCAGTAAAATTCGGAAATTCTTAATACCTCTTATTCTATTAAGTTACTTTATAATAAAATAAATTTCACTTAATTTTATGTTCGCCCACTACGGATTTTTGAAGGAAATTAGCTTGGTAGGGTTTTCAAAATTTTCCAGTATCCCGGTGAAAATTTCCCGGAAAATACTCATATACATAACCGAAAACCCCCTAGTATACAAACAAACAATACTCGTATTGAGAGGATCATATTTATAAAAAAATTTTAAGAAAAACTAAAAATTTCAATAGATTTCATAGACATTGGGAGATATACATGATAATTTTTACTCAATTTAAGTTCACTTTTACTTGATATGATAAATATTTTTGACTCTTGAACACAAACACATTATAAGAGCGATACTGCAAATGATTAAAAAACGCACACAGCTCGTTTCGATACAAATGTGCTGCATGGTAAAAGTTACTTAGTGAGAGTAAAATTTTTCACTGCATTTCAGTTCATTCATATTTGTTCGCGCACTTAATACCCCACCTATGTATATAGGCGGTATATATAAAAATAGTACATATGTATACTTTTTTTTCAAATAGCTTTTAAACGTTGCACTGTGTCGTCACATCTTCAAAATAATGTACTCGTATATTATCTTTAGAATTGGCAGCATTTCCATTGCACCCTTTTATTGAGCTACCGCCAAGACCATATTTTCGAAATAGTTTCTGAACTACTTCTCAACAACAAATCCGCACAGTTTTATCCCACGCCATTCCCTTGATTGTCTGGTTTTCTGTTGTTCGATTAACTCACATTTTTGTTTTGTTCTCAGCGGTGTTAAACGTTGGGCGATTTCTAAAAAACTAAATTGTATTTTTGATTGTTTGAACCAAATTTTTGCAAGTTTTTTTTATTGCAAAAATCTCTCTTATATACTTATTATGTATCTAATCAGCATATATGCGTATGTTTGTGTGCCTGCATGTATATCTCAGTTGACTTTGGTAGACGATAATTTGGAATTTAAGCGGACTCTCTTCTGCCCCGGTGGTTTGGTGTTTGTTATTAGTCGCGTTTGATTGAAATTTATTGATTATTTAGGTGGATTATAGTAAAATTTGTGCTATATCCTAGGAAGTTTGTTTTTGGGCTTAGTTTGAAGCTAGGAAAAGTCGCTGTATATTCAGAAAATACTTTTGTGCAAAATAATGTTAAACCATAAGTTCAAAACAATTCCTAGTTTCAAAAAAAAAACTTTACCTGGTTCAATGAGGAAGTCTTAAACATCGGAAAAAGGTTAATTTTCTTCGTCTTAGTTCAATTGAACCAGGTTTGTGGTTAATTTGTATATATTCTAGCATAGATTTATTATGTCGTTTGTACCACCTGTCAAGCACGTCGCTGTTTCCAGCAAAAGACTAATGTGTTTTTCAGATACTTTACAGCAGAGCCAATAAACTGTTGCATTTATTTATTTTGCGGAATTTTCTATTAGTAATTGCAGTCGATTCGTATATTTGACAGCGCATAGAGAAAGGGATCTAAGGGTAAAAAAATTAATTTTCATTTTTTTTTAATTTTTTTGATCTGAGCATCGAATGAGACCGATCCCACGCCCCAAAAGTGTTCCCTCCCAGAGATACGCGCGTTTTATGAAAGTGAAGTCGACGATTCTAAGCGCAAATAGAAAGGGATCTAATCTTTAAAATGGCTCTCCTGAACAAAACTGGTTTTTAACCTTAGGTCCCTTTCTATTTTGCGCGTCACATATAGATTTTGTGTGACACAACAACAAATACAAAAATGTCACATAGGCCCATTTAGTATAATCTTTTCTGCCAATACTTATAGGCCATTTTATATCATCATTATAGTATGGGGGTTTAACAAATTTGGTTTATCGTTTGGTGAGCCTCAAAATATTGATCTGATAACTTATAAAGTATTTATGTTTTTGATCAGCGTAAAATTCTAAGACGCTATAGCGATGTCCGAACGTTCGTCCGTCAGTCAGTGTGTCTGTTGAAAGCACGATAGCGATCACAATAATCAATTTAAAAAATCCAAACACTGCAGAGAAATATATTGTTGTTGCAAGTTGTTTGGCTTTTATAATGGAATAAATCCATTCAGAGGAAAAATGGTTCTCTATACATGGACTTAAACAATATCTGTAAAAATCATACTTTTTGAGTGTATTTTGTGTGAAAGCCGCTACCATGACATTGAAATAGGCTGCTAAAACTAGGTATAAAACTGTCTTTTGGACCAGGCCTATTTAGGATTGAATATGGGCCAAACCGGTAAATATTATCATATAGCCCCCATACAAAGTTCCTCCTCTAGATCAGGTACCAGTGCTCTAGAAACTGCATTTATAGTCTGATCTTGATGGAATTTGATACGAAGTGTTATAAACATAAGGCAAATGTTTATTATTAAGACCGTATCAGTCCATGATTTGTACAGCCCTCATACAAAGTTTCCTTCCGAATTTTGGTCCTGACGCTCTGCACACAGAGAAAAACATGGTTACTACATGGTCACAGCAATAATAATAATATGTTCTCCGCAATAAAAGTATGTTCGTCACAACCATAGCATTGTTAACTGAATTTATTTTTGACAATAGTATAACTGCTGCAATATTAATATTGTTGAAATGCAACAATAGTATTATTGCCAAATTTAAAAATGAAAATATGGTTATAGCAACAATATACATATGGTTGGTGCGACAAAAGTATTGTGTTTTGCGTTTTATGTTAACAATAGTATGATATGGGTAATCATACTGTATGATTGTAATTTTTCTTCATTTAAATATGCTTTTAAAGACAAATGTTACTGGTACGGATCTAATGCAATAATAGTACTTTTTATCGAAATTAAATTTTTTTAAACAAGCTGCTTTGGCTTTATTTAACTGAAATATTTTTAATAAAAACGCTTACGTTAATTTTAACTTATTTTTTCTGCTGTAAAATAAATCACTCGTATTATTTTGAATTTAATGTATTTTTGAATAATTTTCATAATTCAAATCTATTGTTGACAACTTAAACCAATTCTAATAAATTATATTGGGGATCATAGTATAATTGTGTGTGATCATACTATGGCTGTAGGGATCATAACATGGTTGCGTGTGAATCATACTATGGTTGTGAGGATCATACTATGGTTTTATATGAAACATACTATTGTTGTGAGGATCATACTATGGTTGTGGAGATCATAGTATGGCTGAGTGTGAATCATACTATTGTTGTGAGGATCATAGTACGGTTGCATTTGAATCATACTATTGTTGTGAGGATCATAATATTGTTGTACCACAAACATATACCCAACAATAGTATTATCCTCTTCGAATATTGTCACCACAACCATACTTTTTTTTCTGCGTGTGGAAGCCACATATATTGACTGATCTATCTGACAAAAATTTAATACAAATTACTAAATTCCTAAAACTAACTCTTTGGGGTTTGAACCATGATTTAATTTAGGTCGCATCAAAGACGCCTAATTATTATGATTTTTGCTTTGAACATAAGCTAAGGCAGAGGGAATATAAGATTTGGTCCGACCGAACTTAGCGCATTCTATACTGACCGTTTCTTTCGTTTATGTCATTTATTTAGACAATATATAAATAGCTTACAAGAATTATGGATTTGGAAATTAAAAAAGCCTATGTGAAGAAAAACACATACTCGTAGGCCTTCTATAATAACTTAATCAATAAAGAAATGCACATAGGCCTTTTTCTAAATCCTGGACTAATAGAGTTATCAAAAAATGATTAAGTGGGAATATGTATGACTAATAGGACTACTAAAAGCGACAATAAAAAATCAAAAATTTACACATAGGCCTTCTGCTGGGATCTACGACAATATACTCGTATACTCTTCGATAGTGCAAACTACTAAGACAAAATGTCCATGCCCGTCTGACAGCAGAAAACAATCTACAGATCACTACAATAAATTATTTTGCTATAACATTTGGTGGAGATCGTTAGTGTACAAAACAAGAGGTCCGTCATTAGATTTCTTGGCAAATGTTTGTTACTACAAAAAATATTTGATCTAGACCCACCTTTAAGTATACTGACCGATGTACGAGTATTATCAACAGCTGATTCCTATTTACATATAG
Source organism: Hydrotaea diabolus (assembly GCA_963513945.1). Lineage (NCBI taxonomy): Eukaryota > Metazoa > Arthropoda > Insecta > Diptera > Muscidae > Hydrotaea > Hydrotaea diabolus. Next base: position 127,861,070 of record OY740717.1, read on the forward strand.
CTGCCACACATATGCTTAGCCAATTTCATGCTTTAAGCTCTAGAAGACTCAAGCTTGATGAATTTTAACGCAAGTATGTTTTTTGGATGAAGGATGGACAATATTAAAATTGAAAAACAAACTATAGATGGCCATATTAGGGCTAAGTGGCAGAACATTTTTAAAGAAACAAATGCTGATGGACTGAAACGGTTAGTATTGAAAACGTGCTAGACCGGTCAAGAGGATTTTTGAAACATACAATGTTGGCATGGATCAAAACATATCCCGGAGGAAAAGTTGGCGGTGCCATAACTCCTTTTAAAATCATATTTATGGTCAAAATAATCGGTAGATCGTTATAAAATTTTACAGAATGAAGTCAATGAATAGAATATTATTATAGACTATACGAGGGCGACCGCAAAAGTAACTGGCCTAACATAAAAAGAACCGTTTTTTTTGGAATTATTATTATTTATTTTTCAACATAATCTCCTTCCAACTTAATACACTTCATCAAACATTTTTCAAGTTTTTTAATTCCATCCGAAAAATAAGATTTTTCAAGACCTTCAAAATATGCCTCAGTTTCAGCAATAACCTCGCTATTGGACGAACATTTTTTGCCACCGAGAATTTTTTTTAAATTTGGAAACAAGAAATAATCAGAAGGAGCTAAATCTGGACTATATGGTGGATGCGGAGCAATTTCAAATCGTAATTCGGCCAGTTTTTGTTGAGTTAAAAATGCAGTGTGTGAAGGAGCATTATCTTGATGAAAAAGAACTTTTTTTCTAAATGCGGTCGTGTTATCTTGATTTCTTCACTCAACCGATCCAATAATGCACAATAATATTCACTATTTATAGTTTTTCCTTTCTCAAGATAATCCATAAATATTATACTCCTTGCATCCCAAACTACTGTGGTCATTACTTTTCCTCCTGACTTAACAGTTTTCGCCTTCTTGGGACCACTTTTACCAGCTTCTATCCACTGTTTTGACTGTTATTTGCATTTGGGATGTAGTGATGGATCCGTGTTTCATCAACAGTTATGAATCGGCGCAAGAACTCTATTGGATTACGCTGATAATTCGCTAAAAGCTCCTCGGAATTGGTCCAACGGACGATTTTTTGGGGCAAAGTCAACAAATGCGGCACCCATCTTGCGGATAGCTTTTTCATGTGGAGTTCATCATGTAAAATACTCCAAACTTGTTTTTCGTGTATTTTAACAATATTAGCAAGTTCTCTGAGCTTTATTCGTCTATCTTTAGTCACTTCATTAAATATTTTTCTAATGTTTTCAATAGTAGTAGCAGTTTTCGGTCTTCCAGAGCGTTGTTCATCTTCCGTACTTGAACGACCCATTTTAAATTGTTGAACCCAGGATTTCACGGTGGAGTATGATGGTGCATTATCACCATGAACAGAATCCAATTCATCTTTGATTAATTGTGGCGTATAACCTTTCATATAAAAGTGTTTAATTACCGCACGAAACTCTTTATTTTCCATTTTTTAAAAATTACAAAACTTGTTTACTTCAATCACCTGTAACTAAGACAATAATCATTAAATAAATTTTGACAGATGGCTTATAAAAAATTTTGACAGATGGCTTATAAAAGATTGCTTTTAAAAAAAAAAAATGTTGCTGGTAAAACAGAAAATGTGCCAGGCCAGTTAGTTTGCGGTCGCCCTCGTACTGTGTTGAAATTTGACAAAAGGGCGTGGCCCCGCCCATACAACCCTAAAGTATGAAGGCTGTATCGCTTGAACTAATAGCGATATGACGATAGTAGGTGGAATTTATGATGTTTGGAAAGAAATACAATCTGATAGAAAAGATATTGGACCGTAATCCATGATGAAGGGTATAGCAGATTTGTCCACTTGTTTTTAAAATAAAAATATAACTTATATATAGCATTTTTGCTATCCATTTATATTTTGTTTTGCTTAGTGCAATTTTCCGTCTGCAATTCTGCTGCTATTTTTATGTTCTCAGAAGAGAGCGGTAAGAAGAACGGAATTGGCAAGAAACTTCCGAGCTTTGCAATTCCTTTTATTTTCTTTCGCTATTTAGTTGGCTGTAGAAAATTCGAAGTTTATCTTTAATCAATTGTTTTTTTTGATAGTTGAAATAGAGTTGTTTCAAAAAGGTGTTTGTTGAAAAGTGTAAAGTTTAAAATAAGAAAGGTGTTGTTAAAAAAAGTCTTATACAATACGAGTAATTAACATATTCAAAATGTCAACAAACATAACAATGTAAGTCTCTATGAGACTGAAATTTATATAAATGTCAGAAACAATAATTTTACAAACAAGAATTAAATCACATCAAACGCGGACGAATTGCACGTGGCAAGATTAAAAGAGAATCGTAACGAATTGCTGCAGTTAAAATTGTATGCGCAGACGCGGATTTAAGATTGCAAGAATTGACAGCAGCTAACTGGTGGTAGATACTTGGTTAGATTTCGGTTGACGCTGTTTTTTATACCCTGCACATCTTTGTGGGGCTTAACTCAAATTTAAATTTTCGTTCAAATTTTTTTATAGTTCGTATACGAGTATGACAATGAACAAACAACGTATCTTAGACCAATATGGTCCAATTTTTGATATATCCCCCATACAAATGGTTTCGGTCCAAATACGGCTTCCAGTATACATAGATATTCGTATATGGTATTAAATAACAGCAAAATTTTCCGAGAAAGCTACAAATTAAATTATTTATGCGATTTAGCTAGATTTGAAAGACGGGTCTGAAAATCCGCCCATTTGAGTAAATTTAAGGTCCGTCCGTATTTGGGTACTTGCTTTATCGTCTAAAATAAAGCAAATTATTAAAACAGTGTACACTTATCGAGGTAACATAAGTCCCTAACATAAGGCCCATTTTATAGTCCCTAACAGCTTATGACCATAGCCCATCATCATGCAAAATTTTCGGATCCTAGGTTTATTCGTTTGACCTTTATCGTGCTTTTAACCGACACTAGATCAGAGGGACGGACATAATATTTTACGGCGATTAAAAATATAAACTCTTTAAAGGAAGGGTCTCCAATCAATATTTCGTGGTCTTGCAAATAGAATAACAAATTTAGTATATCATGCACATTTCGGTTATGAGTTTAAAACATTTTATTCGGCGGAAAAACTGATCATACAGTATCCGAATTGGTCCTTTCGCCGGAGACTAGATCTTTATTGTCTGCTAATTCCGATATAAAAGCCGCCGATTGTTGTACATGCGTGACACAATGTAGATACATAAAGGCTCATACACAGTAGAGTTTTTTAAACCCTCCACCATACAATGGAGGGTATATTAGTTTTGTCATTCTGTCTGTAACACCTTGAAATAATCATCGGAGACCCAACAAAGAATATATATTCTTGATCCTCGTAAAATTCTAAGACGATCTAGCCATGTTGTCCGGCTGTCCGTCTGTTTGGTGTTGGAGACCCTCAACCGACACTACCTCAAAAAAATTAGTTTTTTATTTGGAAATATTCGTCCAGTTTCTTGAGCAAAATCACTGAAATTTTGCAAATAATAATCTCTATATAGGCGCAATCATCTATGTAAAAGTGGTTTAGATAGGGCCACCATTTCTTGTACCTTCCGCACTAACGGTCTCATGGGCCTTGAAAAATAATATGACAATAACTCACCACACACTTGACCGACATAAAGAGTTATTTATAGAACAGACTTTTGCGCTAAATTTGGCTAAGATCGGAAAGGCCCTACTGGTACCTCCCACACAAACGGTCTCATGGGCCTTGAAAAATAGTATGACAATATCTCACTACAAACTTGACCTATCGAGATTAAATTTTCTATATAAAGATTTTTATATAGAACACACCTTTTCGGTGTGTTGAGATCGGAAAAGTCCTACTGGTACCTCCCACACAAACCGTCTCATGGGCTTTGAGAAATAATATGACGATAACTCACCACAAGCTTGACCTATCGAAATGAAATTTTGCACATAAAGATTTTTTATATAGAACACACCTTTTCGCCAAATTCTGTTGAGATCGGAAAAGTCCTACTGGTACCTCCCACACAAACGGTCTCATGGGCTTTGAGAAATAATATGACGATAACTCACCACAAGCTTGACCTATCGAAATGAAATTTTGCACATAAAGATTTTTTATATAGAACACACCTTTTCGCCAAATTCTGTTGAGATCGGAAAAGTCCTACTGGTACCTCCCACACAAACGGTCTCATGGGCTTTGAGAAATAATATGACGATAACTCACCACAAGCTTGACCTATCGAAATGAAATTTTGCACATACTTTAACTTATACTTTACTTATATACATAACTTTAACTTAAAATTGACATACTCAGCTCGCTGTGGAACTCCATGCTTTCGTATTGAGCCAAACGCAATTATAATTATCAAATACACTCGAATGCGTCTAATATTTTGTTTGTGACAAACAGCAATAACTTTTTTTTTGTTTAACAACAAGAAAACTGACTTTCGTGTTAGCGCGATGTCAAGCCAAAGCGTTTTGCAAAAAGATCAAACAAACAACTCCAACACGCTCGATAGTTTCTTCTTAATAATAGTTTGTATGAGTTGGTGATCACAAATTTGGCGAATTTATTGACTTTAGTCTTAGTTCAATTTAAGATGATTTGCACGTACAGCTATTGAAAAGACAAACAACGCTACAACATGAAAAAATTTAAATCGAGACCCATTGAATTGAATCCATATTCGCTAGGGGGTTGAAATAAACTTATAAGTACATACAGGTAGGTTATTGCGTCTGAACTTAACAACGCGCTCCTCGTTGAGGAATAGATTAAAATCTCCCACATCTGAGAGCAAATTTTGCAAAGTTGTCGGCCGGAACAGAAACTGACACATTTAACTGTCGGATGATCCTTTTAGCTTGAGCTTTGAACACATTATAGCACATTGCTTTGAGTAATGCAAACTTTAAAACTCAAACTAAATAAAGTTTAAAATAATAAAGTACACACAGAGAAATAAAGGTGTTGAAAATCCCGCTATCATCACCGAATATTTTCAATCGTAATGAATAGTCGGTTCAATATACCAATAGAAGATAAATGCGATCAAAGTATTGTGCACAAAACCAAAAGATCGGTCATTCTAATGAAATGTGGAATAATATTTATTCGCCACTACTGGTGGTTGTGGCAACCAATAGTTTTTCAGAACATTAATTGTTGTAACAATTATTGGTGATGATTAACAATTTATTATAACGTAATAACGAGTTGTTTGACGTTTAAACTTATTTTAGGTTCAATATTTAAATATATGTGACAGCGCATAGAGAAAGGGATCTAAGGGTAAAAAAAAATCAATTTTCACTTTTTTTTTTAATGTGGACAACATCTGAGCATCGATCCCATGCCCCAAAAGTGTTCCCTCCCTGAGATATGCGCGTTTTTTGATAGTGATGGCACACCAAAGATACACGTATTTAAATCTTTAAAATGGCTCTCCTGAACAAAACTGGATTTTACCCTTAGGTCCTTTTCTATTTTGCGCGTCACATATATTCAAATATTCGTTACTTTAAGCCGAAAATGAAATTTAATTAAAAGTTTTTGAAAGAAATTGTTTTTATCAAACTACTCGTACGTTTTTGTATAAGTAAGTAGGTGGAGGCTTAGAAATGAAACACTATTTTCTTGTCTGAGTTTATTACAATTAATAAAACACACTTGTTCCATAAAATTGTGTTAAACCAAAATTTTAACATAAACCAGAAAAAATTAAAGTCGGACGTAGCCGAGTATAAGATAAACCACTCTATTATTCAGAGGATTAAGAATTCGTATAGGTCCACAGAAAGGTTCTTCTCGTTTTCAAGCCACATTTTTCATCTGACTGCTTCTTAATTTCGCATGGAGCATTACGAGCGTCCAACACTCATATCCTGTTACATAAGACGATATTGGTCTATGTTTTCGAGTTGCCCCACACAAATTTCCCTCCCGGTTTGAGGTCCTACTGCTCTATGAGTCACAAATTATACCCGATCACGCACAAATTTTGTATGGTACTTTATAAGCGACAAATAATTACCTACAGACAGATGTGCCTTATACTCTTAATAGCAGAGTGGTGTATGGCATCGAATAGTCGGCCACGCCCAACTTAAAATTTTTTTTACTTGTTTCAAGTATTACCACTGCAATATATTAATATTTATTAGATCCGGAGAAAAATAGTGTAAAGGTTCCAATACTTTGCCACTTCAATTGATACTTCTAGTTGCATATACTGAAAAATCCAGCCCACCAATCAACAATCGGTTGTACTAAAGAAACTGACATTTCATGCAACCCTAATCATTTGGTTGACAAAAATAATAATGTTGTAGCAACGAATCTGTTCTCTGCGTGTGTGTATTGAAAAACCGGCAAGAAAAGTCTACAGTCGGACTGAAAACTGGAAAAGGGCATTTTAAATGGGCCTAAATTTTTAATTTGGTTTATACATTTGCAGGGTCTAAAATCGGGAAATACCTTTGAATACCTATGGTCCAGTTCAGCTTCAATAGCGTGGTAGGTTCTCAATTTGATAAAGCCAGCAAATGAACCGTGCCAAATTTCAATACGAAATTAATTAAGGTGGTTAAATTTTAAGGGCCAATGTTGAATATGAACCACACTTAAACTTCAAGTTTTTTCTGCATTTCATTTAATATTTCTCAAGTTCAGACTAACTCAATGTGAACCATGGCCATCATAAATGGTCAGAATGGTGGCAAGAAATGGTAACAGTGGATGATCAATTTTCGCAGAAATTCATCTTCAGTGATGAGGCACATTTTCAGTGGAATCGCCGCATTTGGGCGAATGATAATCCAAGAGTGATTGTCGAAAAAACAATGCACCCACAAAGAGTGACTGTTTGTTGCGGTTTATGGGATGGCGCCATCATCGGGCCGTTTTTTCCAAAATGAGGTCGGTCAGGAAGTTTCTGTGAATGGTGTTCGCTATCGTGAGATGATAACGAACTTTTGATGGCCCGAATTGGATGATATGGGCGTACATGATATGTGGTTTGAACAGGATGATGCCACTTGCCACACAGCTAACGAAACAATGGCTCTTTTGCACGACAAATACAATGGCCGTGTTATCTCACGTCGTGGCGATGTTAATTGGCCGCCAAGATCATATGATTTGACACCGTTGGACTTCTTTCTTTGGGGTTATTTGAAAGAAAAGGTGTACGTCGATAAACCAGCAACAATTTAAGAGCTAAAGGATAAGATAAATCGGTACATTAATGGCATAGAACCTCAATTATGCCTCAGCGTCATGGAAAATTTGGACCTTCGGATGGAGGTGTGCCACCGAGGTCGCGGCGACCATTAGGTCGATATTTTGTTCCGTACATAATTGAACCATACCAATATTATCATAATAAAAAGATATGACAACAATTTCCTAAATAATTTGTGTTTTATTCAAAATCAACATCGCCCCTAAAATTTAACCACCCTTTATTTTCGCAGTACACTGTCCGAACCAATTTTACTGCAAACCGCTCCAAAAGACACATATTAATTCTAATCTCGATCAAGTTTCGCACAGAATATTTTTATAAACCAAGGCCGATTTTACAAAAGTTTGATTAAAAAGTTCCTTTTTTTGATTAAGAAATTAATATTAGAAATGTAATACCTTTAACAGTTTGGATAAATTTAGATGCCCGGGCTTAGAACACATATTATTGTTCTAGGCCCGGGCCCACTGGGTCCCAAAACCTGTAATCTATACACATGTGCGTTCAGCTCAGGGCACATTAAATGTATAAATTTAAGTTTTTTCCCACGCTTTTAGTATCCCCATTTGGCGACTATCAAAAAAATATATATCTGGTAACTTCTTTCTTATCTGCTTTGAGGGAATTGCGATTGTTTAGGTGTCCCGTACGAAGGAGGCGGGGATCTTGCGGCGTTCTGCCTCTTTATGCCGCTAACGGCTGTGGGAGACTTATTAAGGGCACGGTATGGTCTAAGCAGAGGCGGGCGGGGCGTGGCTGCATCCCCCCGGCGCGTGTTGTCTCCGTATGACCGAAATGACTGGAAGAGTCATTTTTATTACGCTTTTTTACAATGACAATTTTTAACTAACGCTTGAGTGTGAGCCACCTTACTGTTAACCTAACACTTTGATGTACACCACGCTGATGTTTTAATCGCAACATTTTTTGGATGGTAATATAAATATGTCTTTTGTTTGCAGCACCACCGTATGAATCGCAGACCCTATTAGGTAAATATATAGGGTGGGTCATTTAAATTTTTTTTATATGAATCGGCTGTAAAAAAATTACTCATAATTATTTCAAATTTCTGGTTTTATTGAAAGGGTTGAACTTTGTTTTTCAATTGTGGAACAACTGGCTCGGCAGTACCTCATTCGATCAACCAAATTTTTCAGTACATTTTCTATTTTTTCGAGTCGAATCACTTTAATGGCAACTTCGATTATTCCGATTATCCGTCCGTGTTTCTCTTTAAAGCACTAAAACTGTCAAATGTATTAACCTTAAATTTGAATATAAGGTGGCTTATAGGAGTTTTGGATTGTAAAAGGGCAAACTCGGCCTAAAGGGAAAACAGCTTTCCTTTAAGGGACTAAGGGTACCTCTTTATAAAGTACAATTTTTTGAGTATTTGCTTGACACATCATATATTTGTGGGCGGACAATGGTTACAATGGGTAATTTTAGTTAGGTTGCTTAGTTGCTGGACGGTTTGACTTATGTTCCCAGAAAACGTCGCTCAAGGTCAAAACAAGCGATCCAAGAATCCAAAAGCAGAGTAGTTTTGAGATAAGGGACGTATGGGCCAAAATAAACGGAACAATTTATTCGCTTTGTAGTAGCGAAGAGACGGTTGGTTCGGCTTGGCCAAATTTAACGACATTTTTACTTGTTACTTGTAATAGCCTCAAAAATAAATTCAAATAGTGCAGCGACCCTTTGACAAATTCCAAATTAATAATAGTAATAAGGAATTACTCGTATTTTATGGAAAGAGATTGGAACCCAAGTGCACCTTTTAAATAATTAAGTCGCCCATGAAAAGCAAAGAGCTCTATAGCGACGTTCCACTGTATATATTGATTTATAACAAGAACATTTTAAACAAAAGTCATCTGCGCGATCACACTCTTGCTGCGTGCAGCATTTGCTGTCTTCGATGAACTCACACATCTCTTTGTAGATGTTTAGCGTTTGGTGCTCTGCGAAACACTGAATGGTATTTAGTTCGGATTGAGGGGTATGGATGGTTGGTGACTATTCGAAAAAAATATTCTTAAATATACATACGTATGTATGTAGGTATATAATATAATGAATGAGAATATTTATTCGGAAGAAGAGTGCTCTGCGATATTGGTGCGATTTTTTTTTGACAGCATCCCTTGTTGTTACTCTGCACCACTCTGTGGAACAGGGTGGTATAAGTTAGTTTCATGTCTAATGTTTGTAACTGCCAAAAATATTTAAGCTAGACCCACCTTTCAGTATACCGATCGGCGTTCCTGTCTGTCGTCTGTCTTTTCGACCGTCCATCTAAAGCTTGTACTCAAACTACTGGTAATTGATGTCCGATTTTCATGAAATTTAACAGAAGTAAGTTTTGTGAACCAAGGACGGACGCTATTGAAATTGAAGAAAATGAATTCAGATTTCGGTGTAGCTCCCACATACGAGGGTTTCTATATATATATTTCAGGCCTAGGAAACACTAAGTATTGTCTGGCGCCATCTGACATTTTCATTGGATTTTTGACATTTTTTAGCATAAACGTACTCAGAACGAAAAACTGGTTTAATGAATTCAATCGTGGCCGACGTTCGCTCTAAGACGAAGGTCGTCCAAAAACGGCCGTTGTGCCAGAGAACATTGATGCCGTGCGTGAACTGATAATGCAAGATCGTTATGTGGCATACCGTGAGATGGAGGCATCCTTTGGCATTTCTTCCACCAGCATACATTCGATATTGCATGAATAACTGGCCGTAAAAAATGTTTGTTCTCGTTGGATTCCGCACAATTTGACAATTGGTGAAAAGAAATTTTGAAAAAATACGATCGCGGTGCCTCAAAAGACTCTTATAAGATCGTCACAGATGATGAATCATGGATCTATGCGTATGAGCTCGAAACAAAACAGCAATCGATCGTCATGTGGCATACCGTGAGATGGAGGCATCCTTTGGCATTTCTTCCACCAGTATACATTCGATATTGCATGAACAACTGGCCGTAAACAAGGTTTGTTCTCGTTGGATTCCGCACAATTTGACAATTGGTGAAAAGAAATTTTGAAAAAATACGATCGCGGTGCCTCAAAAGACTCTTATAAGATCGTCATAGGTGACGAATCATGGTTCTATGCGTATAAGACCGAAACAAAACAGCAATCGACCGTGTGGGTCTTCGAAAACAAGCCAAATCCAACGAAAGTTGTTCTGAAAGAAGCACTTCGAAGCAAATGGTCGCCTGTTTCTTTGGCAAAACTGGTCATGTGGCGAGTGTTCCGCTTGATCAACGTAGGACGGTCAAATCTGAGTGGTACACCACAATTTGTTTGCCTGAAGTCTTCGCAGAAATTCGAAAAACGAACAAGAGAAGACGAATCATTGTGCACCATAACAATGCGATCTCTCACACATCGGCTCAAACCAGCGCCTTTTTGACCGGCCAAAACTTCGAATTGATGGTTCATCCGCCGTACAGCCCTGACTTGGCAATTAATGACTTCTTTTTATTTCCGCACATCTAGAAAAAAATGAGTGGTCAACGATTTTCGTCGCCAGAAGATGCTGTTGAAGCGTTAAGAAACCATGTTTTGGAGGTGTCTCCATCGGAGTGGAAAAGTGCTTCGACAATTGGTTTGAGCGCATGCAAAAGTGTATAAATCAAATGGAGAATACTTTGAAAAACAATAAACCATTTATGATGATAAATATTCGCATTTTCATTATAAGGCCAGAAATATATATAGCAGCCCTCGTATATATGTTCATTCGATTTTATGTCTATTGGTACTAGAAGCCACATATTACATCAAATCTTAATGAAATTTGGCTCATGTTAGTTTTTCGGATTAAGTTCGGACGCTTTTGAAACTGATAAAAATCAGTTTAGATTTAGATATACTTACGAGTAGCTCCCGTTTATTGTCTTTGCTTTACATTTAATCTTGATGAAATTTGGCAAAAGTTAGTTTTCGAACCCAGAGACGTTGTTAAAATTAAAGAAAATGCGTCCAGATTTAGATATAGCTCATCAAATTTTTTCGTTTTTAACTGTGGAAGCCACTTCTTACATCGAATCGAGATGCAATTTAGGTCGAGTAGGTTTTTGAGCCAAAGAAAACCGTACTGAAATTGAATAATATCGGTCGTTTTAGCTCCAGAACCCACATATTATTACTAATCTTGATGATGTTTGGCACAAAAAAGTTTCTCGTGCCAAGAATGGGTGCTGTTGAAATTAGAGAAAATCGGTTCAGATTAAGATATAGCTCCCACATGTATGTTCAAACGATTTTACTAAAAACAATGAAATTTCTTCAGAAATTAAAATATGACATTAGCTTTGAAATCTGGGTTGATTGGGTTTAAAAACAAAATTTAAAATCCAGGAGTGCAGGGTATAATATATTCGGCCACGTCCGACTATATCTCTGTTTTACTTGTTTTTTCCTGTCGATGAATTGATATTAAGTGTTATGAAAAATATTATAAATATTGCAAATTATTCGTTTAACAATGAGTCAATTAATATAATTCGCTTAACCGACTGACCGCACAGTGCTTTGAAATCGTCATATTTTAATTATACCCTACACCACAGTGAAGTACAATGTATTATGACTTAACGCTGAAGTTTGTAACACCTTAAAGAAAAGGAGGTGGATCTCATGTTAATTATGCCGATCGATTTAAAATAAGAAACTGATTCTATTGAGCGATGTTCGTCTTCCTTCTATAGTTTTATTGAAAGTACATTCGGCAGTTATAAACGGATTTTAATAAAAACATGGTACAGCGGTCCATATTGATCCCGCACAAAGGTCCCTGCCAATTAAAGGACCAAAAATCCACATATTAACCCCTAAAGTTTCACCTTGTGAAACTTTACCATATCAGGCAATGCTTTCAAATAGCCCCACACATACATAGGTTTTTTCTGGTTATCTAGGGACATTTGTGTTGTCTAGTGGACCATATCGGTACATGCTTTTAAAAAGCCCCCACACAAAGGTCCTTCCTGATTATCTAGGGACATATGTGTTGTCTAGTAGGCCATATCGGTTCATGTTAAAAATTGCCACCACAAACAGGGGTGGGGCGATGTCGCTCTAGAAGCCGAAAATTACGCCCAATTGTTCTTAACAATTCGCTTATTACGTGTTGAACTAACACTTATAAATTCTAGTGATACTGGTCCATATCGGTCTATGTTTTTTTATAGCCCTTATTCAAAAGGGGTTTTTTAAAAGAGGCATATAACCCTGGTGAAATTGGATTATATCGGGCCAGATTTTTGGTTAGCGAAGTGTCTATTTATTCACATAGCCCCACGCGAAGTTCGTTATACCGCTGTAGAAGTCGCAAATTACATAAAATAACTACTCCTGCAGAAGCTCGACCATATTGGTCCATTTTTTGATTGGACATTGTCCCTGCCTGGAAATATGTCCCTCACGCACTAGCAGCTATAAAGGGGGGTCCAAAATTACAATGTTAATTGTTAATAAAGCATAAAGTTTTCAGAGACGAGGGCATATCAATAATTTCGTGGCACATCAATCATCAAGAACCACTTTGAGAGAGTTCTGTCATTTAGTTTGTACTAAACAGCTGTTTAAAACATATGATTTCGTGGTTTTTGTCAAAAATGGATTGCACGGAATTTCGAGTGCTCATTACACATTATTTTTTGCGAAATAAAAAAACCGTCAATCAAACCAAGAAAAAGCCTGATAAATTCTATGGGGTCTCTGCACTATCGATTTCAATGGTAAAAAAGTGGTTTACTGACTTACGTTGTGGTCGCACAAGTACGAATGACGTTGAACGTTCTGAACGGTCAATTAAGGTCAACACACCCAAAAATGTCGAAAAAAATCCATGATATGGTTTTGGACGATCGAAGAGTAGAAGCTCGTGAGATTGTTAATGCCATACGCACTTCATATGGCAGTGTGGTTTCGATTTTACATGATCAGTTGGGTTTAAAAAAATGTTTGCAAGATGTCTGCCGCGTTTCCACTCAACTGACCTGACCATAAACGTGTGGCAACTTTAAAGGATTGTTTGGAGTTGTTTAACCACAATTCGAATAAGTCTTTGTGACATTTTGTAACTGCCGATGAAACATGGTTCCATTACAACACTCCGGAGACCAAGCAGCACGCGGTACTCGTATAATCCACATCGATAACCTTCAAAAAGGAAAAGCAATAAACGGCCAACTTATTGGACCGATTTAACAAAGGATTTAAAAAATGATTCCATATGGTCAAGAAAAAACGCATTTTTCATCAAGATAATGCACGGGTGCACAGTCTCAACGGCAAAATTGCATGAATTGGGTTATGAATTGGTTCCTCATCCACCATATTCCCCGGACTTGGCCCCCGGTGACTATTTACTATTTCCAAACCTAAAGAAATGGGTCGGTGGAAAGAAATTCAGCTCCAACGATGAAATTATTTATCAAACATATGCCTATTTTATGGACCTTGAAAAATCCTATCTTTTGGAAGGAATACAAAAGTTGGACTAGGTTTATTGAGCTAAGCGGAGATTAGTTGAAAAAGAATTTTTCTTGAAATAAAAACTGTGTTTAATTCGTATAGTCAAGGAATTATTGATCTGCCCTCGTTTATTCTTAATCATAGTAACATCTAATACGATCCAGCAATGTCTGGTTTTCTGTCTGTAGAGAGAAAAATAACATGTCGTACTATTGAAGCTACAAGACTCAAAATTTAGCAGAAATATGTGTTGATGCACTGAAAAGATTGGTATGAAAGTAGGAAAAAATGTTCTCCTCATAAAGACTGAGGCCATCTCTGGAAAACCCATTATATTTGTAGTATTTCTGGCGGTTTTTTGCTAATATATCACCTCTATTAACTCTGATCGTTACGACATGCTCACGTTATGCTATGTTCGACCAGGTAATATTTAAAGAGTACATTATTATGTACTATGGACTTAGGGGCGTAAAAACCGCCTACGCAACGCTGAACTTGAAAAGACCGTATCTCATGAACTTTTACAGATATGAAGATGATATTAGAAACGTATATTGTTGGCATGGATCGAACACACACTCTGGTGTATATAAGTATCTCATGTCTGTATAGAGAGAGAGAGAGACACACCCTCATGAAAAAGCGGGCTATGCCACGCTGCCCTGATAAAATTTTCGATACAAATCAATAATGGAGGGTATATGTGATAGCGCATAAAGAAAGGGACCTAATGGTAAAAAATCAATTTTCACGTTTTTTTGAAGTGGACAACATCTAAGCATCGAATGAGATCGATCCCATGCCCCAAAAGTGTTCCCTCCCAGAGATATGCGCGTTTTATGAAAGTGATGGTACACCAAAGATACACGCATTTAAATCTTTAAAATGGCTCTCTCCTGGTTTTTACCCTTAGGTCCCTTTCTATTTGACCACTTTCCCGGCTGAACTTAATTTTTTACTTGTATTTATTGCAATGTTTTTTTTTAAAAAATATGTCTTTTAAAATATTAGGTTATAAAATTAAATACAAACAAGAAAATATTATAAAATTAGTCCCATCTTCCGGAGCCTGCAACATAAGGATACAATTATTAAACGTGTTGAGAATTGCAAATATTCTATCAAAAACAATTTACCATTTATATTTTTGTTCACATTCGGTACTTGGTTTTGTATTCCCGCCGATGGAGTATTTGGAGCGAATTCAGTTCCTATTTGGGGTGGTGAGTTAAAGGGTGCCAACGGCACTGAAGTTCCCTCCGGCATATAGGGCTGTTGTGGAACAGCTGGAGCTGGGGCAGGATAGCAGGCAGTTTGCTGGACCTCAATTGTTTTGGATGGGTTTTGTGGATCTGGTTGCGGTATAATCACTGGCATGCATATAACACCATTGGGTGCTTCATTGGGCGTAGGCGGGCCATTATTCACAATGACAGTGGATGGATTAGGCGTTGTGCCGACATTGTTTGGACTTTGTTGGGGTGCGTTTTGTTTTTTTCTGAAAATAGCTTCACCAATTCTGCGACCAATTTGTCGACCGGAATCTGAAATGGTTGATGGTGGCGAAGGGAAATAGTTCAAATGTTTAGTTTGAAGGAAATTATAATAAAAAAATAAATGGCATTAAATAATATTTCCAATGAACAAAAAAAATTCTACACTTGAAGTGAATTTATGTTTTTTTTTTTATTTTGAAAAATACCTCTGGATTGATTGATCCCTTGATCGTTATAAAAGAGACCATTGCCATAAGACCCACTTTCTGTCAAAACTTAAAAAATATATACATATTTGAATACAGGATGAAATTTGCTGTCTATTTACTATTGGTAGATTGCTTTAGTGGTATTTGGCACCTAAAGTCCTTGGGTCCAAACTACAATTTCAGAAAAATTTTTAAATTATATCATATTTTAAAACGCAATGATATTGGATATTGTATTGGTGTACCCATAAGTGCCTATTAACTATTTGTCGCTTGTTTTTGACCATTAGGAACTTTTTTTTTGGCTTTTGGGGTGCAAGCTTTAATTGCAGACACATCTTATAACCCAATATTTTGAGGCGTAACTAGATTTGCCTTAATATAGTTTTCATATAATCATTTTCACTTTTGGGCTCTGTTTTGCCCCTAAGTCGTTTGACCTCTATGGTCTTGCGCCCTTGATTCCTTTAATTAAAAAAAACCTATTTGAGTTCATAGCAAAAATTGCATTAATTTGAGTACCCATATAGCCATATGTACTACGGGCTGCTGGTGTTGATCATTAGGGCCGATTTTTTGGGTCAATAGCTATGGGCCCTGAATTCAGATAGGTCACATCTGGTTGGTGAGTATTTTCATATTTGAACTCGTAGTGAAATTGGCTTTGATTACTTTTACGTCCTAGTTTTATGTTGGCCGTTTGTTGGGACCACAGTGTCCGTTAAGGGACACGAAGTACCAATGAGCACGATTTCAAATATTATTTCTTCTTCAAATTCTGTCCCATAAAATAATTACCAGCGGAGATTAAAAACGGATTAAAAATGTTGATTGCCTGGATCATTAACCTATAAATACAATCTGTATTAAGCATTGTAGGTTTTCGAGAGAATCAAAACGAATATCCAAAACCATCACATATTATTCCTAAGGACTTCTGAACTATTAGTTTAAAGACATACGAGGGCGACCGCAAAAATAACTGGCCTAACATAAAAAGAACCGTTTTTTTGGATCTATTATTATTTATATTTCAACATAAACTCCTTCCAACTCAATACACTTCATCAAACGTTTTTCAAGTTTTTTAATTCCATCCGAAAAATAAGATTTTTCAAGACCTTCAAAATATGCCTCAGTTTCAGCAATAACCTCGCTATTGGACGAAAATTTTTTGCCATCGAGAATTTTTTTTTTAAATTTGGAAACAAGAAATAATCAGAAGGAGCTAAATCTGGACTATAGGTGGATGCGGAGCAATTTCAAATCGTAATTCGGCCTGTTTTTGTTGAGTTAAAAATGCAGTGTGTGAAGGAGCATTATCTTGATGAAAAATAACTTTTTTTCTAAATGCGGTCTTTTTATCATTTGATTTTCTTCACTCAACCGATCCAATAATGCACAATAATATTCACTATTTATAGTTTTTCCTTTCTCAAGATAGTCAATAAATGTTATACCCCTTGCATCCCAAAATACTGTGGCCATTACTTTTCCTGCTGACCTTACAGTTTTCGCCTTTTTGGGACCACTTTTACCAGCTTCTATCCATTGTTTTGACTGTTCTTTGCATTCTGGGATGTAGTGATGGGTCCATGTTTCATCAACAGTTATGAATCGGCGCAAGAACTATATTGGATTACGCTGATAAATCGCTAAAAGCTCCTCGGAATTGTTCCAACGGACGATTTTTTTGGGGCAAAGTCAACAAATGCGGCAGTGTTCTTGCGGATAGCTTTTTCATGTGGAGTTCATCATGTAAAATACTCCAAACTTGTTTTTCGTGTATTTTAACAATATCAGCAAGTTCTCTGAGCTTTATTCGTCTATCTTTAGTCACTTCATTAAATATTATTCTAATGTTTTCAATAGTAGTAGCAGTTTTCGGTCTTCCAGAGCGTTGTTCATCTTTCGTACTTGAACGACCCATTTTAAATTGTTGAACCCAATATTTCACGGTGGAGTATGATGGTGCATTATCACCAAGAACAGAATCCAATTCATCTTTGATTAATTGTGGCGTATAACCTTTCATATAAAAGTGTTTAATTACCGCACGAAACTCTTTATTTTCCATTTTTCAAAAATTATAAAACTTGTTTACTTCAGTCACCTGTAACAAAAAAATAATCATTAAATATTTCGGAAATTTTGACAGATGGCTTATAAAAGATTGCTTTTAAAAAACAAAAAAAAAGTTGCTGGTAAAACAGAAAATGTGCCAGGCCAGTTAGTTTTGCGGTCGCCCTCGTAAAAGGGGCTTTCAATAACGTCTTACCGGGAATGATAAAAGCTTCTTCAATGGCACTCAATATCTACCAAGTACTTATGGAACAAGGAGAGTGAATAGAGGAGCCCTCTTGAGGGGTGTCCTCTCAATGCTACTCTGTGACCTAGCCCAAACATTATTCTTTTAGAGCTAAGTAGATCAGGCTGCTAAAACATAGCATATTCGGAAATCTGGCCAATGTGGTATATATATGTATTTTACCCTGCACTTCCAGATGTACTGAAAATAGGTTTTTGGACCACTCAGGACTGGCTTTTAATTTTCTCAAGTTTTAAAACTAATGTCATATTTAAATTTGTGAGAATATTTCATTGTTTTTGGTAAAATCGGTTGAACATATATGTGGGAGCTATATCTTTATCTGAACCGGTTTTGGGTTTCCAGAGCTGAAAACATAAAATCGGATGAACATATGTGTGGAAGCTATATCTAAATATGGACTTATTTCCTTAAATTTCCATAACTTTGGTGATTGGTCCAAATTGTTTAATTGCAGTTACGTCCTTCCATGGCCCAAGAAACAACTTTTGCTAAATTTCATGAAAATTGGATTTAAGATGTGATTTCTAGAGCTAAAAATATAAAATCGGATGATCATAAATGTGAATTTATATCTTAATCTCAACTGATTATCTTCAGTTTCAAAAGCGTCCTTATTTGACCTAAATTTCATCAAGATTGGAAGTAAGATGCGTCTTTTAGAGCTTACCACTTAAAAATCGGAAGAACATATATGTAGCAGCTATAAGTATATCTAAATCTAAATCCTCGGTCCAAAAAACGTACTGCTGTCAAATTTCATATATAAGTAAATCGGAAAGCAATTCCGAACTGTAGTTTGATTACAAGCTTAAGATGGACGGACAGACATTGTTAAATTGAATCAGCTGGAGATTATACTCAATTGGTACCTAAAGGTGGGTCTAGCTCAAATATTTTGGTTGTTACAAACATTCGCCATGAAACTAACTTATAATACCCTTTTCCACTGAGTGGTGCAGGGTAAACAAATCGGACTTTACTTACCATAGGCTGAATCATCCCAGTACGGTTGCTCCTGCACATAGATTACCGTTGCTGGATATGTTGAACCGGTAGGTATGTGGTAGCCTCCCGGTGGTAAGGGTACATGTGTCGGTTGGTAGTGTGCCGGCTGGGAGTAATAATGGTTGTTGTTGTAGTGCGTAGTTGTGTCGTGTGTGGCAGGATAATGCTGAGTAGGATGATGGGAAGAATATAGACCGGTAGAATTACGTTTCAACGGATAATGATCAGTCGGAGAGTGCTGGTTAGGAGAATGGTGCTGAGCAGTTAGCTGGACATGATTATAATCGGTAGGAGTATGCTGGTCGTGAGTACGATCGGTAGGAGTATGTTCCATAACTGTTGGTCGCTTGGAAGTCATTGAATGCGATGAGGATTCGCTGTTGGCGTCATTATGGTGAATGTTGCCGCTATCGCTGACGTGTTGACTGTTGCCGCTAGTGCTGGTGTGGTGACTGCTGTCGCTGTCGTGGTGGCTGTTGCCGCTAGTGCTGGGGTGGTGACTGCTGTCGCTGTCGTGATGACTGCTGCCGCTATCGTGGTGGCGGCTTTCATGGGGTCTGCTACTGGCGTGATGACTGCTACCGGTTTCGCTGCTGTGATGACTGCTGCTACTGCTGTGGTGGCTACTGCCACTGCTATGGTGACTGCTGCTAGTACTATGGTGATTGCTGCTTCTGTGTCTATTACCCCGATTGGACGATTTGTGTTTAGACGAACGTCTAGAAGTTTTTGCCTCCACGTCTGTCACTAAGCTGATCACAAAAATGCTCACAACGAGTACAATACAAACTGTTTGCAGAGATTTCATCGTAGTCAATTTTCTTAACAGCTTTTTTACTATAATAAATAGAGCACCGATTAGAATATAATTCTCGAATCTTTCTATGTTTTAGTAGTCGATCAGTGGTTAAAAGTAAATGTAAGTATGGAGTTTGGTTGGTTTGGGACAAAAAATAACTCCAGAATATTCGCTAATTACAAAGAAGTTTAGTTACGAGTAAAAAACCTTTTTTAGAAGCCCTTAAAAATTAAGTTCGATCGTTCCATGTTTATTTTATAGCCCGAATAGATTTATTAGATTTCAATGTAATTTAGTTGTTTCATTTTTAAAACCTACACCGAAGGATAGAGTGCATACTAAATTTGTCATTTTGATTGCAGCGCAATAAATTGTATATGCATTGGAGCGCCCATAAAACAAAAAGTGTTATTTTTTCCACTCCGCGCTCATGTTCTAGCATATTGAACATCAAAAATAATATCCGCACAAAAATTTTTTTAATCCGATGAAAACCGGCCTGCACGTAAATAAGTAATTTTATTTATAAACGTTTGAAAAAAATTTTGACTCAAATTTGAAGTTTGACCTCTGAAAACACCATGAAGGGTCATAGCTACGTCAAAAATTGAGCAGGAGAAAAATGTTTGCCTGTATATTTGTAACACAAATGCATATGGTGTATATTCCGAAAGTCGTCTGGTTTACGAGTAATAGCTCATCAAATCTTGCAACTAGTTTTACACCATTTTATGGCTAAAAGTCGTGACAGAATGGCCGGTTTCGATCCGATTAAAAAAAAAAAATTGCACGGATATTATTTTTGATGCCCAATATACTAGAGCGGAAAGAATAACACTTTTTTTCTAAAGGGACAAAGGATACCTCGGAAAACGTACACTTTTTTGAGAATTTACTTAAAAAACTACACCTTTTTTGTAGGCGAACTTTTTCTTAAATGTGGGCTGTTAGTTACTAAATACCTCAAAAAGTGGCAAGGTTACTGACCAATGCGATCTAGCGACCCAAAAAAACGGATACTATGGTCTAAATATCACATCAAACTGAACATAAACAAATTTAAAACGCACGGTGTTTTTTTTATAAATAAAAGAAAACGATTTTAGAAAATTATCTTAATATTTTTTATTATGATAGAAGGATCCAGGACAATTATGTGGGAAACAAAATATCGGCTAAATGCTTCTCATGACTGTGGTGGATACCTCTATTGTTTGACTTTTTTTTAGTTATAAATAAGGGGTGGTCCAACTAAAACACACGATGTTATTTGTAAATAAAACAAAAAGGGGTTCAGAGAAGTATCTTAACAGAGAAGGATCTATGACAATTATGTGTAAACAAAATATCGGTGTTTGACACGGCTTCGGTGGCATACCTCTATCCGATTGTCAATATTTTCAAAGACTCTAGGACATAATGGAGGTGCAATGTCCTTAATGTTCCTAATTATCTCATTCGTTAGCTCTAGAATTGTTCTTGGCTTACTACGTACACTTTTTCTTTTAAATATCCCCCCAAAAAAAGCTCAACTGTGCCAAATTACTTGATCGTGGCGGTCAATTAACATCGCCAAGACGAGAGATTACACGGCAATTTCGTTGGCTGTGTGGCAAGTGGTAGAATCCTGCTGGAACAACATATCGTCCAGGTCCATATCTTAATTACTGACCACTGGCCAAAGTCCGTTATTATCTCGCGATAAAAAAACCCTACACGGTAACTGCTTGGCAGACCTCAGTTTCGAAGAAGTACGGCCTGATGGTGCCGCCTATCATATTATTAAATGTTACGATAATTCTCTGAAGCACTTTTGCTTTATTTACAAATAACATAGTTAGGCCAACAATCATTTCAACAATCATTTGTTGATTCTAATTTGCCTAAATGCGCCAATTATGTTTGATAACGAATCCACTGTGGACACATATGATCGATTATGCTGACCAAAAAATCGCAAAAGGCTTCAACAATCTTAATGCACTGCTCAATTGTGTACCTCTCCATGGTTGAATTTGTCAGACAATGAAACAAAGAAACGTCTAATTAAGTTAGGCAAACAATATGACGTTAGGGTTTGATTCACAATTAACATCGTGCATTATAGTTGGACCACCCTTTATTTTCAAAATCAGCTTAAATATGGCTCAGATGTGAGTCCTAGAACTCTGAAACAAATATGCGTCAATTTTACTTATTGACATAGCCACCACAGTGAAATTGAGCTTCATCTGAAAACACAATTTTTCGGTAAAATGATTCATCTCTTGCCAAAAACTCTTCAGCCTCTTGGGCGAAGTTAAAACGCATCGGATGGTGTTTCATTTTTAAATAACAAAGTTTAACCTATCCAATAAAACCAGAAATTTGAAAAAATTATCAGTAATTTTTTTTTTGCAGCCGATTCAAATTTAAAAATTGAAATCGCCGCCGTATATTTGGATTTGTGTACAAATTCTCTGTTTGTGAATGCCCATATGTCCCCAAAAATTACGGGAAGATTATTAGCCCACAGGGTACTTATACCAAGTACCCTGTGGGCTAATAGGTCGAGTCGTCCCACTCAGCCAAATCGTTAAACTGATGTCACATTTAGATTATAGTTCACTCTTTCTGAGTACCCATATGTCAATGTTTGAAAGGATCTATTTTTTGGCGCCCTAGGGACCTCAGATCTATGGGTCAATGCATTCATTTTTGAATTGTAAAGTTGTAAAGTTCTTCGTGACTTTCAGATTCATGGTGAAAGTTTATTGCTTAATAATACCCATATGCCTATAGTTCAAGGAGACCGATTTTTGGGACCTAGGGCCTTGATGGGCCGGCCAAATCCCAAATTGGTCAACATCTTAACTATGATTCAATATTCGGGGAATCAGAAACCCCTTACACTGTTGTTCGGGGAGTTTCGCGGTGGATGTGGTTTATATCTTAATCGCGGGTAAAGTGTATGCTTGGCGTGGAGTTGCGTAACAACCGGGTGCTATGACCTACAGAGTAGCAGAAGTGTTAGATAGACCTAAACCCCTCACCAGGAGGAAGGTGAAGCCCGCACAGCTGATCCTTGAATTGGCTCCTCCAGTTTACTAGGGACGTTGGTAGCATTATAGCTTACCCAGTGCTACGGAGCACCGTGGTTCGGGCCATAGTGGCGATAACAACGTAAAACTGACACTAATCGGGTTCTTGACACATTTTAAACCCCTAGGGCTTCTAGACCCAATGAACATGTCCATTTTTAGGACGTTTTATCCTCATCGCTACTACTTCCATGCATTGTTATTTTTCAATTCAATTAAAAAAGTGGTTTCATGAAAAATACAAAAACAAAATTTAGACTTTTTTTGTCCCTATAATTGGAACTTTTCCCCTTACAGCTCGATTTAGTCCATTTTTATAACATATACCTGGTAATGACATATATCTGGTAGTTTGAAGGTCATTTTCATTTAAATGGCTTTGTTAATCCAAATCATCAACGCAATTTGCGTTGATGAATGGCAAACACCATTGGTGCTTACTTCTTCGAGAATGCAGATGGAAGTGCTGTAACCGTAAATGGAGAGCGGTATCGGTTTATGATAGAAAATTGTTTACGTCATGTTCTTGAAAACAGACCTGAGATGTGGTTTCAGCAGGTCGGAGCCACTGCCCACACTGCCCGAGACACAATGACACTTTTAAGTCAGATTTTTGGAGAGCGAATAATTTCCAGAAATTCAGAAATTATTTGGCCAGCGTGATCGTAAGATTTGTCAGCACTCGACTATTTTCTTTGGAGCTATTTGAAGGAGCAAGTATATGTGAACAAGCCCGAGACAATCCTTCAACTCAAGGCCAACATTGTTGCAGAAATTCAAACGCTACAGCCAAAAATTTTGAAAGATGCTATGGAAAATGCTCTAAAACGAGCTCATCATTGCGAAGCTGAAAACGGCGGTCATAAAAGTGACATCATTTTTCATACTTAGTGTAAAATAATTTCCATTTTGTATATTTTATAATCTGAGTTATTAAAGTTGATGATGATAACTTTTGGCTGTACTTTCAAATAATGGTGGAGAGTATAAGTATAAGTATGATTTTTGAACCACTGAACCGTACAAAAACCAATGTTGAGGAATACCTAAAAACCTTCTTTTAAGCCGATCCAGATGTTCAGTTCTGCTTTGAACCACTGAACCGAATCAACTAGAATTCTTCCTGGTACTGTGAAGCCAGTGCCCACTCTGTATAACTCCAAGCCGGCTACGATCATTTCATATTTAGATGACTCTAGAGATAAGTCTCTTAAGCCTAGTACAAAGATCACCCTTTATATTTCAATTCTACTTCAAGTACACTTTTAACTTCAATCGAATGAAACTCGTATCCTCTTAAAAAATTTAATAATTGTCTTAAGTTACCCAGAATCGATTTAATTGCACTTTTCTTCTTAAGCTCACTTTAATTATTGAGATCTTTCACTTGTGGCTGTTTGCGAAATACTAATACGAAATCGACGTGTTAATAAGAATGACAATAAATTTCATATTCAAAAATACACTGAAACAAACGAGCCAAGTATCAATAATTGCTTTGATTGAAATCTAACTAAAAATGTTATAACTTTTGTAAATGAAACATTTACATGGGCAATAATAACGCGTTTACAATTAGAGTCATTGGTAAAAACCAATCAAAAATTTTACTAAATTCAGGAGTTTTTTAATTCATTTGAGAGCTGATTATTTTCTGTGTACTAAAGAGAGAGAGAGAGTGTATGCAAGTTCGTACTACACAGAGCAAATAAAAACACGATTGGTTTGGCAATTGGTTTTTAATGACTGATAACGAAGAATGTGAGTTCAAACTCGAAAGATTTATTCAGAAAATCAATATTTTTTTTATTATTGAATAAATAATATATTTTTTCTTAAAAACAAAAAATTATTCTCTTTTTGCTATTTGAAAAAAAAACACAATAAATAGAAAATGATGCAACGCAAAAGGTTCATATGTCTGATTACGCAAAAACGAAATAAATATATAAAATTAATTCTCAAAATATATCAATTGGGGTTTGAACTCTTGGAGAAAATTCTCAGTATCCCGAATTTGTATACTTAACATCACACAGAGGTACAGGGTAAATAACATACGAGGGCGACCGCAAAAGTAACTGGCCTAACATAAAAAGAGCCGTTTTTTTGGAATTATTATTATTTATTTTTCAACATATTTCATGTTTTTTAATTCCATCAGAAAAATAAGATTTTTCAAGACCTTCAAAATATGCCTCAGTTTCAGCAATAACCTCGCTATTGGACGAAAACTTTTTGCCACCGAGAATTTTTTTTTAAATTTGGAAACAAAAAATAATCAGAAGGAGCTAAAACTGAACTACGAGTATATGGTGGATGCGGAGCAATTTCAAATCGTAATTCGGCCAGCTATTGTTGAGTTAAAAATGCAGTGTGTGAAGGAGCATTATCTTGATGAAAAAGAATTTTTTTTTCTAAATGCGGTAGTTTTATCTTGATTTCTTCACTCAACCGATCCAATAATGCACAATAATATTCACTATTTATAGTTTTTCCTTTCTCAAGATAATCAATAAATATTATACCCCTGGCATCCCAAAATACTGTGGCCATTACTTTTCCTGCTGACTTAACAGTTTTCGGTTCTATCCATTGTTTCGACTGTTCTTTGCATTCTGGGATGTAGTGATGGATCCATGTTTCATCAACAGTTATGAATCGGCGCAAGAACTCTGTTGGATTACGCTGATAAATCGCTTAAAGCTCCTCGGAATTTGTACAACGGACGATTTTTTGGGCAAAGTCAACAAACGCGGCACCCATCTTGCGGATAGCTTTTTGATGTGGAGTTCATCATGTAAAATACTCCAAACTTGTTTTTCGTGTATTTTAACAATATCAGCAAGTTCTCTGAGCTTTATTCGTCTATCTTTAGTCACTTCATTAAATATTTGTCTAATGTTTTCAATAGTAGTAGCAGTTTTCGTTCTTCCAAAGCGTTGTTCATCTTCCGTACTTGAACGACCCATTGTTGAACCCAGGATTTCACGGTGGAGTATGATGGTGCATTATCAATATGAACAGAATCCAATTCATCTTTGATTAATTGTGGCGTATAACCTTTCATATAAAAGTGTTTAATTACCGCACGAAACTCTCTATTTCCATTTTTCAAATATTATAAAACTTGTTTACTTCAATCGCCTGTAACAAAGAAAATAATCATTAAATATTTCGGAAATTTTGACAGATGGCTTATAAAAGATTGCTTTTTAAAAACAAAAACAAAGAAAGTTGCTAGTAAAACAGAAAATGTGCCAGGCCAGTTAGTTTTGCGGTCGCCCTCGTACATTTGTTGTTTATAACAATAACAAAATAATTCCACGAATTACTTACTAAATTGATTTAGTATCCGTTCATTTATCTTATCTTAGCGACAACGACAAACTCTAATGAAATTGGTCCACTTTGGTCTATATTTTGATAATGACCCAATACAAAAGAAACGTATCGATTTGGAAGTACAGGGAAGGTATACTACTTTGTTTGTTTATAATTTTTGATTAAATGAAAGAGAATGGATCTTATATTAATAAATATTTTATTTAATGACGGCAATTATGTATGGAGGAGGCTCTGATAGCCTCGCATTTGTGAGGCTCTGTTAGCCTAACAAATGCGAGCCTTTTTGAGGACATTTTTCATTACATTCTCACACATTTCACGCGGAGTTTCATTAATTTCATCACGAATATTTTGTTTGAGTTGCTCAAGCGTTTCTAGTTTGTTTGCATAAACTTAGTTTTTTAGATATCCCCACAAAAAGAAGTCCGGAGCAGTCAAATCAGGCGACCGTGGGGCCAATCAACATCTCAATTTCTTGAAATAACTTGTTGTGGAAAGAGGTCTCGCAGTAATTCCATTGTAATTCTGGCTGTATGCGATGTGGCTCCGTCTTCTTGATACCACATGTTAATCAAGCCCAAAGCGTGCAGTTCTGGCGTTAAAAAGTTTTCAATCATATTACGATATCGCTCCCCATTGACAGTTACCGTTACGCCGTTTCCATTTTCATAGAGGTAAGGTCCAATGATTCCTCCTGACCAAATTGCACACCAGACTGCCACTTTGAATGGATGCAAAGATGACTGATGAATAATTTGAGGGTTTTCCATTGCCCAGAACCGACTATTCTGTTCACATATCCATTAAAATGAAAATGTGTTTCGTCACTCATTATGATTTTTTCATGAAAATTGGGGTTGTCATGGGCGAGTTTTAACGTCCTATTGGCATATGTACGGCGGCGTAAATGGTCTAGTGGAAAAAGCTTTTGTGTCAACTAAATCTTCAATGGAAACAAATGCAAATCCTTGTACAAAATTGTGGCCAAAGTTGTTCTTTGAAGACCAAGCTCCTGAGCAGTGAATGACGAAATGCCCATTTAGAGTACTCCCGAAGTACAACTAGTGAGACATGTATAAGTGTGAAGAGTAAATGTTCCAACCAAACACCACACATAACATATCCAGACGGGGTACAACCTAAATATGTGAAGTACTAATAGTCGACAGGGCATCTCACACTCATGCATGTATGAATACAAGTGAAAATGGACAATACATTGGGTGTGCACCAAATTGTTAAATTGTGTTTTCATGACATGAATTATAGGAGAAAAGACCAGAGTATGAGGTGCATACTAGAGTACTCAAATATTTTTTCATGTATGCGTTCATTCAGTATGGGGTGTATATATACAAGTATACTTATGTACTGTATTTGTATTTGTTGGTTTCTGAAGGAGATGAAGTCACAACTTCATTTTTTTTTGATGAGTTACGAGTATTTGAAATAAAATCTTTGTACCTATATTAATTGAAAAATATTGTTGTATTTTATAAAATGAACAAAAGGTAAAGCACAATAAAGCAACACTAGGGTCAAGGGTATATTCACTTCGTCATACGAGTAACGTTTGCAACACATAAAAATATTCATCGGAGGCCGTACAAAGTACATATATGTATATATTATAATAAATTGTGTATATATTATATACCAATAATTATTGGTCGTCATAAAATTCTAAGTCGATATAGCAATGTCCGTCCGTCTGTTGAAAACATTCTACGGCTGAAACTTTCCAGATTTCTTTCTTATTTTGTTAAGCTGCTTGGTATTGCTAGTTGGTCACATCGGGCCAAAGTGGAAAATTTCCCCATATAAGGACTCAGACAGCCTGCGGGAAAATACGCTTTTTTGGAGCATTTTTACGTTCAATTTGTTGTATTTCGGCCAGTTTTTGATGTAAAGTGTTGATATTTGGTACGTAGGACATGGATCTGAAACGAAAAAACTCAGTAGGAAAACTGCCATATCTCGGTCATTTTTGGACCTTAGAGGTTGATATTTGGTATTATGATTATAAATAAATGTAGATCTTTATTTTTATATTATTTGCAAGCAGCGACAGATCCATGATTGTCTTTTGGACCACACTATAAGGTGGAGGGTATCAAAGCTTTGGACAGGCCGAACTTAACGCCGTTTACACTGACGAATTGTCCACTTGTTAATAAGTAGAAATGAATTAATCCAAACAAAGTTTAAAATCGTTGAATTATTTGATTTTAATTGATAATATCAAGTGTTTTATTAAAAAATATCAATGTTATTTTTTTTCAAACAATTTATTTTAAAATTAAGTTAAAATTTGAACCGCGTTCGCAAAATAAAAAAAAATTGGAACTGTTGCTTGTTCGATAGAACGACAACCACTTAATAACGAACCATAAGAAGTATACTTGTTAAATGTTAGAGTGCAACCACGTATGGTACGAGCGTGTTATGACTAGACTTAACGAGTATCATAACCAGTGTTGCCGTTTGAAATTTTTTTTTTGGACCAAAATTTTCCCAAAAATGGACCAAAACCGTTTGCATCGGACCAAATTTTAAAACTCAATTAATATACCAATTAATGTTTTTTAAAAACATTTTATTAAGTAAAATTAAGGTTTGAAACATAACATATTTGATTTAAATAATTCAGGTATGAAAAAAATTATATAATGAAATTTATAAATAAATGCATTTAAAATGACGGGAACTAAAATTATCTTATTCAGTCTTTTTGTGTATGTATTTTACATACATATGTATAATGAAACACAACACATTTGATATGATTATTGGTATGTATTAAATACATTAATATCATAAAATTTGTACATCTGTTTGAGATCAAGTGTAGGACAAAGAATGTTAATTATAAAAAATTATTTAGTTAAAATATTAAATTAGCACTTAAAACTAAATTATTTTATATTTGACTAGATATGTCTCTTTTTGCTGACCACACATAGTGTGGATTATTTATTTTAATAATTTCTTTGCAAGACATAATACTGTTGATAGTATTTACTTCCAGTTTATTTCTTAAATTGGTTTTTATTAGCGATAGAGTTGAAAATTTCCGTTCAGCTGCGGCGGAGCTATGTGGCAGAGATAACAAATTAAATATAAAATTAGAACTATTTCCAAAACATTTTTCGTTTAAACCGTTTTTTATTGATGCTATTTCTTGCCAAAAGTCATTAATATTTAAATTAGCGGAAATTTTTATTTCGCTTAGCCGCAGCAAATTCCATTCTGCTACTATTAAATCAGGATCACTTTCAATTAGTTTAGGAAACTTTAAAAGAAGATCCTGAATTAATAAGTCATCCTTTGATAAAACATTTTCAGGAGTTATCATATTTAATAATACAATATTATCACTTTTGAAATCTATTCTCTTGTTCATCTGATCAAGGAATTCCACATAAAATTCTAAAACAGCTGATTTTATTTCTTTTTTTTCATTTTGATTTAAGTACGTTTGCATATAATTTTCGGCCTTGATGCCAATGAATACTTTATAAATGTCGAGCTGATATTGTTTATTTTTGTAGTCTGTGTCAATATTTACCATATCTTTCTTTATGAAATTGCTTAATATTAACAGAAAATTTGATTTTATGCTTGTATATAAATAAGGCAATCGAGAATTTTCCGCTTGAAATTCTTTGTTAATATTATTAGCAATAGGTAGAATATATGACAGAAATAAGAAATAACATTTCATTCTGCAAGACATATCTTCCGCTATGGCACCAGCACGAAGTCCTTGAACCTCATATGTGCATGAAATGAAATACAATTTTAGGCTATCCCATTGCTCGACAATTCTAGATATAACGCCCTCCAATGAAATTAATGAAATTAATGAAAGGTCGCGCAAAAACGGCCGTTGTGCCACAGACCATTGATGCCGTGTGTGAACTGATAATGCAAGATCGTCATGTGACATACCGTGAGATAGAGCCATCCTTGGGCATTTCTTCCACTAGCATACATTCGATATTGCATGAACACCTGGCCGTAAAAAAGTTTTGTTCTCGTTGGATCCCGCACAATTTGACAATCGCCCAAAAAAAGACTCGTGTCGATTGGTGCAAAGAAATTTTGAAAAAATATGATCGCGGTGCTTCAAAAGTCGTTCAAAAGATCGTCACAGGTAACGAATCATGGATCTATGCGTATGAGCCCGAAACAAAACAGCAATCTACCATGTGGGTCTTCGAAGACGAGTCAAATCCAACGAAAGTTGTTCGTGGATGAAGCAAATGATCGCCTGTTTCTTCGGCAAAACTGGTCATGTGGCGACTGTTCTGCTTGGGCAACGTAGGACGGTCAATTTTGAGTGGTCCACCACAATTTGTTTGCCTGAAGGCTTCGGAGAAATTCGAAAAACAAGCAAGATAAAACGAATATCATTGTGCACCATGACAATGCGAGCTCTCACTCATTGGCTCAAACCAGCGCCTTTTTGACCAGCCAAAACGTCGAACTGATGGGTCATCCACCGTACAGCCTTGACTTGGCACCCAATAACCTCTTTTTATTCCCACACATCAAAAAAAAGGCGTTGTCAACGATTTTCGTCGCCAGACGATGCTGTTGAAGCGTTCAAAAACCATGTTTTGGAGGTGTCCCAATCGGAGTGGAAAAAGTGCTTTGACAATTGGTGCAAAAGTGTATAAATCATGCTGGAGAATACTTTAAGAAGCAATAAAACCATTTTTGACTATAAATATTCGCATATTTACTATTAGGGCAGACATAGATATAGCAGCTGTATAAGGACGCTATCATGCTTTAAACGAATTGTACAACGATCATCAATATGTACTCATATACTTACATAATAGGATCTCGGATCCGTATTTCGAGGTATTGCAAATGCTCCGTCCTAAAGTGGAAATTATACAGGGCGGAGCGCAGTTTTTTGCTTATTTGGGAATGAAATAAACAGATTATGAACCTTAACAAAATTTATTTTATATTTTAATTATATTGAAAAGTAAGGGAATTTTTAAATAACATGATCTTAGATAGGGTATCTGGAAAATGTCGACCTTCGCTATCCACACACTGCTGCATACGTTTTCTGAGGTTTTCATGAACTCTAACAAGCAAGTCGACTGATATTCTGCCAATTTCAGCCTCAATGCTGATAATTAGGTCTTTCAAGGTGTTGGGTCGGTTGATATACACCTTCGACTTCAGGTAACCCCCAAGGAAAATAATCGCATGAGGCTAAGTCTGGTGAGCGTGCCGGCCAGTTCACATCACCTCTCATAGAGATAAGCCGTTCAGGAAACATTTGCCTCAAATAATTCATGGTAACCCTCGCTGTGTGTGTGCAGTGGCACCATCCTTTTGGAGTCATGTATCCTCTAGTAGTAGCATTGCCTCAAAATCCGGTTGAAAAAAAGTCTGGAAATGCCAAGGACAAGTGATGGCTTCCGATTGCAGTACTGCTGCTCTAACTCTCTCGATGTTTTGTTGTGTCGTAATCCCTTTCTCAGGTCCCATTTGTAATGGGTGATCTAAGCAGAGATACTTTTTTCAATAGCCTTTTTTGACAGATCACGTGTGAGTCGTGTCATGCTATTTTTGTTTAGTATTGTTTGGCATTTCATCATGGAAAGACTTACGCCTGAACAACGTTTACAAATCGTTCAACTTTATTACAAAAATTCACGTTCTGTGAGGAATGTCTTTCGTGCGTTTTCGAGCCAAATTTTGGTCAGCGATGAGTCCAATTACTGGCTCAAAGAGTATGTAAACAGCAAATTTGCCGCATTTCGGACGAAGAGCAAACAGCAGAGGTTCAGGAGCTGCCACTTCATCCAAAAAAACAACGGTTTGGTGTGGTTTGTGGGCCGGTGGAATCATCGGCCCATTTTCCTTCAAAAATGATGCCGGTGAGCACGTAACCGTCAATGGCGACCGTTATCGTGCCATGATAACCGACTATTTGATGCCTGAAATTAAAGCTCGTGATCTCGGCGACATTTGGTTTCAACAAGACGGTGCCACTTCCCACACATCGCATCAATCAATGGATTTATTGAGAGAATTGATTTATTGGTGAGCAGATAATTTTACGTTTTGGGCCGGTCGATTGGCCACCAAGATCATGTGATATCACACCGTTAGACTTTTTCCTATGGGGATATGTAAAGTCTAAAGTTTATGCGGACAAACCCGCTTCGACTCTGGCCTTGGAGCAAAATATCATGCGTGTGATTCGCCAGTTACCAGTCGAAAGACTCGAATGAGTCATCGAAAATTGGATTCAATCTAAGACGTAGCCGCGGCCAACATTTGATAGACATAATCTTCAAAAAATAAATGCCAAAGAATGTTCTTTCAAATGATAATAAACATTTCCCATTCAATTTGAATTTTTTGTGTTTTTTTCTTTAAAAAAGTAGGGAACCTCGAAGTGGATCAAGCGTTACATATGACACACTCCCTGCTGTTCGAAATGAAGTTACCCAATTTACAATTGATTGCCGCCCAGGAACACGTCCGCGTGGGTAGACAGCGAATCGTAAACGAAAAGCCCGCTGCACTGCAATGATCCAGTGCGCATTTGAAAAATACGCTTCAACACAAAATGACGTCTCCTCTCGTGGCCAATGCATGGTGCCAACTGCAAGGCAGACGAATACAAATCTCCCGTCAGACACGCACACTCTCCACTCTTTTCGACCAAACAATGCCGCCACAATCTGCAGTACACAAAACTAAATTACCGCGCTCAAAGAAGCAAAACACAGTACATTACCAAGACCTTTGCGCCGCACAGTGTTGCAAAAGCGGAATTTTTTGGAAATCATATTGCCTAAACTGTATTTTTAATTGTATCGATGAGAAACTTCTACAGATTGGTCAGAATGAAATCCCAAACAGAATGAGTGAAAAAAAAATTTACACCGAAAAAAATTGTTGGGTCAAATTTTCAACAAAAGTCAAAAAAAAAAAAAATTGTTCGAAAAATTTACAAAAAAATTGATTTTAATTCTTCTTTTATTTCTGATAAATACCCTATGATTAGTTTTTTAAATAAATTATAGGGTGGTCCGAACAAGAATTATAAACGTCAAATTTTCATGATTTTTCGATATTTGTTGAAAAACTCTGAAATTTTATAAAAAAAACCAAAATCTATTTTATTTCTTATTTGAAAGGTGGCAATCAGTTTTAAGAGAGTTATGCTCATTTTTGTGGAGTGCTAGAATAGATGTAGAATAAAAAATAAGTGATTCCGAGAATTTCCGTTCTATTTCTATGGAATAAATACTGAGAGGGATATGCTAAAATCGCTATAACTCCCAGGAGGGCAGGTATGGGCAGCTGATTTTTTCACAGTTCGTTGAAAACAAATTATGTAACATTTCTGTAGTGGTTTGGAACTGGGACTCTCTGGGACTTTTTAGATATTGCTTACCTAACCCAAATTTAAAGAAAAAATGGACCTTTAGTCGGGTTTTCGTTCTAAAAAAGGTGCATATGAAAATGTCTCAAACAACATTCCTTTTTTTACAGAAGATACTTGTCCGAAGGCAGATTTTTTTTCCGAATCAAAATATCTGTCACCAAAATCAAATGAGATCATTTTGAATACAGCCCTGAAATCCCCTCTTTTCGTTAAAATTTTGTATATTTGACTTCTAAAATCAATTAAAAATCAACGGGCCAACATAAAAATAAGCTTTATGTGTTTTTTGTTTACTTGGAATGTCTGTGACAAAATTGCATCATTAAAAACACTGAAAAAAATAATCGGAAAAAAGTTACTTTTCCACTAGCCGCAACACAGTGCGCCGTCGCAAGAACCAGTCAACAGCTTATTGTTTTATCAATACGAATTTAGACAAGTAATACAGATAAAAAATTTGATGATTAAGTCCAAAGCCTAATAAATTCGTATTGGAACGACCATGCGACCAAATCTTAAAACTAAAATCAATCCGAATACATGTGTTCGGAAAAGCCAAAAAACGGCAACCCTGTTCGGACATTCTAGTTGCTTATCTCTGAAACATGGACCTTTAGACTTTTGCGGCCGTCAACTCTCAGAAGGATTTGTTTTTTAATTCTTGGGGAATTTTCTTCGTAATAGTTTTAAATTTCCTCTGCATTCACAGACTTTTCTTTCCTTGCTCAAAAAAACAAAATGTAAAATTCTTCAAACATAATTGCTTTAATAAAAAAACGATTGTTAAACATTTAAAATTATTTTATGCATATTTAAAGACTATCATAGTAGAAAAAATTACAGCTAATATCACGTATAGGCACCATTATCTGATTTACATAGATATACCCCGCCTTAAAGAGATTTTTATTATTATTTTAAACAAAACTATTGATTTTTTTTTATCTCATCTTAACACAAACAATATAAAACTAACCCATAAGTGAGTGTTTTTGACTCTTAGGATCTATTCAGACTGACGAAAACTAGATGGTTTTGTGGTCGTTTTCTTATACAAATCGAACAAATTGGTAGCAACTTTAATTTTTTTTTAGAGAGAAAATGAACACAAAACCTTTTAGTTTTGTCAGTCTGAGAAGGCTGTTATTACATTTTGTACAAAAAATTCTCCTCTCATCACTTTGAGTGTCACTTGGATTTTTGTATTTTTCAATATTTATACGAGGAAAAATTTAAATATTTCACCAACACTTGATTGATGTATTGGAAAAGGCGATTCGTGGAGCCATTCTTGGCGGACAAACGACGTTTTATGAGTACAAAAGCCAGCGCAGTACAAATGACGTAATACAGCAGCAGGAAACAGATGGAGGCCCAATAGTTCAGATTTTCAAAGCCCAGCATCACACGCAGGTATTGGGCCTTCTTGAACATGCACATCATCTCCGACGGTGGACAAATGGTATCGGCTCTATCATAGCCATAGAGTGTCTCGACCAAACCTTCCATGCTGTGGCGTAAGTAACTGAAATTCATGACGAAACGCATGAAGGGTGAAATTTCACTTTCCTTGCCGTAGCCAATGCCGTAGCAGGATAAGAGAATGAGAGGAACTGCAACGACGGGCCCAACAAACATGCCATTCTGAAAATAAGGTAAAGATTTGAATTATTTCGAATAAAGTGTAAAGAGAAAAAAGTGGAAAAATATAGGTCAAGGAAAATGGAAGCCCTAAGTACGGTCCCTTCTGGGACCTCCTACACAAATGACAGTACATGAGCTACGTTTGAAAACCTTGTAAGAGTAAATAATTAGGCATATTATTGCCAAATTAACTCGACGACGGAAATTTGAAGACCAAGTCACGCTTCTTTTAGTAGCTCCCATGCAAAACGTTCCCTTCATTTCTTAGTAATTTTCTTAGTTATGGATATATTTAAGCTGTTTGTGTTGTAGCAACAGTATAGTTTGTTCTGAAGTCCTGTTCCTCTATAGGGAATCTGCTTCGATGCCCAGGAGAAGGAAACGCGCCATATGAACTGGATGAGTCCAAAGAGACCTAGGGGTCATCTGAGTGGGCTTGGCTGGACAATTGTAGAGGTGCAGCGGATATATTTTGATTAGCTCAACAAAGAGAAACATACCCAATTGATTATAATGGGCGATGGAAAGTGTGATTTGCTTTTCGAATTAAAATATTCATTCATTTGGTTCATTCCAAATAGTGTTGAACCGAATATATAGGGTGACCCATCTAGAGGTATTTTTTCAGAACAAAAAAAAGTATACAAATTCAAATCAAGTGTGGAATTTTTATTTGTAATTTGAAAGGACATTTTATGGCATTTATTTTTTGAAAATAATTTCCTTCATATGTTGGCAACTGTATTATGGAAATGAGCCTTCGGTGAGAAACGGGAAGATCCGCTGTTTTCGACCAAAATTGTGTTCAGTGATGATGCCCATCTATGATGAGGCCCATCCATCTAGAAGTATTTTTTCAGAACAAAAAAAAAAAAAGTATAAAAATTCAAATCAAGTGTGGAATTTTTATTGGTTATTTGAAGGGACATTTTATGGCATTTATTTTTTGAAAATAATTTCCTTCAAATGTTGGCAACTGTATTGTAGAAATGAGCCTTCGGTGAGAAACGGGAAGATCCGCTGTTTTTGACCAAAATTTTGTTCAGTGATTGCTCACAGGAAAAGTCAATAAACAAAATTGCCGAATTTGAGCTGAACAGCAACAAGAAGAGATTCAAGAGGGGCCAATTTACCCAGAGAAAACCAAGGTTTGGTGCGGTTTATAAGCTGGTAGAATCATCGGTGCATATTTTTTTAAAAATGATAATGGCCGCAACGTAACCGTGAATGGTGCTCGCTATCGCGCCATGATATCAATCTTTATGCTACCTGAAATTGAAGCCCGTAATCTTGACGATGCTTGGCTTCAACAGGACGGTGCAACTTGCCATACAGCTGCTCAAAAAATTCGAAAGCTAGTTTCACGTTATAGTTGGAATGCAACATGTCTTAAAAGAGCGTATTAGAATAACTTGCGCAAACACGTTTACATGAAGAAACAAGGTGGTTGCCGCTTTTGCTCACAGCTCATGAAGGGTTTATCAATGTGTGTTGTTTATACACCCGAGACCAATTATTAGCCATCACAGCGCTTTTTGTGGCGGATCGGTGCTCATGAAGGGTTTATCAATGTTCGATGTCTTTGAACCAAGTATAAGCCAACACAGCGGGTTTTGTAGCGGATCGGTGCTCATGAAGGGTTTATCAATGTTCGATGTCTTTGAACCAATTATAAACCAACACAGCGGGTTTTGTAGCGGGTCGGTGACATAGGAGAATTTTCTTATCCACTAGGCCTACAAAGTCACGACGAATGTTTTTTTTAAATAAGAGTTAAATTATTCGCAGTGACAATTTAAGAAGAGGACGATTAATTGAAATTAAAGGGTATCTTTCAGATGTGTGGATGTTAAGAAGAAATGATGATATCCACGGTGGATATGAATTCCAACCAAGGGGTCTTATTTCGACCACTTTTTGCAGCATTCGCGGCCGTATGTCAGCAATAACGCGCCGAATATTCTTATCCAATGCGTCAATCGTGTCGGGCTAATCTGCGTAGATAATACTTCACTTAACCCCACAAAAAATAGTCCAGTGGTGTTAAATCGCACGATCTTAAAGGTAAGGCCACAGGCCCATGACGCGAGATAACGCGTTTAAGTTTCCTTAAATAAAGTGATTGTTTCGTTGGCTGTATGGCATGTAGCGCCGTCTTGTTGGTACCAAAGGTCGTCCACAAAAACATCCTCCAATTCAGGTACGAAAAAGTCAATAATCATGGTTTAATTTTTGAAAAAATATGGACCAATGATTCCTTCTGCCCATAGAGCACACCAAACAGAGACTTTATGAGGATGTAATGGCGTCTCAACAATGGCTTGTGGATTTTCATTACTCCACATGCGATAATTTTGGTTCTTAACGCAGCCATTCAACCAAAAGTAAGCTTCATCGCTGAACAAAATTTTCTTGTAAAAATCAGGATCGGGGGCCATCTCGTTTTGAGCCCATTCACCAGGATTTGCAAACGTTGTTGCGGATTAAGTCTTTTTCATTATAAAATGCAAACCAAACTGAGCATACATTAAGTGACAGCTGTGAAAAAGACCAATTCCGAAAAAAGTGTGGCCGGATTGAAAACCACACGTCTAAAAAACACACTTTTTTACTGTAAATTATTGCATGGACAGTCGTGTTGCAATGGCTACAGTGTGCATCAAACATTTAACATGTACAGGGTGGAGGGCCGTAATTCGCTTTTTTGCACTGCAGGGCTGTTGGGACAGACTCGAGAGTATGCGTGGCTTATAGTGGCTGACGGGGGATTTGTATTCGTCTGCCTCTAAGTTGTCATCATGCATTGGACATGTGAGGACAGGTCATTTTGTGTTGAACCGTATTTTTCAAATGCGCACTCGAACATTGCAGTGCAGCGTGCTTTTCGCTCACGATTCGCTCTTCGCCCACGTGGGTGTGTAAACAAACAAAATATGTGGTACTGGAGTAAAACAAACCCCACAGAACTTCACCAGAGACCTCTGCATTCGGACCGAGTCGCTGTGTGGTGCGCCATATCACGAGTAGGCATCATTGGATCTTACTTTTTCCAGCATAACCGTCTTGCCGTAACTGTGAACTCCGAACGGTACTTGACTATGACACAGAATTTTTTTCAGCCGGCTCTTAAGACAATGCAATTAGATAATACATGGTTCCAACAAGATTATGCCACTGCACACACACAGCGAGGGTTACCATGAATTGTTTGAGCTAAATGTTTTCTGGACAACTTGTCTCTCTGAGTGGCGATGAGAACTGGCCGGCACGCTCACCAGACTAAGCCCCATGCGATTTTTTCCTTTGGGTTTACCTAAAGTCGAAGGTGTATATCAACAGTCCCAACACCTTGGAAGACCTTATTAACAATATTGAGGCTGAAATTGGCAGAATACCAGTCGACATGCTTGTTAGAGTTCATGAAAACTTTTAAAAAGGTATGTTGCAGTGTGTGGATAACGAAGATTGACATTTGCCAGATACACTATTTAGAACCATGTAATTTAAAATTCCCTTACTGTTCAATATAATTAAAGTATAAAATAAATTTCATAATTTTTTATATCACTCCCCAATAAGCAAATTATCGAGCTCCACCCAGTATAAGCTGTTCGGATTTGACTCTAACCAGTTAATCCCAGACATTGAGTTTAGAAAATATACCTCTGACTACTTAAAGCTTTAAGTAAAGCTCTTCGCAAATAAAGCAAAAATAAACTACAAAAAGTTAAATAAAAAGGCGCCATTGTGCTGAGATTCGTGATTATGGAACTAGAAATGACGTCTCATAGTTCTATCAAATGGAGCACTAATCTTAGACTCGGATGAACTCGTCTAGTGTTTTTAATGGAATCAGACAATACTTATACATACTTATGATTATAACAAGCCAAACATTATCGTAATAAATCAATTATTTTGTTGTATACCAGCGTGGTCACTGGTTCAAGGAAACACTGGGTCAAGTCCGAGTAGGAACACTGAAACATGTATTATACTTGCGACATCCAATTTAGTAAAAAATGATTAAAAAATTCTAAAATCAACCGGCGTCAACTATATGATACTCGTACTCTATACTACAGTGGTGCAACGGAGTAAACTGTGACAAAATATATCAAGATCAGACTTTACTTTTTATAAGGTTTCTATAGTGCTTAGTGCGAATCGGGGCTGACGATTGTATGGGTGCTACTTCAATATATGAAAAGGTCATCGTAATTACGTAAAATTTGGTCCCCTCAATAAACCCTAACTAGTTTTATTAAGATCGCTCCTTTTAGGTGGCAGGACTACAAATCGGATTATAAATAAATAATTGTTATTGGAAAACTCGTCGACTCACACAAAATGTATCAAATTTAATCAGAATCGGGCCTCCTATCGACCTTTTAGACCGGCTGGCCCTAAAGCCGGAAGGAAGTGAGCAAATTTATTAGTATCTATCTCGGTTTAGATATGTATATGTGATAGCCCATAGAGAAAGGGACCTAAGGGTAAAAAAATCAATTTTCATTTTTTCTTCTTTTTTTGATGTGGACAACATCTGAGCATCGAATGAGACCGATATCATGCCCCAAAAGTGTTCCCTCCCAGAGATATGCGCAAATAGAAAGGGACCTAATCTTTAAAATTGCTCTTCTGAACAAAACTGGTTTTTAACCTTAGGTCCCTTGAAGAATAATGCCAGCGTACAAATTAAAAGAAGAATGCAAAAATGTGCTAGAGAACATAATACGCCCTTCCTTCTAGGATTGTGTATTTAGGAAAAAATTCTCCGCAAAAGCTCGTAATCCAGCTGAGCTAAGAAGAGTTCACAGTCGTGACATGTCGCACTGTGGTCCAAAATCAGTTTAAAACTGCCTAAAGTATATCACTTTTGATCTAGTAAACATT
Source organism: Hydrotaea diabolus (assembly GCA_963513945.1). NCBI lineage: Eukaryota > Metazoa > Arthropoda > Insecta > Diptera > Muscidae > Hydrotaea > Hydrotaea diabolus. Next base: position 127,901,122 of record OY740717.1, read on the forward strand.
TTTGGGTTGGGTAAAATGGGCGATTTAAGCCTGGGACTCAAGGATTATTATGAGCTATTGACATTCAAAATCGGGTATATTTCGTACTTTGCGATTTTAAACAAAAGTAAAATTTTAATTTTGTTTTTTTTGTGTATGCATGTACTTGTTTATAAAGCACACACTATTTTCGTATTAAGGTTTGGGCTCACTGAAGCTATTTTTCTTATGCTGCGTATTTTTCAATTTCCGGTAGTTGTATAACCATTAAAATAAGTGTCAAAAACTCAAAATCAATTTACGAGAGAGGTTTCTACGCCGACACTGCAATAACATTATGTTTTTGTAAGTTATAAACATTTATTTCAATGATTTTGGAAAACCGAAGCGTAATAAGAGAAAAATCCAGTGTGCCCGGGCCTTTACAGATTTTGACTTTTTCGCAGGCTTTGAAAATTAAAAATTTGTGTTTAAGTTTTCGACTTTGTCGAACTGAGTCTCCGACGTTTCTTTTAAAAAGTTTAGTTTCTTTTCATTATACCGACGATCGATTTTGAAAAAAAATAAAATTTTGGACAAATACAAATGTTTTCCTTCAAAAGCCTTTAAAGGGTACTGCACCAAATTGAAAATGTAAAACGGTTCCCGATTTTCTTTTGGGTAACTTTTGCCCTTCCGAAATTATCTTAAAATCTTGGGAGATATGGTAAAATTGAAGAAAAGTGAAGTTTTAAAGGCCCAATTAGTCTTGACGGTTGACGGTGGACGGTTGATTCTGCAACCTGCAGAAGTCTACCGTCAAACTGTAGTTATCTCCCTCTAACACATGCAAAATGCAACCCTCAACTGAAATAGCTGATTGCCTACCGTCAACCGTCCACCGTCAACCGTCAAGACTAAATGGACCTTAAACCTTAATACTTCCGGCTACTTAAGGGCAATGTTACACCAAATACATCAAATGGGTTTTTGAAGTCTTGGCTACATGTTGACTTTGGGGTGGAAAACTTTTTATTTAATATATCGCCCTCTCTGTCGATTTAAGTGTCCATTCTAAACAAAACTTATTTATTAAAAAAATGTTTTTTTTTGAAAAAGGACAAAACGGGTCACTTTTAGAAACATTTATACAATTTCTTTAAAAAACGTCACACTTAAATTAATTGGACAACATTTTTTCACTTTTCTGCATTTTATCAAAAAAAAAACTCGAAAAGGACACTCTAATCTTAGAGATAGGATGTCTAAATGTTTCACATAAATAAACTCCATAGGATTTTCCTAAATAGATCTCATCACAAAAATTCGGTAAAACGAAGGAATATTTATTACATCTAACCTACTTTATATGTGACGCGCAAAATAAAAAGGGACCTTAGGTTAAAAGCCAGTTTTATTCAGGAGAGCCATTTTAAAGATTAGGTCCCTTTCTATTTTCGCTTAGAATCGTCGACTTCACTTTCATAAAACGCGCATATCTCTGGGAGGGAACACTTTTGGGGCATGGGATCGGTCTGATGCTCAGATGTTGTCCACATCAAAAAAAGAAAAATTGATTTTTTTACCCTTAGTTCCCTTTCTTTCTCTATGCGCTGTCACATATGGTAAAGCTTTGCAAAATAAAAATGTCCTTGGTCCATAAAAAATAAATCGGACCTACGACAGCCGTCCTTTTTGGAATTTACTATAATTGCGCGCAGAAAACACATTCGTTGCCACAACCGAATTTTTCTGTCAACCGAAAGGCTGAGGTTGCAAGTACCTCGAGTATTCCATCAGTAGAACCGAATGTAAGTTGGAGCTACCGATACTTCAGTTCAGAACGTAAGTATCCGAACCTCCACAAAGGAACTATTGGATCTAAAAATCAACACGCCGCATTTGTTCAGCGTAAAAATTTAAATCTTTCAGCAAAGGCAAAAAACTTTTTGCTTAAACACTTTAAGTACTCTAAAACATAGATGGAAGTGATTTATGAAATTTTTTACTAAAAGCCATTGGACTTATCGATTGGCTCAGTTCAGTAAGTATTTATCATCTTGTGGTATGTCGAATCGAATATGCATTACGATTAAAAACATTTGGTAATTGCAACCGAAATTATTATTTTGCAAAGGAAGTATGGTAGTTCCAACCGACTTCCAACAACATTTCTTTCTGTGTGCACATAAGTCATTCACCCCCGAGAAAGTCGAAACTTTTGTCGCATAGTGGAATATGTTACAACAGCGTACTAAACGGGGTTTGGTTACTACAAAGAATGTTTTTGTTGTCAATACCAATTATTGGAATCAAAGCAACTTGTGCTTTAAAATTGGTTGATTGTCATAAACACCAGTTGTGGCAACCAATAGTTTTACAGAATTCGGCTGGTAAAACCGGTTTATTGGCTGTAAGAGTCATAATATAATTGTAGCTACGACCTTATGATAAGACGAACCATGTAACCGATAATACCATGGAATGTTGGTTACGGCAAAAGAAAGTATTTTTATCCAACCGAATATTTGGTTCGAATCGATTTCCAAAAGCTTTTTTTCTCAATGTGTACTGATACGAATATTCGGATAAATTCTTATGCAATACTCACCACTAAACTTAAACGCGAAGATATCAGCATTCCAAGGCTATCCGATATTTGTGCCGTCAGTATTGCTATAAGGAATAACATGCCGAAGCGGAATAGTTCCATTGGCTGATTGGACATTAGATAGACCATGGTTAAGTAAATAAAGGCCAATACCAGCATGTATGGAAACCTAGAGGTGATCATGGCCATGTAGTATGAGCTCAGTTGGTACCATTGGTTAAAATACTCCCTCTTTAGCAGCTTCATTTCTGAGGGAACTGATAAAGGAATACAACTTAGTTATTTCCCCACATTAACTAAACTCAGCGTTTCACTTACATTGTACCAACACCGGCATGAGGGGTAAGTACAGATAGGCAATAACAATGGTAAAGGCAAAACCATAATTGAACAATGCCTTGGTGGCATCATTGCCCACGCCCAAATAAATTCCGCCCACAATTAAAGCCAGTATGATGTTCATATAGAATCGTAACTTGATGTAGCTCTTGTCGCGCCACATTCTCGTGAGCATTCGCACGAACAAGACTTTGTACTGCATCCACCAGGAGCACTTCGAGTTTAGCATCTTTTTATCGAACTCAACTTCGAATTGTTCCAATTCATTCATGGAGAACGCTCCGGACGAGGCGCCAGACGTTGTGTCCGATTTGGTGGGTGAAACCGACTTGAGGCGTTTACAATTGCAATCGGGCAGCCAACGATAGATTTTGCCATTGTCCACAGCCTTGACCATGTGCTTGTGATAATCGCCATATTCGCGGCAGGCGACTTCGATAACTGGAAGAGTAAAAGAGAGGAAAGGAATTAATTATTTTTAGCAATTGGATCTTTTAAACATTAACGTTCAATATTATCAACCAAGTATAATTTTTAAGATTAATTAAAACAATACTTTAGTAACTAGCATAAGATTCAAGACCTTAAACTAAGCTACAATTCATGACATACAAGCTATCACTACTCGCTAACATCGCAAGATACCGCTGCCAATGTTGGACAGATTAATCAAAAGTTAGACCCTGAGAATAGACCACTTTAAGAGCAGTTAGCGACATACTTTTCGCCGTTACCAGTATCCAATTCTATTTTATGAGTTGTATTTCAAATGTTAAAAAATAAGTTTTAAATAAATCATGGCTTTCACAGCAGCAGAGCCTTTAATCGGAAGGAATATTTACATAGGAACAACGGCAACACATAGACCAATTTGGCTTGGTTTCTTTATTAGTCCATTATTAAATTTAAATAACACACAACTAAGCAAAATACTATCGTTATTTGATTTGGTTTGTTGAGTCATGTTAAAATCTGTCAAATTTTTCGTATTTTTTTAAGTCGGACTGACGTTTTTTTCTCAGCGCATTTCCTCTTTTTTGGTCGGACAGTCGTTCTAGTATGGGTGAATTCCTTCATATTTCTCCCAAATCTTTTAAAAAAAATCGATCTGCAATCCCTATCAAACATTTTTCGCAGAAAACTAGTGCATACTTTTAGGCAGGCTGTTGTAAATCTTTCATAGGCTTCGCGAAAAATTCAATTTTTTAAAATTTTGGTTTCATATTCGACAAGCTTTCAAAGTCCTTAGAGTACGCCACTGCTATGAGGAATAAGCTGAAAAATAGAAACAAAGTCCTCAAGTCGATTTCTAACAAAACTTGGGGCACTGACAATGAAACCTTGATGACCTCTTATAAAACTATTGAGTGTGGGCATGGAATCCGAACGAGACGCAGTGGATATACTCGGCCTGAACGCTGGCCTGAGAAATACAAGAGGGTAAATCCTTATTAGAGTTTTTCCCCGGTTTTTTTCATATCCCGGGATAAAATGTTTGAATTTCCTAGGATCCCGGCTTGGAAAAATCAAAAATGTAAATTTACTTGATATTGAACCACTTTTTTTTGAAAAAGTAAAAAATGCTGTCTTTATAGCAAGTTTACACACTTCTTATAAAAGATCAACTTAAATTGCACTGTTCAGCATCATAAACTTCTCCGAAAATTCGCGATCCTTATAAATATTAATGTTTCAATTAAAGGTTTAATTTTTAGGCTTTTATCGCTACATTAGTACTGGAATAAATGGCACTAACGTAAGCGACAAAAGAGCAATTCCAGCTTAAGAATTAAGCTTGTACATTTAAAAAAATCGGTTTTTTACTTTGAAAGACAAAAATATCGCAAAATTATGAATTCTTATAAACTGCGTTAATTTCCGTTTAGTTTATGGTTTCCTTCCTTTGAGACTATACGAAAGAATCGTAAATAAGAAAATAGCAAAAAAATCAGCGATAAGGTTGCTAAAAAGTCAGCCTTTTGTTTTCTTCATTTCTATTGCTAATGTATTTTGTAAAAATTTTTAAGATGGTCAGTGTTTTTTTTTTCTTTAAGCTTGTAATGTTTAAAAGCTGTAGTTTTTTTTTACCTAGTGCTTTTGAAATCTCATATATTTTGTAGCTGCATTTACTGTTGGCTAATAACAAATGCATGGCTTTGGCTTTCATTGCGTTAGCCTTTGCAACCCTGGTTACAATATCTAATATAATATTCACTCTATTTTGTGTTGTAATACTATGAATTTTCGAAGTAAACCGGCTTTGTAGGACTTTTAAAAATTCCCGGAACCCGTTATAAAAGTCCTGCGATAGTAAAAACGTCAATTATGAAGAAATACCTGTAAGAGGAGACGATGATCTTGCCTGGGCATCGATACAACTTTATGTTGTCAAAGCGGTACCTGCAGTAGTGTTCAGAAGAGATCATGGAACTAATCACCTTACGGATAGAACCCCCACCCCCTCCCCCTTGGCATGTCAGGAGCAATCTTCATGATCTCTAATGGTATCTCCCACAACACAAACTACATCCAAGGGCCTATCGAACTGGTCTGACGGGCTTTCACTTTGAGCCAATCCTCCAGATGTGGCGGAACAGAAGACAGGACTACTCCAACCATAGTGGTATTGGCTCAACAGATCTGGCTGGTTTAGTCGCCTTAATTCGTACCAAGGCCAAATTGACGGCAGTCTGTCAGCTCATGTACCGCATGCCTCCTGGTACCACACCACACAATACCCTTGTTCAGATTCCCATCCGAAGACTGATTCTCAAAAGTTATGAGATGCACCCCCTGCACAGTGCTACGTTTCATTGACAAAAATCAGAAAACTGACTTCCTGCGAATTTAAATTTTTTGATATAATTTTAAAGGCAACAGTCCAACTAAGAGAAATTCTATGAAAAGGTGGCTTATAACTCAAAAAAAAAATTAAAAACTACTAAGAAACTGAAGAAATTCATTGTTTATCTTTAACAGCTGTTTCTCGCAATTTCTTTTTTGAGTCATAAGCCACCTTTTCATAGGCCGGGTCACATATATTTTTTGAATATTGCAGTTTCATTCCTAAGTGGTTGAACGAAAATATTTGTCAATGACTCATCTTTAGACGGAATCGAATTGGCTTATAATTTTTGAATAGTTAAGGAGTGGTCCTTTTTAAATTTTTTTTAATCTTAAAAATATTATTTTTAAATAATTTTTTAATATTTCATTTTTTAGATGTAAATGTTAAAAATATTCAATTTTTGATGGTAAAATAAAAAAAAAATCGTAAAATTCGGTGACATTTTTTTGCACAATAGTTTCGTTTGGACCTTTGTCCATTAGACAAAAAACGAAATCTTCGCCGATTTTTCTGATTTCTTTTAATTTTTTAAAAGAATCTATGATGAATTTTTTATTCGAAAAGTTTTAAATTTTTTATTTATTGATACTTTTTGCACAATAAATTTGTTTGGACTTTCCTCTATTAGAAAAAAAAGAAATCTTCCCTGATTTTGTCTGGTTTTTTTTGATTTTAATTTGTTTAAAATGTGTATATGTGACGCGCAAAATAGAAAGGGACCTAAAGTTAAAAACCAGTTTTGTTCAGGAGAGTCATTTTAAAGATTAAGTCCCTTTCTATTTGCGCTTAGAATCGTCGACTGCACTTTCATAAAACGCGCATATCTCTGGGAGGGAACACTTTTGGGGCATGATATCGGTCTCATTCGATGCTCAGATGTTGTCCACATAAAAAAAAGAAAAAAAATGAAAATTGATTTTTTTTTACCCTTAGGTCCCTTTCTCTATGTGCTGTCACATAATTATGATGAATTTGTTATTCGAACTGGAAAAACGTAGACGATGAAAAACATCTGCACGAACAACGTCTACATGCCAAAGTTCTCTTCTCTCCCAGAGGGAGCAAGAGCTTCGGTCATTTGTTAAAAGGAAACGGGATTAGCCTTCTACGATCCCAACCATCGTTAAGGACGACCAGTTCTTCATTGACCCGGTTGTCAAGGCTAATCTCTTAGCTAGCATTTCTGCAAGGAATTCGTCGTTGCAAGATAGGAGCCAAGCACTTCCCCTGATTGAAAATGTGTCTATGTCTATGCCTCGGATATTTTTTCGAACTCGAGCTGTTAAAAGGATTTTTGCGGAACTTAACGTAAATCAATCCCTGGGCCCGGATGGAATTTCTGCACTAATTTCAGCCCTTAATAAGTGTTTGTCGACGCTAGCTCGTCCATTGCGCAATCTTTTCAACCTCTCGTACTGTGCGGTAGTCTTCCCCTCGTGTTGGAAGATTCCCAATGTAACACCGATAACAAAAAAGGTGAGGCTAGTAATCCTGACAACTTACGGCCCAATTGCAGTTTGCCCTGACCTTCTCAAAGATCGACAGTATGGCTTCCGTAGGAACCGATCTACGAGACCTGATGGTGTTCCTTTCGGAGCTGTACAATCGATCAAATCACCGACTTGGTTAGAGTAAGGTAGTGGCTCTGGATATTTTCAAGGCGTTCGATAGAGTGTGGCACGGCGCAATCTTTTCAAAGGTAATTGCTTTTGGAGTCGGTGCTGATTTCTCTCTATTTACATCGAGTTTACTCAGAGATCGCTCTATACGTTTGTTATAGACGGAGTCTCGCCCGATGAGTATGTAATAAATGCAGGGGTACCGCAAGACTTTGTTCTCGCTCCCTCTCTGTTTCTCATTCTTCTCAATAACCTACTGAGTCTGACAACAAACCCTATTTATTCGTATCTGTCACTCATATTCGTTCGACCGTCGACCGGGCCTCACAGATACAGAGGCGATGAGACAACATATGACTGACACACTTAACAAAGATCTTGTGAGGGTCTTAGAGTGGGGTTTTGCAAAAAGGGTCGAGTTTAATGCTAGCAAAACCCAATGCTGCCTGTTGAGCCATAAAGACGGGCTTAACATCGTCGGCAAAATTGATGAACGGGACTGTTGTCAAGGAGTCGGATGCTGTAAATGCTCTGGGCATCCAAAATTCAGTGCGATGTTCGCTGGAACAAACACAGTTTTGAAGTGTCGAAAGAAACATTCAAGTGCCTGGGCTTTTTAAAGCGGTGCAAGAAATACTTAACTTCATCCGACCTCCTCAGCATCTACATCACATAAGAGTACATTCGGCCAAAAATGGAGTATAGCTGCCACATCTGGGCGGGTGCCTCAAGGTCTTCTTTGGAGTTTTCGACCGGGTACAAGGAAGGGCGCTGAGGCTTGTTGGAGATAGCTTGGCTACCCTGTTCTGTTGTTTCATTCGAGCATCGACGGAGTGTTAGTTGCGTATATCTCTTTTACAGGTACTATAACCGGATGTGCTCTGTTGCGATAGTTGATCTCATCCTGGAGGCCAGAGTGTTCCCCCGTAACACCCGCTTGTCTAGAAGCACGCATCCATTTGTTATTGATGACCTACTGATCGCACGACGCATTACAGGGAGAATTCGTTCTTCAGCCGTGTTGTCCGTATGTGGAACAGACTTCCCGCAGAGGTGTTTCCTGCCACGTACGATATGAACAGGTTAATATGAAATGTCCATAAATACTACTTCCTCTTTCCTTTCCTTCCCTACCCTAACCTTACTTTCCTTGACCATTCTTTTAAGATTCTTTTATATTCAATTTGTTGAATGCTTCTTTTTTTAAAAATTTCAAGTTTAGGATGTCAGCAAACTCTTCTGAGAGCAGATCATCGTGTTAATTCAGGCTTAGTTGATATGCCAAATTATTCAGTAAAATAAATAAAAAAGAGGAATTTTGCAAGAAAGCCGCGTTTGTTTATTAAAAATGATACCATTTTTAAAATCAGCGTATCATTATCCATTCAGAAATAAAGTTTCATTGTCTTCTGCAAAATTTCTTCTATTTTTGTGCAATACTAGTATGGGTACGGAGCACTGTTTTTTATTATTTTTATAGGAATGTCACGACCGAAAACCAAATAATATTAATATTTGGTCACATTCTCCAGAAATGTCCCACTGTGAGACGGATCAACCCTTTAATGACAACGCCACCACTAGCATATCGTATGCAACAGACTTCTCTCTTACCGACTAAAATATTGAGTTAGTGGGTTGCACGCCGAATTTTTCTTTTTGGGCACTCCATAGCTTTCTTTAAAGCTGCCATCGTGATAAATTTGTTGAATGTGAGTTTAAATGCTAGCTAAAGACTTCATCATTTCTTATGATAGCTATGGGATTTTAATTGTGTTTCGCAAAACTTCAACAGCACCCCTCGTATAAATAAAAAATCCGACGTTGACAGGCAATTAATAGATTTAAGTATAGGACTTTTAAAATTCAATCGTATTGGCATTGATGTTTTGTTAAATGTTTCTATAATTACATGTGTCCATTCATCAATTACAGAAATCAAGCATCGATATAAAAATAAACGATAATTAAGGTACTCGTATCACTTAAGCATGCCAAGAATATGACACTAGTATCAGCTGGAGAGAATAGTTAAATAAAGGCAATACTTACTGACGACAATGGCAATTCATGCCACATTATCCGTACTTACTGAAATCGGCTGGATTGTAGGTCAAGGGGCATGGCGGTCCAATCTCCCTCAAATATGGCACTATATTCCCCACACTCCCCTGGTAGACGCATTGACCCTCGGCTAAGACATAGACCTTATCGAACATTTGGAAAAGTTTAGCGGGCGGTGTGTGAATGGAACAGATTATGGTGCGTCCGGCATGAGCCAAACGGCGCAGCAACGATATACACTGAGAGCTGGAGAGATCATCTAAGCCTCTATAAGGAAGAAAGGATAACTTTATTTAAAATTTAAAAACTTCCACCAAACTTACGTTGTGGGCTCATCTAGGAATACCACCGGCGGATTATTGACCAACTCTAGGGCTATGCACAAACGTTTACGCTCCCCACCCGACAACAGCTCGGCCGCTGTGTTGGTTGTCTTCTCTAGACGTAGCATATTTAAAATTTCATCTATAACTTCCAGTTTCTGCTGTTGGGTTAAGTCATTGCCCAACTTTAAATGGGCAGCCACCAGCATAGCCTCCATAACCGTAAAATGTGGATCGATAACATCCTGTTGCATAATATATCGTGACATTTTTCTAAAGAGTTGACTGTCGCGGGGATTTCGATTTATGTTGATACTGCCAGAGTAGGTAGAGGTTCTAAAGGCAGAGATTTTAGTATATGGTTCATGTGGAGTCTCTAATGTGCGTAGTACTCACCCGAATCCGGCTAATAGATTAAGTAACGTTGTTTTACCAGCTCCCGAAGGACCCATAATGGCAGTTAGTTGATGAGATTTAAATTCTCCACTGATATTGTGCAAAATTGTTTTCATACCTAAGGAAAATGGAAAAGTAAGGCATATTCGTGAACGTGTACAAATTATTGCCAATATGTGGCAAAATTGGGAATATTGTTTAAACAATACTCCCACAATCTACTAATGCATCTTCTAAGAAGTATAACATTCAGTAACTTCTCTCAAGTTACAATATCGGTCTAGGTTAACGCTAACATAAGGAAATTTCCTTTATATACCTTTATCCACAGTATTAAGTTTACTACTCCGTTTGTAACAATGTTTTCTCTACTAAAGGACAGTAATTAATTTGGTACCTATTTTTTTTTTAAATAGCCAACACTCAGGGGATGCCCCCTATACATGCAGTGCATTGCGTTGGCGAGTGGAAAGTAATGGATCGGAGGGGGGAAAGAGGGAGTAATGATTATTGACGCTTGCCTTGAACTTCTGGATGTCGCAATAAGTGGGAAATACATTTGCCGGAAGTCGATTCCACATACGGACTGTACGACCGAAAAACGAATTTTATCTGTAGTGTATAGTGCGGTCGACTGGCCAATCGATAACAAACGGGTGTGAATTTCTAGAAAGTCGAGTATCCCTGCCGAACATCCTCACGTCAGGAATAAGGCGACGGATGTCTGATGAACACACACCATGAAAGTAACGATAGAACAGCGTCACACAAGCCACATTCCGACGATGCTCAAGGGAAACAATAGAGTTGGATATCCTACTGTCACCTATCAGCACCATCGTTCTCCTTTGAACACGGTTAAGTAGCTCCAAGGATGATTTTGGAGCACCTGCCCATATATGGGAGTTGTATTCCATCTTTAGCGTGATGTAGGTTGTATAGATATCGAAAAGATCAGAAGGAGTGAAATATTTTTTGCACCGCTTTAGGAAGCCTATACACTTGAGTGCTTCTTTCGACACTTCGAATACATGTCTCGCCCAACGAGCGTCACATTGTATTTTCATGCCCAGAACATCGAGAGCTTCTGATTGTTTAATATCCGTAACATCGATTGAAATTGACGATGTTGTTGGGTCAGCGAATCGCTTGTGAGACAACAAGCAGCACTGTGTCTTACGTGCATTAAAATCTACTCTATTCACTCGACCCCATTCGGAAATGGCAAGAAGATCCTGGCCAAGTGTCTCTACTGGACTCGGCCTACTGTCGAATGAATATGAATGACAGAGGTTACTATCATCTGCGAAAGAGTAGATTGGATTCACGGTCTGACCCAATAGATCGTCAATGAAAATAAGAAATAAAGAGGGAGAAAGGACAGAGCCCTGTGGTACCCCTGCGGTCAGCCTATGTGTGTTGGATGAGAACCCATCTACAAGAACTCTAATAGTGCGATCTCTAAGAAAGCTCGATATAAACCGAGCAAACGTATTACCGACACCAAAAGCGATCAGCTTAGATATGAGTGCACCGTGCCAGACTCTATCAAAGGCCTTGGAGATATCTAGAGCCACGACCTTACTCTCACCAAACTGGTGGATAGACCGACTCCAACGCTGCGACAAGAACGCCAACAGGTCTCCGGTAGAGCGGTTTCCATACTGTCGATCACTTAGCAAGTCGTTGGTTATTAGTGGATTGTGGTTTTTCGACGTAGACATAACTTAAATACATTTTGCAATAACGGAATAAAAACATGTAAGGCAGTGTAACTGGATTTTACCAGCCTACAGTCTATGAGGTTTGCTATATATATTTCTGGCCTAGGCAATACTTAGTGTTGCCTGGCGCCATTTGATATTTCCATTGGAAAGTTTGACATTTATTAGCATAAACGTACTTAGAACGTTTTGACGTACGACCATCATTTGTGTTGTTTACAGTGACTTGAAAAAATCAATTTGGCAAAAAAATGGAATTAACTCGTGAACATTTTCGTGCGATCATTTTTTACAACTTTCGACGTGGATTATCACGACAAGAGTGCATCGAACTTAAATCTTTGTATGGCGATCCTATATCACTTCCTATAGCACTGTGAAAAACTGGTTTAATGAATTCAATCGTGGCCGACGCTTGCTCAAAGACGAAGGTCGTGAAGGTCGTCAAAAACGGCCGTAGTGCCAGAGATCATTGATGCCGTGTGTGAACTGATTATGCAAGATCGTCATGTGACATAACGTGAGATAGAGGCATCCTTGGGCATTTCTTGCACCAGCATACATTCGATATTGCATGAACACCTGACCGTAAAAAAGGGTTGTTCCCGTTGGATCCCGCACAATTTGACAATCGCTCAAAAAAATAGGCTCGTGTCGATTGGTGCAAAGAAATTTTGAAAAAATACGATCGCGGTGCTTCAAAAGATGCTTACGATCGTATATAAGTAAGATCATCACGAATTATGGATCAGTGCGTATGAGCCTGAAACACAACAGCAATCGACCGTGTGGGTCTTCGAAGACGAGCCAAATCCAAAGAAAGTTGTTCGTGAAAGAAGCACTTCGAAGCAAACGGTCGCTTGTTTCTTCGGCAAAACTGGCCATGCGGCGACTGTTCCGCTTGAGCAACGTAGGACGGGCAATTCTGAGTGGAACACCATAATTTGTTTGCCTGAACTCTTTGGAGAAATTCGAAAAACGAACAAGAAAAGACGAATCATTGTGCTCCATGACAATGCGCATCGGCTCAAACCAGCGCCTTTTTGACCGGCCAAAACGTTGAATTGATGGGTCATCCGCCGTACAGCCCTGACTTGGCATCCAATGACTTCTTTTTATTCCCGCACATCATGAAAAAAATGCGTGGTCAACAATAAAATCATTTTTGACGATAAATATTTGCATTTTCATTATTAGGCCAAAAATATATATAAGCCCGTGTATAAAACAAGTACTGGTAAATCCAGCTACACTGTCTACCATTCTAAAAAGCCCCGCTTTTTTGTTTGAAAAAAGTCGACAAAATCAAGTTCGGCCAGGTCGAACTCCATAATAGATTCCGGTCCAACCTCCATAACAGATTCCGGCCCAATCTAAAAATATTGTCAAGGTTGCTTGGCACCTCTTCTACCAGGGTAAATTTCTTTCCATACACCTATCATTCTTAGTAGGGACATAAATACTGTTACAACATTGAACACACCCATTTCAATAGTAGAACTGAACATACCCCGTTAATGTCATATGGGTTTTGAAAGCTAACCTCAATAGCGTTAGTCTGTAACGGGATTTTAAAATTGTTTTAACTTTCATCATGGAGTGGTCAGATAATGAGAACTGTATCGCTGTAATAGCGCTTTCAAACGACGTACGGGACATTTATTGACTGCAGCTTTGAAAAAAATAGGATTGAAAAATGCAAACGACTTTTGGTGAAGCACGCTGATAACTTGCACAGAAAAATTTTGTTCACCGAGGAAAATATTTTTAACATTCAGGAAAAATGTAACAAGCAAAATGATAGAGTGTATGCGCGGTCATCTAAGGAAGCATCTGAACTGATCCCAAGAGTGGAAAGGGGTCATCACCCAGCTTCAGTCATGGTTTGGTGGGGTGTCTCTTACGATGGGGTCACTGACCTGCATTTCTGCGAACCAGGAGTCAAAACATCGGCCAAAGTTTACCAAGAAACCGTTTTAGAAGCTCTTGTGAAGCCTCTTAACAATTCCCTGTTCCAAAACCAGTCATGGACATTCCAGCAGGATTCTGCGCTGGCCCATTAGGCTAAAACGTCCCAGGCCTGGCTTTGAAACAATTTGCCAGCGTTCATATCCTCTGAAGAATGGCCCTCAGGCAGTCCAGATTTGAACCCATTGGATTACAAATTGTGTACGGTTTTAGAGGACAAGGTTTGTCACAAAAGATACCCCAAAGATGGATCTCTTAAGAATGCTTTGGTTCGAGCTGTAACCAATTTTTCAATGGACAAGGTTCGTGTAGCTATTGACGATTGGCCAGTGCGACTTGGCGTGGTAAAGGCAAAAGGCGGACATTTCGAATAAATAGATTTTTTTGGATACAGTATACATCAATAAATATATTAAAAAATATTTGGTCCAAAAACATTCAGTACTTTATATTTTACAGCATAAAACGTGTGTAACAGTATTTATGTCCCTACTAAGTAATTTTAAAGCGACCTTTCTACACAAACCAATACGAGTATTTTCCCCTTTAAATAACCAACCAGCACCTATTTTATGCCATGTAACATCTGCTCTAATTACGCCTTTATATACCACACGAACGTAAAATGTTTATAAAACGATTTAATGCCAATCTATCATTAAATCAAGCTCCCTATTATTTGCGGCTATTATTTTTATGGGCATCGCTGGAACACAATTAAAGTGGTGGACCAAAGTTCACTTGACCACATTTACTGAAAAATGATGCGTATAGAAAAAAAGAGCACATAGAGCGTATAGAAAAAAACAACACTTTTCCCAGCCCTACTATCACCAATGGTATTAAAAATTTAGCCGATTGTTAAAAATGTTAACAGAGTAAAATTAATGACTAGAAAATCATTATATGCTATAGTTAAATTGGTCAAGGGGACGTGGTCCCGTCCACAGATCACTGAACTTTGAAAGGCAATATCTCGTGAACTAATAGGCCACCACGGGATATAAATTTTTATACTTAAGCCAAAAATATTTCCCATTAATATAAAACGAGTATATAAGTATAACAAAAAATACTAACACCGTGTGACAGAGAGAACAAACCTGGGAAATGATATTATTTTTCTTGGAGACCTCGCTGAGTACAACAAGAAACCAGTTTTGAAATTTCCCAAACACCTCCAAAATCTGGAGTTACGGGTAAAAAACCGGGTTTTCGGATCTTACGCACTTATATGCCAGTAACTTGGTTGAATATCAACCGATTCTAAGTGTCGGCTAATTTAGAAAGAAGAAACTGCGGCCTTTCGAATAGTGTATACACTTTTAAAATCACACTGAAAAAAATCGTTGCATTTATCCTGTAAACTCATTTTTTTTAAATTTTTTTTTTGTAATTTTTTAACTTTGGATGCGTTTTTACAACAGATTTTAGGAAGCGAACAATTTTTTCGTTTTTAAAAATCCGTTAAAAATTAATTGAGTTATTCAACTTTTATTAAAACAAAATTTTTTTGAAAAAATAAAACTTTTGGCCAAACTACTCAGAAATATTTGTAGGTGGAACTAATGTTCAATTGACCTTTCTACCCAAACCACCGCTTCACCTTTAACCACCTTTAAGTAACCAACACCCATTCCATGTCATGTAACATCTGTCCTAATTATACCTTCATATATCATTCAAATGTTAAATGTTTATAAACGATTTAATGCCAATCTATCATTAATCAGGCACCCCACTGTTTGCGGCTATTTTTTATAGGGACACTTTAGCGCCGGCAGTGGTGGACCAAAGTTCACTTCACCACAGCAACTAAAATGATGTATACATTCAAATAGGCGTGTACACCAGGCCGTACCGCAAAAAATAAGTTCACCGTACACCTTTAATTATGAAATATTATTGCAAGGCAGTTTTTTTTTGCAGAATAATCTGATATTAGGGTGGTACATTAAAGTAGTAGCAACTGACATATAATGGGTACGTACCAGAAGGGGGTACTTGAGGTTAATGACTTCAAAAACAGAAATTGGTCTTCGGGACAAAAACATTGATGTATCACACTTTAAGATCCGGCTGTAAATGCAGAACATGTAAGGAAAAATGTAAAAGTGGTACCCCTACGTTCGGCAAAAAAAATATTTTTTCGAAACTACCTTGCAATAATACTTTCGAAGGTGTACTTTTTTTTGAGGTACGCCCTAGTGTACACCTCTCCCAGCCCTACCATCCCAACCCTCAGAGAACTTACCTTTATTCGTATCTGGAACACTGTATGACAGATCGCGAAACTCCAAATTGACCGCTGGCCAGCGTGGCAGATATTTCATGCCGCTGCATGATGAAATGCCATCATCTGATGTTTCCACCAAATCGACGCTTATGGCATTGATGTCGGTGCTGTAATTTAATGATGTGCCACTGTGTGACTTGTAACTGTCGTCAATGGAGTAACTGCACCCGGTGTCTGTGGCATCCATGGCTGCTGTTGTTGTTGTTTTGACTGTCTTGTCTGTTGTTGTACTTGGCCTGTAATGAACTTAACCAAGCGTTGTTGTCTGCCTGAGAGTCTGTGCGAGCACTGGGACGTGATGTTGATGCTGGGGCCTCCAGCAGTTTAGTTGTGGCAAGTTTAGCGTTGCACGGATGAATGAACGAAGTCTATCGGCGAATTTATTGCAAAACCCCCTTTTATTATTTTTTTTAAAGAAATTCACTGTTTTGTTGTAATTATATCTCGATTCTATTGCCGTTTCAATTAAATGCGGTTTATTTCTCTGGTGCTAGCATGCGAAGGCGTTCAGTGTGTCCACGCCATTGTAGACCGTAGACCGCAATGTTCTGTGAAATCGAATAGCACAAAAGTATTCACGAAGTGATGAGAAACTATCTGAAAAGATATACAAAAATCAAATAGCAAGTCATAATATATTCTTATCCGTTTTTGATTTATATTCAATTTGCAGTAATATAAATTATTTATTAACACTGTTCTACAGAAGATAACAATTTCTTGTCACTCTCAAAAGGCAAGAAAATTGGTTTACTTTATGGAGTCCCATGTACAGATCTTGGGTTTTTTTTCGCTTAAGCAGTACAAACTTTCAGAGAATTTTAAATTCCCAATGATATGCCTACCATATCACTTACTCTTAGGGCCGTTAGTTCGGCCGAATCTTATAAACCGTCTACCATGGATTCAATATAAAAATAGAAAAAATAACAATATTTCTATTTATGGCTCCTGTGGTCGGTGGGTCTGATTCCCAATCTTATCCAAATATTAAAAAATCATTCACATTTAGATTCGTGGAAAGCTCATTAAGATACTGCGGGGCAGTTCACCTGAGGAGGAGTTACTAGCTTCCAGTCAGGAAACTGTACTCCTGGTCACAGTACTCCAGCGATCACAACAAAACACTACGAATTAGTCTACGAACTTAGAGCGCTGGCACACAGATTCATTCATTCAAGTAAAAACTTCGTTTACTACGTCCTATATACCCGTCTTTATGCTGCTAAAGTGCAGAATAGATCCGTTCTTTAAGCCCTTGCGTCCGCCAATAATTTCAGCCGAAACTTCAAAATTTCTCTATAGCTGGATTGAAAGCAAAATCTGTTTTAATTTTAGTACCCATACGCCCATATTGACTACAAATCACCCGTTTCAACAATGCGGGACTTTTTTGGGCCCCATGAGCTAAAAGTGCAGCAACTATGCCCTTTTAAGGTTTTAAGTGCGACCCAAATAACAGTTCCCATTGTGAAAGTGTACTTTTTGCCAAGGTACCTTTACCCAATTAAAGGGAAATTTCCGAATCCTAGGTTTATTCCTTTTATGGTGCATAGAAACGGCAAACCCACACTGTCGGTTCTTTGCGCCGGATTGACCCAAAAAAACTCTCTTTGGTCAATTTAACGACATTATCAATCTGCTTCAAGGCATCAATCACTTGTTCCGGGGAGACTTTAATTACCACCACGAATTATGGCCTTCTCTTCTAGATAACAACCACGCACAGAGAACAAATTTGTTTCCACAACCAATTTTTTGCCAAACCGAATGTTTGTGGTTGCAAGTACTATCCATGTATTCCATTGTTATAACCGAATGTTGAGGTATTCCATTGTTGCAACCGAATGTTGAGGTATTCCATTGTTACAACCGTGTTGGGATAGCAATTTTAGAGGGAACTGGCACTTTCGGTTGAAGAAAACCAGTATCGGTAATTCTAAAAGACTAAGATGATTATTGGAACTGAATCTGTACATGTATTGGTTGTTGTTTTAGATTGTTGGTTATAAGTTCTTTTTTTTAAAAATATTTAATATTTTACTGCCTTGCAATGGTTTAACTGATCAGTAAAATAAATACGTCTTTGGATTCATGTTTTGCATAATGAAGGTATATAACAATATTAATTTCAAGGTTTGGGTGGCCGTAACGCGGGAAAATGGGTCGGCTTCAAAAAAAAAGGTTGTTTTCAATAATAACATGGTCTATCTATGGCGAAAATTCGAATCAGGTCCAAGTAATGTCGCTTAGTTACAGTTAAGCCTGTTTCTATATTCTGAAAAATATTTTTTTATTTATAGTTCGTTTATTTATATGGCAGTATCGTTTGGAACCCGAGAAACTAACTGCCTGACCATTTTTTTTGTTTTTATACATTTTTTGGGGATTTCGAAATATGTTTTCGTCGTAGAATCGATAAAATATTATTGGGTTAATAAGTTGATGTTGAAATAACCAATATTATGCCACAATAGCCAAATAAACAGGGTTTGGCCACTACAAAAAATTAATCTATTGTCACCACTAATTGTAGGTACTAAAGTAACATGTACATCACAATTGGTTGGTTGCCGTAACCGCCAGTTGTCGCAACCAATAGTTCAACTGAATTTGGTTTGTATAACTGTGTTATTGGCTGTGAATACCTTGATAAGGTTGTAGCTAACATCATACGATATCTCGAACCATGTTACCATTAATACAATGAAATTTTGGTTAGTACAACAGAAATTCGGTTTATCCGACCGAATTTTTGTAGTTCGAACAGATTTCCAACTGATTTTTTCTCTGTGTGCAGAGGAGCACAGCTTTCTCAGAGCAAATTCATTGCTCCATGCTCTTACACAGGTTATGGGTTATTGCCACGTCGTAAGGCTGATGAATGACGTCATCTGCACACAGAAATAAAATAACTTGTAAATCGGTTGGTACTACTAAAATTCCGTTGCAAAAAAGGAATTTCGACTGCAATCACCAAATGTTTATAATCGCAATGCATATTCGGTTCGACATATCACAGGTTGATAAATATGATCATCCAATCGTAGACGTAACTAATTATTCGGTCATACCAATGAAACGCATAAAATGTATTTAGTTGCCATAACTGATGGTAAAGACAAGCAATAGCTTAGCCAAAATTTTGTTGTTGTAACCGAATATTGGTGATGATTCTTAACTTTCATCATAACCAAAAGCGAAAATAACTCTTTTATTACTGCTTTAGACAACTCGTTTAATTTATTCAGTAAAAATGTTCCATCAGATTTTCCTCTTTTCAATATGACCCTCCCTATGCTTAAGAGTATTTCAAGTTTACATATAAGAAAACAGATTCTTGACTCTACGGAAAATTTAAATTTGTTTGTTGAACAAGTGCGACATGTGTACTTTAGATCCAAAATTCTTTTCTGGTGGTTCGGATCATTCATTTTTTTACCTATACAATTGCTGAACGTTAGAGAATATTCGGTTGGCAAAAAAAACTCGGTTGTGGCAACGAATCTGCTTTCTGTGTAGGGCAAGCCGTCTTCTCGTTAGAATCGGAACACGTTTCCATAATGCTCTTCATTAACAGACCATTCGACGCCTTCATAATCTCTTAATGCCGTACTTATCTCAATCAAAAGAATCCTGATTGGATTGCCTTTAGAGAAGCCACCAATCGCAGCTTCAGTAATTTATCCATTCCCTCCGATGTTCGGGTAGCTGAGAAGTTCCGGGCCAATATTAACCCAGAAGCCGCTCCCATATACCTGCTGGTCGAATACCCGAGATACGACTAAATTTCAGAACAGAGTTAGCAAGACGTGCAGATGAGCGTGATGACAGTCGTCGATCCAACCCTACTGACCCTAGAATTAGGGTACTCAATTCTGAGATCAGTAGGTTAGTCAACGAATACAAGTGGAACAAAGTGGCTCCGTAACTAAAGTAGTAAATTGTGGACAACGGTCAAATCGCTCCCAAAGCCTGACAGAACATTGCCAGATCCGAAGCGGTGCGCGAGTTATTTTAACCGCTTGTTTATCGACCGTCCGAAAAGCGATAAGACGAAAAGGAGAGTATTGCGTCGTATTTGCTCTCTCCGAGTCGAAGATAAACAACCGCAATATCATCCACAGCGCATAGTCATCCAAGGCGTTGGGACCAAAGTGTTCAATCTAACATAATATGTGTCTTACAGAGCTGCTGGCTCTGAAATCGGGAAAGAACTTTAGCAAATCATGGAACGATAAATGCGAATCGAAATCAGATCATGTTCGGTCAAATGGTCATTGGATCTATATTCTTTTCTTTAACGTGTTACAAAGACAAGCTCTAAGTCAAAATACCATGTGGAACAGTGGGGTGTATGGCATGCAATTAAACCATTCTTGGACTCGTGGTAAAATTTATTTTTCATGAAGCACCCTTATGTCTATATATACTTATGTTTTTGGTCGCTTGTTTTTTATCATAAGTGCCAGTACAAACTACCATGAAACCCGACCACCCACGATTCCGTGCCTGAATCTTCGCCTAATATGAAATGCATGCATATCCGTGCTTAAGTTTGTAACGAAATTTGCTTGGACTATAATACCCAAATACTCAAATTTACTATTGTTCTGACCACAAAAGGTTTATAAGTTCATATACTTGTTTTATTATTTTATTCCCTTAAATATGGGTTTAACAGTGTAATTATTATAAATTACAGTTTCAATTGATGGATTTCGAACCGATGAATCACTTTCATTGGGAGGCTGGCTTTAATTTCATTTATGGAAAATTATAGCCGTAATTACAATAAATAATACTCCAACAGTATCGTGATTAATTAATACAATGTGTTTGGAAGGAGATAAATACACAATTTAATTGTTTCACCAAATAAAAATCCGGAAACCCGTTCGTTTGGTTTGATTTAAAAACTTATCACCAAAATTGGTATGTCAGCGTTGTTGTACCCTGCGCTCCTTAAGATACGAGTATAGATGAAGGGTGCTTAATTATTCCGCACGTGTTAAAGTAACGAACTTGTTATACCGATCTTTTCAATAAATTGTGCATGGACGGGACATGAAGAGATATGGGAAAACGGGTTTTCAATTTTTAAAGATTAGATCCTAGTAGTGCAATTTTAACAGAGCTTTGAGCAACCCTAAACTAACCCCTTTCAATTGCAAGAAATGTCGTCTTTTCCAGCAAAGTAAACTACAGGAACCCAAACAGAAAAAATAAAGTCTTAAATATTGTGGCAATTTTTTAAAGAAATTTAAACTTATTAAAACTTTTCATAAATGGTGTCACTAAAGAAATGTTTTTAGAAGAATTACAAAAACTAAACATAAAAAATTAATTAAACAGGGATTAATCGGCTCGAAACCTCTACTAGTTACATTAAAATAGAAAACAATGTTTTTACAAAATGGCAAAATTACATTGTTTCGTGGCCGCTTTTATCACACTACCTTCCTCAGAAAGCTTCGCAGCAATTTTCGAAAAGAAATCTCAACTCTTTAACACCAGGTTCTCACGAAACGTATGAGAACTACTGTTGTAAAGCTCACTTTTAAAGTTTTCTTCAAACAATTGCCCACGAACAGACAAATTACCTTCTCCACCTCTACAAAAACTTTACATTCAGAGCCATCTATAGATTTTCTTTTGCAACGTGTGTTGTGAAAAGAGTTTAGTTAGCGTCGCCAACTGTTTTGTCGTGCATTAACATATGTTCAGTTCGTTTGTTGACTTCGGTCTTTTACTTTAACACATTGAACAGGGATTAATAGGCTCGAGATCTCTTGCATCAAGAATCTAGAAAGTTATGTCGGCCAGGGCCAACTGTATTATAATCTGCACCCCTGTGGATATGCAGAAAACAACCTGAAAAAAACTGAATCAAGCCGTTAATGTACGAGGACGACCGCAAAACTAATTGGCCTGGCACATTTTCTGTTTTACTAGCAACGTTTTTTTTTGTTTTTTAAAAGCAATCTTTTATAAGCCATCTGTCAAAATTTCCGAAATATTTAATGATTATTTTCTTTGTTACAGGTAATTGAAGTAAACAAGTTTTATACTTTTTGAAAAATGGAAAATAAAGAGGAAAGAGGAAAATAAACACTTTTATATGAAAGGTTATACGCCACAATTAATCAAAGATGAATTGGATTCTGTTCATGGTGATAATGCACCATCATACTCCACCGTGAAATCCTGGGTTCAACAATTTATGGGTCGTTCAAGTACGGAAGATGAACAACGCTCTGGAAGACCGAAAACTGCTGCTACTATTGAAAACATTAGAAAAATATTTAATGAAGTGACTAAAGATAGACGAAAAAAGCTCAGGGAACTTGCTGACATTGTTAAAATACACGAAAAACAAGTTTGGAGTATTTTACATGATGAACTCCACATGAAAAAGCTATCCGCAAGATGGGTGCAGCGTTTGTTGACTTTGCCCCAAAAAATCGTCCGTTGGACCAATTCCGAGGAGCTTTTAGCGATTTATCAGCGTAATCCAATAGAGTTCTTGCGCCGATTCATAACTGTTGATGAAACATGGATCCATTTCTACATCCCAGAATGCAAAGAACAGTCAAAACAATGGATAGAAGCTGGTAAAAGTGGTCCCAAGAAGGCGAAAACTGTTAAGTCAGCAGTAAAAGTAATGGCCACAGTATTTTGGGATGTAAGGGGTATAATATTTATTGATTATCTTGAGAAAGGAAAAACTATAAATAGTGAATATTATTGTGCATTACTGGATCGGTTGAGTGAAGAAATCAAGATAAAACGACCGCATTTAGAAAAAAAAAGTTCTTTTTCACCAAGCTAATGCTCCTTTACACACTGCATTTTTAACTCAACAAAAACTGGCCGAATTACGATTTGAAATTGCTCCGCATCCACCATATAGTCCAGATTTAGCTCCTTCTGATTATTTCTTGTTTCCAAATTAAAAAAAAAATTCTCGGCGGCAAAAAATGTTCGTCCAATAGCGAGGTTATTACTGAAACTGAGGCATATTTTGAAGGTCTTGAAAAATCTTATTTTTCGGATGGAATTAAAAAACTTGAAAAACGTTTGATGAAGTGTACTGAGATGGAAGGAGATTATGTTGAAAAAAAATAATAATAATTCCAAAAAAACGGTTCTTTTTATGCTAGGCCGGTTACTTTTGCGGTCGCTCTCGTATATGACTTCATTTGTATAAATGTGAGAATCTATTTTGGCCAAATCTTATTTTAAATGACGATTTCTATGCCTGGAGTTGGACCATCAATTCATCTAAAAATAATATTGTTTACTTAAAACATTTAAATATATTGAATATTTAAAAATTAAACTAGAAAAGAAAATATTCATTTGCTAGGATCAAATCTTATGGAATCCTGACTTCAAATCTGTTTCCAAATTTCTCCAGATTGTGTCATTTTGCCTTAAATTTATTTAGCCTTAAAATTATTTTAACAAAACTACCGCGTCTCACTACGAAGAGTTTAGCAAAATAAATGTATTGCTTTAATGGCCTACATGGGAATCCAATTGGATATATAAGTAGACGGAATAGCTTCTACGAAAAACAATGTTTAAAAAATAATCCAATGCCATTTTGCAGAAATGTAGCTTTCGTTTGATATTTAAAATAGACTAAATGGGTATAGTGAATATTTTATGATTTAAAATAATTCGAAATTTCATATTCTCCCAAACTGAACAAGAGTTTATATTTTTGATAAACATGTGGTTTTAATTTTAGTTTATACAAAACTTTGTATAGATCGAAAATGTTCAGAGATACTATTTATGGTGCTGAACAGTGTCATCCATGTTTCTTTGTTAATAATACTCGTAAGTGTATTTACATGCTAAATTAGTAGATTTCTTTCCTTTTTATAATCTCCACCATAGAATGGGAGTAAACATTAGTTTGTCATTCTGTTTGTGACATTTGATTGCATTTCGTGCACTTTATAATTTTTTTGGTTAGCTTAATCATCCAAATGTGTCCACAATCGGGTGAATTGTGCGCAAATTTCTGTAGAAAATGTAAAAACACGTGTGCGTGATCGTCCAGTGCGTCTGTCATATTCTACAAAAATGAGGTCAGCCAAGCACACGCAGAGAAAAAATATGGTTACTATATGGTCACGGCAACAATAGTATGTTCTCTGCAATAAAAGTATGGTTGTCGCAACCTGAGTATTGTTTTTTGAATTTAATTTTGACAATAGTATGAGTGCGGCAATATTAATATTGTTTAAATGTAACAAAAGCATTGTTGCCAAATTAAAAAATGGAAATATGGTTGTAGCAACAATATAAATATGGTTGGTGGGACAAAAGTATTGTTTCATGGGTTTTATGTTTACAATAACATGATTACGGCAATCATACAGGCAAAATCGTAATTTATTTTTAATTTGACCATGTTATTTTTACGAATCTTTACATAGCATGGTTGTGTGTAAGTCATACTATGATTGTGAGGATCATGCACATCATGGTTGTATGTGAAACATTTTT
Organism: Hydrotaea diabolus; assembly: GCA_963513945.1. NCBI lineage: Eukaryota > Metazoa > Arthropoda > Insecta > Diptera > Muscidae > Hydrotaea > Hydrotaea diabolus. The sequence goes on from OY740717.1 coordinate 127,925,791, forward strand.
TGGTTGTGAGGATTATAGTATGGTTGTGGGGATCAAAGTATGGTTGAGTGTGAATAATAATATGGTTGTGGGAATCATAGTATGGTTGTGTGTGAATAATTCTATTGTTGTGAGGACCATAATATTGTTATGGGGATCATAGTATGGTTGTGTGTGAACCATAATATTGTTGTGTTCATAATATTGTTGTGCCACAACCATATAGCCAACAACAGTATGATGCTCTTCGAATATTATTACCCCAACCATACTTTTTTTCTGCGTGCAGTTACCGTGAATGGTGTTCGCTATCACGAGACGATAACGGACTTCTTGTGGAAAGAAATTGAAATTATGGACCTGGGAGATATGTGGTTAGAACAGTATGGTTCCATTTGCACACATCCAACGAAACAATGGCTTTTTGCGCAAGATATTCAACGACCATATTATCTCACGTCGTGGCGATGTTAATTGTCCGCCACAGTCATGTGATTTGACAACGTTGGACTTCTTTTTTTGTAGGGATATTTAAAAGAAAAAGTGAACGTCAATAAGCCAAGAAAAATTCAAGAGCTAAAGGATGAGATAATTTGGCACATTAACGAAAACGAACCTCCATTACGAGTACGTCTCAAAGTCATTGAAAATAGGGAGCATAATTATCACAGATCTCTCTATGATAATAAAGTATTAATATAATTCTCTGAGAACATTATGTCTCATTTACAAATACTATCGTTTGTTTAGGGTTATTCATTCACGACTGGTCAAATTTAACCAGCGTATTCCTTGGCTCATTTCATGAAATTATGTCCCGAAGATACAAGGGGGCCGAATGACAGCGGTTTAAAAAATTCCACTTAATATATAGCACTACCTCTTTCCTTTCCAAAAGAAAGTCTTGTCCAACGGAATTTTTGTAGTTTAGACCTATTTTTGCTTTGTGTGTATAATAACTAATAAAATGTAATAATATTGATAATTCACATCTGGCTGGGTAGAATGGGTTTCCCCACTGCAATACGTGAGAAAAGGAGCCAGGGCAAATTCCAAAAACCACTAGCTATGACTAGCAGTAATGCAATTATTTATAAATAAATATGAGCCATGTTTCAGGTAGACAGATGTGATAAACTACTGTAAATAAATAAATACAAGCGTTTTCAATTATTAATTGTAAAGAATTTGCATATTAATGCAAAAGCCGGATACTTTAAGTCTTATTAATTAATAAATCGGCGCTGTGGCTACAATAATTGTCGCACTCATCAAATTTTAGCTGTTAAAGATTAATGAGATATTAATTGCGCGCATACTAGGGTGGTCCTAATTACATACTTTTGAAAACGTGTTGTCCTCATCGAGGCGCTTTTGCCAAGGCATTCTCTTTAGTACAAACAAAAGTAGAGTTTCAAACATTTTGTTGTGTTTAAGAAATTGAAATACGAGTAACAAAATTTGTTAAGTACCTTCCGCACAGTCAAAAAGGCTAGCTCTGGTCCCTACATTAGGTTTAATACCCTTTTACGAGTTAGAAACTGTATCTATTTATATGTTTAAGTCCAAGTCGGTCACCACTGCATTATGTTTGAACCATATGCAGAGAAAAGATGTTACTATATGGTCACGGCAACAATAGTATGTTCTCTGCAATAAAAGTTTGGTCGCCGCAACCAAAGTATTGTTTTTTAAATTTAATTTTCACAATAGTATGAATGCGGCAATATTAATATTATTGAATTGTAACAATAGTACTGTTGCCAAATTTAAAATGAAAATATATTTGTAACAACTATATGTAGCAACTTAATTTTAATATGCTTTTGAAAACAATGTTACGGATCTAATGCAATAATACGAGTATTACTTATTATGGTATATGGAAATTAAATCTTTTTAAACAAACTGCTGCTTTTTTAACTGAAATATTTTTTATAAAAACGATTACGTGTTTTTAAACTGATTTTTTCTACTGTTAAATCACTCCTATTATTTTAAAAACGAGGACTGCTATTTCTGACCTAATAATGAAAATGCGAACAGATTTATTGTTTTTCATAATATTCTCCAGCATGATTTATACACTTTTGCATGTGCTCAAACCAATTGTCTAAGCACTTTTTCCACTCCGATTGAGACACCTCCAAAGCATGGCTTTTGAACGCTGCAACAGCATCTTCTGGCGACGAAAATCGTTGACCACGCATTATTTTCTTTATGTGCGGGAATTAAAAGAAGTCATTGGGTGCCAAGTCAGGGCTGTATGTCAGGCGGATGTCCTATCAATTCGACGTTTTGGCTGGTCAAAAAGGCGCTGGTTTGAGCCGATGTGTGAGAGCTCGCATTGTCATGGTGCACAATGATTCTTCTTCTCTTGTTCGTTTTTTGTATTTCTCCGAAGACAAACAAATTTGGTGTACCATTCAGAATTGACCGTCCAACGTTGCTCAAGCATAACAGTTGCCACATGGCCAGTTTTGCCGAAAAAACAGGCCACCATTTGCTTCGAAGTGGTTTTTCCACGAACAACCCACACGGTCGATTGCTGTTTTGTTTCGAGCTCATACGCATATTTCCATGATTCGTCACCTGTGACGATCTTATGAACGTCTTTTGAAGCACCGCGATCGATTTTTTAAAATGTTTTTTGCACCAATCTACATGAGCCTTTTTTTGAGCGATTGTCAAATTGCGCGGGATCCAACGAGAACAAACCTTTTTTACGGCAAGGTGTGCATGCAATATCGAATGTATGCTGGTGGAAGAAATGCCCAGGGATGTCTCTATCTCACGGTATGTCACAAGACTATCATGCATTATCAGTTCACGCACGGCATCGATGTTCTCTGGCACAACGGCCGATTATGGAAGACCTTCACGACCTTTGTCTTTGAGCGAGCGTCGGCTACGATTGAATTCATTAAACCAGTTTTTCACAGTGCTATAGGATGGTGCTTGGTCGTGATAATCCACGTAGAAAGTTGTGAAAAATAATCGCATGAAAATGTTCACGAGTTAATTCTATTTTTTTGTCATATTGTTTTTTTCAAGTCATTATAAACAACACAAACGATGGTCGTACTGTAAAACGTTCTGAGTACGTTTATGCTAAAAAAAATGTCAAACTTTCCAATGGAAATATCAGATGGCGCCATGCAACACTTAGGTCAAAAAAATATATATAGCAACCCTCGTATAATATATTTTTAAAAAAATTTTCATGATTTAAATCTTTTGCTGACAACTTAACCCAATTCTAATAAATAATTTTGGGGATCATAGTAAAATTGTGTGTGATCATACCATGAGTAGGGACCATAAACTGGTTGCGTGTGAATTATAATATTATTGTGAGTATCATACTATGGTTGTATGTAAAACATACCCTGGTTGTGTGGATCATAATATGTTTGTGGAGATCATAGTGGGAAACACACCATGGTTGTGGGGATCATATTATGGTTGTGTGCGAATCATACTATTGTTATGAGATTCATAGTATGGTTGTGAGGATCAAAGTATTGTTGTATTTCAATCAGGATGTAGTGAGGATCATAATATTGTTGTATCACAAGTATATAGCCAACAATACTTTGATGCTCTTCGAATATTGTTATCCCAACCATACTTTTTTATACTTGTGGCTTAGAAAAAATCTCTTACTCGTAAAGTCGCCCGAATTTACGAGGTGCAAACCAACCGCTGAATAATTTTAGGATGTTCTTACCCGGATTAAAAACTGGGTTAACTAGCACAGTGGGTGTGCACAATCCCCTCACACCAAGGCGGCCCATAAGAGTTAATAGCATGGCAATTATACCGGCTGTCAGTTTCGATACAAATTGTAGTACATTTTGAAACGAATTCCACTCAATGTGGACTAAGCTTGTATATGCAATTAAAGCTTCAGAGTAAAAGTCTTGTTATTTTTGTATTTATTGAAAAATTTACACAATTAAGTAATTAATGCGGCTATAATAGGAATTATTCTATTGTACCTGTAATTTCACGTGTTTTGTTATTATTTATTACAATTATTATCACGAACATTAACGCGAGTACATACAAGCGTACTTGAAAGAAAATTCAATCGTAGTAAAAAATTTAAAATCAACTTGAATATGAATCATGAGTGAGTACTACTACTACTAAAGAGACTTTTTAATGTCAATAATATCTGTAATCGTTTAAGGAGATATTTGCTTTGCCATTTCACATTTAGCTACTCACGGAGGAATTTCATTCGAACAAATTAGAATACACTAGACTTGCTAATAATGAATAATTGCCAATTAGGGGTTATTAAGTAGAATTAATAAGTGTTCTGTGAATAATAACTTCTTGGGATATGTGAGAAAATGTCATTGCTATTGAATAATACAACGTCTTTACAAAAGGGATCGGCTGTTAGGCCTAGTCCCAATAGGTCGCGGGAACAAGAATTGGAAAATTTAAAAAATTTATGACTTATAAGAATTTGGAGAATAATTTGAATATTGCCACTTGCAACATACCGACATAATTAACTTGACTCAGCTACTGATTCTGAGTCGACCGATTTGTTGTCAACCGAATGATTGTACCTCGAGTAGTCCATAGGTTCAAGCGAATGTAAATTGGTGCAAAAGGGTTACAGTCTGTGTTTAAAAAAAAGTTTTAAAAAAAGAAGTCGATTTTGACAAATTGACTTTTTGAAGGTTATTTCGGTCATATGACGAGCCCGTGTACAGCGATCTATTCTCTGGACCCAATTTTCCACCACTCTTGCACACATTTCGATAGGAACGTTTGCAATTTCGGTTTGGATGTTGCTTCTTAGCTCGTCTAAAGTTGATGGCTTGTTGGCATAGACCAATAACTTGATGGGGCCCCCAAAAAAGAAATCTAACTGTGTTAAATCGCATAAACGAGGTGGCCATTCGACAGACCATTTCTCGAGAAAACACGTTCACCTTTAAGTAAATCGATTGTAACGCGTGCTGTGTGGCTGGTGGCACCATCTTGTTGAAACCACATATCGTCGATGTCAATCTCATTAAGTTCTGGCCAAAAATAACTTTTAAACATAGCATGATAACGCTCTCAATTGACAGTCGCCATGCTATTAACTGCTTTGGTCAGCCGTGGTGCGATGAGGTTCTACATGCCTATCGTGCTAGTTAATCCAGTTTTAAATCCGGGTAAAAATATCTAAAATTCATTCACTGGTGGGTTTGCACCTCGTAAATGTGGACAACTTTACAATTAAGAGATTTATCTCTAAGCCATGTAAAAATGCTTTTCTATAAAATGCATTTGCCGTTTGGAGCCGGCGTTAAACAGTAGGTCTCGGACAGTGAGTATAAGTACTGAATACGTACACAGCTCACTGTATTAAGAGAAGTTCCTCCTTGTTCCTTAATAGGTTGTTGTGGGACTTACGCATGTATGTTTATTAACATTTGTATTTGGCGCCATAAACCAACACACACAGCTAGAGAGAACAAAAATCGATTGGTACTACCGAACCACAATCATTCGATTGGGCCAATTTTATACAGGTTTGATGGTTTCATGGTTCCACAAACTTTATAATTGTAGCACTAAGTTTGAAAGTTTGACATTTTTTAGCAGAAACGTACTCAGAACGTTTTGACGTACGACTATCATCAGTGTTGTTTATAGTGAATTGAAAAAAATATTTGGCAAAAAATGGAATTAACTCGTGAACATTTTCGTGCGATCATTTTTCACAACCTTCGACGTGGATTATTACGACAAGAGTGCATCAATGAACTTAAATCTGTGTAAGGCGATGAAGCACTATCCTATAGCACTGTGACAAACTGCTTTAATGAATTTAATCGAGGCCGACGTTCACTTAAAGACGAAGGTCGTCCAAAAACGGCCGTTGTGACAGAGAACATTGATGCCGTGCGTGAACTGATAATGTAAGATCGCCATGTGACATACCGTGAGATAGAGACATCCTTGGGCATTTCTTCCACCAACATACATTCGATATTGCATGAACACCTGGCCGTAAAAAAGGTTTGTTCTCGTTGGATATTGCACAATGTGACAATCGCTTAAAAAAGGCTCTTGTCGATTGGTGCAAAGAAATTTTGAGAAAATACTATCGCGGTGCTTCAGAAGACGTTTATAAGATCGTCACAGGTGACGAATCATGGATCTATGCATATGAGCCCGAAACAAAACAGCAATCAACCGTGTGGGTCTTCGAAGACGAGCCACACGGTGGAAGAAGCACTTCGAAGCGAATGGTCGCCTGTTTCTTCGGCAAAACTGGTCATGTGATGACTGTTCCGCTTGAACAACGTAGGAGGTCAGTTCTGAGTGGTACACCACAATTTGTTTGCCTGAAGTCTTCGGAGAAATTCGAAAAACGAACAAGAGAAGACGAACCATGACAATGCGAGCTCTCACACATCAGCTTAAACTATCGCCTTTTTGACCGGCCTAAACGTCGAATTGATGGGTCATCCGCCGTACAGCCCTGACTCGGCACCCAATGACTTCTTTTTATACCCGCACATCAAGAAAAAAATTAGTGGTCAACGATTTTTGTCGCCAGAAGATGCTGTTGAAGCGTTCAAAAACCATGTTTTGGAGGTGTCTCAATCGGAGTGGAAGAAGTGCTTCGACAATTAGTTTGAGCGCATGAAAAAGTGTATAAATCATGCTGTAGAATACTACGAAAAACAATAAAAACATTCTTGATGATATATATTCGCATTTTCATTATTAGGAGAGAAATATATAAAGCAGCCCTCGTATACCTAATTTTTTTGTTGATTTAACTTATTGAACCCAACCAGAAGTACCTAAAAAATAATTTTTAAACCCCAACATACATAGCCGAGGCAAAAATTCTTTCGACATCTCTTTAAAAAAGAAATATAAGTATTAAAAGTCGAATTTAGACTTTTAAACTTTTTGGAGAAAAAAGTCGATAAATCGACTTCTTTGTCGACTTTTACTTAATGAAATTTTAGTAACCTAACGTAATTTTTATACCATCCAACGATGGGTGGATTGTATACTAAATTTGTGATTCCGTTTGCAACATTACGACTGGATACTCTTTAAAATATTATAATATATAATTGATGATTGTAAGTCGATTTAGCCCTGTCCGTCCATTCATGTGTATGTTTAAAGTGCGAAACCGGACAAAGATTAACCAAGGACCCTAAAAATGTGCATAATAACGGATAAACGTCGAAGGCTGTTTGTGATTGTAAATACACGAAACCGGCCCAGGGGGAAAAAGTGCCTCTTTAAAGAACTAAAGTACAAATCATTACTTTTCGTGGACGCGCTATGGTTATAATGGGGTCTGGGTTCCAAAAAACGAAAATTGTTTGCGCTTAAGTGCCCAAGTAATGGCGATTTTCGAAATCTGCTTAATCAGGTCCCCAAAAAAACCTACCGTATGGCCAGAACGCTCTGTAGGAAATATGGAAAAACTGATGCCAATTTCACTGCCTATCCCAAATTTTGATTACTTTAAAGATTTGGCTGAGACTGGGGTAGAACTCTAGGCCCAAAAACGGCCGTTTTGGTAAAAAAAGGACCACCATGTGAATAATTTCAATACATTAAATGTGGAATATGTGACATGATAGCCGTGCACACTTTCATGATACCACGTCGACCCGCAGATATAAATATATATTTTATAGTAAGTTCATAACTTTTCATAAAATCCGATGTACCTTTTAATACTCTTTTTTCAGTCGTTTCAAAGAATGAAGTCTTAATAATTTTTTTGATATTATATTTCAGATTTTTATCTTTATTCGACCAATAATTTATCCGTGTTTCTTAAAAGTTCTTAGCACCTCGTTTGCTACTAAAAATTGCAGTAAATGTTGACTATACTTATGGCTGTTTAGCACTTGTTAACTGCGGGTAATTCTTTTTTTTATTTTACACAAAAAGTTCATTTAGAATTATTTGTTTAATATATGCATTCTGCGTTATTCTTTTTAAGTATATAAAAAAATTAACAATTATTATGATTTTCCTATATTATATTTATATATAAAAAATTAATTATTTCAACACACACCACCAATTTAAGCTAATGTTACGTTCACTTTAATGTCGGTTTATAGCGAACACAGTAAAAATACCCAATAAAGAGTTGACAAATTTGCATCTCTCAACAGAACGTCATTAAACAATTCTAATCATAAAAAAATGATTACAATAATGAATTAAATTAATTATTGCAAAATTGACAATTTAATAAATGAACTTTTGTTAATTGCAGCACGTTCACACTTATTAGCACAGACACAAAGAAAATTAATAATTGTTTTGACAAGAGTGCCACGTTTCTCGGCGGATTGATTGTATGGACCTAAACTCGGAAGATATAAGCGCTAAGGCGATGACCTGTGTAATGTATGTAAGCAGAGAACAGTTTTGTTGTCAGAACCGAACTAAATGATTGTGGTTCTGTAAACTCTAAGTATACCATTAGTACAACCATTAGTACAACTAAATGTTAGTTTGTGCACTAAAATATTCGGTACATTGAACCCTTAGTATAGAATAAATCCTATTTAACACTTTAGGGTCAATTAAGCAAAGTCATTAAAATAAAATAGTTTTTTAGACAACTCAAAATAAAATAAATTATTTAATTTCAACAATTGGTCAACATTACCGGGATCGCTAGGTATTTAGAAGAAGATATTTATACTGCCTTTCCAACACATATTTTCCAAAAAATGTATTACCTTAAACAAACTTATATTTTAATATTTTTAGTTAAGCCCTACACCAAACAGAAAACATAATAGTTGGAAATCGGTTTGAACTACTAAAATTCCATTGCAAAAAAAATCGATTGCAATCACCAAATGTTTATAATCGTAATCGATACTCGTATTCGGTTCGACATACAACAAGATGATAAATATGATCATCGTATTATAGACGCAACTATTGAATAATCGTTTATACCAATGCTAGGCATAAAATGTATTTACTAGTTGCCAGAACTGGTAGTTGTGGCAACCTATAGTTTAGCCAAAATTTTGTTGTTGTAACCTACTAAAGTCCCACAACATCTCATTTAGGAACAAGGGGGAAAATCTTTCAAATCGTTAAATCCAATTTATTCAGTAAAAATCTTCTGTCACCTTCTCTTTTTCCTCGACGTGACCCTCCTTATGCATATGAGGGTTGCTACATATTACACTAAGTGTTGCCTGGCGCCATCTGACATTTCCATTGGAAAGTTTGACATTCTTTAGCATAAACGTACTCAGAACGTTTTGACGTACGACCATCATTTGTGTTGTTTACAGTGCCTTGCATAAATCAATTTGGCAAAAAAATGGAATTTCGATGTGGTAATCCACGACAGGAGTGCATCGCTGAATTTAAATCTTTGTATGGCGATGAAGCACCATCCTATAGCACTGGACTGATAATGCAAGATCGTCATGTGACATACCGTTAGATAGAGGCATTCTTGGGCATTTCTTCCACCAGCATACATTCGATATTGCATGAACACCTGCAGTAAAAAGGGTTTGTTCTCATTGGATCCCGCACAATTTGACAATCGCTCAAAAAAGACTCGTGTAAATTGATGCAAAGAAATTTTGAAAAAGTACGATCGCGGTGCTTCAAAAGACGTTTATAAGTTCGTCACAGGTGACGAATCAGGGCTCTATGCGTATGGGCCCGAAAGAAAACAGCAATCGACCGTGTGGGTCTTCGAAGACGAGCCAACTCCAACAAAAGTTGTTCGTGAAAGAAGCACTTCGAAGCAAATGGTCGCCTGCTTCTTTGGTAAAACTTTTCATGTGCAATGAAGGACGGTCAATTCTAAGTGGTACACCACAATTTGTTTGTCTTAAGTCTTTGGAGAAATTCGAAAAACGAACAAGAGAAGGCGAATCATTGTGCACCATGACAATGCGAGCTCTCACACATTGGCTCAAACCAGCTCCTTTTTGACTGGGGAAAACGTCGAATCGATGGGTCATCCGCCGTACAGCCCTGACTTGGAACCCAATAACTTCTTTTTATTCCCGCACATCATGTAAAAAATGCGTGGTCAACGATTTTCGTCGCCAAAAGTTGCTGTTGAAGCGTTCAAAAACCATCTTTTGCAGGTGTCTCAATCGGAGTGGAAAAAGTGATTCGACAATTGGTTTGAGCTCATGCAAAAGTGTATAAATCATGCTGGAGAATACTTTGAAAAACAGTAAAACCTTTTTTGATGATCCTGCTTTTCTCGACCTAGAACTTAGCCACAGAAAAAAATGATCAAAGGTTGCTAAGACGCATGATCAAAGCGGACAGTTTAAAACGCTCGCCTCGAGATGATCTACGGACAGAGAAAAAAATTGGTTTACTATCCGTTTGCATTACAAACACTCCATTAGACGAGAAGACTTTCTGTTGCAATCTCAAAATGTTAACAATTGATAGAAGTTCGTTTAAAATATCATAGGGTGATGCCTTTGATGATATTATGGTAGAGATAACTATCTATTCCGAATGAAATAAGGTACAAATACATGGTTGTCGGAACTGTCTACTGTGGAAATAGTTGGAATTGTTCGACAGCAAATAAATTCGATTTATTAAATACATTAACATTGAAAACGGATAGATAAAAAAACAAATTAAACAACTTAAAACATCGTTAAGCTCGGCCAGGCCGAACCTTAAATCAATTCCGGCGTCATACGATACAAAAGTCCGATTTTTGGCCCCTCCCCTCCCTTTCGACCTATGTTACCGGCTCTTATCACGGCCAAAACTAACCAAACTAAAATACTTCAATACTTGGATTCGCACCAAAATTTCCTTTAATTTGAGAATCAATATGGGCATATTGACTATTGATCATCTGTTTTGACCATTTGTTTGGCTTTTTGAGCTCTTGAGCCAAAACGTCCTGCAACTTTGCCCTTTTTTGATATATTAAATGCGTCCCAACTAACAAAACCTATTTTAACCATTGTTCGTTCACATAAAATTATGATTTGTAAAGCAAATACTCGTACTCAAAAGAGGGTACATTTTCGAGCTACCTTTAGTCCCTTTAAGGGAAACTTTTTTACCCTAGGCCGATTTCGCCCATTTACAATAGCAAACTGCTTATGAAGCCATCAACAAGCACAGAAGGCTTATTCGTCGACAGCTATCGTGCTTCAATGCCGGGACACCGGGACATACCAGGACTTAGCTCGATCGTTTTAGAATTTAGCGAGTCTTCATTCAATATTTCGTAGTGTTCCGAACGGAATGAAAAAGTATACCATCAACTCTTCGGGTATACACATTTAAAATTATTTTTATTTGTTTTAGGGTTTCTAATCTTACTACACACAGAGAAAAAGTTTGTTGCAAATCGGTTGGAACTCAATGATTCGGTTGCAAAAAAGAAATTTCGGTTGCAATTCGCAATCGTAATGGATATTCAGTTTGAAATACCACAAGATGATAAATATGATCATCGTACTGTACTTAGTAATCATATTTTTTTTATGTGTGTAGGATTTGTGTGTAAATCTAAAATATATGCATATAGAGAAAATATTCGTTACCCCGATCTATCGATTTGTTAAGTTGTTAGTGCTGCCCAAGTATTTAATCAGTACACCCGTTTTTGAATTGATACACTGCAAATACTAGAACAAGGAACAGAAAATATCGGTTGGAGTGACTCTGTGATGCATTCAGTGTCTTGCTTGCGAAATTCTCATGGCGTGGAGCGATTGTTAGGATGTTTTGGACTTAACCTAGTACATCATGTTAACACCAGAATTATAAAAAGTTCGCTATTATACGAGCGCGGTATAAACAGAAAAAAGTTAAGTGTTTTGGAAACTTCCATCTCTGCTATGAACACATGTTTAATTTTGTTTCCATCTGGCAACTCCTTCATATAGAAACAGGTGTTCACAAAAGACACATCCACGATTTTTTTACAATGGAAAAATTAGAAATGCGTGGTGTCATTAAATATTTACATAAAAAAGGTTTATCGAGACAAGAAATTCATAATGATATGGTGAATGTGTTAGGTGAAAGTGCTCCTTCATATGCAACAGTAAAAAATTGGGTTGTTAAATTCAAACGTGGTCGTACAAGCTTTGAAGATGAACCACGTAGTGGACGTCCAAAAACAGCAACAACAACAGAAATTGTAGCCAAAGTGCATGATATGGTATTAAATGATCGACGAATAAAAGTGCGTGAAATAGCTAATATCATGGGCATCTCAAACGATCGAGTCCATTTAATTTTGCATGAAGAACTACAGATGAAAAAGCTTTCTGCAAGATGGGTGCCGCACGTGTTAACAGTCGACCAAAAACGCATTAGAATGAACATTTCTCAAGCATGTTTGGATCGTTTTCAGCGAAATAAAATGGATTTTTAGCGTCGTTTCATAACTGTTGATGAGACATGGATCCACCACTATACTCCAGAGACAAAAGAACAATCCAAACAATGGACTGAAGCTGGAGGAAGTGCCCCAAAGAAGGCAAAAACAATTCAATCGGCTGGTAAGGTTATGGCAACGGTTGTTTGGGACTTCAAAGGTATTTTATTGATTGACTATCTGCAAAAGGGTAAAACAATAAATTCAGAGTACTATTGCAACCTTTTAGATTAATTAAATGTACAAATTCGAGAAAAACGTTCTGGCTTACAACACAAAAAAATAATTTTTCATCAAGACAACGCACCAGCGCACAAGAGTGTTTTGACAATGGCTAAAATCAACGAATTAAAGTACGAGTTGCTTGACCACCCACCTTATTCTCCTGATTTAGCTCCCAGTGACTTTTACCTGTTCCCAAATCTAAAAAAAAATCCTTGCTGGCAAGCGTTTTACCTCAAATGAAGATGCAATTACAGTTGTAAACCACTATTTTGAAGACCTTGAGGAAAACTATTTTAATCAAGGGATAGAATTGCTAGATAAGCGTTGGACTAAGTGTATTGAAGTTTCAGGAGATTATATTGAAAAATAAAAATATTTTTGAAAAACTAACTATTCTCTTTCATTGATAGGCTAAGACCTTTCCGAACCGCCTTCGTAATATATTTTTTTTTGTCCAGATGGATATTTTTCGAATAGACGCGAACTCCAACCTATTTTTCTTTCTATCTCTACAAGATTACAAAATTTATAATTATTTAAAGATGTGACAAGTGCTATGACAAACATAGCATGCCCTATTCTTCTGGTGGTGCGTCACTCAAATATTTAAGATTTGTGGACTGGGTACAAAATTGATTATGTAGCAAACCACTCGATTGAAATAAATACATACATAATCAGCTTTACTGCTTTATTTTAAGTAAAACGTAATATCGTGAAGATTTTTTGTTTTGTTTTCAAAGTAATGGAATATAGAACTGATAAACAATTTAAAATTATATTCATTTTAAAATCAAAAAATTTACATACGATTGTATTAAAGTCGAACAAGTAGTACAAAGAGATAGTGCATATATACGGACGAAACGACAAGAATATAGGAAATAAGAAATAAACCTTTTGTCGTACAGAAAAACAAATTAAACTCGCCGAAAATGTGGTGAAATAAAGAACACAAAACTGTTGTTAAATGTAACAGGACAAAGACAAAAAATTGCTTTTTTAAAGCGACTAACAAAAAGATGGATCATTTCTTTATACCCTCCACACGCAGAAAAAAAGTATGGTTGGGGTGACAATATTCGGAGAGGATCATACTATTGTTGGGTATATGGTTGTGGCACACATAACCACATGATCCCCACACATAACCATACTATGATCCCCACAACCATAGTATGATTCACACTCAACCATACTATGATTTCCACAACCATACTATGATCCTCACAACAATAGTATGATTCACACTCAACCATACTATGATCTCCACAACCATAATATGATTCACTCAACCATACTATGATCCCCAAAATTATTTATTAGGATTGGGTAATGTTATTCAAAAATATTACCAAGCAAGTTATTTAAAATTGCATTACAATTAGTTCATTACCAGATTTGAGGCCAAGTTTTTATTGAACATTTCATTCAAGAAACAAAAAATATATATTCCAACGGCAGTCGAAAATACTTGTAGTTGCCACTAGGGGTGAATGCTACTTCACCATCCGTAGACGCCAAGTACCGAATGTGATTAAACCATGATAATTGGCTATATACTCAAGTGCAGGCAGATTTTAAATAAACGAGAACCAGTCGGAAGTAGTGTATTTTATCGAACAAAGTAAACACAATAAAAATCCCTCAAACTGCCTTCCGATTGTTGTTGTTTTTTGTAATGGACAACAACCACGCACTGTAGCGTGTGTGTTTTTTTCTTTGTATATCAAAAAAAAACATACGCACACACATGCATGTATGCTTAATAAAACTTGTATTGTTATGTTCATAGTCGCAACCATACGGTATGTTTGCCGTGATCATATTATTGTTAACGTAAATTTTAAACAACAATACTTTTGTTGCACCAACCATATTTATATGGTTGCTACAACCATATTTTCATTTCTAAATTTGGAAATAATACTATTGTTACATATCAACAATATTAATATTGCCGCAATCATACTTCTGTCAAAATAAAATTCAAAAAACAATACTATGGTTGCGACGATGATGATTTTATTGTAGAGAACATATTATTGTTGTGGTGATTATATAGTAACCATATCTTTTCTCTGCGTGCACCGAAGGGTGGAGTGTATACATGATGCGACTTTCCTCTAAACATTGATCGGACCCGTGGATAATTTCTAAGAAAAGGTGGCTTAAAATTATTCATCCAAATTAGTTTTTGAATATATTTTTAACTAAATAAAAAAAAAAATATTTTGATTGATAGAAATCTTGATTTGGACTAAAACATTTTCTCTGTTAAGTGGAAAAGATGACATCTGTCAAATGGCTGCCGCCAGTGTTGATACACATCTGTGCCCGTTTCATCGTATTTTTCATGACTTTCCGCCAGATTTTCGATGATAACTGTTCGCATTCCTGCCAAATATGTTCACCAAACTCATCTAACTTCGCAGCAAGAAATCGTTTATTGTGGCCCTGTAGCGTTCTCCAGTTACAGTGATCGTACTACCGAATGTCTTCTAATAAAAAAACGGGCCAATCCCTCCAACTGCGTGAAGTTCGCAACACACAAGG
Organism: Hydrotaea diabolus; assembly: GCA_963513945.1. Classification (NCBI taxonomy): domain Eukaryota; kingdom Metazoa; phylum Arthropoda; class Insecta; order Diptera; family Muscidae; genus Hydrotaea; species Hydrotaea diabolus. The sequence continues at coordinate 127,940,978 of OY740717.1, forward strand.
GCTTTGATGGCTCTTGGTGCATCATGCGCTGATTTACATTGCCCCAAAAACGAAGATTAAGCTTACTGAATGACGTTACGCTTTAGTGGAAATGCGCCTCGTCGTTCATAATATTTTTTTAATTTGTTTACAAAATCATCCTCTTTGTTGTTGAGATTGAGAATTTGTGGACCACATGAGCCAAAAAGTCCAGCTACTGTTCCCGTTTTTAAGGTATTTAGTGCGTCCCTAGTCCGTCCTTAAAAAATTATTATGGTATTATAGTTCGTTCGACAGCTAACATTTTCCTAGGATTCTTTATTTGTATACCCAGGTATGGGGTATTATAACATAGTTTCATAACAAATGTTTGTAGATACCAAAAATATTTGAGCCAGACTCACATTGATCGATCGACCCAGAATCATAACTTGATTTGACTTAACGATGTCTGACTGTCCATCCCCACCATCTAAAGGTTTTAATCAAACTACAAGTCGAAATTGTCTGATCTTCGTGTAATTTGGCACACGTTATTTTTTGGATCAAAAAGGGAAGTTACTAAAATTAAAGAAAATCGATTTAAATATAGCTCCCACAAATATATTTTCATGTCTTCTGCTCTAAAAGCCTCATTTTACATACAATCTTGATAAAATTAGGAAAAAGTCATTTTTTGATAAAGATATTGATGTAGCTCCCACACATATCTTCAATCGATTTTACGTCATGAGCTCTAAAAACCACATACTAAATACTATATTACAGAAATTTGGCACAGTTTATTACTTTCGATCAGTAATCAGCTTAGATAAAAATGAGTCACACCGGTCGACGTTTTGATATAACACCGATTCAAAGATCTCTCCCGATATAACATACACCGCTCTAAAACATCTGTCTGTACGTACTTATTCCGATTTCAATCAAATTTGGTATTATATTACGATAGACAAACAACAAATCTTGGACTGGTCTTATAGGGTAATTTTTTGTTATAGACCCTAAACAAATTGTCTGGGCCCAAAAAATGTCTTACCATATACTGAGATATACGAGTATGCCATTAAACTAACTATGAAATAAAACTACAATTTTTTTTGCAGTTCAGTTAAATTTGGGTGACGGACCCTATATCGGGAAATCCGACTTATTTAAACATGGACATAAGGTTACCAAAAACAATGACATTTTCACATAAAATACATATTTGACCTTATTTTTAAAATCTGGGTAAATTAAGAGCCTGATCAAGCGCATAATTACTGCACTTACTACCCAGTAAAAAGTATATGGATTAATCCATAATCGAGCAATAAAGGAGTAATATTCGTACTAGCTAAGTAAACGAGTAAGTAGTCGCTAAGGCGATAACATCAAAACTTCGCGAAAAAATTTGGAAATTTCTTTGTATACAAAAACTGGCTGTCTTAATGTTGTTGTTTAACTAATGTTTCGTCATGCATTACTAACCTTGTCCCCCTTTCGAGATTAAAAGAAAAACTCGTTTTGTACTCCATAAGGTGTGTGTGACCAGTCCCATGTTGTATGGAACAAAAACTGGAAGTAGCCTTTCGGTTACGAGGTCTGACCGGAGACTTAAATCTGATACCACGGGTAGTCAGGAGCCCCCAGAACTGTTGTTCTGGTCTGACTAGAAGGTGCGGCCCCTTGGAGAGTATCGTGGTGGCTGTGGTTTAAACCCAAATCGCGGGGAGAGCTTCGGCTCGGTGTGGAGTTGCATTGCGACCGGGTGCTGTGACCCATAAAGCAGCAGAGGTTTAGATAGTCCTCGACCCCTTACCAAGAGGTAAGTTATGGTCCATATCTGTCATGCTTTAAACTGGTACCGGCGGGATTAACCAAATGGGGCGTTGGCAGTGGCATTGTAACGGTCCCAGTGTGATGGCACACCGTGGTTCAGGCCATAGTGGCGATAACCACGTTAAATCCAACATAATCGGTACTCCATAAGGAACTAGAAAGAATTGTTCGCTTTTGCGGACATGAGGGTCGGAGTTTCATGGAGTAATCCATTGGTCGCTAAGGACCGATCCAAGATTCATTTTTGGGTGATCCTATTAGTTACTGGGTATTTTCCATTTTTAGATAAAAGGCAAAGGGCCAGGTTCTTTAAAAAAACGCAATAACGATTTTCTGAAAACACCGGTTTTTTTGGACACTCTAGACTGGTACAGTCACCGGTTCAATATGTATTCGCAAGTAGTAGCACGGGCCGGGTTCAACTAGGGGCGAGGCACCGTCCTTTAAACTCTGAACCTTGAATGACAATATCTTGTAAACTAATACCGGTATGGAAAGAAACACACCCTGGTAAAAAGAAGACGTGCCGCTCCCTTTCGATCAAATTTTCAGAATAATAAAAGTAATGGATCAATGGTTTTAAAATGGTTAGTCAGTAATTCCTGATTCGAAAATTGTGACAGACTATCAGGTCCTGAGCAGACAAAATAGCGTGGCATTATAGTGATTTCATGACTAATGGTTAGTAGGCAACCCAGGCACGGCAAGTTATAATTTTTTTCACTTGTTGCATTTCCATTTTGGTTTTCTGAAAAAGTGAATTATATTTCTCTTAATCTAAATACAGGCATACCTGGGTAATCGCCAGTTTATTCCCACATAAAAAGTTTTCCCAATTATGCAGGTAATTGGTTATGTATCCCACTTAAAGAGGCATACAGCGCCTAGAGAAAGGGACATAAGGGTAAAAAAATCAATTTTCACTTTTTTTTTTGGATGTGGACAACATCTGAGCATCGAATGCCCCAAAAGTGTTCCCTCCTAGAGATATGCGCGTTTTATGAAAGTGATGGTACATGAAAGATACACGTATTTAAATCTTTAAAATGGCTCTCCTGAATAAAACTGGTTTTTACCCTTAGGTCCCTTTCTATTTTGCGCGTCACACATAAAGCTTTATATTTTATTTTAGAAAAAGCTAGTTTGTGTGAGATATATTCTTAAATACTGTTTAGAGGCAATAAATTCAAATTCCATAGTTCAATTAAAAAATTTCCAACTGAAGAATATACTTTAATAAACATAAAAAACATTTTGCAACATCGCACCAGGGTTGTCAATTTTTTCGGCCTCTGTTGGTCAAAAGTACCCAAAGAAAAAAATAGTTAAACTATAACCGCAGTGATACTATTGTCAATATCTGTGTCCCTCTCTACTATGATTAAGGGTACAAAAATTCATAGAACAGAGTCATTCAATTGGATATGAGCCAAAATTCCAAGAAAAAAATAAGACTTTTGGCGTTTTAGAGTAAACTACTTTTTCATTAAGACCTTTTGAAGTTGAAATAGGGCGTTTTTATTAAATCCGCCTGGATAATCGCCAAATCACCAAAATATATGTCGTAAAAGTTTTCAATATCGACATATTTGGGAAGAAATCGCCAAATCTGAAAATCCAAAGTCTCTTACCAGTAGTAAAAAGAAAAAAACAAGGGAAAATAAAAAAAATTTTAAAAGGTAATTTGGAAAGGAAATTTAGAGGTACATTATGAAAAGGGAAATCACACTCTAAAAACATCCTGCGTCGCATTTCGCAAAAACTTTCTTAGTAAAAAGCAAAAACCAGAGAGAAAAGAGCAAAAAATCGTACTTTTAGAGGTACGGCACGAAAAGGAATATCCTACTCTTAAAGGTACTCGAGTAAAAATTCCCACTTTAGAGGTACATTTTAAAAAATCAGTCCCACTTAAAGAAGTTCAAACTCCTGCTCGAAGAGGTTTTTTTATTTTATTTTTTGAAGTGTGCTAGGACCTCTAATAGAGGATTTCCACTTATGCAGGTCCCAAATGTTAATACCTCCGACAGTACTGAAATTGTATACAATCGAACATGAATAGACTGTATAAACTTTCAGTACTATTCAGTTCTGTCGAAGGTATTAACATTTTATTTCAATTTGTTATCTATGTTGGTACACGCGTGTAACCCTTGATAAATACGCTGTTTATGTCTAGACCATTACCCCCCCAACCATAAAGTTAGATCTCGAAATAAATAGCCGAGTTACGAATCTGTAGCTAGCACTTCCTTCATCTTGACAGCATGAAAATCCAATGATCTTTGACACTGAATAACAAATTTTTGTTTTATGGCTAAGTCAACTAAATCTGTGCGTCATTGTGCCGATAAGGGTAGTACGAGTACAAGTTTGTATTCCCATACGAGTATCAGTTAACAACATTTACAGACTGGATTATCTCGTTGTCGTTTTCGTTGAATACCAACAGTTGTGTGTTTTTGTATTTCAAATTTTCACTTTTTCACTTTATCAATGAACTTGAATAGAATTGAATTTTTTTTCAAACACTTTTCTCTAGTACAATTTTTTTGTTTCTGATTTTTCCCACTAGTGGGTCGGTCGATTTTTTGCCAGATGCTCATGAATTCGCGAATACAAATTTTGAATTTAGAATCTTTTTTGTTCTTTCTTTCTTTTTATCGTCATACGTACGTACATTAATTAGAGCGCGTTTGGTTGGATTTTGATTTTTCGTGTATATACGAGAATTTTTGTTTGTTTTCTCTGTGATATCAACGACTGCGACATCGTTGTCGCCAGCGTTTTTATTGCGACTCTGCCTTCGTTTAGGTTTAAACGCGTGCGCTTTGTTACCGAAGTCCGGAGTGTACTTTCATTATCGAGTGATAGAATTGAATTGAACTGAGCTCACAATGTACACGTTCGTTCGTCTGGGATATTCAAGCATGTGTCGTGTACTGGGGCACATTTGTTTAATGAATAATTTCAGCCTCTGTTTTTTTCGCATAGTAGCGTCTGTTGTCTTCACACAATCCCTGCCGTAAATGGAGTGTATATAAAATTCGTCGGTACGTGTGCAACACTGCAAAATATTTTGTGCATCTCATTGGCAGTTTATGGAGGTTTTTTATTGTGGTGTCCAGAACATAATGTCCACAAAGTCTTAGAAAGAAATGTGCTGCCAAATTTAGGTGGTTAGTGTGCACGACTATCACACAAGAAACACAGATTGCAAAGTCGGATAAGAATATCTAACATCCGTTTTCAACAAAGTACAAAGTAACCCGATTTCGACGAAGCTGTCGACATTGTACCGTCTTACCCTAAAGGTCCCTCCCGGTTTGAGGTCCTGCCGCTCTAGTAGCGACATAAAAGTTTTAATGTTTTCCAAAATTTGCGTGAAACGTGACGAACTATAAATAAACTACCGTGGGTAAATTCCAGCGTTTGAAAATGCTACGCTACTTCGTAGTATTTTGTTTTGCTCTCGCTACCACTCTTTCTTTGAACAGAGCCGTAGCAGAGCCATAGCCGAAAAATGAAAAAGTATATGCTCTGCTCTGCTTGTAGTTATGTCGCGTCAAAAAACTATAGCAATAGAAACAGGCAAAAATCAAATGATGTGCTCTGCGTAGCCATAGCGGGAGCTGAAAACTGAGAGCGAGATGAGATCAGATCAAGTGAAATTGTTTTTATTTACTATGGCTCTTCTGCATTTTTGTTTTTGCTAAAATTCTGTGTTTGTTTGGACGTTTTTGTTTTTGCTACAATTCTGTGATCTCAATTTTATTCATGTGTAGGTTAATAAATTGAAAAATTAAAACCATATTAAAATTAAATTCAATATTTATATTAAATCAAAGTTTGTAGGTTAATAAATTGAAAAATGAAAACCATATTTTATTCAGTCACAATATTTAAATTAAATCAAAAATGCAGAAGAGCCATAGTAAATAAAAACAATTTCACTTGATCTGCTCTCATCTCGCTCTCAGTTTTCAGCTCCCGCTATGGCTACGCAGAGCACATCATTTGATTTTTGCCTGTTTCTATTGCTATAGTTTATGACGCGACAGAACTACAAGCAGAGCAGAGCAAATACTTTTTCATTTTTCGGCTATGGCTCTGCTAGGGCTCTGTTCAAAGTGGGAGCGGTAGCGAGAGCATAGCAATATTTGTTAAGCTCTTGCTGCTACGGAGTAGTAAATGCGAACGCTGAGTAAATTCTGTCATATCGTTTAACGATTTCATACACGCAGAGAAAAGATATGGTTACGCTATGGTCACCGCAACAATAATATGTTCTCTACAATAAAAGCATGTTCGTCGTAACCATAGTATTGTTTTTTTGAATTTTATTTTGACAACAGTATGATTGCGACAATATTAGTATTGTTGAAATGTAACAATAGTATTATTGCCACATTTAGAAATGAAAATATGGTTGTAGCAACCATATAAACATCGTTGGTGCAACAAAAGTATTGTTTAAAATTTACGTTAACAATAATATGATTACGGCAATCATACAGTATGGTTGCGAATATGAACAAACCAAAACAGGTTTTATAGAGCATACATGTATGTGTGTGGGTATGTTTTTTTTGATATACAAAAAAACACATGCACACGATACAGTGAATGGTTGTTGTCCATTAAAAAAAACAACAACAATCGGAAGGTAGTTCGAGGGATTTTTATTGTGTTTACTTTGTTCGGTGAAATACTCTAATACCAACTGGTTCTCGTTTACTTAAAATCTGCCTGCACTTAAGTATATGCGACAGCGCATAGAGAAAGGGACCTAAGGGTAAAAAAATCAATTTTAATTTTTTTTCTTTTTTTGATGTGGACAACATCTGAGCATCGAATGAAACCGATCCCATGCCCCAAAAGTGTTCCCTCCCAGAGATATGCGCGTTTTATGAAAGTGAAGTCGACGATTCTAAGCGCAAATAGAAAGGGACCTAATCTTTGAAATGGCTCTCCTGAACAAAACTGGTTTTTAACCTTAGGTTCCTTTCTATTTTGCGCGTCACATATAGCTATTGATCATAGATTAATCACATTTGTTTCTTGGGGTCTACGGATGTTGAAGTAGCATTCACCCCTGCTGGGAACTAACAGTATTTTCGACTGCCGTTGGAATATATATTTTTGTTTCTTGAATGAAATGTTCAATCATAGGATAATACTATGGTTGTATGAGAAACATACTATGGTTGTGAGGATCATAATATGGTTGTGAAGATAATAGTATGGTTGAGTGTGAATCATACTATTGTTGTGAGGATCAAAGTGTGGTTGTTGAGATCATAGTATGATTGAGTGTGAATCATACTACTCTGCGTGTATAAACCCTAAAAGGCCCTCCCTATTCCAAGTTCAGCCACTTCATAAGCCACATTTCAGATCTGTTTTTGCTTGGTGTACTGAGTTGCGAAAAATCTAAAAATAACCCTGGTTAAAATGCGAAATATAGCTGATTTAAGAACATGTCACTCTTCCAGCCAAATTATCAATTGATTTTGTTCAAATTAAGCAAAGCAAAATTTGGCCATATCGGTGTTTGTCTCATGTAGTCCCATGGGGACCCGCAAGATTTGCAGTCACGCCACTCATATGAAATCTTTGTTAAACTCCTTACAGAAGGGATTAGTCTTTTCTATATCACAGTTGTGTGGGGTATCATATGGTCGGCCCTGTCCGACACTTTATACCCCGCACCACACTGTGATGCAGGGTATTATGACTTAGTGCTGATGATTCAGAATCACTATCTGATTAAATTGAACGATGTATGTCTGGATCTCTATCCGTTTGTCTGTCCCTCTATTGTTGAACTCAAAGTACAGGTCGCAATTAGAGTGTCCAATAAACCGCGGTTTTTAGAAAATCTGCGGTTCTGGTTTTTTTCTTAATCATGTATTAGAAAATACTGACTGTTGGGTTTTATTTTTAATAGAAAACCGGCATGAACCGACTTTCCAGTTATAGCCTTTTGCCTAAGAATGAAATTTTTTCCCATTTACAACTGAAGTGATTGGCCCCATTTTTATTTAGACTGTGATAGTGCATTCAATTCGAAAACAAGTGGTGTTTGTTTTATATTTAAAAATAAACTACGAGTAGTAAAAAACTAATGTCGGTCGTGGGCGACAGTATACCCTACATTTCTGGATATAAAAAAAAACACTTGAAAGCAGGGGACGTGTATTCGGCCCTAGAGTTCGTCTCACAAATAGATTGATATGACAAATTTTTATCTAAGCCGGTTACTGATGGATCGTAATAAACTGTGCTAGTTTTATTAGGATTGAATGAAATTTATGGCTTCTAGAGCTAAGGGCAGAAAATCTTTTCAACGGGTGCGTGAGACATCAGAACTGATTTTCTTCAATTTTAAAAGCGTTCGTCATTGGTTTAATAAAAACTTACTTGTGTCAAATTTCATGAAGATCGGACAACAGCAGCTACTAGTAGTTTAATAACCTTAAGACCTGGTTTGCTGAAATTTGCGCACGATTCTCTAGATACATATAGTCAATTATGCGCACCAAAAAAATCCCAAAGTGTACAAAATGCATTTTGAATTGAATGCCCATTTTTGTAAAAGGCTTCAACAATTTTAACGCGTTGCACAATTTTGTAACTCCCCCATGGTTGAACTTGTCAAACACTGTAACAAAAAAATTTAAATTTAATTAGAACTTGACATTAGTGTTATAACATCTTCCATTATGGTTGGACCAGCCTCTACAACAACGGAAAAACCGATCGCTAAAACCGGGTACACCGAGATGTTGGGTTTTAGTTATTTTTTAAAAACCGACTGTCGAGCTTGGACATAAAATCCGGAATGTCTTTTTGTTCGATAAAGTTTGCTACGTTCTTCAAGCTTGGCCCAAAGACGAATATAAATAATATTAATAATAAAATATATATATATCGCAAATTGATTCTCTTCGGTTTTTAATGTTAAATCTTTTGATTTAATGTTTTTGCGATTTTAGCTCATACAGCTCTGATAGCCACGTATTAATTACATCCAATTCCGACCAAACTTCGCACAGCGCGTAACACTCATATCTGGTGAAATTAAACAAATCGGTGCAGCCCCAAACCAAGGCCTTACCGGATTTAAGGTTCTGTAGCTCAAGAAGCCAAAATTTAAACCAAAACACCCTCAAATTTAATATGGCACATTACGAGCGACCAATAAGTACCTGTAGTGTAAGTGGACTATATTTTCGTATGTCCTTCCATATCAATTTACATTCTGAATTCAGAACCTGCAGCTTCAGAAGCCACATATTACATCCGATGTCAACCAAATTTTGCATGGATATGGCGAGCGACCAACATTCATCTGAAATTGGTGAAATTGGTCCGTAATAGTCAATGTTTTAAGAAAGCTCCACACATACATCACTCACGTTTCGAGATCCTGCAGCTGTAAAAGCCACAAATTACTCCCGATCACGCTCAAATTTTGTTTGGCAAGTTATGAGCGAAGAATAATTAACTCTAACATATTGAGCCTATCCTGGCTCAAGCTCCAGACAGAGGTGCATAATCTTCTGAACAGCAGAGGGTATCTCATAGGCGGCCACGGCCGACTAACTTTTTTTCTTTGTTTTAATTGTCGTTGTTTTTTCTTTTTTTGAACAAAGGCTTTTTACATATTTTAAGCTGTTCTCAATTTTTACGTAAATTTGAATTAAACTCATACATTCACTCATTAGGTACAATATGGAATGTACTCGAACGTGATTTCGTTGTATTCCCTCATATCGCCAGCAATGTAAAAGAATTCGAATAGAATTTATTAACGCTTTAATCAGGAATTGCAAAAATATTAACACTTACAGTAGAGACGATAATATTTGGGTTATTAAAAATTAAACACCATTTCGAAAAGTTGAAGGGTTAAAAGATTGAAATATTTGATTTACTTTTAAAATATTTTCAACTTGCTACGCATTGATGTAGACTGAAAGCTCTTAAAATGAACGCTTTTAAACGCATACAGCTCATTTCAATAAAAAAAAAATGTAAACAATATAAACAGCTGTCAAAGCTATGAAATTGACATAGCTGGCATTATCGGTTTGCCAGTTTTGCCAACAAGAAGTTGGAAATACTTAAATCGCCTAGCCATGTACTCCCCAGCATTACTGTAGTGGTCTAAACTGTATTGGTCTAAGAGTCTGCTAGTCTTTCCAAAGTTTTTAGGAAAAACGATGATAGACTAATAGGCATTTTGTCTTGTTGTATTATATTTTCGCCGCCTTCTAGATAAAGACCACGCTGACCTATCACCATGTGTGTGGGACTATGCCATACTAAGTGAAAATAGTTTTTAGATCAATAACGCGGTTATCTCTATAGATTTATAAAGTATCACAGAGAATATGCGGTCCGGAATCGCCGATTTGTACGGCTGAAAGGGTCTACTCGAATTATACATATTATTTTGTTTTTATTGGCAAGGAATTTGATGAGCTCGTTAGGTAAAAGAACCTATCATAATCATTGTGGAATGACTAATAAACATCATGGCTTTTTATCGTAGAACTATACGAGACCCATAATATGTATATATAATATTTATACATTCACTGATCAACGTTTTAATATGTTACAAACGGAGTGACAAACATAATATACATTCCATTTTATATACATAACTTTGCTATGATCGTGGCAACAATTTACGATCTTTATATTTTTATACTGATTGCTTATTTATTAATTTTAATTTAGTTAATATAAAACTGACAATTAAAACCGGATTTTCACAGAATCCAGAAACTGTAAAAAAAAGAGTATTTTGCAAGCTTCATATGCATTTTAGGAAGAATTGGTCGAAAATCTGGAAAAGACGGATTGTGGCCAAATAATTAAATCAATATTTTACTAGCAAATATTTAAAATCGTATACCACAGAAGAAGATATAAATAAATATGGTATCAGAACAAGATCAATCGAAATAAAAACAAGTCAAAGCGAATTTAATTACAATAAAAATAATTAAGCACAAATAAATGCATATAAAAAACAATTAGGATTGCCTTTTATAACAGCAAATGCATGTAGACAATTAAAGGCCGAATTAAACTTAACAAAGGATCATAAATCTAGACGACTTGAAACTGTAGGCACAACGGGCAGCCCAATTCAACTCAACAGCCCCTTTACCACCCCATGACCAGCGAACAGAGGCAACATGAAAAAGATTTTACCAGAGGAGAAGACGCTACCCTGGCAGACGCAAGTGTTCTGGCTTAGCTGAGACCTGGATGCTGCAGCCGTTTTGGGCTCGAATTGATGGCAACTTCCCAAACGTTTGTCTCTTTTGACCACATGACGTGCTGCACTCCTTCAATTTTCCGGTCAAGCTCACCCAGCTTATCCCCTGGCTTTTCGACGCATTCAGTTCAAATAGTGTGTTAGACTAACAGGATCTTCAATATTATAAATATGGTTGTTACAACAACAGTACGAGGGCGGTTCGGAAAGTTCTTAGCCTATCAATGAAAGAGAATAGTTAGTTTTTCAAAAATATTTTTATTTTTCAATATAATCTCCTGAAACTTCAATACACTTAGTCCAACGCTTATCTAGCAATTCTATCCCTTGCTTAAAATAGTTCTCCTCAAGGTCTTCAAAATAGTGGTTTACAACTGTAATTGCATCTTCATTTGAGGTAAAACGCTTGCCAGCAAGGAATTTTTTTAGATTTGGGAACAGGTGAAAGTCACTGGGAGCTAAATCAGGAGAATAAGGTGGGTGGTCAAGCAACTCGTACTTTAATTCGTTGATTTTAGCCATTGTTAAAACACTCTTGTGCGCTGGTGCGTTGTCTTGATGAAAAATTATTTTTTTGTGTTGTAAGCCAGGACGTTTTTCTCGAATTTGTACATTTAATTGATCTAAAAGGTTGCAATAGTACTCCGAATTTATTGTTTTACCCTTTTGCAGATAGTCAATCAATAAAATACCTTTGAAGTCCCAAACAACCGTTGCCATACCCTTACCAGCCGATTGAATTGTTTTTGCCTTCTTTGGGGCACTTCCTCCAGCTTCAGTCCATTGTTTGGATTGTTCTTTTGTCTCTGGAGTATAGTGGAGGATCCATGTCTCATCAACAGTTACGAAACGGCGCTAAAAATCCATTTTATTTCGCTGAAAACGATCCAAACAAGCTTGAGAAATGTTCATTCTAATGCGTTTTTGGTCGACTGTTAACACGTGCGGCACCCATCTTGCAGAAAGCTTTTTCATCTGTAGTTCTTCATGCAAAATTAAATGGACTCGATCGTTTGAGATGCCCATGATATTAGCTATTTCACGCACTTTTATTCGTCGATCATTTAATACCATATCATGCACTTTGGCTACAATTTCTGTTGTTGTTGCTGTTTTTGGACGTCCACTACGTGGTTCATCTTCAATGCTTGTACGACCACGTTTAAATTCAGCAACCCAATGTTTTACTGTTGCATATGAAGGAGCACTTTCACCTAACACATTCACCATATCATTATGAATTTCTTGTCCCGATAAACCTTTTTTATGTAAATATTTAATGACACCACGCATTTCTAATTTTTCCATTGTAAAAAAATCGCGGATGCGTCTTTTGTGAACACCTGTTTCTATATGAAGGAGTTGCCAGATCGAAACAAAATTTAACATGTATTCATAGCAGAGATTGAAGTTTCCAAAACACTTAACTTTTTTCTGTTTATACCGCGCTTTTTGTTTTAGGCTAAGAAGTTTCCGAACCGCCCTCGTACATAAAAGACTCCATGACAGAAACCGCCGACGACAAAAATGCTTAGAGAATTAGAGGCAACCAATGAAATGATAAGCAAACATCTTCGCCGAGGCTAAGAAAGAAAACAAGGCTATTGTAGCGCCTACTACATGTGGGCAAACATATATGGCTGGGGTGATAATATTCGAACTGCATTATATTATTGTTGTGGACCTTAAAAAAAAAACGTAAATTATTGTTGTGGCAACCATAAGAATTATTTTCCTTTTTATCATAGTAAGGTTCTATGAGACATAACATTAACAATTATCAAATACCCGCTACTTTGTTTTAAAACATTTTTGAAGTCTAGCAATAAATACATATAGAGCATTAAAATCGTTTAACCGTGGTACAACAATCAGCTTTTCGTGTGAAAAGGTATGAAGCTCCACAAATAAAACACATTTTGCCCATCTTATATATTTGCAGGTGATTTTGTCATTCGTTGCACTGTCTGATACTACTCCTCCGTTTTTCCATCTATTTGTTGTCGTACTGTTGACTTAATATTGTTGTTTTAACATTTTAATATTTTTGCCCCTTTTTATCCCTTATTATCTTCATTTCTACTGTCTATTCCATTCTGTTGATTGAATACCTTTTTTATCCCATATTATCCCTACTTAAGCACCACACTGTTAAATTGATATCCCTTTTTCACCATTTTTCTATTACGCCCGTTATGGACATTTTTATCCCCATTTCTATTTGCTGTTGGTTCTATAGCGTTTTTCTTCCATTTTGATATTTTGCCCATTTGATACTTATTTCCTATTTCTACGCCATACTGTTCATTCAATATTGTTTATGACACATTTTGATATTTGGCCCCTTTTGGCCATTTTTATTACTTTTTATTTAATTTAATATTGTTTTTCTCACATTTTGAAATTTTGCCCTTTTTTAGCCTCATTTTGGTTTTAATGTCATCGTGTTGATTTAATATTCTTTTTCTTACTTTTTGATATTTCATCCTTTTTGCCCCTTGATATCTCCATTTATATTTTCTGTTGATTAAATATGACCTTTCTTACAAGTTTATATTTTGTCCGTTTGGCCCTGTTTTATTCCCATTTCTATTTTCTAAATTTCCTTGTTAATTAAGTATTGTTTTTCTCACATTTTGATATTTCGACCTTTTTAATCCCTATTTTGATTTTTTATGCCATCGTGTTGATTTAGTATTGTTGTTCTTACTTTTTGATATTTCACCCTTTTTGCCCCTTTATATCCCCATTTATATTTTCTGTTGATTTAATAAGACTTTATCAAGTGTGAATATTTCACCCTTTTTAATCCCATTTTACACTCATTTCTAATTATAATACCTTCCTGTTGATTAAAATGTTTTTCCACATTTTATTATTTTATCCGTTTAAGCTTTTTTAGCCTCATTTCCATTTTCTATGCAATTTTCTTGATTTCATTTTTTTTGGGCTCTTTTTATCCGTTTTGAACACCATCTCTATTTTTTATGTCACCGTATTGATGTAATATTGTTTTTCTAATTTTCTGATTTTGACAATTTTCATTTTGGCATTTTTTCAATTATTATGGGTTTTTCTCATATTTGAAATATCGTACGTTTCGTCAATTTATTGCTTTTCCTCATTTTGATATTTCACCTTTTTGTCCCCTTTTTATCCCAATATCGATTTTTCTCGTCATGGTGGTGATGCAATATTGTAATTCTCATTTTTTTGTATTTAGTGCTTTTTGCTCTTTTTAATTGCCTACAATTTATTATAAGAAAATACTCATTTACTGTAAAAGTTCCACAATAGACAAATACTTTTAAGATACTCCATTTGTAAGTTTTCCAAGAACCATAAATATGCTTGCAAACAAATCGTTAAAAAAATGTTGTTTGTAGCGTCATCAACGGACATATAACCTTAAATTCAAGCAGCTAGGCCCCGGGAGCATGGGCGTTCATTCGGCCAATCAATCTAAAGGTATTTCAAAATAAAAAAATACTAAAATTCAAATCAAGTGTGGAATCTTTCTTGCTCATTCGAAAGGACATTTTATGCCATTTATTTTTTAAATATAATTTCTTTCAAATGTTGGCCGCCACTTCGCCTCAGGGTGTCCATTCTGAGAGTCCAAATTGGGATGACCTGTTCGATCTAGGCCGCCAACTCACCGGTCCAAAACGTGAAATTAGCTGCTCTTCGAAATGACCACATTGTTTGAGCAGCTGTATGACAATTGCCACCGTGATGTTGAAACCAAATCACGGGCTTTAACTGCAGGTAGCAAAAAGTCCGATATCATGGCGCGATAGCGAGCACCATTTACGTTACGTTCGTTTCGGTTACGTTCCGGCTATCATCATTTTTGAAAAAATATGCACCGATGATTTCACCGGCCCATAAAAATTGGTAAAATGGCACGTCTTGAACATCTTCTGGCTGCTCTTGAGCCAAAATGCGGCAATTTTGTTTTTTTACCATTGCCGTTGGGCCAGAAATGGGCCTCATCACTAAGCAAAATTTTGGTCGGAAACAGCAGATCTTCTTAGAGCTTTTGAAGAGCCCAAACACTGAAAAGGCGACGCGCAGGACCATCGTTAGGCTTCTATTCCTGGAAATGGCAAACGATTATGAACAAAAATTAACAAAACTCGCGCATAATCTGTAAAAAATAAATAAAAATAAAGAAATAATACCTCTAGATCGATCACCCGTTATATGTTAAAAAATACTCCAAAAAGTTTATCTTAAATAACAACATCTAAGCCGATTTTGTTTATTTACAATCCCAAACAATGTATGGTAGGGTGGAGTGAAATTCAAAAAAAAAAAGTTAACCTCGGAAAGAGATGTAGTCTGGGGTCCTAATGAGGGGAAAAATAAAGAAAAAAATTTAAAAAAATTTTTAGGGGTCGCGCCACTCCCTAGAAATTTGGAAATTATCGCTATTTTGGCGTTGATTTTAGAAAAATCCTAAAAAGTTTTATGTCAATAAATGTTTGCAATAGCGTAAACAATGAAATAAGGGCATGAAAAAATTTAAAAAAATTTTTCTCATTGTTCAAAAATTTCAAAAAGTAAAATAAGTCAAATCGTCCCTTCTTCAGAAAATTGACTGAACAATGAAATCGCCACCAAAGCTACAAATATTAGTCGATTATCCTCATATTTGCCTCAAATACTTTTGTTTGGGCACTGAACAAGCTCAAACTTTTAAATTTCGAATAAGTTAAGTCGTTAATTTTTAGGATTTTTCTAAAATCAACGCCAAAATAGCGATAATTTCCAAATTTCTAGGGAGTGGCGCGACCCCTAAAATTTTTTTTAAATTTTTTTCTTTATTTTTCCCCTCTTTAGGACCCCAGACTACATCTCTTTCCGAGGTTACTTTTTTCAAATTATAAAAAAAGCATGTTTTCACTCCACCCTAATGTATGGCCATCGTCAATCAATCACTTATATATAAATATAATTAATTTATGGAATCTCCGATCAATATTTGGGGTATTGCGAGCGATATTACAAATTAAGTAGACACTCAATTTTTTAGTGGATGGTATGAAAATCATGTAGCTATAAATCATAGACGGTGGGATTGAAAGTCCATCTTCTATTTCAGACGAGGTCAAAGCAGTGATAACCCAAGGCCGCAGGTGCTGACAGTAAAGCTGTACAAGGCCGGAGGAGGAAAGAGCTGATAAGGTGCCTGTACTCGATTAAGCTAGTCTGCACAATATACTTACTTTAGATGAATGAAAGAATGAATTCCCCAGTGTATTTGGCTTGATTTATAAAAAAAGAGCAATAAAATTCGGCAGATGACGACTGTATGATATCATTTTTACCCCCCATTGTCTTAGTATTACTTTGTCCTATAACTTTTAAGTGATATATAGACATTAGCGGATTTTTCTATTTAGGGAAATAAACAGGAAAACAAGTAAACGAATGCATATTCTCTGAAGAGATTTAAATAATGGGTGATTAATTTTGAGGTACCCTACTTTTTTAAAGAAAAAAACACAGAAAATTCAAATTGAATGGAAAATGTTTATTTTCATTTGAAAGAACATTCTTTGGCATATATTTATTGAAGATTATGTCTATCAAATGTTGGCCGCGGCTACGTCTATTCGATGACTCGTTGGAGCATTTCGACAGGTATGGCGTTAATAACACGCGCAACGTTGGCTTCATAAACCTGAATTGTAGCTGATTTTTCAGCATAGACTTTGGACATTACGTAGCCCTAAAGAAAAAAGTCGACCGGCCCAAAACTTGAAATTATTTGCTCACCGAAGTGTTCTCTCAATAAATCCATTGATTGATGCGATGTATGGGAAGTGGCGCCTTCTTGTTGAAACCAAATGTCGACGAGATCACGAGCTTCAATTTCAGGCACCAAATAGTCGGTAATCATGGCACGATAACGGTCGCCATTGACGGTTGTTCTCACCGGCATCATAGAAATATGGACCGATCCACCGGCCCACAAACCACACCAAACCATTGTTTTTCTGGACGAAGTGACAGCTCTTGAACCTCTTCTGTCTGGTTTTCCTTCGTCCCAAATGCGGCAATTTTGATTGTTTACATACCCATTGAGCCAGAAATGGGCCTCATCGCTGAACAAAATTTGGCTTGAAATCGTCGGATCTTCTTGGAACTTTTCAAGAGCCCATATAGCGAAGCGGTGTCGCTTGGGAACGTCGGGCAGCTTCAGTTCTTCCACAAGCTATATTTTGTACGGATTCAATTTAAGATTTCGAAGTAAAATGCGCCAAGTCGTTCCATACGTCAGCCCGAGTTGCTGCGAACGGCGCCGAATCGACTCTCCACGGTCTTGGTGTACACTCTCAGCTACGGCCGCTTCATTTTCTTCACTGCGTGCTGGACGTGGTCAATTCGGTCGAATATTATCCAATAATGAATGCTGGGTCTCAAGATGGGTAATGGTATGGCGAATAGTACGCTCAGTAGGCCGATTATGTTGACCATAAGTAGAACGAAGTGCACGAAACACATTCCTCACAGAACGTGAATTTTCGTAACAAAGTTGAACGATTTGTAAACGTTGTTCAGGCGTAATTCTTCCACGATGAAATGCCAAACTATACTAAACAAAAATAAATTGACAACATGACACGACTCACGCGTGATCTGTCAAAAAAAGGCTATTGAAAAAAGTATCTCTACTTGGATCACCCTATACTTCATTTACATCCCTACCGATTTAAGGTCCTGAAGCTCTAAAAACTACATCTTTTAATCTAAATCTGGGTGAAATACGATTATATCGTCGTGGAGAAGTCCCATATATTACTAAATCTGACTCAAACTTCGTACATATGCGACGAGTATTCTGTAAATCAGAGTGATGTAGGATGTGGGTGTGCTGGTTTGTTGATATCTTTATTTAGCCATAACTAATCTCAAGAAGTTTTTTGATTCTTTCGTAATGGAATGTTGAAGAAGTTGTTTAAATATATTTGTTTGTTGTTTAATTTTAAAACTTATGTTTGATTTTGGATTACCCTTTGTACATCAAATACTCAGAAGCATCTATCAATTCGAAAACCACTCATTTATTTCCGGTTCCAGCAAGAACACACCATTATTGTATTTGATAGAAGTAATTAACATTTATATGCATGTATATTTTAAAATTTGTTTATGCTATGTGAAATTCAATATTTACCATTAATTGCAATATTTGCCTACTGACTTTAGCATGTATCGTGCTTGTTTTTGAAAACGAACCTCTTTTTGTTGGTGGGTAACGAAACGTTAAGTAGTATAATAGGCGTGTTTTAATTAACAATAAAACAACAGGTCACAATTCTTGTGCGATTTTCATGAAATTTGCCATAAGTAAGTTTTTGGACCAAGGATGTCCGTTATTGAAACTGAAGAAAATCGGTTGAGATTTGGATATAACTCTTCCTACCCCTCTCTCTTCCTACCCCCCTCTCTCACTCTTCCCACCCATCCGTCCATCAATTTTCTTCCGCCCATAGCATTCTCATTAGTTTTTTAAATCATTCAACACTTAGCATCCAAAATATCAATTACACTATCTTTGAGTGGGAAGACATCAGAATTAAGAGCCTGCTACTTTCCTCCCATCGAATTAAATGGAGAATATGAATGTGCTCTTGTCGATTTTCATGCATATAATAGTATACCCAACGTTGATGCCCACAACAATTTATTTCATATTGGTGATGATGTTATTGAGATACCTATTGGATCATATGAATTAGATGATATTACAGAAACAATATCTGAACATTATGATTTGAGTAATCCTAGTAAGATTATAGATAGAGAGGGTAATAACAATACAATGCAAGTGATATTGAATAGCTCTCATGATGTAGTTTATTTTGATAAACCAAATTCGATTGGATCATTGTTGGGATTTGAAGCGGGGAAATTAAGTGGAGGAGAAGATCATTACTCCGATGTCCCAATACAAATTTCTAAAATAAATCTGATACGAATTGAATGCAATATTGTGGCAAATTCATATATGAATAATTCACCTGTTCACACGCTACATGAATTTAGAATCAGCGTACCGCCAGGCTATAAAATTGATGAGATTCCGAGAAACTTAATCTATTTACCGCTCAACTGCAAAGAGATAAGTTCAATAACAGTACGCTTACTTGATCAGGACAATCATTTAATAAATTTTCGTGGAGAAGAAATTACACTTCGCATGCACTTAATACCAATAGTACAATGATTATTTATAATAAAAAGAGTTGGATACATGCGCCAACACACATTCTAGCAATCACTCACGATCAAAAATAATAGATAAAGTTTTAACTTTTGAAAATAAAATTTGTCTACAATCTTTAAATCTAAAATTAAAATGAGCGGAATTATTGACGTTTTAGAAAAACCTGCGTCGGACGATAGCATTATAAAAAAGACTATCATACATATTATCCATACCTACAATCCTTTAACAACAATGATGAGATACGAATTTCGATACAAAACCATATACCATTGAAAACATTATTGGGCTTCGCTGAGAACTTTAATAAAATTATGCTAAATTGTAAGCATGAGCTTATTTTATTACGTTGCAGGAATGGTATAGATTTGCTAAGAGGAACTAACATTGAAGGAGCTAAATTAACTATTACAAATATTTCATGGAGAATTCCGCATGTTCATCTATCGGACTCGAGTAAACTAAACATGATAAAGATATTTCACATTTAATCACATTTGGAATGTTAAGCTGGCTGCAAATAGAGAACGCCCTCGTTTTCTATAAATGGTCTTGCAGAAAGGAGACAATATGATGAATTGTCATTTAAGCAACATAAAAGTACATTTAAACTCTTAATTATATCCATATGATGATCTAAACCTCTACATTGACACCTCGACATGTAGTACATTCAAGAAATGTACTACATGAAAGAGCCTCAACCTCTATTCACATCAACAGATTTTATAATCAAGCTCCAGTTATTGTCGTTGATCTTCGTTATAAAAACGAAGGTCTGACAAGCGGACCAATCGACGTCAAGATTGAGTTTGAGACAACAAGTAATATTCCTGAAAATACATCTGCTTATTGTGTGCTCATTCACGATCGTTTAGTTGAGTATACACCATTGATGGGATTAGTTTGAAAAATTGTTTGAGATGGAGATCGATGCTTTTATTGATATATGTACAAGGATTTATTGAAGAGGATTGTAATATTGTTCCGAAGCAAGTAGCAATTATTTTTGATGAGACGAATTTTAAAATAATTATTTTTAAAACACCATACCTCATAAAAGGATTAAACCAAAAACAACAAAATAGTGTTGTCTGGTTGTCAAACAATCATCATGGACTACGCTGTCAACAGGGTGATATCACATTATAAATCCTGAAAGGGATGATGGCTGAATATACTTCTGGAAAAACTGTATGTGTGAGAGGCAACACAAAACTTTTATGGATTTTTGATAATTGTGAAGAAATATTTCGCATACACAACTCTGAAACCTCGAAATCTTCACCTTCATTTAAAGAACTAAAAAAAATGTATCCTAATATTAAACATTGTAATCAGCATAAGGGGGATGATGTGCTCTCCAAAATGCACTTTTGCTCCATAAAAATTTTCAAATAAAAAAATAACTTTTTTCATTAAAAATATATTTTTTCTTCTCTTTTTTTATGGTGGAAGGGGGAGAAGGTTTTACAATAATCTAAATCCATAAAATAAACATCATCAGAATCATTTAAACTTAAATTAGTATTATTACAATCGTTAGCAAAATTAGAATCAATAACATTATTCACATCATTTTCATTATTAGAACTATTATTATTAATATTGTGATGAAAAAAACATTTTATCATCATCTGGGCTATAAACTTATCATATCCTGAAAGTTTGTAATGACCCCATGCGTAAGTATTTATCCCATCTTCTCTAATAAATCTTTTATCATCAGCAAAGCTTAAAACTATCTTATTCAACTTTTGTATATAGAGTTGATGTAAAGTGTCAAATGCTTGACAAGACATTCCTCCATGATCTTTACAATGCACTCTCCAGCTTCTTTAAAAAACGCTAGATGAGAGGTAGAAACATTAACGATTTGATAAGAAAATATAAAACTTTGTTGCTTGCATTTAATGAAAAATATTTTCGATAAAAACAAAAATAAAAAAGTATTAAACTACACAAAAAATTTTTATTTACTTGGATTGTGGCTCCGATAAGCATACAAAATTTGAGGGTCTAGTTGTTTTTGCGGTTTTGACTTCCGCTCTTTCACATTTGTTTACTGCGGTAAAAGAACCTGTGATGTTGATAAGAGTAAAAATTTCGAGAACCTTCGATTCTGCAATTGCTTATCATAAAAGTTGTTGTTGTTTTTGCTTACGTTTCCCGCAAACGTTTGTTTTATTGCGTTAAAGTGCTGAAGAGAAGCGTGTATAAAAAGGCGTGTCACTTCTATGAAAAGATAGAAACTAAACACCAAGCAGAATGGAAACATTCCTTATACGCATGGAAGCGCGTCAACAAAATAAGGAAATCATTCATTTGAAGGAAGTTGAGGAAAAAACATTAATAACAATTCTCCATGCGATGAGAACCAATACGCGAAATGGAGAAACGATAATGTTGGAGACAGAAGATAATGTCCTGTTTTAACCTAAAGGGTATGCTTGGCAGTGGGAAGTATAAGCTGGCGATGTCTTCACCAGCGATGTCTTCACCAGCTTATACATCCCACTGCCAAGTTCTTAAACATCATCATCGGTCATAGCAGCATACCCTTTAGGTAAAAACAGGACATTATCTTCTGTCTCCAACATTATCGTTTCTCCATATCGCGTATTGGTTCTCATCGCATGGAGAATTGTTATTGATGTATTCTCCTCAACTTCCTTCAAGTGAAGGATTTCCTTATTTTGTTGGTGTGCTTCCATGCGTGTAAGGAATGTTTCCATTTTGCTTGGTGTTTAGTTTCTATCTTTTCATAGAAGTGAGACGCCTTTTTATACACGCTTCTCTTCAGAACTTTAACGCAATAAAACAAACGTTTGCGCTAAACGTAAGCAAAAACAACAACAACTTTTATGATAAGCAATTGCAGAATCGTAGGTTCTCGAAATTTTTACTCTTATCAACATCACAAGTGTATTGATTTAAATACTTACCATAGAACTTTAGCGAAAAATGCATTTGAAAAAGATTTTTTAAACTGTTCAACAATGCTGTTTATTGTAAGACCATGGAAAACGTTGATAAACGTAAAGACATTAAAATTGCTTCACAGTGGGAAACCACTAATAAGAATCATTTAGGTGTTAGAGCGCTGACTGCTAAACCCAACTTTCATAGTAAAACAAAGTTTTCTGACATCTTGTTTGCTTTACAATTAGATCGCGTTTCTAGTCAATATAATAAGCCAATGTATTTAGGATTTGTGGTACTAGAATCATCCAAGTGGAAAATGTATGATTTCCATTATAGATATATGAAACCTAAATTTGGAGATAATATATCGATAAACTATATGGATACTGATTCATTCATTTACACGATTAGAACATCTGACTTTTACAATGATATTCGTAATGATATCTCCATCGTTTTTAAATTTTCCTCCTTAAATAAAAAAGTTTTAGGTAAAATGAAAGATGAGAATAATGGGAATATTATGAAAGAGTTTGTAGGGCTTCGACCTAAAATGTACTCGCTTGGTGTTGAAAACAGTGGGGAGATTAAAAATCAAAAGGTGTCAAAAGATGTAAGTAAGAGAAAATTTCAATAATAGAGTATAGAAATTGTTTGCTCGACCATAAAATTATTGTGGACGAAATGCTAACTTTTAGATCTAAGATACTTCAACTTTATACACAAAAGTTGAATAAGATAGTTTTAAGCTTTCCTGATGATAAAAGATTTATTAGAGAAGATGGGATAAATACTTACGCATGGCGTCATTACAAACTTTCAGGATATGATAATTTTTATAGCCCAGATGATGATAAAATGTTTTTTTCATCACAATATTAATAATAATAGTTCTAATAATGAAAATGATGTGAATAATGTTATTGATTCTAATTTTGCTAACGATTGTAATAATACTAATTTAAGTTTAAATGATTCTGATGATGTTTATTTTATGGATTTAGATTACTAAGAAAAATATTGTTAAAGAAATTTATAATGTTATTGTAAAACCTCCTCCTCCCCCCCCCTTCCACCATAAATAAAAGAGAAGAAAAAATATATATTTTTAATGAAAAAAATTATTTTTTTATTTGAAAATTTTTATGGAGCAAAAGTGCATTTTGGAGAGCACACCATCCCCCCTTATGCTGATTACAATGTTTAGTATTAGGATACATTTTTTTTAGTTCATTAAATGAAGGTGAAGATTTCGAGGTTTCAGAGTTGTGTATGCGAAATATTTCTTCACAATTATCAAAAATCCATAAAAGTTTTGTGTTGCCTCTCACACATACAGTTTTTCCAGAAGTATATTCAGCCATCATCCCTTTCAGGATTGATAATGTGATATCGCCCTGTTGACAGCGTAGTTCATGATGATTGTTTGACAACCAGACAACACTATTTTGTTGTTTTTGGTTTAATCCTTTTATGAGGTATGGTGTTTTAAATATAATTATTTTAAAATTCGTCTCATCAAAAATAATTGCTACTTCCTTCGGAACAATATTACAATCCTCTTCAATAAATCCTTGTATATCAATAAAAGCATCGATCTCCATCTCAAACAATTTTTCAAACTAATCCCATCAATGGTGTATACTCAACTAAACGATCGTGAATGAGCACACAATATGCAGATGTATTTTCAGGAATATTACTTGTTGTCTCAAACTCAATCTTGACGTCGATTGGTCCGCTTGTCAGACCTTCGTTTTGATAACGAAGATCAACGACAATAACTGGAGCTTTGATTATAAAATCTGTTGATGTGAATAGAGGTTGAGGCTCTTTCATGTAGTACATTTCTTTAAATTTAGCATACATCTCATAAAGAATCGCATAACGACCCTTTTCAATGTCGAGGTTTAGATCATCATATGGATATGATTCAGAGTTTAAATGTACTTTTATGTTGCTTAAAAGACAATTCATCATATTGTCTTCTTTCTGCAAGACCATTTATAGAAAACGAGGGCGTTCTCTATTTGCAGCCAGCTTTCCAAATGTGATTAGTTCCAAGTATTAGTAAAGGATTATAATGACAGTCCCAACTACGGAATGCTAATGGTAATGTTGTTCCACTCTTGATAATCTTTATCATGCTTAGTTTACTCGAGTCCGATAGATGAACATGCGGAATTCTCCATGATTTAGGTCCTTCAATGTTAGTTCCTATTAGCAAATCTATACCATTCTTGCAACGTAATAAAATAAGCTCATGCTTACAATTTAGCATAATTTTATTAAAGTCCTAAGCGAACCCCAAAATTGTTTTCAATGGTATATAAAAGTTGAATAGTTCTTGTATTTTGCAACATATTACTCTCAACAGGAATCAAAGATACAAAGTTTTTTATAGTACTCGTCATCCCAATATATCGAGTGCGATCAATTTCAATTCCATTACCTTCATAGCGAATCTCATCAAAAAGACGTGGACCGATATTATCCAGCATTTTGAAAGTAGTTACTGCAATGCTATCATTTCTGCCTTTTATATAACCTTTAACATATATATAGCTTTCGCTAGGCAGCATAAACAAGTCCTGGTTTTGTATCGAAATTCGTATCATCATTGTTGTTAAAGGATTTTAGGTATGGAGAATATGTATGATAGTCTTTTTTTATAATGCTATCGTCCGACGCAGGTTTTTCTAAAACTTTAGATTTAAAGATTGTAGAAAAATTTTATTTTCAAAAGTTAAAACTTTATCTATTATTTTTGACCGTGAGTGATTGACTGTTGGTGCTAGAATGTGTGTTGGCGCATGTATCAAACTCTTTTTATTATAAATAATCATTGTACTATTGGTTTTAAGTGCATGCCAAGTGTAATTTCTTCTCCACGAAAATTTATTAAATGATTGTCCTGATCAAGTAAGCGTACTGTTATTGAACTTATCTCTTTGCAGTTGAGCGGTAAATATATTAAGTTTCTCGGAATCTCATTAATTTTATAGCCAGTCGGTACGCTGATTCCAAATTCATGTAGCGTATGAACAGGTGAATTATTCATATATGAATTTACCACAATATTGCATACTATTCGTATCAGATTTATTTTAGAAATTGGTATTGGGACATCTGAGTAATGATCTTCTCCTCCACTTAATTTCCTCGCTTTAAATCCTAACAATGATCCAATCGAATTTGGTTTATCAAAATAAACTACATCATGAAAGCTATTCAATATCACTTGCATTGTATTGTTATTACCCTCTATATCTATAATCTTACTAGGATTACTCAAATCATAATGTTCAGATATTGTTTCTGCAATATCATCTAATTCATATGATCCAATAGGTAACTCAATAACATCATCACCAATATGAAATAAATTGTTGTGGACATCAACGTTGGGTATACTATTATATGCATGAAAATCGACAAGAGCACATTCATATTCTCCATTTAATTCGATGGGAGGAAAGTAGCAGGCTCTTAATTCTGATGTCTTCCCACTCAAAGATAGTGTAATTGACATTTTGGATGCTAAGTGTTGAATGATTTGAAAAACTAATGATAATGCTACGTCAAAGTGTTGGGCGGAAGAAAATTGATGGACGGATGGGTGGGAAGAGTGAGAGAGGGGGGTAGGAAGAGAGAGGGGTAGGAAAAGAAAGGGAAAAAAACTGAGATGATTAACAAAACATATTAGAGTCCAGAGTCGGAGTTGCCACCAACCGTTGCAAGGTGGCGCAACCATCGTCTAGCATAGATAAAACCTAATTTGGTAGTGGGAAAAACTGTTTTGCCGTTGGAGATTTTGCATTACTTTTTCCCCGTTTTTCATTTTAGCGCTTTTTATTTTTTCAGGGCTGGCAACCCTGGATGGTGTACAGGGAATGTGGGAGCATCATATTCCGATCTGGCAACACTGGCTTTTGTATCGCCATTCACTTTAACGCAACTTTTTCCGATCTGACAACACTGGCTTTTGTATCGCCATTCACTTAAACGCAAATTTTTCCGATCTGACAACACTGGCTTTTGCATCACCATTCATTTTAACGCAACTTTTTTCCGATCTGGCAACACTGGCTTTTGCATCGCCATTTCCATGCTACTATACTTATAGTATATTTTCAACCGATTTTACCAAAAATACTAACATTTTCCATAAAATACGATAAAAGTTTCAAAATCTGGGTAAATTGGGTCCAAAAATATATCTTCATCCGGTTTTTTCGCACATCCAGGAGTGCAGGGTTAAATATTGATTGATTGTCTAGTTTGCAATAAGCAACTTAGAGATATGATAAAGTAGTATTGCCAAATTAAAAATCCCTTTTTTTTATACCAAATGCGTTTTATTTGTTACCAAACGGGGTTTATTTGTCACTACACTCGTGAAATTGTTACGCTTGTCTAAAAAATACGCCTAATGTCACATTAGTTTTAGCGAAAAATCAGTTTTTTGCTTAATATTCAATAAATATGCTGTTGATTACTCAGATTTGAAATACCTATTCATTTAACACTCTCGGTTTCTTTTCTTTGAAATATGAAAAAATTAGAAAAAGTACTAAGAAGAAATTTAAGATTTTTTGTTCAAACCCTTAATTTGTTTCTATGCTGATTAGAAAAGTATTTTCGTTTTAGTTAAACGATTCGGAAACATCTCTAACAATTCGAAATTCTAGATTTTTTTTATTATGAACATCAGTACGAGTATTAAACTGCAAATTTCAGTACTAAACAGAAACGGGTAGTAAATCTGGTGGTTTATTATTACTTCGGCAGCTCTTTCTAGAACTGTCAATGTTTGCAGTTTTTTCCCTAGGTTGATGTCGCCTATTTGCAATTACAAACATTTTATGACCATAAGCGATCGTCATGAAAAATTTCAGAATCCTAGGTTAATTCTTTTTGACTTCGATCGTACAGCCATTGACAATCATTAACATATTTACATAATAGGATCTTTGATAAATATTTCAAATTTAATATAGTATCCACTCTTCGGAGGAGCGTATACGAGAGTTGCCATATATATTTCTGGACTAGGCAACACTAAGTGTTGTGTGGCGCAATCTGACATTTCCATTGGAAAGTCTGACATTTACTTGCATAAACGTACTCAGAACGTTTGACGTACGACCATAATTTGTGTTGAATACAGTGACTTGATAAAATCAATTTGGCAAAAAATGGAATTAACTCGTGAACATTTTCGTGCGATAATTTTTAACAATTTTCGACGTGGATTATCACGACAAGAGTGCATCGATGAACTTAAATCTTTGTATGGCAATGAAGCACCATCATATAGCACTGTGAAAAACTGGTTAATGAAGCTCGCTCATAGACGAAGCTCGTGAAGGTCATCCAAAAACGGCCGTTGTGCCAGAGAACATCGATGCTGTGCGTGAACTAATAATGCAAGATCGTGACATACCGTGAGATAGAGGCATCTTTGGGTATTTCTTCCACCAGCATACATTCGATATTGCATGAACACCTGGCCATAAAAAAGGTTTGTTCTCGTTGGATCCTGCACATTTTGACAATCGCTCAAAAAAAGGCTCGTGTCGATTGGTGCAAAGAAATTTTGAAGAAATACGATTGCGGTGCTTCAAAAGACATTTATAAGATAGTCACAGGTGACGAATCATGGATATATGCGAACGAGACCGAAACAAAACAGCAATCGACCGTGTGGGTCTTCGAAGACGAGTCAAATTCAACGAAAGTTGTTCGTGGAAGAAGCACTTCGAAGCAAATGGTTGCCTGTTTCTTCGGCAAAACTGGTCATGTGGCGACTGTTCCGCTTGAGCAACGTAGGATGATCAGTTCTGAGTGGTACAGCACAATTTATTTGCCTGAAGTCTTCAGAGAAATTCGAAAAACGAACAAGAGAAGACGAATCGTTGTGCACTATGACTATGTGAAGTCTCACACATCGGCTCAAACCAGCGCCTTTTTGACCGGCCAAAACGTCGAATTGATGGGTCATCCGCCGTACAGCCCTGACTTGGCACCCAATGACTTCTTTTCATTCCCGCACATCAAGAACATGTGGTCAAAGATTTTCGTCGCCAGAAGATGCTGTTGAAGCGTTTAAAGACCATGTTTTGGAGGTGTCTCAATCGGAGTGGAAAAAGTGTTTCGACAATTGGTTTGAGCGCATGCAAAAGTGCATAAATCATACTGGAAAATACTTTGAAGAACAATAAAACCATTTTTGATGACAAATATTCGCATTTTCATTATTAGGCCAGAAATATATATATAGCAGCCCTCGTTAATATGTAAAAGTTACTAAAATTTTGATTAGGATAAAGTCGAAATAAAAGACGATTAATGCACCATTTACTGCCACATGAATGTTTTCATGAATAATGAGTAGTAAAAATCGACATGCCAAACTAAATAAACTTTTGTGAATATTTAAATGGATTTAGATTAACCGATATGTAATGAAAAACTGATGTCTATTGTCATTGCTATTTGTCGTGATGTATTTCGTTCTAAATAGGAGCTAAGCCCAAAAGCAAGATAAGCCGTATTGGTTCTACTTTATATGGCATAAATATGAACTGAAATCATCCACTCTCAATCAGTCGCTCTAAATGGAATAATCTGGGATTATCAAGCCATCGAATAAACAATTGCATGAAGTTCTGACAAGCTATGAAAACAAACAGTAGACACGTTGAAGGTTTGACACTTCGTCTAACCGGTACCGGCTTTTTGACTCGTGTCCGCTGTAGTCTAGCAACATGTAGTGCATGCTACCTAGATAGACACTCACACACGTACGCACAACTTGTGGTAAAGTTCACTCCATTTTTGGGGAGGAAAAATGGAAAAGTCACTCGTTATTGAGACTAGAACAGCGTGTGCGACTGTAAATAAATAGATTTTGAGTTCAGTATGAACGAGTGTGTATACGATGGGCCAACTAACTCATGCAACACACTACGGGGTCATTGATTTAATTTAATTACGCTACACATAGCGGCACACATTCACACAGCGTTTGCATTTGTATGAAAAAATACTACGTTTTATACGAGTGCCAGCGGAACGTATGGTGAGTGCCACAAAAAATCGTACGAGTACGTTAATGGAGGACAGTTGTTAAATAAACTGAACTGAATAAAAGAAGTCAGCCGTAGCTTAAATAGTCAATACCATGTATTAAAATGACGGATTTTTGGGCCTTATGCTACTGAATCTTTGACAGTAATTTTAAAAAAGTCATAAGATAGAATTTTTTGAATGACCTTATTAATACGTTATGGGCGATTTCTTCAAAAGCAGACAAAAAACCTATGAATTAGATTAAAACAATCAATGAAACATATACAATTAATCGATTGCTACACTTTGAATTGTTAAAATGTTTTAAGTTTGAGTTGATTTAAGTATACTTAGATATCTTGTTTTACACGATCCCAATACAAATTCACCAATAAAACCTTTCGTTGTTTGTCTCTTTTCTTTATTTGTTTTAAAAGCTGGGTGTCATGAAAGACTATTTGTTGGAATAATAATAAATCTGGTAACTGTCATTCGTTCCATTGGCACCTCGAAATATTCGTCGAAGATCCTATAAAGTTCATTACATACCTTATTGATCATCGTAAAATTCTAAAACTGCCGAGGCATGTCATCCATGCTAGACCCCAAATTGGGAGGTAGGCTGGTATTTATATATCAACCCATAGATCTGGTCAATTTACAGTGCGGTGTACCATGAACCGATTCAGTCATTTTTTAACAGAGTACAAAACGCCATTTATTAAAATCTGAGAAAACTTGTTGGTTGGTTATCTAAGTTCAAACACTAGACAAAGGACTTGACTACTGGCATAGCTTCGAATGGAGATGCAAATTGGAACCTGGTAACTGACACTGTGCTGAGAATCTGAAAATGATACTATTGCAATTTATTAGCTAGGCTAAAGAAGCATATAAAAGTGCAAATTTGAAGGAGTGGCACAAAAAAATATGCCATTTCCCAAGAATGGTGCAGGTATTTCAAGAAAATTAACGAACAAATGCGCTCGGGGTCTTCAACATTGTTTTCTTATTATTTTCAAATTTAGTTGTGGTCAGTCTTCCGCATGTCTTAAAGCCTTTCACTATGAACCGACCTAATCCCTCACTGTGATCAGAATTTGGGTAAAATTCTTTAATTCGAGGAAACAAATGCGTACTCACAAAAACGAAATTTTTTTTTAAAAAATTTATATTTCTTAATTCAGAAAGTGAGTGGTTCTATGTACCGTGGAATTGACCCACGTCATACATGTACTACTCCATATTATGTATAAAGGACAATTCCATATTATGCATTAAGTCGGGGTCTGAGTGCTTCGCGATCCACTATTTTGGGTCTTGAGGGCCCCTAGGCCACAAGATTTATTTTTTAGCCGTCCTTGAGCAATTGCCTTTCATTTTTTTCCAAAATACTTGAGCAATTCTGAAAAAGTCCGCATATTTTGTTAGTTTTAATTTTAACCCCAGGACACGACGGACTACCGACAAAGCTGTGGGACACTATCTAAGGTAACTATCGCCGCATAAACCTTATCTCCGAAATGACCACTCCGAACAATTCATCACAACAAGAGGTTGGGGAAAGAACGACAGTTTATCGTGAAACTTCGATTGCTCTGGCTTGGACATGTTGGTCAGGTGGAAAAACGTTGGATAAAAACTACCAAGGAGAACGCAGACAGGGAAGACCAAAACTTTTGTTGTAGAGACCAAGTGAAAAAAACGATGGAGTTGAAAAACACGACCTAGATCGAAATACTTATAAATCATTTATTGAACAGACCAACAGAATTTTGTGAATCATTTCTTTAAAAGTTTTATGCAAAAAGTCAGTAGATTCTTTTTGAAGCTGTTTGTCAAGTTTTCAGTATGATTTGTCGAAAAACTATTACTCAGTTTGAAC
Source organism: Hydrotaea diabolus (assembly GCA_963513945.1). Classification (NCBI taxonomy): domain Eukaryota; kingdom Metazoa; phylum Arthropoda; class Insecta; order Diptera; family Muscidae; genus Hydrotaea; species Hydrotaea diabolus. The sequence continues at coordinate 127,972,199 of OY740717.1, forward strand.
CGTTTGTTTTTTTTTTGCTTGGACAGAACTTATAAAAAGGTTATGCTGTCAAATTACCTTTCATACTGCACTAAATTTGATACGGGTGCAAACTATTCCAGAATTCGAGTTTGTTTGGTTCACAGCAGTCCTTAACCTATGGTTCAGTTTTAAAAATGGTTTTAAGGTACTCTTGAGCCGCGTTTTTTATTCGGTTCAGTGGTTATAAACCATAGAATTTTTTTTGGTGTAATTTATATTTAGTAAAAAATTGGAAAGAATACAAATACCAAAAAAATAAAACAAAAGTTAGGTACATTTATAAAACTATACGTAACATGAACATAGATGCGTATTTATGTAAAAAACTGCTTTTATGTATCGTTTTTTTTTTATGTGAACCGATCAATATTTGTTAAAGTTTTTGATTCGGTTCAAATATCTTTTTTCTAGCGGTTTACGATTCGGTTCGTAAACAACAAATTTGAAAATCAGTCGTCGATTAATGATTTTTATAGCGCATATTAACATCCATATTGTGAGCTGTAGTTTTCCTGCCACAGACATGCTGACGGACATTACTATGTAGCTACTTATGAATTTTAAAGGGTGGTTAAATTTTAAGGGCCGATGTTGTATATATATACCCAAACGTCAAAATTTTTTCTGCATTTCATTTGATATTTATCAATTTCGGAATAACTTAATTTGAACCATGGAAAGATACACAAGCAAGCAATGCGTTAAAGTTATTCAGGCTTGGATGATAAATTTTAGAAGAAAATCATCTTCAGTGATTAGGCACATTTTCACCTCAGTGGATTCGTGAATAAAATAAGCAGAATTGCCGCATTTGGGCAAATGATAAGCCAAGAGTGATGGTCAAAAAAACAATGCTCTTAATATCGAATAAAAATAGCAAATAAACTACAAAGAATAGATCAAAACCAAAAAGGCAAAATTAAAATTTGTTTTTTAAAGAAGGATATTGTTGTCCGCAAAAGATATTGCAAAATATTCAAAATTATATTTTTTAAATTTACAAACTTGATTTGAAAGTTAATCAGGCTTGGATAATAAACTTTAGAAGAAAATCATCTTCAGTGCTGAGGCACATTTTCACCTCAGTGGATTCGTCAATAAAATAAGCAGAATTGCCGAATTTGGGCGAATGATAATCCAAGAGTGATGGTCGAAAAAACAATGCACCCACAAAGAGTGACTGTTTGGTGCGGTTTATGGGCTGGCGGCATCATCGGGCCGTATTTTTTCCAAAATAAGGCCGGTCAGGCAGTTACTGTGAATGGTGTCGTGGCGATGTTAATTGGCTGCCAAGATCATGTGATTTGACACCGTTGGACTTCTTTCTTTGGGGTTATTTGAAAGAAAAGATGAACGTCGATTGATGCTGGATCCATTCAAGAGCTAAAGCATGAGATATATCAGCACATTAACGGCATAGAACATCAATTATGCCTCAGCGTCATCGAAAATTTGGACCATCGGATGGAGGTGTGCCGCCGAGGTCGCGGCGGCCATTTGACCGATATTTTATTCCATACATAATTGAACCATACCAATATTATCATAATAAATGAAATGACAATAATTTCCGAAATAATTTGTGTTTTATTCAAGATCAACATCGGCCCATACAATTTAACCACCCTTTAGATAGTAAGTTTTTGCATGTACGAAGACTTTATTGGAGTTAATTTAATGACTGTTTTTAGTTAATAACTTTTACATGAACTAATAAAATGTGTTCTTTGTTTTGTTACTTAAAAAAACTGTTTCTTCAATATTATTCTTACTTATTTGTTTTTTATTCCTAAAGTTATAACTAGCTACTGTACGAAAACATTATTGGTACGCTGTCTACCATCCTTTATTTACACAGATTAAGAATATACTTTTACATTATAAGGCCAATATTTCAATTTACAAAGAAAATGACGTATTGAATATATGGCATACAATGTTAAGGATATTGTTGTACGATTTGTTTTGACGCTCGCTGTATGTATAGTTTGAGTGTTCCTTCCACTAAAGGGTGATAAATACGTAGTTCTTGTTGCTTTATCAGTTCTTTACATTCGGTTTATAAGAATGAAAAGTATATTTGAACTTATTTCTGGCTATGAAAACAAAAAATTAAATACATACATACCGTTTATGAATGCTGGAGAAAGAATTTGAGATTTGTTTTTGATAATCTTAGGGAAGTTTAAAAGTACACGAACTTCTAAAATCTAACGGCTTGAATGTATAATCACACTGTTACAATTAAATATCCAATGTGCCGGTAACTCATTATCGTTAAATTGTTGCTTTTAAAAGTATTACTTTTACGACACTCGTGTATTTCTATCGTTAATTTTTTTTTAATATTATTATTATTTTTATTATCTTGCTTACATGGAAGCTTGTTTACGTTTAACAATCACTCATGTGCTACTAACAAATGTTACACCTCGACGAAGTGGGCCAATTTGATGATGGTGCGCTTCATTTTAAGTGGGGCTATTTTTATCCTCTTCAAGTTCAATGGCCCAGCTGTTGTTGGAGAAAGGTTGTTTTCATGCCTTGCTCTTCTTACAAGATTACTTGGGAAATTTTCAATATTTTCATTCTTGTGGTTTCTCCATCATTGAAAGATTTCTTTCTTTTGCATTTTTTTTGTGTGGGATTTTCTTGTCTATTCGATTTTCACCTCATAAACACGCGCGCGTCCTACAAAGTAAATTTTACTTAGCTTTTCCCCAAAAGAAAACGTTTCGATCTTGCAACTTGTTGCAACGACAATCGAATTCCAACTGACAACACAAAACTGTTTATCATTCATCCACAATTGGTGGCGCGCGCGATTTTGGACGAGTGAGAGAAGGCAGGGTTGCCAGGCGCTGGACAATTTATGTTCACAAAAGATGTATTCAAAAAGTGCTTATACACTCACCTAATTGTGTGGCACAGGGGGTTTTATGAGTTTTCCCAAAGGAAGTGTGATAGATCAATTAACAAATATACCGATGGATTGAGAACGGCTGACCTTTTGTTTATCTATTCTTGTATTCATAGCGTAGGTGGCAAATAAAAACAGCTCTTGATGGGATTTTGCAGTGTTTTGTTTATACTTCTTGTTTAGCTTATAACTTATTTTGTAAAAAGAAGAATTTAAAAATGAATGAATTATAATGATTTGTAAAACACATTTCGAAACTCATGATAAGTAGCAGACATGGGGCAGCAACTCGGAAAAGCTCTTAATATTAGCAAAGCAAATAAACCACGTAGAATAGATCAAAACCAAAAAGGCAAAGTTAAAAAATGTTTTTTTAAAAAGAACATATTCAAAATTATATTTTTTAAATTTACAAACTTGATTTGAATGTTTGTGAATTAAGTGTTTCTTGTGTATGTGTGAAATGTGGAAAAATAAACCGAGAATTTCTCTGTTACTAAAGTGATGCATTTGCATACGAGTATTGCAAAGAAAACGCATTTCGTCCATCTTCTATAGTTTATCGTCTCTGATTTAGATTTTGGCTTATAACGTATTGAATTTACGCGATTTATTTGTCGATAATAATAGCTTAGCTCTCTATAAAAACTAAAAGAAAATCAAAGTTACTGAAAGTCGAGTAAAACATGAATTAAACTTTAATAAAAAATTGGTTGGTATCGTTAGTCGTCCATGTTTTGTCAAATTTAGACAGACATCAATAAAATTTGGTGTGCCGTTAGTTCGTGCACCGAACAAACATCTCGGAAAATCCTTAGGATTGGTGAATACAAATCTACCTCTCGTAAACAAATCTATTTCAATAAAACTTCAATTAAAATAGGTTTGTACGTCAAGTTTTTTTCTGCGTTTCATTTAATATTTTTAATTTCAGCCTATCTTAATTTGAACCATGCAACGCGTTAAAGTTATTCAGGCTTATTATGAAAATGTGCGTTCAAATCAAAAAAGCATATCGCGCACTTCGTGAATTTTTCGGTTCATTTAATCGTCAAAATGTGTGTACAATCAGAAAAATCGCGCAAAAATTTGAGCAAACCGGGTCTGTAGAGATGTGAAAACACCAGTGCATGCTCATACAGCTCGTACTGCAGAAAATATTGCTGCTGTTCGCGATAGTGTGCCTGAAGAGCCGTCCGCCTCAACTCGTTGTCGTGCCCAACAATTACACCTTTCACGCTCGATCGTTAAACATATAAGTATGCTTAAAGACTTGCATTTACACGCTTACAAGGTGTAATAGACTCAAGAACTAAAGCCTCTTGACCATTCTAAACGTCATCAATGGTTAGAATGGTGGCAAGCAATGGCATCGGCCCTTAAAATTAAACAACCCTTTACTTAAGGATAGAATTGTGTGGTGCTGAAAACACATAACTTTTTTTGTATGCATGAAATAAAAACTCCGTAATATAAGTATATATTTTCACAACGGTTGTTACTAGAGTACAAAAGAAATAGTTGACTCTCTCTAATCTTGAGCCTCACAAACAAATAATCAGCTCCGCCCACTTTTTTATCCGCAAACTATCGCTAATGGTGCTCATAAACTGCTGAAAATTTGTACTAAGAAACACTTTTTATACAAATTATATACCTGAAAAGTGGAGAAAAATGATGTCCTCTGATACCTTCTACACAGAAACTATGCAAACATAGATTATTCCTACAAAAATAACTTTTTGTCCCTAATGTATAAAATTTGATAAAAATGAATACACTGCAAAATTTACATTACACATTTGCAATTTTTCCTATTCTCATACGTCCGGTACAAATGACACTTAACGCAAATCTTCGAATTCTCCAAGTCATAGATTTTTCCCACACTAATTTCTTTCACTAGTTTATTAGTGTTATATCTTTAGTCCGGCTAAGTCAAGAATAGCTCGGCGACCTAGGCACGCTGATTTTTGTTTAGTCACCAAGTCATAGATTTTTCCCACACTCATTTCTTTCACTAGTTTATTAGTGTTATATCTTTAGTCCGGCTAAGTCATGAATAGCTCGGCGACCTAGGCACGCTGATTTTTGTTTAGTGTCCAACTTTTTTCAAGAGCAAGAAAAATTAGCATTACAGAAATCTAAAAAAATAATTGGCAAATTTACGCAGCATACCCTTTTAAGTAGAAAATTTATTTTAAAATTTTTTTCCGGGCATTCCATTAGAAACTAATTGTTTAAAGGTATGTTGATAGTTATTCAGAAACGTACCTCGTTTTAACACTTTCCTAACACAACTCTGACTGGCTCAAAATAAATCAATTTTTTTCGTGTCACATTGTTGATGAATCGTGTCAAATTTTTCTCCAGGGTGATTCTTTCACGACTGGACAGATTTCAACAGCGTATTCTTTGGCTCATTTCTTCGACCATGCCCGAAAATGCAAAGGGGCGAAATGTCAGCGGTTTCAAAATTTTCGGATTGGTGGTCGGATTTTACTAGGGTAAATTTTGTAAGTTCTGAACCAGTGGACGTAGCCCTAAACGGATCCGAGGGGTCCTACCGTTCCAAAGTTCTGACTATAAAACTGAAATAGTCATAATTTTAACCTTTATTAAAGAATGTATTATTTTTTGAAAAATACTACATTCTAACACCAGACAATTGGCAGAAGACAATTGAGAATATGTATTAGTTGTCAAAAAAGAGAAAAATTGCAGGAGTGACGTAGGCGACAATGCTCTGATTTCGTTTTGTGTATGATTGACTCACGTGAATCATACATACATTTAATTCTAATAAAAGCCAATTTATATTTGTGGTTCATATTGTCTCGGTGTTTTAATTTTTTCCTGAAACGTGCAATAGTAAATGGAAATGTCTTTTGTCGTAGCAATACAGCTATTGCGTGAGCTATACATCCGTAATGCGAAAATCACAAAAAAAAAACGAAAAAACCGTTGGTAGGACGTGTTGGGTAAAACCGCTGCTGCTAAAACGAAACGAACACAGCCTGGAGGCGCATTTGTTAAACGATCTTCTTTGGATTTCCAAAATTTCACTCGCATTTCGGTTGACAAATTTAAGGAAATTTTGGATATGCTTGAAGAAGACAGGCACTATGCAGCGGGATTCCATTACGCCAAGAACGAAACTGACCATATTCCACAGCAACTCTCGCTCCCGGAACAGCGTTTCAGCGTTTCCTCCTGCTTCTTCTGTTTATCCATTTAAAGTTATCTGTAAAATTATAATCAATATTGATGTTTGTGCTACCAAACAATATTTACCAAAATCTCAAATAAAAATAAATTCCAAATTTTATTGCGGTCTTTTGCGATTGTTTTGTTGTTTTTTCATAAACTTCTACGAAACGTCATCGAATTGGTCGCCTACGTCAAATCACTTGCCGAATTAACTGTCTTTAAAATATCAGAGACAGTGACTATGACAATGAGAGACGTGTATACGAGTATGTAAAGGGTGTTTTTTATTGAGGTATAGAATTTCGAATTGAAATAAAACACAAGAAAATCGTTTTAATGTCCATCAATTTGGCTTTATTGGAAGGATAATTTTATGCCATTAATGTTTAAATATGATTTCGGTCATGTGGCCGCCGCGGCTGGCTCGAATAAAGCCAATTCTACAGGTCCAATTTTCAACCACTTTTTCGAGCATATGGGGCCGTATGTTGGCAATAACGCCACGAATGTTGGCTTCCAAGTCCCCTAACCTTTCTGGTTTGTTGGCGTAGACGAGCGACTTCACATATCCCCAAAGAAAATAATCCAATGGTGTCAAATCACACGATCTTGGTGGCCAATTGACAGGTCCATTCCGCGAAATTATGCGCTCATCGAATGTTTCCTTCAATAATTCGATAGTGACGTGCGCTGTGTGGCATGTAGCGCCGTCTTGTTGGAACCACAACTCATCCACATTCATGCCATCCAATTCGGGAACAAAATAGTCGGTTATCATGGCTCTATACCGGTCTCCATTAACGGTAACTGACTCTCCAGCATTATTTCGGAAGAAGTATGGCCCAATGACTCCACCAGCCCATAGAGCACACCAAACAGTCAGTTTTTGTGGATGAAATGGCGTCTCAAGGGTCTCATGTGGATTCTCTTCACTCCAAATGCGGCAATTTTGCTTGTTGACGTAGCCATTCAACCAAAAATGAGCCTCATCACTGAACAAAATTTTGTGATGAAAATCAGCATCGAGATGAATCTCATTTTCGGCCCATTTTGCAAGCGTTGTTCTTTTGTCAACCTGTTCATGATGAAATGGCAAACCAAACTAAATATTAATCACTTGACAGCTGACAAAATGGCCGCCAGTTAAAAAAGTGATGCCAACTTAAAGTTCTATATCCCAATAAAAAACACCCTTTACTTATATTATAATACATACGCGTACTTTTACTAATTAGTAACAAAGTGCATATGTATTGCCATTGTCTTCGCAAAACTCTCCTGTGTAAACGCCAGATAAGACAGCAATTATTAGTCGGTGTCAAATACTTTGTATCGTATTTCGGTAGCTTATTTAAAAATTAATTTTGAATTTCGTCAACTCCAAGTAACTAAGGCTTTGCAAAAATCGACTGTTGTTGAGTTTTATACAAGGAACTTTTGGAAGTGACAACCTAAGAAAAACATATTGTGATTATGCATAAACAGGCAACTCTGGCAACACTACACAAACAAAAGTTTGATGCCAACACTCATACCAACAAAGTAATATACCCACTGTTGCCAATTGTAGTGTTTTTCCACTACTTGTGGTGTTTTTTCATCTTCAGAAAACACCGTTTTTGAAAAGTAGTGTTTTTTCAAAAAAGGCGCTACGGTGGTGTTTTTCATCAGTTTCGCGTAGCGCTTTGTAGTGTTTTTCACTCATAAATTTTTTGGGCTACTGACATCACTTTTTAGTGTATGTTCAGTTGTTTTTGATCTTTGCTCTTTCTTACATTTACTTTGTGTAAGCAGTCAATGTTAGTTTTGTTTTCTTTCTTCATTCGCAATTCACATTTATGAGTATTTTGAAGTTTTCTTTACATTTCGTAAAATATTCGGTGGAAGGTGCTGCTGCAAGTTTTTTCGTACTCGTTCCCAAAAATATAGGAAGGCGTGGGAATCGGATCCTTTGCTGTCGAAGTGGATAAAACCATCAAAAGATGAAACGAAAGCGATTTGTATGTATTGCAAATCTGAAATGGAGGCAAAGTATGGGGACCTTATTCGTCATTCCAAGACTTCAAAACATCAAAAAACAACTCAACCTTATAAAGACGTTTGTTACATTCAACGACAACTTTCCTTCGAAATAACACCAACAGAGCAACAAGTTAGTCAGGCGATGTTAGCCCTTTATACAGCTGTTCATAGTTCATTTTCTTCGATGGACCACCTTGGGGAAATATGTAATAGCGCATTTAACGACAGCAAAGCAGCAAACTTTACACTTCATCGCAAAAAATGTGCAAATATAATTACAAATGTGTTGGCGCCTCATTTTATTCAAAATTTGTTAGCTGATTTAAAGGATGCAAACTTTAGCCTTATTTTGGACGAAGGTACAAAAGCAACTAATTAAAATAAATTATGCAAAAAATGCTACAGTTAACCAACCGAAAATATTAGTAACAGTAGTTATCTTTATTGGACGCATCCCAAAATTAAAAAATATGCCAAAAATATGTCACTTGATGTAGAAATTTTCTTATAAGTAATACAAATTTTTAAATATTACTACTTATTTCCCTTTTATGTTTATGTTTACTTTTAGTTTGTTTTGTTTATGTTTGTTTTTGCAGTTGAAATCGTTTCATAATACACAAGTCTTTAAATGCACACGTTAATTATGTGTCTAATAAATGAATTGAATAATATAGAAATATTTTTGTGTTATTAATTTTTACTTATTGGATTTTTAGTCAGTGTTTGTAATATTAATGTGGTGTTTTTTTCGGTGTTTTTTCATACCATACGGTGGTGGTTTTTGGTGTTTTTTACACATCTTTCGGCGTGGTGTTTTTTGCCTCCGACGAGTTGGCAACACTGAATATACCTACAACCAGATTGAGCGTTTAGTGTGCCACACTCTCACAACAGTGGATCGTTGACATTCTGTTCTCTTACACTCATCTTGCTTTGTGAGTGGGGACTCCTGTGTACTCATGAGCTCTTCGTTCAAGCATGTACACAAATGTTTGGATACCCCATTCCGAGCACAAAGAACAGTTCTTATAGTCTTGTGATTTGTTTGATTTCTCCCCTTTTTCGGTTTCATGTACTTTGTGTCTTATGCTGGTTTGTGCATTCTGCCTGACTTCGTATCTGATTGCGGCTGTCCATACGCAGTATCTGTGTGACTCGACGGTTAATTTTCTGTTGGGGTTCTCATGTAACAACGAGGACGGTGTAATCATGTTGGTCGGTACTACATATGGGGAATAATATAAAATGGAAGTGCTATAAATCAAATTATCAAGCTACTCGTATTAATACTCGTAGTGATGTTTTTAGTTAATCCTCCATAATTCAGACTGGAGATTAGTTTTACTACTTTTCTAATTTTTTTTGAAGACTACTACTTGCCTATTCCTTAAGAAACAAATAGAGTTGGAATTTTTTGTTAACAAATGACTCTTGCATTTTTGCTATCCAGTCTTATTTATCGAGACTTAACCAAAAACACCACTGCTTACTACTCACTTACTTTACACGGCTTGAAACTTAATCTCTTACTCGTAAGGTAGTGGGCATTTACAAAAACTCACCTGAAAAAAAACATAGGACAGCATTTGGAAAGATACTAGATTTCGGTAGTTGTATTGCGTTAGAGTAGAGTATGTTCGAAGGTGCTGTTTTTTCCTTGTCTAAATTGTTGGTCAAATGTTTTATAGATTGCGATTTTTGTTCCTTAGAAATCTGAGGACAATCTTAAAAATTTCAGCTAAGTGAAGTCTTGAGGGATTTTAAGTGATATTGTGAATCCGTATGGCCATTAATGTAGATAACTGATTTTTGCATAAAGTGCCTTCGACCAAGCATCAAAAACATAATTGGATTTCAGAGAAAATCGCATAGTTTTTCGTACCCATATGTACGCGTTTATAGAGATCTGACATTTGTGTCCCTATTATCAATGAAGCTTGCTTTTAATTTTCCTTGAACATAATGTCAGTATACCCTGCACCACTCTGTTTCATGGCAAATGATTGTTTCTTCAAAAAATATTTAAGTATGTCTATCGGCGTAATCAAACTACAGATCGGAATTATTCGATTTTCATGAAATTTGGCAGAAGTAAGTATTTTGGACCAAGGACGGACGCTATTGAAATTGAAGAAAATCGATATTGAAGTGCAGATTAAGATATAGCTCCCATACGTATATGTTCATCCGATGTTAAACCTTAAGCTTGAGAGCCCACTTATTACATCCCAAAATAAGTGGAGAGAAAATATTTCAGAAAACTATGAATTATAACATCTGATCCACGTTTACTGATACTTGTTCGGTTTATTCGTAAGGCGCCAATGACATCTCCATGTTGAAGTTTCCGGTTCATTTAATGTTAATGTAAAACATCTAGCACCGAATCCATTATGCACTAGCACGTTATTAGCTACCAAAAAACTGATTATCGCAGAATTTTTGGTTGACTTAAGTTTAAGATATCAGTCTATCCGTCAAAAATCTCTTAAAAGAAATTCTGGAATGGCCAACTCAAGCTCTTTGCTCTCTTTATTCAGAATTTACAAATTAGTGTTTAATAAAAATGCGTTTATCCATTTCTGTACTTATATGACACCGAGAGCGTTTAAGGGTTTTGCTCTAATTTGAACCTGGGTTTATTTGCGTTATAGTCGTGCAGTACAACCATCACACCAAGGCAGTCTGAAATAATGTTGTCACAAGTATTCCGCTTTCTCAAGCATAATTGCGCTCCATGTCTTGTTTCAATCTAAATACTATTTTGCAATCGTTCAATTCACCTACTTATCATACCACCCACACTAATGTGCGATTGTGGGTATCCAGAGGTACAATTTGTAATTACTGGTGGAAAAGAAACTTGATGGCATTTCAACATGTGACGCATCGTATAAAAATAAAAAGGAACACCACAAGTTATGTACGTAAACTTGGTTTTGTAAATGTGGATTTGTTCACGATCGTTTATACCAGTGTTTGCTTACTTACACACTTTTGTCCGTACAAAAACCCTCGTATGATGCGCCTAAGCTGCGCATAACAGTAGTCATAAATGGTCGGGTGATAAGTTCAGGTAGAACTGGTTCTCATTATTTGATATAGAGTGTTTTTTTTTGGCTTAAGCCTAGAACTAAGTTTGTTCATTAGAAAGACAATAATTGAAAAAAGTTTTACAAATTCTTTGCTCTGCTTCAGGTATTAAAGAAAATCCATTTTTAGAGCAATTTCACAAGATTAAGTTTTACATGGAGCTTGGCACATTTTCGCATGAAAAGGTGATCTTAGCCGGGCTTTAGAACTAACGAAATAGTTAGCTGTCAAACGAACTATACTTTGTACTCTGCGTTACAGTGATGCAATGATTATAAGTAGTATCAACGATTATCATACGAGTACGTGTACACGCTGGGTAAACGCCGGATAAGAATATCTTAAAATTGTTTCACCAGCAGGTTTTCCACCTCGTAAATACTAGCGACTTTATGGGTAAGAGATTTATCTCAAAGCCATATAAAAACTTTTCTATAAAATGCATTCGCCGTACGTATCCGTCGTTAACCTACAGCTCAGTGAGCATACACTTTATGTTCTGCATAGCTTACTGATTTGAGAGAAGTTTACCCTTGTTCTTTAATGGGATGTGATTACTTAATTACTACTGTGATCGCTTTTTAACATTTATGAACTGTATACTAACAGTAAGTAAGCAGTTTCTCAGCTATTTATTTTGATTCTTTTTCCATCGTTTATCCATGTATCGATATCGACTTTTAAGATTCCTCGAATAGAGATAAAAATTTATGAACGATGAAATATTATGAACGCTTTCTATCACTAAAGTAGGCGTGTTCGATTGGAACTCGCTTATTAAACGAGTAAGTCGATAACTTCAAAAATTTACGAGAAATTTCTGAAATTGTTTACAAGAACTGGTTGTCTTTCTGCATTTTAAACCGTTTGAATTGAAAATTTGTAAATTGTAAAAAAAAGTTGTTTAAGAAATGCTATAAGCGAGTAATACGTAATCGATCTCGCCTAATCTCGCTAAGGGTTCTTCTTTTATAAATTTCTTTCCAAAAATTTTAATTATTTAGAACAAACTGGTTTTAAGGCAAATTGTCTATATTTTTTTCTCGACAATATCATTTTTTATTCTTGTGTTTCTAATAAGAAGCGTCAGGACCAAAAATTGACCATTAAACATAAAGGCACGAAATTAGTTCTTACTTCTAAAGCTATCTAGTCGACCTTGCTGAAAAACGTATTGACCAATTTAGAAGCTTTACATTTCTTATAAATCAATACAACTGTCATGAACACTCAAAATCTAACTGTCTTGGTTGAAAACCAGTTATGAGGATTTAACACCCTTAGGTTTTTAATTTACCTTCGTCTTATCGCCATCCACATAAGCATGCTGCCTCCTTTTCGGCGCCACAACGACCACCCGGTCGGTCCGTCCGGCTTAACCTCTTTGTCCGGCTTAACCAAATATTTAGTTCTGCCAATCGTTAACCACTGAACGCATACCTTTAAATGTGCACGTAGCTGAACGTTTTCGTCGCGATTCCAACACACTTTCGCCCTATAGATTATTGACATCGCTAGGTTTTCTTAGACTCTCACGACGAACCAGAATACCGCATTATGTGAGGTTGACATGTCTATCGATGTACGTAATTTACATATATTTTTGTTTGTTTTTAATTTGCATGCAATGTAAGTTTTCTATACGATTTCATGGTTCCATGACTTCAGTTGAAAGCGTTACCGTTGCAGTTGCTATGATTTCTTTTGGACGTTTTGAGAAGTTGAACTTGTTTGTCTGCCGCCAAATCCTGATGACGGTGAAGGAAAAATACTGGATTTTGAGAAATTACAAAGAGTGTACACAACAAAATTTATACAAATAGGTTGGTATGTATACATAATCGTATGTGTACGAAAGAAAGTTTTTCGGAACCTCAGAAATCGCTCATAGGAAAGGACCTCTCTAAGCCGTTTAAAACGATTTAACTGTGGTTAAAAAATTTAAGCTAGACGCGATTAAATTTTTTTCAACCTTTCTAGGTTGGTATGTATACATAATCGTATGCGTACGAAAGAAAGTTTTTCGGAACCTCAGAAATCGCTCATTGAAAAAGACCTCTCTAAGCCATTTAAAACGTATTGACAGGGTCGGATTTAATTGTGTTTAAAAATTTTAATCTAGACTCGATTAAAGTTTTTTTTACCTGTTTAAAAAGAAGCTTATATTTTGTGTGAGTACATTAACTCCTATTGAACATATAAAGGAGAACTTTGTTAACACCTTTTAAGAGAATCGGCGATGTTTCTTGTACTCTATAAAAAAAGTAATGTTTTGAGATCCACCGTTTTTCGGAACTCTGCGACAGTGAGATTACAATTTGTGATTAGATGTATTGAACTCTTCTATGTGCAAATCCAAAAGGCATAATATTACTCTAACATGGATACCGGGTCGCAGCGATATACCTGGCAACAAAATGGCGGACGAATGGGCTCCGAAGCAGTGAGCCTCCAATGCCAGACGTAAACACCATGCTCGTCGATATGAGGAATTAAATCGTCAAAATGGTTGTCTGGAAAATGGCGCAAGGTGAAACTTATTTTATTCTTAAGTGCAACTGATTCTAGTCTAACAATTCGTACAAGCTGCCTATATATCTTCTTTATCTACATGTTAAGGGTGAACCATCTAGAGGTATTTTTTCAGAACAAAAAAAAAATCAAGTGTGGAATCTTTATTGGTAATTTAAAAGGACATTTTATGGCTTTTATTTTTTGAGTATAATTTCTTTCAAATGTTGGCCGCAACTACGCCTCAGTGTTTCCATTCTGAGGGTCCAATTTTGGATGATTCGTTCGAGTATGGCTTTAATGACACGCGTCATGTTGGCTACCCAAGCCTGGTTTGTCAGCATAGACTTTGGACTTTACGTAAGCCCAAAGAAAAATGTCTAAAGGTGTGTTATCACTCGATCTAGGAGGCCAACTCACCTGTCCAAAACGGGAAATTAGCTGATTTTCGAAATGACCTCTCAAAAGATCCATTGTTTGAGCAGCTGTATGGCAAGTGGCATCGTCCTGTTGAATCCGATATCGTGGCGCGATAGCGAGCACCATTCACTGTTACGTGCCGGCCTTCATCATTTTTGAAAAAATTTGGACCGATGATTTCACCAGCCTAGAAATCGCACCAAACCGTGTTTTTTTCTGGGTATAATGGCAACTCTTGTAACTCTTCTTGTTGCTCTTCAGCCTAAATGCGGCAATTTTGTTTATTGACTTTGCCGTTGAGCCAAAAATGGGCCTCATCACTGAACAAAATTTTGGTCGAAAACAGCGGATCTTCGCGTTTCTCACCAAACGCTCATTTCCATAATACAGTTGCCAACATTTGAAGGTAATTATTTTCAAAAAATAAAAGCCATAAAATGTCCTTTCAAAATACCAATAAAGATTCTACACTTAATTTGTATTTTTATATTTTCTTTGTTCTGAAAAAGTACCACTAGATGGATCACCCTAGATAACTTCTACTTCTCTTTTCCATATAACTCTTCACTTTTTCAACCCATTCTCTCTCACTCCGATCCTTATCTGGACTTCAAAGAGGGCATTTAAGGCCTTCAAGTGAACGCCATTTTCTCCTGACGGTCTACACTTTCAAACTATCCTGGCGTACTAGGGGGTCTCGTCGTGGAACAGCGCACACTGACGAAAATAACCAAGAGTGTGCTATTTATTCAAGGAACGCAACCATTCGTCTAGCCTAGTCAATTTGAGTCTTAGATATTTTTTGTGAAAAAGATTGAAGACACAGACTTGAACGCTCCTTAGTTTCAGCAAAAAGGTGGGCCTAAACCACACAGATTACGCCACAATGGATTTGTTGTTATTAGTCGTATCGGCTTTCGTAAGATAGAGCTAGAAACCGTCACCAAGGTTTCGGAAAATTGCGTTAAAAGGATGCGCTACTGCTAGGCCAACACAGGCAACTAAGTGGATGAAATCCAATCCTAACCAATCCAGCAAGTAAAAAGGCCTAAGGTCATGCTGAAGACTCAATGTAACGGCTGGTAATATGAACAGATTTCCATTGTAAAGTTTGACATTTTTTAACATAAACGTACTAAGAACGTTTTGACGTACGTTCATCATTTGTGTTGTTTACAGTGACTTGAAAAAATCAATTTGGCAAAAAAAAAAGGAATTAACTCGTGAACATTTTCGTGCGATCATTTTTAACAACTTTCGACGTGGACTATCACGACAAGAGTGCAACGATGAACATAAATCTTTGTATGACGATGAAGCACCTTCCTATAGCACTGTGAAAAATTGGTTTAATGAATTCAATCGTGGCCGACGCTCGCTCAAAGGCGAAGGTCGTGAAGGTCCCATACAAAGTTGTCCCCCCGATTTATGGCCCTGCCGCTCTAAATGTCTTTTATTACATCCAATCTTGCCCAAATTTAGTTTAGTGAGCTTTAAAAGACGAGTAACTAATCTTAGTGAAATTGTACCTTCTCGGTTAATGTTTTCAATCAGCTCCCAAAAGAGTCCCTCCCAAAATAAATGCAATCGAAATAATAGCTGATAAGATCCAATTTTAACGGAGTTGATTACTGATCGCGTTCTATGAAAAATTTGAGCAGGATCGGTACTCATTTGTGGCTACCAGAGCGATAGGGTTTCTAATCTGGAAGGACCTTTGTATGTGAGCTATATTAAAACATGCAGCGATATGGGCCAATTTAGATAGGGTTTGTCACAAGCCTGAATACAAATTGCAAATTTTGTCGAGATTTGTTTTTATTTCAGACCTTTATTTTTTGTACGATTCAAAAAATATATCTCCTAAATTAGGATGGGTTTGCTGATAAAATTTGGACCCGCTTAGTGGCAGCGGGCTTGAGCTAATTACGAAAAACTATATGAGCTACAGAATCGTTAACATATGTGCCAAGACCTAGAGACGCGTTATATTCATTCTCTGAGGATATAACGGCTAGCACGGGATTTGTGTAAAAGAAATTAGAGGAAACCCACCAAAAAATTTGGAAATATAGAATAAAATATCTACGAGAATTCTTAGAGAAAATTTGGGAAAAATATGTGGAATTGAAAAACCTGAGTAGAGATCAACAACTAACCGTTAATTCGGACAGAAGAGTTTTGTTCTTAATGCTATTGGGATGATATAACATGAATAAGGAGTTGCCCTTTTGCACTCAATCGATAATTGGGACAAAAACGTCAATCTTTTCAATATGCTTCGATCACTTCGACCCAACGCCCCAGTTTGAAAAGAGCAGCAGAGTCACCCCAATTTAGTTCAGGACAGCTATAGATTTGTGTACCTCATTGATGATTCTGACAAAACAGAAAACACATTTCTGATTTCATTGATTCTGAGTTTATTCGTCCACAATGTCGGATTACTCTAGGAATTGGATCATCTGAAATTGCCGCTTCATTGGTAGAAGACCGTCAAAGTGCTTAAACTTGCATTGAATTTGTAAACCGCCAATAAGCCAAAAAGTTGCCAAAAGTGCAAGAAACTACAGGGGGAACAAGCATTGAAGAAAATTGATGCCCAGATTTAAGCAATAATCAAGACAAGAATGATAATTTTTACGTCTAGGATGTTCTGATTTTAACTTATTTGCCAGTCTAATATAATAATGTCCAGTCGTAGTACTGGACATAAATTCACCCAGTGAAATCAAGTTAAATGATCAGGCAATACAACAAAGGATTACTTGGGATCTGCAAAGCAGACAGAGTCCAGCTATTAAAGTACGAGTATATACATGCTTATATATAATTGAACATCGTAAAATTATAAGACGATCAAACCATGTCCGTCTGTCTGTTGAGAGCACAATACAGTTCTACTTCTAACTTTTCAGATAATCAGGTGTGTCTTACATTGCAGCCACAGTCGCAATAAACTTTATTTTTTGTCTACAAAAAAATTGGTCAAAATAGACAATATTCGAAGAGGATCATACTATTGTTGGGCATTTAGTTGTGGCACAACAATATTATGATCCTCACAACAATAGTATGATTCACACATAACTATACTATGATCTCCACAACCATACTATGATCCTCACAATAATAGTATGATTCACACTCAACCATACTATTATCTTCACAACCATATTTAGATCCTGACAATCATAGTATGTTTCTCATACAACCATAGTATGATCTTCACAACTACAGTATGATTCACACGCAACCATGATATTATCCCTACAACCATAGTATGATTCACTCAACCATACTATGATCCCCAAAATTATTTATTAGGATTGGGTAATGTTGTTATTTCAAAATAGAGATTTGTATCAAGCAAGTTATATTAAATTGCATTACAATATGTTAAAAGCCAGAATTAAAGCCATGTTTTTATTGAACATTTCATTCAAGAAACAAAAATATATATTCTAACGGCTCTGAGTGCAGACGCAATCTCAATGCTGAAGTTAAAGCACTTGGATACCCCATAGGAAGAGTAGATGACCAGAGTGCTCAATCAGAGTACTCGTAGAACCGCTCCAAAAGCCAAGCAAAGACGCAATCAATAGAGAATCGTAGATATCGCTTTCGCCAGTAGCAAAGAGTTTAAAGCACTGCTCGTTTCCAGCCTGTTCGAACACCTTCTATGTACTGTTCATCAGAATGGGTTCCGCAAGCAGCACAGCACAACAAATGCTTTACACGCCATCACGACACGTAGTAGTCGCGGACTTAATCCAAACAAGCCCAACGACAGGACGGTCCTCCTGGCTCCAATGCGGTCCAAGGCCTCGACACGGTCAATAATGCCACTCTGTTCGAGAACATCACAGAGATATTCCTTCCGCCTAGTCTGAAACGTTGGGTCGTAAACTATGTGTGTTGGCGTCTGAAACGCCGTAGAGTCAAACAGGAGTTCCTCCGGCACATAATTACTACCTCTCTTATATTCATTCACCACCAGACAGCGTTGAAATTTTGTCGTACGCTGGCGATTGAAAAATTCTGGCTTCAGGAACTAAGGTGTATGAAATATGCGAGGTATTCAACTGTTATCTAACTGATTTCTCTGCGTGGAATATGGCTGATATTTGACTTTAAAGAATCAGCCACACTGTTTACTGCAAAGACCGTAGAGGAGCTGTCGTCACTTAATACGAAAGTTTATGACGACAACTTCCCGATTACCAACTACCACAAAATCCCTGAGGCACATTGGACAGCCTTTATCGATCCTTTGCACTTGCCGGCAGTTCTTGGGGAGCCGACAAAGACTACAAAGCGATAGGCGGTCTGAAGCGAATTACGCAGCATCGGTGTGGTCGGTGAATGAGATTATGGCGCAGTGGAAGAAAATTCAGACTTGCTAGAATGCCTCTCTGAGCACATGAGGTCCTCAGAAGACATCTTATATCTTCTGAGGACCATCTACATTAGGAGACGAAGGTCCTTACAATGCGAAGACATAATTTCTTGTTGTCTAGGCAGTATCTGCTTGGGAGTCTTCGCAGTAGTCATCCCACGATCTTCATGATCTAGAGAGAGAGAGAGAGCTCGGAACTATCATGCAGCTCAACTACTCGTATAGCATGAACGTAGTGCTAGTGGAACATTCCCCGAAGATTACCCAAAGGAGACGACGCTACTTCTGCAGACGGGCAAGGTTCTGGCTCAGCTGAGATCTGGATGGTGCAGTCGCCTGAATTCGTATTGAGTGCGAATTGATAGCAACGCCCGGAAGATTGTCCCGCTTGTCATCAGGGACCACATGTATGCGGTACCTTTTCAAATGTGCGCCCGAGCCCACTCAGCTGCCTCAAAGGTCTCTTTAGACTCAACCAGTTCACATGGCGCGTTTCCTTCTCCTGGACAAATAGACTAAAAGATCTTACAAAACTAAATATATTGTTGTTCAAAAACAAAGTACGAGGCGGTTCGCGGTATAGACAGAAAAAAGTTAAGTGTTTTGGTAACTTCCATCTCTGCTATGAACACATGTTAAATTTTGTTTCGATCTGGCAACTCCTTCATATAGAAACGGGTGTTCACAAAAGACGCATCAGCGATTTTTTTACAATGGAAAAATAAGAAATGCGTGGTGACATTAAATATTTAAATAAAAAAGGTTTATCGGGACAAGAAATTCATAATGATATGGTGAATGTGTTAGGTGAAAGTGCTCCTTCATATGCAACAGTAAAAAATTGGGTTGCTGAATTTAAACGTGGTCGTACAAGCATTGGAGATGAACAACGTAGTGGACGTCCAAAAACAGCAACAACAGAAATTGTAGCCAAAGTGCATGATATGGTATTAAATGATCGACGAATAAAAGTGCGTGAAATAGCTAATATCATGGGCATCTCAAACGATCGAGTCCATTTAATTTTGCATGAAGAACTACAGATGAAAAAGCCTCTGCAAGATGCGGTGCCGCACTTGTTAACAGTCGACCAAAAACGCATAAAAATGAACATTTCTCAAGCTTGTTTGTATCGTTTTCAGCGAAATAAAATGGATTTTAAGCGTCGTTTCATAACTGTTGATGAGACATGGATCCACCACTATACTCCAAAGACAAAAGAACAATCCAAACAATGGACTGAAGCTGGAGGAAGTGCCCCAAAGAAGGCAAAAACAATTCAATCGGCTGGTAAGGTTATGGCAACGGTTTTTTGGGACTTCAAAGTTATTTTATTGATTGACTATCTGCAAAAGGGTAAAACAATAAATTCAGAGTACTATTGCAACCTTTTAGATCAATTAATTGTACAAATTCGAGAAAAACTTCCTGGCTTACAACACAAAAAAATAAGTTTTCATCAAGACAACGCACCTGCGCACAAGAGTGTTTTAACAATGGCTAAAATCAACAAATTAAAGTACGAGTTGCTTGACCACCCACCTTATTCTCCTGATTTAGCTCCCAGTGACTTTTACCTGTTCCCAAATCTAAAAAAATTCCTTGCTGGCAAGCGTTTTACCTCAAATGAAGATGCAATTACAGTTGTAAACCACTATTTTGAAGACCTTGAGGGAAACTATTTTAATCAAGGGATAGAATTGCTAGATAAGCGTTGGACTAAGTGTATTGAAGTTTCAGGAGATTATATTGAAAATAAAAATATTTTTGAAAAACTAACTATTCTCTTTCATTGATAGGCTAAGAACTTTCCGAACCGCCCTCGTAGTGCCAAATTCCATCCTGATTGGATACGAGTATATTATGTTGTTTCTAGAGCTAAAACATAAAATGGGATGAACATATGTGTGGATGCTACGAGGTTGCTATTTATATATTCAGGGTCCTGACAATACTAGTGTTCCCAGATGCAAACTGGAACTTCTATTGGAAACTTTGACATTTTTTTTAGCATAACTTCACTCAGGACGTTTTGTCATTTGAGGGCGAATTGTTTTGTTTACAGTGCGTTGAAAAATTCATCTCAGTTAAAAATAGAATTATTCTGTGAATATTTTCGTGCGACGATTTTTTAAGATTTTCGGCGTGGGTTATCGAGACAAGAGTGTTTAAATCAACTTGTTTCGACTTTTGGCGATGAAGCACCATCAAAAACCACTGTAAATCGCTGCTACCAAGAGTTCAATGTCGGACGCCGTTCGCTCCAGAATGAATTTCGCGAAGGACGTCCAACTTCGGTCAATTGGCCAGAAAGCATCGATGCTGTGCGTGAAATGAATAAGCAACACCGACATATGACATACCCAGAGATTGAGGCATCCTTGGGCATTAGTATGAAAAGCACCAATAAGATATTGCATGTTAATTTGGCCTTGAAAAAATTTGTTCTCGGTGGATCCCACATAATTTGACAAATGCTCAAAAAAAAGCCTCGTATGGATTGGTGCAAAGAGATGTTGAGAAAGTATAACTGCAGTAGTTAGTGTATACTTATAACATTGTCACAGGTGACGAATCATGGATCTATGCATTTGAACCCGAAATAAAACAGCAATCGACCGTATGGGTCTTCGAGGACGAGCCAAATCTAACGAAAATTTTTCGTGGAAGAAGCACTTTGAAGCGAAAGGTTGCCTGTTTCATGTCATGTGGCGACTGTTTCGCTTGAGCAACGTAAGACGGTCAATTCTGAGTGGTACACCACAATTTGTTTGCCTAAAGTTTTCGGAGAAATTCGAAAAACGAACAAGAGAAGACGAATCATTGTGCACCATGACAATGCGAGCTCTCACACATCGGCTCAAACCAGCGCTTTTAAGACCGGCCAAAACGTCGAATTGATGGGTTATCCGCTGTACAGCCCTGACCTGGCACACAATGACTTCTTTTTGTTCCCGCACATAAAGAAAAAAATGCGTGGTCAACGATTTTCGTCGCTAGAAGATGCTGTTGACGCCTTCAAAAACCATGTTTTGGAGGTGTCTCAATCGGAGTGGAAAAAGTGCTTCGACAATTGGTTTGAGCACATGCAAAAGTGTTTAAATCATGCTGGGGAGTACTTTGAAAAACAATAAAACCATTTTTGATGTTAAATATTCGCATTTTCATTATTAGGCCAAAAAAATATATATAGCAGCCCTCGTAGATATCACGTATCATATTCTATTGCGACTAAATTTCGCATAGAGCGTCCAACAACAATCTCTGAAAAAATTCGAATGTAAGAGTTACAACAGTAATTCTCATACGTTCGGTAAGAACCTGGTCTTAAAGTTTTTCTTTCTTTAAATGCTGCGAAACTTTCTGATGAAGGCCGTCATCGAAAGCGAAAAAAACATTGTTTAGTTACGAAAATCAAAGTCACTTTGCCATATTGTTAAAAACTTGTCTTCTATTTAAATATATAAGTAGAAGCAAGAGGTCTCGAGCCAGTCAATCTATGTTTAACATATCGGTTAATGTTTTAAATGGCCCCCCAAAATGTCCTTTCCGATTTTAGGTACTGCCGATTTAAGGACCACATTGTAAGTCCAATCTAGATCAAAATAAGCATTGTGTGTGTGGGCCGGTCTGCATTTCAAAAAGCCCAAAATATGTGCTTCCCGGTCTAGAAGTAACATATTAAGTCAAAACTTGCTTAAGTTCCGGATGGAGGTACGGAATCGTCTGAATATCTATAATATAGATCTCAGAGTAGGTCATTTTTACATTATATTTTCTATTAAAGCGAAAATACTAGTATATGGCAATATTCTGGCATGAGGAATTGTCTGGTCGCCTTCAGTATTCCATTAAAACAATATTGTTGAATTGGAGGTTGATGTTCTTTATTTTGGTGTTTATCCACTCGGTTTTTAAATTTAGTGTAAACAATTCTTTCCTCTCGAGTGCAAACAAAACAGAGTTCTTAATTAAAAGCGTTGTCAAGACTACAACAAATTGCATCAGTCTAAATTGAACCACATTCTCGTACTCTACATAAAAAAGCCGCAGCTCAATTAGACTAAATTACATCCCAAAGCTGTGTTAAGAAAAATATAAACTAAAGCTGAAGAAAAACATGCCAAATGAAACCGCAACCACAAAACATAACAGCAGATTAAAACATACGACAACATTAGTTTGTCATGCCGTTGTAAAGAAAACGGGTTGTTTTGGTAGTTGGAAAACCTTAAATGCTGATAACTAAACTCATGATGACTCTGAAGTCTCCGATATGAACTTTGTTTGTCTGGATAATGAGTGCTAGCGGCGGCGCGCCACAGCGCAATACTAAAAACCAAAAAGGGCAATGAATTGAGATTAGACTCAGCAGAAAGAAAATGAACAACGGGAAAAAGTACAACTAATGATGAACTACTGAGTCGCAATTAGGCGAAAAAGTACAAACAGAAAAAAATATATATTCCAGCTAAGCTAGCTTGTGGGGAATAAAACGAACACATTATACGGAGTACTATTGTGGAAAAAAATTATTACATAAAGTTGGGAAAATGATTGCAAATGTTTAAATAATAACAGTCAGTCAGAATGATGAAGTGAAATCGAAAGATGCGGTCGATGACTCACAGTAGTTGGATGCCATGCAAAATGCTTATCAGCTAAACGAAATCGAAATAAGGTTTCACACAAATTATGGAATAGAAAATTACAATACGCCTTCTTTCCATATAACGAATAATATAAAAACTCTCTTTATCGAACAAGGGTATTTAGTTTTTGGAAAATATTTCATAATATTGGAAAATTACAGAACGAAATACTATTTTGAAGACGCTTGACGCATATTGCGCAATCTTTTCATCTTACCATCTTTCTTCCCATTCGGGAGTGTCTCCTTAGTGGTGGAAAGTTGTCAATGTCCAGCCAATGTCCATTACAAAGATGCCATCAAGAGCATGGATAATCACCATCTTGTGAGGAACTTAAAGTCAAGCCGAAGAAGTGGACCTTTAGATATCTCCAATATCGAGTCTGGATACTCATCAAAGCTTATTGCCTTTGGTGTCGGCTCCGACTTCGCTCGATTCATAATGAGCTTTCTACGAGTAAGTACTACTTACATTCCCCGTCACCCTTCCTACAAGGGCGGTTCGGAAAGTTCTTAGCCTGTCAATGAAAGAGAATGGTTAGTTTTTCAAAAATATTTTTATTTTTCAATATAATCTCCTGAAACTTCAATACACTTAGTCCAACGCTTATCTTGCAATTCTATGCCTTGATTAAAATAGTTTTCCTCAAGGTCTTAAAAATAGTGGTTTACAACTGTAATTGCATCTTCATTTGAGGTAAAACGCTTGCCAGCGAGGAGCTAAATCAGAGAATAAGGTGGGTGGTCAAGCAACTCGTACTTTAATTCGTTGATTTTAGCCATTGTTAAAACACTCTTGTGCGCAGGTGCGTTGTCTTGATGAAAACTTATTTTTTTGTGTTGGAAGCCAGGAAGTTTTTCTCGAATTTGTACAATTAATTGATCTAAAAGGTTGCAATAGTACTCTGAATTTATTGTTTTACCCTTTTGCAGATAGTCAATCAATAAAATACCTTTGAAGTCCCAAACCGTTGCCATAACCTTACCAGCCGATTGAATTGTTTTTGCCTTCTTTGGGGCACTTCCTCCTGCTTTAGTCCATTGTTTGGATTGTTCTTTTGTCTCTCGAGTATAGTGGTGGATCCATGTCTCGTCATCAGTTATGAAACGACGCTTAAAATCCATTTTATTTCGCTGAAAACGATCCAAACAAGCTTGAGAAATGTTCATTCTTATGCGTTTTTGGTCGACTGTTAACAAGTCCGGCACCCATCTTGCAGAAAGCTTTTTCATCTGTAGTTCTTCATGCAAAATTAAATGGACTCGATCATTTGAGATGCCCATGATATTAGCTATTTCACGCACTTTTATTCGTCGATCATTTAATACCATATCATGCACTTTGGCTACAATTTCTGTTGTTGCTATTTTTGGACGTCCACTACGTTGTTCATCTCCAATGCTTGTACGACCACGTTTAAATTCAGCAACCCAATTTTTTACTGTTGCATATGAAGGAGCACTTTCACCTAACACATTCACCATATCATTATGAATTTCTTGTCCCGATAAACCTTTTTTATGTAAATATTTAATGACACCACGCATTTCTAATTTTTCCATTGTAAAAAAATCGTGGATGCGTCTTTTGTGAACACCTGTTTCCATATGAAGGAGATCGAAACAAAATTTAACATGTGTTCATAGCAGAGATGGAAGTTTCCAAAACACTTAACTTTTTTCTGTTTATACCGCGCTTTTTGTGCTAGGCTAAGAAGTTTCCGAACCGCCCTCGTAGTTAGTTTTTTATGCCAAGAACGGACATGGTTGAAATTTGAGAAAATTAGTTTAGATTAAAGTACTTATAGTGCCCACATGTATGTTTAAGAGATTTTACCAAAAACAATGACAGTTTCTCACAAATTTGACCATGACATAAGTATTTAAATCTAGATAGATTTAGAGTCAGCCTAAGGGGGCCACACACCCTATTTTAAGCTGGATTTTCTTGACATCCAAAAGTGCTGGGTATAAATTTATTTATTTAGTTTAAAAATGTTTGTGCGACCTTTAACAAATTATGGTGAAGTTCGACCATATCGTCTCCAATATATATATATATATATATATATATATATATATATATATATATATATATATATATATATATATATATATATATATATATATATATATATATATATATATATATATATATATATATATATATATATATATATATATATATATATATATATATATATATATATATATATATATATATATATATATATATATATATATATATATATATATATATATATATATATATATATATATATATATATATATATATATATATATATATATATATATATATATATATATATATATATATATATATATATATATATATATATATATATATATATATATATATATATATATATATATATATATATATATATATATATATATATATATATATATATATATATATATATATATATATATATATATATATATATATATATATATATATATATATATATATATATATATATATATATATATATATATATATATATATATATATATATTTATATACTATACAAAGTGATTCTTTTTCAAACTCATAACATATTTAGTTCCCTTTCAATTTTCCGAACAAACACGGCGATAAGAGGTAGCATTAAATGATGAGGCCGAGCTATTAATTTATGGTTGTTGCGAATGATTTCTAATGAATTTTGAAATATAATTTGCACATGCAATTATGTCAGATAAAAAAATTCATTGACTTTGTTTTTAAAATCAGGACTACTTTTCTGTTTCTGTCTTTTGTGACTTTTTTTTAAATTTCTCAGCGGCAACGCATATACGGCGGTTCGGAAACTTCTTAGCCTAGCACAAAAAGCGCGGTATAAACAGAAAAAAGTTTCGATCTGGCAACTCCTTCATATAGAAACAAACGCATCCGCGATTTTTTTACAATGGAAAAATTAGAAATGCGTGGTGTCATTAAATATTTACATAAAAAAGGTTTATCGGGACAAGAAATTCATAATGATATGGTGAATGTGTTAGGTGAAAGTGCTCCTTCATATGCAACAGTAAAAAATTGGGTTGCTGAATTTAAACGTGGTCGTACAAGCATTGAAGATGAACCACGTAGTGGACGTCCAAAAACAGCAACAGAAATCGTAGCCAAAGTGCATGATATGGTATTAAATGATCGACGAATAAAACTGCGTGATATAGCTAATTTCATGGGCATCTCAAATGATCGAGTCCATTTAGTTTTGGATGAAGAACTACAGATCAAAGAGCTTTCTGCAAGATGGGTGCCGGACTTGTTAACAGTCGACCAAAAACGCATAAGAATGAACATTTCTCAAGCTTGTTTGGATCGTTTTCAGCGAAATAAATGGGATTTTAAGCGTCGTTTCATAACTGTTGATGAGACATGGATCCACCACTATACTCCAGAGACAAAAGAACAATCCAAACAATGGACTGAAGCTGGAGGAAGTGCTCCAAAGAAGGCAAAAACAATTCAATCGGCTGGTAAGGTTATGGCAACGGTTTTTTAGGACTTCAAAGGTATTTTATTGATTGACTATCTGCAAAAGGGTAAAACAATAAATTCAGAGTACTATTGCAACCTTTTAGATCAATTAAATGTACAAATTCGAGAAAAACATCCTGGCTTACTACACAAAAAAATAATTTTTCATCAAGACAACGCACCAGCGCACAAGAGTGTTTTAACAATGGCTAAAATCAACGAATTAAAGTACGAGTTGCTTGACCACCCACCTTATTCTCCTGATTTAGCTCCCAGTGACTTTTACCTGTTCCCAAATCTAAAAAAAATCCTTGCTGGCAAGCGTTTTACCTCAAATGAAGATGCAATTACAGTTGTAAACCACTGTTTTGAAGACCTTGAGGAAAACTATTTTAATCAACGGATAGAATTGCTAGATAAGCGTTGGACTAAGTGTATTGAAGTTTCAGGAGATTATATTGAAAAATAAAAATATTTTTGAAAAACTAACTATTCTCTTTCATTGATAGGCTAAGAACTTTCCGAGCCGCCCTCGTATGATCCTTCCGCTCTAGAAGTCATATATTATGTTCAACCTTGCTTAAATTTCAGGCAGACGCGCGGCTTCGTCTGCGAAGCTGTTTATGATAACACATATCTGGCACCTATTCTTGAATGAGATATGAAGCGAATAACCTACGTCATAAGAGTAATGCATACAATAAGTGTACGTCATTACAAAATTTTAGGTGGAAATTTTCAGTAATGCCCCCAGAAATTATGAGTAAATGATAAGTAATATATTCAGTGAATCTTTTCCTATGACGCAGACTTTACCCAGCAATAACACAGTACTCGTACATTGCAGGCAGGTGTAGGGTAAATGAATGCAATTTCAACTTCTCAGGTTACTTGTCAGAAGATATTAACATTCAGTTTTTTTGTTTTGTTCCCAGTGAAAGGGTGACTTTGAGCCAAATACATTGTTGCAATCGTGTGTTGTTGCATTCTAACTCTATTCCGGTCATACGTGACACATATTTTGGGCTTCAGTCGAATGTTATTGGGGTAAGTGTGTTTGTATATTTTTTGTTTTTCAAATAATGATTTATTCAAACGAATTGGTATCTCGTACATGCCGGCTACGAAAGCGACTGTAACGAACGTGGGGAAAAACAATAGAAATGCATTTTATTTATTCATTTCCATGTCATATGAGATTACAAAAATATTAGTTAATACAATAAATGTACTGCACACTCATTGTACTACAGTAAATGTAAATTTAAATTCACATTTGCATGGTGAGCATTTCCTTTTTTGGCTTAAGATTTGTTAGATCCGTCGTCCATCCATGCTATCGCGCAAAATAGAAAGGGACCCAAGGGTAAAAACCAGTTTTGTTCAGGAGAGCCATTTTAATGATTTAAATACGTGTATCTTTGGCGTTCGATGCTCAGATGTTGTCCACATCAAAAAAAAGTGAAAATTGATCTTTTTTACCCTTCGGTCCCTTTCTCTATGCGCTGTCACATATGTGTTCACCAGATCTGATCCGATTTTCCTCAATTTGATAAAAAAAAACAAGTAAAAAATGTTAAGTTAATAAAAAAAACTATTTTTTTTTAATTTTTGTTATTTATTTATTGTAATTTATTTAAAGTAATATAACTAATATAATTTATTATAAATTAAAATTAACATATTTTCTTTTTTTGTCTTTTTTATATTATTTACACACAATATTTCTTATTAAGAAGCCTAAAAATTATTTCAAATAAAAACTAAATGCCTAAAGCCCTTAAAGCTGTTTGTATGGAAGGTATCAGAAGGGACCACCCAATCTCAACTCAAATTGGTCCAGAAGTGTGCTCTATATAGAAATGTTTACGTGTAAAATTTCATTTCGATTGGTCAAGTTAGTGATGAGTTATCGTCATATCATTTCTCAAGGCCCTTAAGACTGTTTGTATGGGAGGTATCAAAAGAGGCTACCTAATATCAACTCAATTTGGTGCAGAAGTGTGTTCTTTATATAAATCTTTATGTGGAAAATTTCATATCGATAGGTCAAGTTTGTGGTGAGCTACCGCCATAGTATTTCTCAAGGCCTATAAGACCGTTTGTATGGGAGGTATCAGAAGGGACTACCCAATATCAACTTAAATTCGTCCAGAAGTGTGCTCTACATAGAAATGTTTATGTGTAAAATTTCATTTCGATTGGTCAAGTTAGTGATGAGTTATCGTCATATTATTTCTCAAGGCCCTTAAGACCGTTTGTATGGGAGGTATCAAAAGAGGCTACCCAATATCAACTCGATTTGGTGCAGAAGTGTGTTCTATATATAAATCTTTATGTGGAAAATTTTATATCGATAGGTCAAGTTTGTGGTGAGTTATTGTCATATTATTTCTCAAGGCCCATAAGACCGATTGTATGGGAGGTACCAGAAGGGACTACCTAATCTCAACCAAATTTGGTGCAAAGATGTACTCTATATAGAAATATTTATGTGCAAGTTGCACAGCAAATAGGTCAAGCTTGTGGTGAGTTATGGTCATATTATTTCTCAAAGCCCATGAGACCGTTTGTGTGGGAGGTACCAGAAGGACTTTTCCGTTCTCGACAGAATTTGGCGCAGAGGTGTGTTCTATATAAAAATCTTTCTTTCGTTTCGATAGGTCAAGTGTGTGGTGAGTTATTGCCATATTATTTTTCAAGGCCCATGAGAACGTTATAGTGTGGGAGGTACCAGTAGGACTTTTCCGATCTCAACCGAATTCAGCGAATTCAGAAGTGTGTTGTATATAGAAATCTTGATGTGTAAAATTTCATTTCGATAGTCATATTATTTCTCAAGGCCCATAAGGCGTTTGTATGGGAGGTACAAAAAATGGTGACCCAATCTAAACCATATTTACATAGAGGATTGCGCCTATATAGAGATTATTATTTGCAAAATTTCAGTGATTTTGCTCAAGAACGGACGGATATTTCCAAATAAAAAACTAATTTTTATGAGGTAGTGTCGGTTGAGGGTCTCCAACACCAATTTCCCGTAGAGCTATATAGCCCATTTTCAATACCAACCATGCTAGGTTAACTACACATGTTTGTGCCAAATATCCCCTAGCTGTTTCATGCAGGCTCTATCTTGTTTTCAACAGACGGATAGACCGACAGCCGGACAACATGGCTAGATCGTCTTAGAATTTTACGAGGAACAAGAAGTCTCTCAAGGGTCTCCGATGATTATTTCAAGGTGTTACAGACAGAATGACAAAACCCTCCATTGTATGGTGGAGGGTACAAAAACGATTATACATATGTGTTCACCAGATCTGAGCCGATTTTCCTCAATTTGATACAAAAAAACTAACTTCTGCCAAATTTTATGAAGATCGAACAACAACCCTTAGTTTTAAATGGACAGCAGATGAACGGGCAGATAGACTAATATTTCGAATCAACTCGTGGTTATGAGTTGATCGGCACACTTAAATGTGGGTCTAGCACAAATATTTGATGCTGATACAAAACATTTGACATGAAACTTATTTACCTTATATAATTCCCCATTTCACATTATGGTACTGGGTATACAAATTGTATTTCGTACCGGAAAATTACACAGTGTAACCAAAAAAGAATAAAGTTCAAATACCTAGGATGTGATATTATTATTCTTGTAGATCTTGGTGAGTACAACAAGAAACCGGTTTTAAAATTTGCAAACACCTCCAAAATCTGTAGTTACGGGTAAAAAAACGGGTTTTCGGATCTTACGCACTTATATGCCAGTAACTTGGTTGAATATCAACCGATTTTAAGTTTGATTTGGAATGAAGAAACTGCGGCCACTCAAATGGTGTATACACTTTTAAAATCACACTGAAAAAAATCTGTGTATTTTTCCTGTAAACTCATTATTTTTAAAATGTTTTGTAATTTTTTAACTTTGGTTGCGTTTTTACACAGATTTTATTTAAAAGGAACCGAACAATTTTTTAACTGAAATAAGAAACTGATTGAGTTATTCAACTTTTATTAAAACAACATTTTATGATAAGATACAATTACACAGTACAACAGCCAATCTGGGGGGTGAGAAATTCCAAGTCAGGGTGATGGTACTAGGTCAGTATATTAAAACCCCCAAAGGGTTTTGCGTTCGTATGTGCCAGTTTTTTTTTTATGACCTTTTACATTTTTTCCTTATCTTGATGTTTTTTCGCTTAGTTGTAAAATGTTGGCAAAAACGTAGTTTGACATAGTAATTTCACTTAATTGTAAATAAAAGCAGAACGCGTTAATCGATTTCTATGATCTATGTCGCATTTTGTTTATAGGTTATGTGACTTTACGTGAAAGTTATAAGACTCTACACGTTTTTCCGTTTGGCATTTATATGTTTTAAAAAAAAAAAAAAATTTTTTTTTTGGCAAAATTTTCTTCATAAATTTATTTCTAATTGCAAAAATGTTGATTTGGTAGAGAAACAGTATATTAATGGATTAAAGAAAATGTAATTATTAATTTTTCTCAATTTATTTCAGGAAATCGAACTAGTCGTTCTCGAGTTATGTCAAACTACGTTTTTGCCAACATTTTACAACTAAGCGAAAAAACATCAACACATACGAACGCAAAACCCTTTGAGCGTTTTAATATACTGACCTAGTACCATCACCCTGACTTGGAATTTCTCACCCCCCAGACAATAACCTCAAAAATGTTCCACAGTGTTATTGGCAATACTACTTAGAAATGTTTGTTTGACCGGTTTCTTTTTAATTGAACATCATCAGTATCCCGTTTAAGTGACCAGCAGTATTCGGAAATCATTTTTATTTTATCTTTTCCTTCAAAACGTTTTTCCATTGTAATTATTTCTTGATGGAAGTGATCGCCTTGTTCACCACTGAACTGGCCTAGGTTTTCTGGGAAGAAGTCTAGATGTAAATAGAGGGAATGAATTTAAATTGACATGTTGCAGCCCATTTCACCATACGCACTCAAAAAGTCAACAACAATCGCGACATAGTTGTCGTTTCTGTGATTACCAAGAAAGTTATCACATAGCGCGATTTTCAACGGAACTGAGCTTGTTGATAAAATTCTCATCTCTCATAACGAATTTGAGGTCAAATGAATATACCTGAAATTCATCAGAAATTATAAATGCGATAACAAATATTAGATTTGTGAAGAAATTAATACCTTCTTTAATTTTGGCTCGCTTAGTTTTAGGAACACCGCTCTAAGATAGCAAAAATCTTCACCGTTTACATCAAGTTTTTTTTTACAAATTGTTTCATGTATCCTAACTTTAGATGCAGTGGGGGCAGAACAACCTTATCAGCTGTAACTAATGGGGCGTCTAAAACGTTTTTCTTGCCTATTATATATGTGTCACGAGAAGGCCATAACTTGCGATCGTAGCGATTTGGTGCACGACTATCCCATTCAAAAGATAATATGGATATTTTGTGTAACCACCTTGCATACCAAATAAACTTGTCAAAACCTTTAAATCAGCGACGAATTGTCAGTTATGCAAGCCACAGTTGACGAACAGCTTTCAATCCTAGAAACAGCATTACAAATTGAATATAAAAAACTAAAATCTATTAAAAATCAATATGTTTGTTGAATACGTACTTTTTTTACATGAAGCGTCAATGAAAAGTCGCCATTCGTCTACCTTATAATTGTCACTTAATACCGGAAAAAGTTTGGGTACATGAGCGCAATATATGAGATTACTGTCATTTTCACCAGTCTTAAAACTTTCTTCAAATAACAATGTCCGGTCACTTCTTCTACAGAAAGTTACACGAAAATCGTCTTCCACCAAATTCCACTGCCTAAATCGCGACCCAAGAATTTCAGCCTGTCGTTTTGACAAACTTAAATCGCGAACAAGATCGCAGAAATCTGTATTTGAAACAAAATGTCGCTCTGTTGTAGATTTGGATGGTTTTTTTTTTTGTAAGAACGATTGAAGACTTTGTTGTATACTTCCACCACAGCAATACTTTTTATAAAAATCACGCCTATGACGGATATCCGTAAATAGGCCACGTATGTAACAAAAGTTATTCCGTTTATCACACATTTTTTTGATTAAATTCACTCTATTATTATCAAATAGCTAACATTTTTATTAATGCAGTTTCAAAGCGAACAAGGAGTGATAAAAAAAAGGATTAAACAAATATGTCTGAGCAATTTGGAAAAAATTTGTATTTTTTCAAAACAAAAATGTGTTAATAAAAGTAAAAATTACGAATTGTGTTCTTAAGGACATTCTTAACATTCTTAAGAACAATCTCTTTATTATTCAGTTCAAAACTTTTGGTTCCTTTAAAAAACTCTGTGTAAAAAAAATCCAAAGTTAAAAAATTAAAAAAAATGAGTTTAGTGTATACACCATTCGAAAGGTCGCACTCTTCTTTCCAAATCAAAAAAGCCGAAACACTTAAAATCGGTTGATATTCAACCAAGTTACTGGCATATAAGTGCGTAAGATCCGAAAAACCGGATTTTTACCCGAAACTCCAGATTTTGGAGGTGTTTGGGAAATTTCAAAACCGGTTTCTTGTTGTAGTCAGCAAGATCTACAAGAAAAATAATATCATTTCCCAGGTATTTTTTATCTGTCACACTGTGTCTTGTCATTTACATACACCAATTAAAAAAACTGAAAACCGGAAAAACACATGGTAAACCGACATGTCTGGTTTTAGCGATTTTTGAGAAACCGACTGTCGGGTTTGATTTTAAATCCGGAATGTCGGTTTTTAGTTTCTGTTTTGGACACTAGTACCTATTGAATGGAAAAAAGTTTGTTATAATTTCCTAAAGTTGCTTAAACGTTAAACGATTTATTTCTTTCTTCCTGTCAAGATTTCAAGCGAACAAGAGCTGTCATTTTCAAAACAACATATGTTTCAAAAAGAAACCACTAAATACACCAACTTTTATACTTTTTGTTCGTCCTTAGTCTAGGCTCTTAATAAAGTTCCCGCCGTTTAAAGTTCATAAAAAAAAATCTATCTCTACGAATTTGGTCAATTAGATTTCGGTAACTCCGAATGATACCAGATTAACTAAAATTGTTGAATATTGTTTGGTTTTGATAGAAATTGTTCCTTTTTAACTGACTGTGTATATTTTGCTCTGTATCTGGTGGTTTTTATTATTCTCTAGACAATTTGAGTCGTAATTATCTTAAATTTGAGTTATCGAAATAAAATTGGTCAATTTTCAAAAAACCAATGATATTATAGTAAAATAACGTAAATATCTTCAACACTATAAGCGATAAACTACCCCTGCGAGAACACGTTTTAAACCCCTTCACGATGAAATCGTTCTTAAATATTTGCAATAGTAAGTCCCCATTTACTCGAGGCAACTTTACTTGCGTCAATGTTTATGATTCCTTTTTGAACTTGCCCCTTGAATTTACACATGGCAACTCGGTTACGGCAGTTTTTGTTTTTATTATTGTCTTTTCTAAAATTCTGTGACTTATTAGTTCTGATTTTTGTGTGAAAAAATACTAAAATAATCTGCAGCCAACTTCACACTACGAAAAACTCAAAAGGAATTGACAGTAAGGGGAAACTTTTCCCTTTCCATTCTCCTTACCTATCTCCCCTACAAACTTACAGTTGCGGCAAGTAAAATTGCCTCGTGTAAATGGGGACTAACAAACGTGGGTCAGCTTCGTTAATGTATTAGAGTTATTTCAATGCTTTTGAAAATCTCCTCTTATAACCACTTTTGTTAGCGTGCAAATCACTGTGCATTAGTCTACTCAAACAAATGGCTGGCAACCTTTTTAATAATAAACATATATTTTTTGCAACACCAGTCACTAGAATTCTTGTGCAAATTAGAAAATTAATTCCACTCTACATCTAAAAACGGTTTAGGCCGGATTTTGCAAAATTTTCAATTATTGCTACTAAAAGTTGTATAAATTCTAAAGTTTTCTGTTTGTGAACAAATATACGAGCATTTTTGTGTAGTATCAAGTCAAATTAACTCAAAACCAAAAAAACCTGCACCACACCTATCCGGTTTTATATGCCGCACTTGATGCAAACCCCCATATACTCGTATGTATGCAGCATGGCTGTGGCAAGCTTTTGGGAAAACTCGAACAATAGCCGGCCCTTCACTTAAATAGTTTCGTAAAACATTTGAATAATGGCTGGAAAAGTGTGGCATGCAATTAAATATGAGTTATTGTCAATACAAAATATTGCGACTGATGCAATTAAGTGTTCGTTTAGCTTTAGGTTTGTGCATCTAACGTAGGGTATTTTTTTGTACAGGTAATGATAATTTTTGCTTTGTATAGAGTCTATGTTAAGATAATAATTTCGGATTAAGTAACTTTGCTACTGAACAGGGAATAATTTATAAACGCAAAAAAAATCAGTTGGAATTTGTTTGGATGTAACGGGTCCAATAGGCACATGACCATTCCGTATCTTTATGCCAACGCACCCTCAAACATTTTTAATGGTTTTTCAGTGTCAAAACGTTAATTGAAGTCAACATTTTCTTGATGGTAAAGTTCACCTACGAGCAACGTTTGGAAATCATTAAAAATTACTACCGAAATTCTGAGTCTGGCTCTGGAAAAGTTTCACGAAAATCCAGAATTTCATCGAAAAATCCTCTTCAGCGATGAGGCTTATTTCTGGCTGACTGTTTTCGTCAATACTCGTAAACAAAATATGCGTTGTTGGACAGCAACAAACCTACACGTGCTACAAGAGACACAATTGCATCCGCAAAAATTACTGTGTGGTTTTCATGCCGGAGGTGTGATTAGGCCGTATTTTTTCGTCGATGAAAACAATCGTCATGTTACCGTCAATGAAGAGCACATGTTAGAAAATTATTTTTGACCAGAATTGGATGAGCTTGACATCGCCGATATGCGGTTTTAACTACACAGCACGCGTGACAATCGATTTACTGAAAGGCAAATTCGGTGGGCGTGTTATCTCGAGAAATGGTTTCATGCGTTTTAACGACATTGGATTTCTTGTTATGGGGCCACATCAAGTCATTGGTCTATGCCAACAAGACAAAAAATTTAGACGAGCTCAGAGACAACATCGAACGCTAAATTGCTAACATTCCAGTCGTAATGTGTGCGAAAGTGGCGGGTCCATAGAATAGATCGCTATACACAGGCTAGTCGTGGTCGAATTTTATTCCTAAAATGTAACATTTTGCACTACACCTGAATTAAATTTGAACTTTTTACCTTAAATATTCCGAGTTATATTAATATATAAAATTGTTATGTCCTTTATGAAAGGACACACGCAGAAAAAAAGTATGGTTGTGGTGGCAATATTCGAAGAGGATAATACTATTGTTGGGTATATGGTTGTGGTACAACAATATTTTGATCCTCACAACAATAGTATGATTCAAATACAACCATACTATGATCCTCACAACAATAGTATGATTCACACTCAACCATACTAGGATCTCCACAACCATAGTATGATCCTCACAACCATAGTATGTTTCATATACAACCATAGTATGATCCTAACAACCATAGTATGATTCACACTCAACCATGTTATGATCCCTACAACCATAGTATGATCACACACAATTATACTATAATCCCCAGTATAATTTATTAGAATTTTTTTAAGTTGTCGACAATAGATTTGATTTACTAGAATTGGTTTAAGTTGTCAACAATAGATTTGAATTATGAAAATTATTCAAAAACACATTAAATTCAAAATAATACGAGTAATTTATTTTATAGTAGAAAAAATAAGTTGAAATAAACGTAAGCGTTTTTATTAAAAATATCTCAGTTAAATAAAGCCAAAGCAGCTTGTTTAAAAAATTTTAATTTCAATAAAAAAGGATTGCATTGGATCCGTACCAGTAACATTTGTTCTTTAAAGCATATTAAATTGAAGAAAAATTACAATCATACAGTATGATTGCCGTAGTCATACTATTATTAATATAAAACGCAAAACACAATACTTTTGCCGCACCAACCATATTTATATTGTTGCTATAACCATATTTTCATTTTTAAATTTGGCAATAATACTATTGTTACATTTCAACAATATTAATATTGCAGCAATTATACTATTGTCAAAAATAAATTCAGTTAACAATGCTATGGTTGCGACGAACATACTTTTATTGCGGAGAAAATATTATTATTGCCTTGACCACGTAGTAACCATGTTTTTTCTCTGCGTGCATAACAATTTGAGGAAATTCCGTTGCCATCACCTATGGTTTTTCATCGTAATGAATATTCGGTTTAACATACCACTAGATGATATATACGATCAAAGTATTGTGCACACTACAAGTAGACCGTTTTTACCACTGAAAGCTAAAAAATATTTAGTTGCTTCGACTAGCGATTGTCGTAACCAATAGTTTTGCGATATTTTATTGTTGTTATCAATTTTTTACGTTGACAAGGGAATGTTATTAACTCAAAATCTTAATTTCTAATTAATAAAAATCTATGGAAAATTGTTTTTTAATTACTTTAAAATTTCATTGAAAAAACGACATAACCATCTTTCTCGGCTAATCCGAAACCCTGCACGTAATCATCGAGTCAACACGCCGTCTCAGAATGCCGGTTTGGTGCGACTTATGGAGCGGTGGCATCATTGGGCTATTAAAAGTACCACACTGTGCTGCAGGGTATTATGACTTAGAGCAGATGTTTGGAGCACCTTAAAGGAACTGACATTGACCCTGTGTTAGGCATACTAATCGATTTTTTGAGCTATGTCCGACTCTCGGTCCGTCCGTCTGTCTACTACCATTTTAATCAAAGTACAGGTCGCAATTATGAACCGATTCCGATGAAACTTGATACATTAAAGGCACAACATTATTTCCATTTAGGCGACACCCATCTTAGGTGATTTTCAACCATATTTCTAATAGCATCTATACCATTGTATCTACTGATTTCAGAATCTGCATCGTTAGATGCCACATACAACATCCGAACCCTAACGAACTCCGCACAGAGCGTTACCAGCAACCTACAATCATGTCCTGTGAAATTGGACTAAAGCAGTACATGTTTTCGTTTAAACCCCACACAGATTTGGCTCTAGTCGCCATAATTTAAACCGATAAAATTCGACCGTTTTTGTATAGCCTCCATACAAACGTTCTGCCCGATTTCAGAACCTACAGCTTTGGAAGCCACATATTACAACCTATTCCGAACAAATTTCGCATGGAACGTTACGAGCGGCCAACATCCATTCTCGGTGAAACTGGACCATAATGGTCCATAATGGTTAAAGAGAGCCCACACAAAAATGCCCGTCTGGATTTAATGTCCTGCTGCTCTAAAGGCTACTCTATATATATAGAGTGGAGCGCAGTTATTTGCTTATTTGGAAATGAAATAAAAAAATTATGAACCTTAAAAAATTTTATTTTATATTTTAATTATATTCAACAGCAAGGGAATTTTTAAATTACATGGCTTTAAATAGTGTATCTGGCAAATGTCGACCTTCGCTATCCACACACTGCTGCATACCTTTTCTGAAATTTTTATGAACTCTAACAAGCATGTCGACTGGTATTCTGCCAATTTCAGTCTCAATATTGTTAAATAGGTCTTCCAAGGCTTGGGGACGGTTGATATACACCTTCGACTTCAGGTAACCCCAAAGAAAAAAAGTCTAGAGAGCGTGCCAGTTCACATTATCGCTCAAAGATATAAGCAGTCGAGGAAACATTTGCCTCAAACATATTATGGTAACCCTCGCTGTGTGTGCAGTGGCACCATCAACATGTAGCATATATCCTCTAATTGCATTGCCTCAAGAACCAGATGAAAAAAGTCATGAGCAAGTGATTGCTTCCGAGCAGAGCGTTTCGTAGATTACAGTACTGCTGCTCTAACTCTCTCGATATTCTGTGGTGTTGTAAACCTTTTCTCAGGACCCCTTCGTGCTCATGACACTTACTCTGCTGTTCTCAATGCAGTTACCCAAATTACAATTGATTGCCCTCCAGGAACATGTCTAGAAACACGTCCACCTGGGGGAGCAGCGAATCGCAAACGAAAAGCACGCTGCACTGCAATGATCGAGTGCGCATTTGAAAAATACGTTTTAACACAAAATGACCTCTCCTCACGTGTCCAATGCATGATGGCAACTGAAAGGCAGACGAATACAAATCTCCAGCCACTATAAGCCTCTCTCCACTCTCTTCGATCAACAGTGCCGCCACAGTCTGCAATGCAAAAAAGCTAATTAGCGCTCTCCACCCTGTAAAATCCAATTAATCTAAATCCCAGTCATGTCCGACTTTAGCCTTTTTTACTCTATTTCTTTAAAAATGAAAAAGAAAAGATATGGTTACTGTATATTCACGACAACAAACAAATGTTCTTTGCAATAAAAGTATGTTTGTCGCAACTATGTATGGCTGCAGCAATAATAAAATTGTTGAAATGTAACAATATAATTATTGCCAAATCTAGAAATGAAAATGTGTTGTAGCAACAATATAAATATGGTTTGTTGGCGGCAAAAGTATTGTTGTTTGGATTTTATGATAAAAATAATATTATTACGCAATTATACCGTATGATTGAAATATGTATTAAAAAATTTTAATATGGTTGTTGAATCCATGTTATTGTTACGAAGATGATACGGTCATTAATCCAATAATTTTGTGATGTACGCCTAAAATTTGTCATTTAATAAATGGGTATCAGAAAGTTTTGGAATCAAAAACATAATTTTTTTATACAATTTGCGATGCAAATTTACTACTCATATTATGCTTGTGGGGATCTCACTGTGGTTGGGGCGTTCAGAATATGGTGAATCATACTATGCTTGTGGGGTTAATAGTACGGTTGAGTGTGAATCATGATAAGGTGAAATGGAAATCAAAATATAGTTGTGTAGAATCATGCTTTTGTTATTTTGTACAATACACAAATATTATTTTTCTTCAGCAGTCTTTGGCAACAATTACTTCGGCAACAAATCAAATGACTTATACGGGAGACTCATTTTTATTAATGAGAATTTCCCTTTGCATAGAGTCTTGGAACTGTGCGTAGAGCAATCTATAACGAGCAATATCATTTCCATTTCCGTTTCGCATGGTTCTTCTTTGAAAACCACAAATGCAAAAAGCACAAAGTCTGCATGTTTTTTGCGTACATATACGAGTATAAGTACTTTTAGATGCGTTGCACATTAGGGCGTACCAATCCTTTTTTTTTAGAAACAGCTGTACTGTCTGCCTGGCAACCGTAGCAAATACATTTCACCAATTTCTTTTTACGTTGATACTGAAAAAGAAACAACAAAAAGGTTTCGAACCAGAAAAAAAAAGCTGTTCAAGTCATAATTGATTAAATGTTTCAAATAAAACTTTGATTTGAACAAACCTGTGTTATAAAAAGTTCTTCAGCATAACAGAGTGGTGGAGGGTATAACACAGTCTACTCTATTTTAACTTCGAATTTTGATATTTTCCACCAAAAGGTGGATGGAATTTAAGAAAATTGT
The DNA here is from genome assembly GCA_963513945.1 of Hydrotaea diabolus. Lineage (NCBI taxonomy): Eukaryota > Metazoa > Arthropoda > Insecta > Diptera > Muscidae > Hydrotaea > Hydrotaea diabolus. The sequence continues at coordinate 128,012,546 of OY740717.1, forward strand.
ATTACGAGTCCAATTATAAAGTAATTTTAAAGTTCTGACTAAGACTAGGGACGGACGGACGTATCAGCCGAAGGGACCCAAATAACGTACCATTTGTATTCTCTTTAGTTGCAACGGTGGAGGTTATATAAGGTTGTTTTATTACTCGTATCATTTAATTTTCCATTTGATTACTAATTCGCGTTCAATTATTATATCTTGTGAAATCAATCACTGCGGATCTCCAAGAATCGATGATTAATTGTTGTGTTGCTGGGCCAGATCGAGGTTTTAAATTATATTTATTTCGTATTAAACAAACAACAATTAACTAGGAAATATGATTGAAATTCAATTTTAATCACGTTCAATTAAATGATTGAAAAGAAAAAAAATACTGACAGATGTAGTTAGAAAAAAAGGTAAACGACATGTGCTTGAGTTAAACGTTTACGTTTAACCAGTACGGACTGATGCTGTGGATAGAACAGGGTTTGTTTTCAAAATGTGATTGAGTTTCTCTACTCAGTCTCCGTTAATCATCCGCCACGTCATTTTCCTATTTTAATTTGTTATACTATTAAAATAGTTTCCCAAGTCAATCAAGATTTTAAGAATCTAGAACTACATACAAAAAATAAATCAAGTTTTAAAACAGAAAATAGTTGTAGGTGGCTAGATCTTATCAAAAAAGTAATTAGAGAAACAGTAAGCAGCGTATTTCATCTAAATTCTTTTGAATTTCCCAAAGTGAGAATGCTTACTAAACAAATTTCGCATCGATTCGAAATAGACATGACTTTTGAAGATATTTATGATAATATTACTTGAACGCATGGACTCTATGTAGAAACCCGACGTAAGTAAAATATTCGTTAAAGGCTGGTCGTTGCGCATGTTCTTAAAAAAAAGTAAAATTTGTTTAGGTCCTTTTGCAACCTGGGCCAATTTCACCCATTTACAACAGCTTAAGACTATAAGCCATACCAGTCAAAATATCTTGGACCTAAGATTATTCGTTCCACCGCGTTGGTGCTAGCAACAGACACACAGGGTTTTCCATTAAAGACATAACAATTTAATATACTCGTATATGTATCTATATATATCTAGATGCAATTGTGTCTCTTGAAGCACATGCGGGATTGTTGCTGTCCAATAACCCAAATTTTGTTTATTTACAAAACCACTCAGCCAGCAATGAAATTCATTGCTGAAGATGATAATTTTCGTTGAAATTCTGGATTTTCGTGAAACTTTTCCAGAGCCACCGACTCAGAATTTCGGCAGTTATTTCTAATGGTTTCGCAACGTTTCTCTTAAGTGAACTTTACCATGATGAAAATGTTGACTTAGACTAACGTTTTGACACTGAAAGATCTCAAAAAATGTTAAAGGTTGCGTTGACATAAAGATACGAAATTGTTATGTCCTATACTTTTCATAAAGGGTGGTCCAACCAAAACGCACCATCTTTATTGTACAAATTGTAAAGGGTTTGAAAGAATAATTTTAATATTTTTTATTGTGATACTAGAAGTATCTTCGACAATTATGTGTGAAACAAAATGTCGAACAAATGCTCGCCACGGCTTCAATGTCATACCTTTATCCGATGATCTATGTTTTCAATAACTCTGAAGGCTTAATGTCGATAATATGCCGAATTATCTCATCCTTTAGCTCCTAAATTGTTCTTGTCTTATTGACGTACACTTTTGCTTTAAAATATCCCCAAAGAAAGAAGTGCAGCGGTGTCAAATCACATGATCGTGGCGGTCAATTAACATCTCCATGACGTAAGATGCCTGTTAAACGGCCATTGAATTTCTGGCGGAAAAAAAAACTTATTGTTTCGTTGGGTGTGTAAAGGGGCACCATCCTGTTGGAACCACTTATCGTCCGGGTCAATATCCTCATTTTTTGGCCACATAGAGTCCGTTATTATCTTGTGATATCGAACACCATTCACAGTAACTGCTTGGTCGACCTCATTTTCGAGAGAGTACGGCCCGATGACGCCGTCATCCCATAAACCGCACCAAACAGACACTCATTGTGGATGCATCTGATTTTTAACAATCGCTTGTGGATTCTCATTTGCTCAAATGCTGCAATTCTTCTTGTTAACGAATACACTGTGAATATATTTGGTCCATTATCCTGACCAAAGAAAAACACGAAATGCTTTTTGAACGTCCATTATCGCAAAAGGCTTAACTAATCTAAACCCGCTGTTGAATTGTGTACCTCTTAATGGTTGAATTGGTCACTGAAACACTGAAATAAGTGTGAAATTAAGTTGGGCAAAAAAGTAGGGACATAAATACTGTTACACACGTTTTATGCTGTAAAATAAAAAAAGTACTGAATGTTTTTGGACCAAATATTTTTTAATATATTTATTGATGTATATTGTATCCAAAATGAATCTACTTATTCGAAATGTCCGCCTTTTGCCTTTACACAAGCCTTAAGTCGCACTGGCCATTCGTCAATAGCTGCACGAACCTCGTCCATTGGAAAATTGGCCACAGCTCGAACCAAAGCAGTCTTAAGAGATCCAATGTTGGGGTATCTTTTGTGACAAACCTTGTCCTAATCCACAATTTGTAATCCAATGGGTTCAAATCTGGACTGCCTGAGGGCCATTCTTCAGAGGATATGAACGCTGGCAAATTGTTTCGAAGCCAAGCCTGGGACGTTTTAGCCTTATGGGCCGGCGCAGAATCCTGCTGGAAAGTCCATGGCTGGTTTTGGAACAGGATATCGTTAAGAGGCATCACAACAGCTTCCAAAATGGTTTCTTGGTAATCTTTGGCTGATGTTTTGACTCTTTGTTCGCAGAAATGCAGGTCAGTGACCCCATCGTAAGAGACACCCCACCAAACCATGACTGAAGCTGGGTGATGACCTCTTTTCCACCCTTGGGATCAGTTCAGATGCTTCCTTAGATGACCGCGCTTACACTCTATCATTTTGCTCGTTAAATTTTTTCTGAACGGTAAAAATTTTTTCATCGGTGAACAAAATTTTTCTGTGCAAGCTATCAGCGTGCTTCACCAAAAGACGTTTGCGTTTTTCAATCCTATTTTTATAAGCTGCAGTCAATAAACGTCTGGTACGTCGTTTGAAAGCCCCAAGTCCCAAGTCTTTTTTAATGATTCGACTCATGGACTTTTGCGTGATATTCATCTCACGGGCCACGATTTTCTGTTTTCGGAGCGGATTTCTTAGAATTCTTGATTTAACGGCTTTGATGACATGCGGTGTTCAAACAGAGCGTGGGCGGCCCAACCGGTGGCGGTATTTTACATCTCTGGTCTCCTCAAACAGTTGTATGCATCGGTAGACGAACATGCGGAAAATTTCGCTTTTTTCATTTCACACTTGAAAAGCGCTATTACAGCGATACGGTTCTCATTATCTGACCACTCCATGATGAAAGTTGAAACAATTTTAAAATCCCGTTACAGACTAACGCTAGTGAGGTTAGCTTTCAAAACCCATATGAGATTAACGGGGTATGTTCAGTTCTGCTATTGAAATGGGTGTGTTCAATGTTGTAACAGTATTTATGTCCCTACTAAGTAGATAATGTTTGTACTGTACCTCAGATGATTGTTTTATAATCGTATTCATTACGATAGCATGCCTAAAAGTATGCTCTGGAAAGCTACACAAACTTAATTAATGCTACAGTGGGCAGCAAGTTGATCAGTGGCTCGAGATCAAACAATATGCAACACAAAACCGTAAAGACTTCAAAGTTTTTTTTTAAATATAAAAAATATCATGAAACGTTTTAATACTTGAGTCCATTGAATATGACATAATTTGGAGCGGCTTTATGGCAGGAGATTAGGCAATACATTTACTGGTCCATTTCAAGATTCTTCCAATAACGCAATTGTTTAATGTGTGATGTATGGCTTCTTGCGCCTTCGCTGGGTTAGCATTTCTACGGTCAAGCCTTATTTTATTAAATTGGGAAACGAAATTTCGGCAATTAGGGGATCTCTAGCGTTCGCCGTTGATATCAATGATTTCTCCGTTATTTTTTTAAGAAGTAAGGATCATTAATTGCTCCTTCCTATAAAGCACAACAAACAGTGATCGGTTGTTGTTGCTACGGTGTCCAGCGGATCTATCGTGGGGTCCCTGCATTCCAAATGTGAAAAGTCCTTTATTTAATAGCAGTATTCTGCTTTGGCCCTTTTTGGGCTAAATGGATATATTTATAATCATAAAAAGTCCATTAAGCAAAAAATGAGCCACATCACTCAGCAGACTATTGCGATAAACTGGTGGGTTTGACTTCCAGTTGAATTGATGACCACTAACCTAACATACGGCGCAAATGATGGTCATTTGACTTTAATTTCTCCATAAAATGGATCTTATAAGATTGTAGATCGCGAACTATACGTTAAATGCTCCATACAGTGGTTGGACGCAACTCCAATCGAATATCACTTCAATACTATTCTTAACAGCAGCAATTGTTTCTTCTTCACGCACTGTACTTAATCGCTGCTCACGCGTATTAAATTTTAACTACCCGTATACCGGCCAACTAAGTAGTCGATTGATGCTGTAGCGAAGGATCTTTCAGATGAATAAAGTGTCTAAAGCATTAGTATCCTACCAACGATTGCTTTTTAAACCCTTCTTCATATTGTGGTACACTAATATTATTTAGTGTGGATGTTTTGTAATACCTTAAAAGGGAGGAGATAAACCACATTCAAAATGTTCATGTGATCTGATTCATCTGACCAGCGTGCCATCGATTGTTGTAATCAAAGTCCAGGCCGCAAATGTGAACTAATCTTGACGAAACTTTTGCGTTCAGCTAGCCTGTTCCTTTTCGAGTTTAGCACACACAGGTCTAGAAACGACAGAGTACACTCGCTTTTTATTAAATTTAGAATGAAATGTGCGACCAATAACCAAATCTGGTGAAATTGGACGGCTCGGGGTTTTTTATAGCTTCCGCATAAAGATCTCTCTAAATTTCACGCAACGCCATTTCAGCATATAGTTAGTATGGTACCAAATGTATTACCAAGAATCAATCCTGGAGAAACTGGATCTTGGCACATGGCCCCTGTTTTCGAATAGCCCGCACTCAAAGTTCAATCTCGATTGACTTCATTTTAACAGCCATCGCGCGGAGGTAACTGCCGATCTGAGGCCCTTCCGCTATAGAAGCCAGAAACTAAACCCAATCGTGCTCAAATTATGCATGTGATATAATGAGCAACCAGTAATTTATTATGGTAAAAGTTGACGTTATCAGCCCGTGTTATTATTAGATAAAGGTCCCTTCCTATTTCATCTCCTGCCGTTTTTGTGACATAGCTGCAAAAGTGGAACGGCAGATGATAAAACTCGGCAACAGGCCGATGGATAAATAAACTGACATACAATCGCCAATAAATCATATTCATTGAGAAATTAATTTCCATCCGTTTGGACCCTGTTTTGAAGACTGTACGTCTTGAGTAGTATCGAGACAATGCAGACAGAGTCTACATCGCCACAGACCGATCTATCGCATTGTAAGAGGTCAACAAGGATTTTTTCGGCTGCTCAAGTACCGCGGGCTAGTGATTTCCGAATCTTGTTTCTACTTTTCAGCTTATCATAGCATGTGCAGAAGATTGAAAAAGGCTGTCCAATGTGTTCACAAGTTTTTAAGTAGTTGGTAGTCGGAATGATGACGTCATCGACATTCACATTGAGTGATAACCGCGCCTCTGCGGTCCCGGCAGTAAACAGTGTGACTGATGATTTGGCATCCACTTTAGATCCTGACATCTCAATTGTGCAATAATCAGCGTACGACACAATTTCGACGCGATCTGGTGGTGCTGGAATTTTAAAGATCTTTAGAGCTTTAACAGTGCCGGAGATATCACCCCACTCTAGGGAACTCCCTGTTTAACTCCACGGGGCTTCAACTTCCTGTCTCTAAATTTTACACATAACTGGCGCCTACACATATAGCTTATGACTTATCGTTTTAAACTAGGCGGAAGGGACGTTTCTGCGATATCCTCGAACAGAGTGGCATGACTGACCGTCTCGAAGGCCTGGTAAGGTCAAGAGCTACGAGGACCGACCAGTCGTTGGGCTTGTTGTGGTTGAAGCCTCGACTTATACTCGTAGTACGTGTGTATACGGCGTGTAAAGCAGTTGTGCTGTGCTGCTTGGGGAACTCATGCTTACGATCTGCATATGGAGGGTAATCTATCGGGGCTTCAAGCGTCTTTGCTACAGGTGAGAGCAAAGAGATCGGACCGTACGATCGATCCTCCTATGCTTTCGTATTTGCCTGGCTTCAGTAGCGCTACCACTCTGTCCATTTTTCAGTAATCAGGAACTAAGTGTGTGACTAAAAGCAGATTCAGCACTTTGGTCATGTACTCAACTCCTGGGGTATCCAAGACCTTCAATTCCATCTGCACCCTTCAATTCCATCTGCACCCAATTCCATCTGCACCCAACTCCTGGGGTATCCAAGACCTTCAATTCCATCTGCACCCAGCGCCTTTGATGACTTTGCGCTGTGGATGATATTGGCAACTTCGCCAACGGTAAATTGTGGTGGTGCCTCATCACCTAGGAGAAAGCGGAAACGACGCAAACCCTTCTTTTCGCCATATCGCTCAATAAAAAGTCGTTTGAAATAACTCGTGCAGGAATATGGCGAGCGGCTGCAACGTTTACGATGGCCCGCAACATATTCTCGGCATCTGAGGGAATGGGTGGATTACTTAAACTTCGTTTGGTTAGACTTCTCAATCAGCCTTTTTTGTACGGCGTTCAGAGATTATGAAGTCGGATAATTTGTTGATGGAGAAGATTATGGGAAGGTGGTCCGATCCTAACGAGATGACGGATTGCTAGATGACGTCGTTGATCAGGCCAGGCGAGCTATGGCAGTCGTCCATAATCCGCGTGGGAGTATTCTCCTTCACTGTGCAGTACGTAAAACTATGAATTTGCTCTGGCCTTCTGGTCGTTGTCTTGGAGAAAGTGCTACAGTTCATGGCGAGCATTAAAATGTCCTAGGACCAGACGGTCATTGCCTTGTAGCAGATTGCTAATGCCAGGCAAATAATGCGGGTTAGATATACCGGCGGGATGTATACGTTATACGAGGGATGCTATATATAATCCTGGCCTAATAATGAAAATGCGAATATTTATCATCCAAAATGGTTTTATTGTTTTTCAAAGTATTCTTCAGCATGATTTATACACTTTTTTATGCGCTCAAAACAATTGTCGAAGCACTTTTTTACTCCGATTGAGACACCTTCAAAACATGGTTTTTAAACGCTTCAACAGCATCTTCCGGCGACGAAAATCTTTGACCATGTATTTTTTCTGGATGTGCTGGAATAAAAACAAGTCATTGGGTGCCAAGTCAGGGCTGTACGGCGGATGACCCATCAATTCGACGTTTTGGCCGATCAAAAAGGCGCTGGTTTGAGCCGATGTGTGAGAGCTCGCATTGTCATGGTGCCCAATGATTCGTCTTCTCCTGTTCTTGACCGTCCCACGTTGCTCAAGCGGAACAGTCGCCCCATGACCAGTTTTGCCGAAGAAACAGGCGACCACTTGCTTCGAAGTACTTCTTCCACGAACAACTTTCATTGGATTTGGCTCATCTTCGAAGACCCACACAGTCGATTGCTGTTTTGTTTCGGCCTCATACGCATAGATCCATTATTCGTCACCTGTGACGATCTTATAAAAGTCTTTTGAAGTACCGCGATCGTATTTTTGCATAATTTCTTTGCACCAATCGACAAGAGCCTTTTTTTGAGCGTTTGTCAAATTGTGCGGCATCCAACGAGAACAAACCTTTTTTACGGCCAGGTGTTCATGCAATATCGAATGTATGCTAGTGGAAGAAATGCCCAAGGATGACTCTATCTCACGGTATGTCACATGACGATCTTGCATTATCAGTTTACACACGGCATCAATGGTCTGTGGCACAACGGCCGTTTTTGCGCGACCTTCACGATCTTCATCTTTGAGCGAGCGTCGGCCACGATTTAATTCATTAAACCAGTTTTTCACAGTGCTATATAATGGTGCTTCGTCGATATACAAAGATTTAAGTTCGTGATAATCCACGCCGAAAGTTGTGAAAAATGATCGCACGAAAATGTTCACAAGTTAATTCCATTTTTTGCCAAATTGATTTTTTCAAGTCACTGTAAACAACACAAATGATGGTCGTACGTCAAACGGTCAAACGTTTATGCTAAGAAATGTCAAACTTTCAAATGAAAGTGTTAGATGGCTCCAGACAACACTTAGTGTTGCCTAGGCCAGAAATATATAAAGCAACCCTCGTATAGCTCTAATGCGGCATTCTATTTATGGGTCTCTAGAGTCAAGCTCTGGCTGATAGGTTGGTAATGCACAGCATAGTGTAACAGAAAAGCAAATCCCCCACTTCCACTTCTCTTGCGATCCTTACGTAACACGTTGTATTCGTCACAACTGCGCAAGATGCAGGTGGCATTCATCGCTGCGACCAAGAGATTTCTCCGACTCATAAATTCTGGCTATTAAATTGAAAAATTGATGCACTGTCAGGAGTATCAACAGCAATTTCTGGTGTTAGGTGCTGTATTTGTTGATGCTGCTGCGAAGGAGACTGTGGGGGGTCTCATAGTTGGATGATGACGATGGCGACGAAGGTGTAGAAGGCGACGATGAAACCAAATCCAGAGAACCACAGCGGACAACCTTGCTACAGCAATATAAAGTCTGTTTCGCTATAATCCATGATGTGATTCAGACCTAAACTGATCCGGACACCCACTCCATGCAACGATTACACCTTACCGACGTTGCACGATGATGTATGCCATTCTGACAAACCGAGCAGATCCATGGTCCGTACTTTTGTTCGATCCTGGCTCGGATCAGCAATATTCGAAGCAGACATTCCGGTAAGTGTTGCTCCAACGACGATTGTTGAGATGACTGCCCCCCCTGGCCGAAGGGTGTTTGTTTCGGCTTATTCCGGTACATAAAATCAACAGTCGTGGGTTTGTTTTTCTATTTTATAAGAAAAAACAATCCCACGAGGTTAGATGGCAATGTTAGCTATTTGAATTCTTAAAGTCCCAAGTTCGAGCTAAGGTGTCAGACAACGAATAGTCTTACATGAGCCACCCTTGTTTACCCTTTATAAAGTTTTTTTTTCGATATGTATGCTTAACAACAACAAGAGGTGTTATGAGCGAATCCGTATCGCATCCATATGCACGAGTTAGGACTTGTGAATCTTTTAATCTAAACCAATCTTATAGCTTAAATACATTTTACAATGTAAAAGTATCGCAATTCATCAATATTCTTTATTGATTATTTTATTGAAGTTTGTAATTTGTTATTGGGTGTTTTTTTGACGAAGTCTTTTATGAAACCTCTTGTTGCTTAAATCTCTTTTATGTATACAAGGAAAATCGAAATGGAAATCGAAACTATTTCCGGATCACAAAATGTACTTTTATTTAATTTTTTTGGAAAGTTTCTGTTTGCTAAGATGTTATCTCGTCAAAATGGATAGATTTAACCCATAACAAGGAAAAAAAATTTTATAGCAAATCCTTCTAGGACATTCGAGCAGAGCTATTAAGGTAGGAGGAAGTTTTGATTTGGTCAAGATCCGACACACTAAGGGCCTACTGAAAATAATATATACGAAAATGAAACCGATAGTCTCATTGGAATTATTTGTCCACAAAAATATACATTTATTTTTTAAAAAAGATATATATTTTTTACATAATACATTACTACAATATACATAAATATGTTTAATTTTTTTTGGAGGGGATTCGGTTGATATACAAAATAATTTAGCATACAACGGAATATGTTTGCAAGGATGATATACATATAGACAGTATTAAAGCAAAGCAAAAATTCGCTTTAAAATATAAATCGCATATAAAATATTATAAGACAGTTCCCTAAGACAATTAAATAATCTTATGCACATTACAAAAATTGCTTTTACCAAAGAAAAAATAATATAAAACAAAATAAAAACTATACTATCAATTTATTTATGTTTCGTATCAAAGTGAATGGATATTGAATGAAAATGTTAAAGATACGAGTGGCCCAAGAGGCAGAAACAGTACGAAAGTGTAGGAATTGAATTTATTTTAGAAATTCCAGAGCGCGGTATAAATATTTTGGCTTGTGCTCGTAGACCCTTACACTTCCGCAGGTATTCCGCTTAGTCCGCTTAAGGCATATGTTGGTGTACATTTTTGTTTTTGGTAATTCAGAATACAGACTTGTTGTCACATGGAATTTTGTTCGTTTATATATTATATCGTATAAAAATTACTTTTTTCTTATCGAAATGTTTTTATTTTGATTTTCGTTTATTTTTTTATTACAAAATTTTAAAACAAATTAATTACGTTTTGTTTTTGTATCGCAAAAAATATTGATGACAAATATTATCTTACAAACTAAACACACCCACATTCAGAAAAAAACATTACAAATGGTTTAAAAACACATTTTTTTTGAAGAAAATTTGAGTTTAAGACCTTTTGTAACCTTTCAAGAATATGGGATAAAATATTTAACAACAAGCTAAAAACTTAAAAGAACATTTTTATTGTACAAAAACTTCCCATTTCTTTTCGGTTTCAAAAAATATATATGCATGTTTATATAAAAATCATTTATAAATTCTTCTAAACTCCTAAAAAAATCACCCACACTTGCTCTTACAGCCTTAGCGGGCTGTCTTCAACTTCCATTTCAAGAAGAGATAGGCCGACACTCTCAGCACAACGAAGATCACCACCAGGGCGACAACGTCCAACAAATAGCTGGCATCAACCATGTCCAATTCCTCCAGAGTAGTCATGGGCGACTTGAAGTGGCAGTAGGTTTGAAAGCACTTCAATTTCTCGCGACCAAAGCCATAGGTGGCCAAAGCGGTACCTTCGAATCCATAACGAATGTAAGACAAGTATGTGATCCATCTGAGATAAACCGGTATAGCGTCGAAGGATACAAAGAAGCCGGAGAACAAGAGGAATGGCACAGACATGACCGGGGCCAAAAAGACACCATTCTGGACATTCATGGCGGCACCCACGACCAAACCAACCGATTGGGCCACAAATGAGATCATTAGACAGGCACCCAAGAACATGGAGAAACGCATGAGATCCCACGGTTGTGATGTAAAGTAATAGACAATGGACACATAGATGCAACAGAAGATAGCCTGAAAGAGAAGAGGGGCAATATTAAACTAGTAGTTGTGTACCTTGGTATTATGAATTATAAAAGCTTTGCTTACCTGGAATGGTATATCCGCTACCGATATGGCCAAATAGTAGGATTTCAATGAGTACCAGCGATTAAAGTTTTCCTTTAACAGAACCGGCATTTCGAGAGGGACTGAGAAAAACAGAGAGAAATGGGAGAATGTAAATTAATATTTGTCATAAGAGAACAATTATCTGAGAGACATCAGCTACACTGAAACAAATTTGTTCAATGATATGTTTCATTCACTTACCACCTACGAAATAGTTTTATAGGATATACAAGTATTAAGCATTTAAAGCATTGTATGATCATTTTACAATTTAGATAAAATAAAGTATAAAAGTTTTTATTGCATTTAATTAAAAAAAATGGTTGAGAAAAAATTAATGAACATTTTTATGTCGTGTAAACCAGAGAAATATTCACTAAATACGAGGGTTGCTATATATATTTCTGGCCTAGGCAACACTAAGTGTTGCCAGGCGCTATCTGACATTTCCATTGGAAAGTTTGACATTTTTAAGCATAAACGTACTCAGAACGTTTTGATGTACGACCATCATTTGTGTCGTTTACAGTGACTTGAAAAAATCAATTTGGCAAAAAATGGAATTAACTCGTGAACATTTTCGTGCGATCATTTTTCACAACTTTTGACGTGGATTATCACGACAAAAGTGCATCGATGAACTTAAATCTTTGTATGGCGATGAAGCACCATCTTATAGCACTGTGAAAAGCTGGTTTAATGAATTCAATCGTGGCCGACGCTCGCTCAAAGACGATGGTCGTCCAAAAACGGCCGTTGTGCCAGAGAATGCAAGATCGTAATGTGACATACCGTGTGATATAGGCATCCTAGGGCATGTCTTCCACCAGCATACATTCGATTTTGCATGATTTGACAATCGCTCAAAAAGGGCTCGTGTCGATTGGTGCAAATAAATTTTGAAAAAATACGATCGCGATGCTTCCAAAGACTTTTATAAGATCGTCATCTATGCGTATGAGCCCGAAACAAAACAGCAATCGGAGACGAGCAAAATCCAACGAAAGTTGTTCGTGGTAGAAGCACTTCGAAGCAAATGGTCGCCTGTTTCTTCGGCAAAACTGGTCATGGGGCGACTGTTCCGCTTAAGCAACGTAGAAGGCACCACAATTTGTTTGCCTGAAGTCTTCGAAGAATTCGAAAAACGAACCATAGAAGACGAATCATTGTGCACCATGATAATGCGAGCTTTCACACATTGGCGCAAACCAGCGCCTTTTTGACTGGCCAAAACATCGAATCGATGGGTCATCCGCCGTACAGCCCTGACTTGCGACCCAATGACTTCTTTTTATTCCCCCACATCAAAAAAAAAATGCGGGGCCAACGATTTTCATCGCCAGAAGATGCTGTTGAAGCGTTCAAAAATCATTTTTGGGAGGTGTCTCAATCGGAGTGGACAAAATGCTTTGACAATTGGTTTGAGCGCATGCAAAAGTGTATAAATCATGCTGGAGAATACTTTGAAAAACAATAAAACGATTTTTGATGATAAATATTCGCATTTTCATTGTTAGGCCAGAAATATATATAGCAGCCCTCGTTTATTCGCTTGCAATACCATTAATGTAATGCTTGATGTGTAACAACCTACTGAGAAATTGGGACGTTTTGAAAAATGAGTACCAACAAAGCACTTGGGACAAGTAAACAAATAAGGTTTCAAGTTGGGCGAGTATCACTGATGGTACTCCTACTAATAGCTAGTCAAGAAGACATTAAAATGTTAAAATGGCCCTTTTGACCTAATACTTTTATGTTAGGCTTCCTTTCCAATATTGGAGATTTTTGAAAATTCAAATTTCAAAATAACAGAAACATTTCCTTACATCCACTGTTCATTTCAAAAGGCTGTGTTTATAAAGCAAGATTTCTTCGAAAAACTTTACTTACATGATAAAATCGTAATAGTCATGGACGTGTACATCAAGAACAACATGTTGAAAAAGAGGAAACCCAAATTACTCAAGACCTTGGCACCATCATTGCCGATATCGTAGTACAAGGCACCGATAAGGAAGCCCACCAGCAAATGGGCAAACAAACGCAAATACATAAGAGTCTGAAAAGAGGAAAACAGAAAACAAAACCATTAACATCAACAACCAATCCAAAGTTCTTACTCAACTTACCCAATCACGATAACTGAAGAGCAGCGTACGCCTCAAAACAACCCAAAACTGATGGAACTGCGATGTGGGATAACGTTCCGGTGAAGTGATCTCGGCCGATAGCAAAGCCGTCGTACAGTTATCAGCCTTCTCCAGTTCGATCATGGCATCGCCCTTTTCATTTGTACTCACCACCGGTTCCACCGATGCTTTGGCAATGTCATTGACTAAATTCGACTTCAAGATGCCATTGTTCAATGTCAAATTTTCCTCAAATTTACCACCAGTCGAGTTGGCCAAATCGTTCTTATCCAAAATCGCCTTAAGATTTTGCACCTTAACCAGATCGTTGCGAGCCTTCAGACCGGCAAAGTCGGCACCCGTGCGAATGTCCTTTTTGCCATTGTCAATGGCATCGACCAGACGTCGGGTGTGATCACCGTGTTCACCACAGGCCACCTCAATGATATAACTGGCCGGATTGTGATAACTGGGACACTCCAAATTCAGGGTGGACAGGAAAGGCACTAATTGCTTGGTGCTACCCTGATATACACACTGGCCATCGGACAACGTGTACAGCTGGTCGAACATCTCGAAGAGACGAGCCGAAGGCTGATGGATGGTGCAGATGATAGTGCGGCCACCCTCGGCCAACATCTTCAGCAGGTTGATGCACTGGAAGCAAGTTGAACTGTCGAGGCCGGAGGTGGGTTCATCAAAGAACATAATCGGAGGATTGCTAACCAATTCAAGGGCGATGGACAGACGTTTCTTTTGACCGCCGGAAAGATTGCGTGTCAATGTGTTGCGATGTTCGCTTAAGCTCAGAGTCAAAAGAATGTCATCAATCTGAAATGAAATTTAAAGAAGGGGGTATGAGTTACACATGCAAACAACAGTGGGCATTTTAAATGTAAATACCCAGTAAAACAAATTTGCCGACAATGTCTGACATCAGACAATTCTGAACAATATCTGAACTCTATCGAGAATTTTACCGAAATCGTTGCAAATTCAATTCGATTTGTCTGAGGATTTTTTATTTATTATGTTAAGAAATATCTGAACGAATGCGGCCCGAATTCTGTTAGACTTGCCTGTGGGATTTTTATTAATTTTTTGTTCAGACTTCTCTTCTCTAACTCGCAACGAATTCTTAACTATTTATCTGAGGTAGTCTATTCGTTTAAAATTTTTGTTATTTGCTTCATATTTTACAGTTGTTGTTCTTGTGTTCAGACATGTCGGAACTAATTCTGAACGAATACTTAACTGTTTGTCTGAGGTATTTTTATATTTCAAATTCTGAACGTTTGGTTAGCTTAGCTGTGCGAGGGATTTTTATCGGTTCTGAGGAAAACTCTACTGCCGGCAGTTCTCGTTAAATGCAAAACTGGTTGCCCTTAAGTGTATAGCCACTAAACCTAGTTACAGCACAATTATTGCTTGCGAAACTGCAAACACCCCTGCATGTAACTAAAAGTCTTTCCGAACGCTTTTTGAAAATGTTTTACAACTTTTTTTTTGTAGAACAAAAATATTTTCTTGTTTTTGATTGTTTACATTCAGAATTCACCATGACATAAGCTCAGAATTCGGTTCGTAATGTCGGTAAAAACATCAGAATTTAATAAGACTTAATGCCAGAATTCTGACCGAAGTCGTTCAGAATTCGATGCAACAAATCGAAATTTCCTTTCGAATTTCCCAAAACTACAGTTCAGAACTCGGTCAGAAATCGGTTCGAAATGTCTGCAAAAACATCAGAATTCTCTCAGAGAAGTAGTTCAGAATTCGTGTCAACCCTCTCATAAGTATTTCGGTACGAACTCGCTAAGAATTCTGATCCGAAATCGGAACATTTTGCCGATTGTCGTACAGAATTCTGACCGAATTCTGAAGGTTTAGTTTGCTGGGTATTAGTATACCATGAAAGAGTACTTTAATAATCAGGAAAATGGAAACGCCATGTGTCGGTAGTCGTTAAACGTCAAATTGAAACAAACGACGGTTTATGGCGGATGAACCTATAAATACTCGATCATTTTCACTGAAGATTGTTCTAAATAATATACACTCGAGTAAGCAAGTTAACTTTCCTGATTTCTTACTCGTACTTAGCAACTTAATCATAAGACCGGTTTGCCTATTGACCTTAAAAGTAATGCCACAGAGTACTCGTATCAATAAAAACTACCTGACGATAACATCTGAGCTGTTAGTTGTCTAAACATCTGAGCTGTTAGTTGTCTAATCAGCGTTTTGCGGATGACTCTATGTCGTCAGCTACTAAGTATGGGGTAGGCAAAAAATGACACTGGATTACAAATTATGATTTTTTCCCAGGTTCAGAGTTCTAAATATTTTTTTTCTATCGATTTTGGACTCCTAAACACGAAAATGAATTTTAAAAAATTTTCCTCTGATTAGTTTTCAAGATGGAAGTTTTGGATTTTTTGGAATCAAAGGAATTAAGATTTTCTTAAACTTTTTCATATAAGGTATTAAAATCAGCTCAGTAGCTTTGACGTTAGAGGCATTTAAAATTTAAAGAATTGAATTTTTTGTGCAAAAACCGGGATTGTTAATTGAAAAAAAATATATAAACAATAATATAAAAATATATAAAAATTGTTTAAGAAAAGCTAGAATCCTTTCATTTGAGACCACTCTATATTAAATCGGTAATAGTGTTTGGGAGTTATGGTCCAAAAATCTGAGACATCTCATAAAAAAATTGTGAAAAAATTCTATCTTGAAAACTAATCAGAGGAAAATTGTTCAAAATTCATTTTCCAGTTTAGGAGACCTAAATCTATGGGAAAAAAATATTTAGAACTAAGGACCAAAATGACTGTAAACTAGTGTGTCATTTTAAGCATAAACGTACTCAGAACGTTTTGACGTACGACCATGATTTGTGTTGTTTACAGTGTCTTGAAAAAATCAATTTGGCAAAAAAATGGAATTAACTCGTGAACATTTTCGTGCGATCATTTTTCACAACTTTCGACGTGGATTATCACGACAAGAGTGCATCGATGAACTTAAATCTTTGTGTGGCGATGAAACACCATCCTATAGCACTGTGAAAATCTGGTTTAATGAATTCAATCGTGGCCGACGCTCGCTCAAAGACGAAAGTCGTGAAGGTCGTCCAAAAACGGCCGATGTGTCAGAGAACATTGATGTCGTGCGTGAACTGATAATGCAAGATCGTCATGTGACATACCGTGAGATTGAGGCATCCTTGGACATTTCTTCCACCAGCATACATTCGATATTGCATGAACACCTGGCCGTAAAAAAGGTTTTTTTCTCGTTCGATACCGCACAATTTGACAGTCGCCCCAAAAATGGCTCGTGTCGATTGGTGCAAAGAAATTTTGGAAAAAGTACGATTGCGGTGCTTCAAAAGACATTTATAAGATCGTCACAGGTCACGAATCATGGATCTATGCGTATGGGCCCAAAACAAAACAGCAATCGACCGTGTGGGTCTTCAAAGACGAGCCAAATCCAACGAAAGTTGATCGTGGAAGAAGAACTTCGAGGCAAATGGTCGCCTGTTTCTTCGGCAAAACTGGTCATGTGGCGACTGTTCCGCTTGAGCAATGTAGGACGGCACCAATTCTGAGTGTTACACCACAACTTGTTTGCCTGAAGTCTTCGGAGAAATTCGAAAAACGAACAAGAGAAGACGAATCATTGTGCATCATGACAATGCTAGCTCTCACACATCGGCTCAAACTAGCGCCTTTTTGACCGGCCAAAACGTTGAATTGATGGGTCATCCGTCGTTCAGCCCTGAATTGGTACCCAATGACTTCTTTTAATGCCCGCACATCATGAAAAAAATGAGTGGTCAACGATTTTCGTGGCCAGTAGAAGCTGTTGAAGCGTTCAGAAACCATGTTTTGGTGGTGTCTCAATCGGAGTGGAAAAAGAGCTTCGGCAATTGGTTTGAGCGCATGCAAAAGTGTATAAATCATGCTGGAGAATACTTTGAAAAACAGTAAAACCTTTTTTGGTGATAAATATTCGCATTTTCATTATTAGGCCAGAAATATAGCCCTCGTAATCTTGTGAAAAGGGAAGCGGTGATGTAGATGGGTGGGCCTCCAAGATCGTGCAATTTACACCGTTGGACTCTATTTTGTGGGGTTATATGAAGTCGCTTGTCTACGCAGATAACCCCGATACGATTGACACCTGGGAAGAGAATATTCAGTGCGTTATTGCTGACATACGGCCCCGAATGCTGCAAAAAGTGGTCGAAAATTGTACCTCTCGGCTGTAATTTATTCGAGCCAGCCGCGGAGGCCACTTGCCTAAAATCCATTTTAAAACATAATGACAAACCCTTATCTTTATAATAAAGCTAAACTCTTGGCCACAACTTTCAATAGTATGCGTTTTATTTGTTCTTGAAAACCACACGTCTGAAAAATTAATTACTGCGCACAAATAAGTACTAAAATTAAAGCAAATTTCACTACAAATCTAAATATGGATTTGTTTTTAAGATTTATCTATAAGTGGTGTCGATCTAGATATGGGCATATGGGTTTTGAAATGGTAGCAAACTATACTTTAAATATATGTGACAGCGCATAGAGAAAGGGACCTAAGGGTAAAAAAATCAATTTTCATCCATTTCATTCCAAACGTCGTCAATGGTCAGAATGGTGGCAAGAAATGGCAACAGTGGATGAGGCACATTTTCACCTCAGTGGATTCGTCAATAAGCAGAATTGCCGCATTTGGGCGAATGATAATCCAATAGTGATTTTCGAAAAAAACAATGCACCTACAAAGAGTGACTGTTTGGTGCAGTTTATGGGCTGGCGGCATCATCGGGTCGTATTTTTTCCAAAATGAGGCCGGTCAGGCAGTTACTGTGAATGGTGTTCGCTGTCGTGAGGCTTTTTATGGCCCGAATTGAAAGATATGGATGTGGACGATATGTGGTTTCAACGGGACGGTGCCACTTGCCACACAGCTAACGAAACAATGACTCTTTTGCGTGACAAATTCATTGGCCGTGTTATCTCACGTCGTGGCGATGTTAATTGGCCGCCAAGATCATGTGAATTGACACCGTTTGACTTCTTTCTTTGGTGTTATTTGAAAAAAAATGGTTCAAGAGCTAAAGGTTAAGATAATTCGTTACATTAACGGCATATAACCTTAATGATGCCTCAGCATCATCGAAAATTTGGACCATCGGATGGAGGTGTGCCGCAACGGTCGCGGCGGCGGGCTTTTGGCGGATATTTTGTTCCATACATAATTGAACCATACCAATATTATCGTAATACAAAGAAATGACAATAACTTCCTAAATAATTTGTGTTTTATTCAAGATCAACATCGGACCTTAAAATTTAACCACCCTTTATGTACTGTGTCATCTGATTCGACCTGACCGACTCAACTACTGCTAGTTTCGCTTAACTTTCTAAAGAAAAACAAAAAAATAAGTAAAATAATTACAGGCGTTTGTAGCGAAAATAAAAACATTAAACTGAAACAAAGAAGCAGACAAATGAAAAGAAACGTGTGATAAATGTCGAGTCAGGCATGTCAAGTCATTTGTTTAAAATCTCGTGCGACTCACACAAACACTGAGTGCGAGGTATTGAAATCATTATATGCCGACTTATATTTCCGCTCATCTGTCAAATGAGACTTTTTGCGGAAATAATTTCGCCCGCAAAACGCAAGTCAAACTAAGCGTGTTTTATGTGGAGAAATAAAAAAAAACTTAATAAACAAAACATCGCAAACGAACCACAAAAAAAAATACATTTCAAACAGTCGAAACAAAAAAGCCACGTTTGGGAAAAAAATGTTTAAATATTTTATCTTTTTTTGTTTATAGCTGAAGATTTTTATCAATATTTCTCTTTAATTTTAGCCAATATGGCTTTTGGCGCTACAGACAGATTGTGATCTTTTTCTTTTGTTTTGGCTAGAGAGTTTGAGATGTTGGCATGCATGCAAAATCATTCACAGCGATATTATTTGAAATGTTTATTTGCCTTTTCCACTCCAACCTAGCCCAACGAGTCCGGCTGCAGGTAGGTTCATATGCAAAATTATACTATAATTAAAAAACGATTTACGTCAGCAGACAGATATCTACGAACAGCAAAAAGTTAATAAATAAATATTTAGAAAAACCTAAACCGGTTGTTTTTTTTCTAAATATGGCAGAGACTAGCTAGCCGGTCATTCTATTCCGGTGCTTCAGCTTCAGCGGTGCTAAGTAAAGGGTGATTTTTCTAAAGTAATATAGAACTCTGATATACATGAACACATGAGGATAAAGTAAAGGATATAATGTACACGCAGAACAGATTTGTTGCCACAACCGAATGATGGTGGTTGCACGTACTATGCATGTACTCCATTGTAACAACCGAATGTTGATTGGGTACACAGCAATTTTCAGTAGAGGCAACTGATACTTTCGTTCGAAGAAAACAAGTATCAGTAATCAAAACAGATAAAGATGATTATTAGAACTGAATTTGTTTATGTATTGATTGTTGTGATAGATTGTTGGTAATAAGAACTTTTTTAAAAAAATAATAGTATTTACCACCTTGCAATGGGCCAACGGAGTAAAATAAAAACGTTTTGAATAGATTTTTTGATAAGCATTGCAATAATGCCCCAATCTGAAAAATATTTATGTAGGTACACACTATATATTTCTGGCCTAGGCAACACTAAGTGTTCCATTGGAAAGTTTGACATTTTTTAGCATAATCGTACTCAGAACGTTTTGACGTACGACCATAATTTGTGTTGTTTACAGTGAATTGAAAAAATCAATTGGGCAAAAAAATGGAATTAACTCGTGAAAATTTTCGTGCGATCATTTGTCACAATTTTCGACGTGGATTATCACGACAAGAGTGCACTTTAATATTTGTATGGCGATGTAGCACCACCCTATAGCACTGTAAAAAACTGGTTTAAAGAATTCAATCAAGGCTGAAGCTCGCTCAAAGACGAAGGTCGTCCAAAAACGGCCGTTGTGCCGGAGAACCTTGATGCCGTGCGTGAACTTATAATGCAAGATCGTCATGTGACATACCGTGAGATAGTGGCATCCTTGGGCATTTCTTCCACCAGCATACATTCGATATTGCATGAGCAACTGGTCGTAAGAAAGGTTTGTTCTCGTTGGATCCCACACAATTTGACGATCGCTCAAAGAAAGGCTCGTGTCGATTGGTGCAAAGAAATTTTGAAAAAATACGATCGCGGTGCTTCAAAAGACGTTTACGAGTATAAGATCGTCACAGGTGACGAATCATGGATCTATGCGTATGAGCCTGAAACGAGATAGCAATCGACCACGTAGGTCTTCGAAGACGAGCCAAATCCAACGATAATTGTTCGCGGAAGAAGCACTTCGAGGCAAATAGTCGCCTGTTTCTTCCGCAAAACTGGTCATGCGGCGACTGTTCCGCTTGAGCAACGTAGAACGGTTAATTCTGAGTGGTACACCATAATTAGTTTGCCTGAAGTCTTTGCAGAAATTCGAAAAACGAACAAGAGAAGACGAATCTTTGTGCACCATGACAATGCAAGCTCTCACACATCGGCTCAAACCAATGCCTTTTTGACCGGCCAAAACGTCGAATTGATGGGTCATCCGCCGTACAGCCTTGGCACCCAATGGCTGCTTTTTACTCCCGCACATCAAGAAAAAAATGCGTGGTCAACGATTTTCGTCGCCAGAAGATGCTGTTGAAGCGATCAAAAACCACGTTTTGGAGGTGTCTCAATCGGAGTTAAAAAAGTGCTTCGAAAATTGGTTTGAGCGCATGCAAAAGTGTATAAATCATGCTGGAGAATACTTTGAAAAACAATAAAACCATTTTTGATGATAAACATTCGCATTTTTATTATTACGTCAGAAAAATATATAGCAGCCCTCGTAACAATCTTTATTATCAAGCTTTGGGTGGCCGTTATTTAAAAAAAAAAATGGATCGCCACCAAAAAAATTCGTTGTTGTTTTGAGTTATAAGGAGGGCTCACAATGGCGAAAATGCTGCTCAAGTCTGAATTATGTCGCTAAATTACATTTAAGCCTGTTTCTATATTCCGGCAGTATCGTTTAGAAACATTAACCTTTTTAGCCAAGAAACTTAAACCTCGTCTGATCATTTTTTTGTTTCTATACCTTTTTTGGGGATTTCGAAATATGTTTCCGTCGCAAACAAAGATTTGGTTGTGACTAGAACCGATAAAATATTATAGGGTTTTTATGTTGATGTTGGAATTAACATTTTTATGCTACCGCATCAACAATACAGGATTTAGTCACTACAAAGAACTAATCTGTTGTCACCACCAATTATTGGTACCAAAGTAACATGTTCATCGCAATTGGTTGGTTGCTATGGTATAACAGTGTTATTGGCTGTGATGTCGTGACTTGTAGCAACCATCATTTGATATCTCGAACCATGTTAGCATCAATACTATGGATTGTTGGTTATTACAACAGAATGTCGGTTTGTGCAACCGAATTTGTGTAGTTCGGACCGATACACACAGAAAAAACCAGTTGGAAAACTGGTTTTTTCTGTGTGTACAAAGTTTAATCTAGGAGCACTTCTCCAACTACATATGAACTGCAAGCATAGAGAATTTATGGTTGGATCACTATTAGTGAAGTTGCAGAAGTTGTCATGCCATTAAATTTTTCAGAAATTATGGTAATAAAGCATGTGACAGAGAAGTTCAAAATTGCTGCTCACTCGTCATTGCTTGTTCGTATTTTTTAGCCGAAAGGAATAACGTAATCAGGCCTCAGCTATCGCATTCGCCGAAATTGGCCTCCTGCGACTTGTTCCTGTTCCCAAAAACCCATGAAAGAACGGTGTTTGCGACGATTTAGTAGATAAAACCCGAATCGCCGAGAGAGCTTAAGGCCATACCAAAAAGTGAATATAAGGACTTCGAAAATTTAAAAAAGCTAACACAAGTGTATTATATCTAAGGGAAGTACTTTGAAGGGGAGAAAATAGAAATTAAGGAATAATACTTTGAGAAAACTTAAATTTGACCTTTTTTATAGAACAGACATATTATTATCGCTAATATACTCGTAGTAATTTAAAGTTTATTTCAACAATAACACGATTTAGGTTATATTAAAATTTTTGAAATTTACCAAGAGTATTATTGCCAAATTTCGTAATAAAAAAACGATTGTTTTTGAAAGAATATAAATATGATTGGCGCTGCCACAGAATCGTTTTTAAGTCTTATGTTAACCATGAAATGATGAGTGCAATCATAAAGTATGGTTTCCACTATTAGAAAGTCAAATGTAGTGGTTTTATCACTGTTATTGTCACAAAACTTACTGCCAAGCCAAAAGTATGATAATTATTAAACAATAATACGTTTTTGACAATCATACTAGGATAGTACAACAATAGTTTAACTCCTTTTTGTACAATTTATAGATTCTATTGAATGAGAATTTAAGAAAAATTTTGTCTTAAATCTCACTGTGAACTTAGCATTACAGTCGAGCTGGAAAATAGTTCAATAGAAGCATTGACACAACTCTGACTAAGAACCAAACTTGAAAATGTTGTTATCTTTTTTACAATCAAAAATATATTACTTAAAGAGATCCTTAAATGGTTGTGGAAATCAGACTTTGGCTGTGGGAATCATACTATGATTTCGGGTACCCTACTGTGATTGCAGGAACCATGCTATAGTTGTAAAAATCATGTTTTGTTATTAGGAAGCATACTGCGGTTGCGGAAATTATACTATGGGCATGATAATATTGTTGTGTGTGAATCATTGGATGCCATCATAATGTGGTAGTGGCTTCTATATAAACAGACAATAACCTAAATAGATCTAAATCAATTCTGGGATTAAGGAAAAAGTAACAGCGGTTTGGCAGGACTTACTCAAGCGAACTACACGCAGAAAAAAAGTATGGTTGTGGTGACAATATTCGAAGAGGATAATACTATTGTTGGGTATATGGTTGTGGTACAACAATATTATGATCCTCACAACAATAGTATGATGCAAATACAACCATACTATGATCCTCACAACAATAATATGATTCACACATACCCATACTATGATCACCACAACCATAGTATGATTCACACTCAACCATACTATGATCTCCACAACCATAGTATGATCCTCACAACCATAGAATGTTTCACATACAACAATATTATGATCCACACAACCATAATATGGTTCACACGCAACCATATTATGATCCCTACACCATAGTATGATCACACACAATTGTACTTGATCCCCAATAAAATTTATTAGAATTTGTTTAAGTTGTCACAATAGATTTGAATTAGGAAATTTATTAAAAAATATATTAAATTCAAAATAATTTATTTTACAGTACAAAAAATAAGTTTAAATAGTCGTAAACGTTTTTATTAAAAATATTTCAGTTAAACAAAGCCAAAGCAGCTTGTTTAAAAAAATTTAATTTCGATAAAAAAGTACTATTATTGCATTAAATCCGTACCAATAACATTTGTTCTTAAAAGCATATTTAAATGAAGAAAAATTACAATCATACAGTATGATTGTCGTAATCATATAATTGTTAACATAAAACGCAAAACACAATATTTTTTTCGCACCAACAATATTTATATTGTTGTTATAACCATACTTTCATTTTTAAATTTGGCAATAATACTACTGTTACATTTCAATAATTTTAATATTGCAGCAATTATACTATTGTCAAAACTAAATTCAGTTAACAATGCTATGGTTGCGACGAACATACTTTAATTGCGGTTAACATATTATTATTGCCGTGACCATGTAGTAACCATGTTTTTTCTCTGCGTGAACGCTCCAGGCAATATGACAATATGAAAGTTTAACAAAAATAAACTTGTTGTGCTCTTACAAAGCGAAAGAAATGGTCGACGAACGTGAGTACGACGCAGTATAAGAAAAAAGGTCCTTACCGTGCGCAGACAACATTCCTTGTTGCCTATTTAGTATATGTGACAGCGCATAGAAAAAGGGACCTAAGGGTAAAAAAATCAATTTTCACTTTTTTTTTGATGTGGACAACATCTGAGCATCGAATGGGACCGATCCCATGCCCCAAAAGTGTTCCCTCCCAGAGATATGCGCGTTTTATGAAAGTGATGGTACACCAAAGATACACGTATTTAAATCTTTAAAATGGCTCTCCCGAACAAAACTGGTTTTTACCCTTAGGTCCCTTTCTATTTTGCGCGTCACATACTCGTATGTTTTTGCAGTAGTCATCCCAACCATAATCTTATGGACAGGATGCCTCCGTCCGCCCAGGCAAACCAGGTAAGATCTTAGTGATCTAGAGAGAGATCCAGCAGTACAATAAAGAGCCTTTATCCAGCTATAGCGTCAATTTAGTACCAAGGAAATATTCACCGGAAATTTCACCAGAGGAGAAGACGCTACTTCGGCAGACGCGCATGTTTCTGGATGGTGCAGCCTCCTCAATTCGTATAGGCTTGAACTGATGCTAACGTTTTGGACGTTTTTCCCGCCTGTCAGGGCACGAACGACGTGCTGCAATACTTCAATTATTTGGCCAGCTGAACTCAGCTGAACCCCAGATATTTTTGCCGGCATCAAGTTCCAAGGACGCGTTTCCTTGGCCTGGATAGCAAAGCAGACAAAATATATTGTTGTTACAACAATAACAACAATGTTAATCTTATGGGACTAAAATTTCGTTCTGTAGAAGCTGCAGTGACGCTGAAGAGGAGAATGCAGTAAAACGCATACTGTGTGACGTAAAGGAACTACGACACTCCTATTTTGGGTGCAAAATCCTTTATGAGCTTGAAAAGTTGACTAAAATAACCTTGGATTTTTGGCGACACTGTTTGAGAGTGTCAAGTTGTGTTGAAGTTTTTTTAATACTGGCTCTTTTTTCTCTTGTCCTTTAAAACGTATCGCAATGGATATTTGTATAGACTTCAAATTCCTCCCGCTCTCAGACGGCTGTTCAAATACCCATCTAAATTATACTGGCTATATAATTACATGCACATTGGCTGTTGATTGATATGACATTGCATGTTTGTGTTTTCAGATCGGTTACTTAAAAGATGTCACCCTGTCAAACCTTTAGATAAAAATAAATTCATTCCAAAAGGTTACCCTCTCTAACCACCGCTTAATTATAAATTCATAAGGCAATAATCACGGGATTCAACCTGTTTGTGTTTACGTATAACGACGCACTTACCATCGAATTTTTTTCCGGTTTAGTGAACTTTTTGCTTAGCTTTAGATTCGTGGCAACTGTCATGGCCTCTTGGACTGTCAAATTGCCGTGCAATTGATTGTCCTGCATAATGTAGGCGGATAATTTACGGAAGGCGCTGATGTTACGTTCATGGCCATTCATTGTCACACTACCCTCGATGTTGTTCGTTCTGAAAAGAAAGAATGGACACAAATCAAAATTAATCTTAATATATAAAAATGTACTCGTAATGTTCGGTGTACGAGCTAACTTAGCTTAGACAATATGTTTTCTTTATCCGTCGGAAGTTTTCTGTAAAGTTTTGAACCGATAGGTGGCGCTGTCCTTTATATATTTTAATTTTTCGTATTTACAGTACAGTTCTACAATATAAAAGTTTTAGGTCTTGGGTACAATGAAACTATTTCTTTCTCTAGATTTCCGGTTGTCTAAAAACCAACCAAATACATATTGAAAACTCCCAAAGAGTTCATGATATTGCAGTGACGGCGTAAAAAATCACCGTCATACTACATGCTTGGCATACTTATTTAAATAGTTTTTAGGCTAACGGAAATTGGAATATACGCCGCATATGAAAAAAAACTTAAAATTGCTTGATCCATTAAAGAATGATAAATTTGTTGTTAAAATTAAGGCCAGCTCAGGCCAACTTGAGAAATTTTCGAAAGAAAATTGTATACCCATATTGTTTGTGACTGTTTTTATCAATCAGCCCTAACTGGCTTAAACAAAATTTGAGTTTAGTTTTTAGCAGCACATCAAGGGAAATACGAGGCGCCATCTGACATTTCCATTGGAAAGTTTGACGCTTTTTAGCATAACCGTACTCAGAACGTTTTGACGTACGACCATCATTTGTGTTGTTTACAGTGACTTGAAAAAATCAATTTGGCAAAATAATGGAATTAACTCGTGAACATTTTCGTGCGATCATTTTTCACAACTTTCGACGTGGATTATCACGACAAGAGTGCATCGTTGAACTTAAATCTTTGTATGGCGATGAAGCACCATCCTATAGCACTGTGAAAAATTGGTTTAATGAATTCAATCGTGGCCGATGCTCGCTCAAAGACGAAGGTCGTGAAGGTCATAAAGGTCGTCCAAAAACGTCCGTTGTGCCAGAGAACTTTGATGCCGTGCGTGAACTGATAATGCAAGATCGTCATGTGACATACCGTAAGATAGAGGCATTCTTGGATCGTCACAGGTGACGAATCGTGGATCTATGCATATGAGCTCGAAACAAAACAGCAATTGACCGTGTGGGTCTTCGAAGACGAGCCAAATCCAACGTTGTTCGTGGAAGAAGCACTTCGAAGCAAATGGTCGCCTATTTCTTTGGCAAAACTAGTCATGTGGCAACTGTTCCACTTGAGCAACGTAGAACAGTCAATTCTGAGTGGTACACCACAATTTGTTTGCCTTAAGTCTTCGGAGAAATTCGAAAAACGAACAAGAGAAAACGAATCATTGTGCACCATGACAATGCGAGCTCTCACACATCGGCTCAAACCAGCGCCTTTTTGACCGGCC
Organism: Hydrotaea diabolus; assembly: GCA_963513945.1. Lineage (NCBI taxonomy): Eukaryota > Metazoa > Arthropoda > Insecta > Diptera > Muscidae > Hydrotaea > Hydrotaea diabolus. The sequence goes on from OY740717.1 coordinate 128,039,898, forward strand.
AAACCGTTGAATTGATGGGTCATCCGCCGTACAGCCCTGACTTGGCTGGCACCCAATGAACTCTTTTTATTCCCACACATCAAGAAAAAAATGCGTGGTCAACGATTTTCGTCGCCAGAAGATGCTGTTGAAGCGTTCAAAAACCATGTTTTGGAGGTGTCTTAATCGAAGTGGAAAAAGTGCTTCGGCAATTGGTTTGAGCGCATGCAAAAGTGTATAAATCATGCTGGAGAATACTTTGAAAAACAGTAAAACCTTTTTTGATGATAAATATTCGCATTTTCATTATTAGGCCAGAAATATATATAGCAGCCCTTGTATATGTGTTTAATAATTTTTAGGCTATGAGCGGAGAGGGGTTGCTAAAATGGGGTTTCGGACTTGAAAGCCAAAAAAAATAATTTATAAAGTATAGTACTGCTGATCGGATCGGAGTATAGTACTGCTGATCGGATCGGATCAATATGAAGTCGAATTTTAGTTATTTAAGAAGTTGGCGGAGAAAGTATTCCAAATGTGTTTTTTGTCGGTTTTGGGGAAACAAATTTGAAGCTGTATTTAAGATTTTTAGAATGTGTACAAGTTGTAAGTTGTAAACAGTTGTTATTTGAGGTTGGAGCCTAGCAGATATCAGCTTTTTACTTAACGCGTGATAGTTCCATATAGTAAAGCCGGAGTTTGGAAGGCAAGGATAAGAAAATTTGATTGTAATGTTGAAAAAGTGACAATCGTCACGTTTTTTATTAAAAGAACTTAATAAAAAATATTTTAAAATTATTATTTTTAATCGTAAAAGGAAAGCTTCAAAATTGGTGTATTAGCATTAGGAAAGCCTCAAAATTGGTGTATTTGTTAGTTGTTTACCCTATAGCATTTCTGGTTATGAGCGGAAGATCCACCGAGACAAAACTTGCTTAGGAAAAAATCTGTTTCTATATTATCAACAAAATAATGTTCAATAATTTTTGTCTTACTGCCACGCAGAAAATATTCGTAGAGGATCATAATATTGTTGGGTATATGGCTGTGGCACAACAATATTATGATCCTCACAACAAAAGTATGATTCAAATACAACCATACTATGAATCTCACAACATTAGTATGATTCACACTCAACCATACTATGATACCCACAACCACATTATGATCCTCACAACCATAGTATGTTTTACTTACAACCATAGTATGATCTTCACAACCATAGTATGATTCACACGCAACCATGTTATGATCCGTACAACCATAGTTGATTCCCAAACTTATTTTTTAGAATTGCGTTAAGTTGTCAAGAATAGAATTGAATTATGAAAATTATTTAAAAATACATTAAATTTAAAATTATAGGAGTGATTCATTTAACCGTATAAGTAGAAAAACCCTGTTTAAAAAATTATTGCATTCGATCCGCAACAATAACATTGTTCTAAAAAGCATATTTAAACGAAAAAAATTTAACATCATACAGTATTATTGCCGTAATCATATTATTGTTAACAAAAAACCCATAAAACAATACTTTGTTTGTTATTTATATTGTTGCTACAACCATATTTTAATTTTTAAATTTGGTGATAATACTATTGTTACATTTCAACAATATTAATATTGCGACAACCATACTATTGTCAAAGTTAAATTTAAAAAACATTAATATGGTTGCGACGAACATACTTTTATTGTGGCTAACATATTATTATTGCCGTGACCATATAGTAACCATATTTTTTCTCTGCGTGTGCTTACTAATCAATAAAATCATATTTTGTCACTAGAAATCGGCTTTAACTTGAATTTTTTTTTAATTTTTTTTTGCATATTGAGATATGTTATGGCAAAAAATGTGTAAAAAACTAAAAAAAACCTATCGTGAATGTAACAAATGCCTTTTAAGAAAGATTGAAGACTTTTAACTTTATCATGTTAGTTTTATTAATTAGTCCAATATATTCGTAGGTTAACAAACTTTACCACAAAATAATGCGAAAAAATTCGTTGATTTTTAATTTTTTTCTAATATTGGCAAAAACTACTTCCAATATTTGTCCAGTTCGCGCTCTAACGTTAATCTTAAGTATTTAGTGAACGTTGAAGTTATACATTTTGCACTCAAATGTAGTGCCACTGAAAAGCAATTAAGAATAAGAGCTGTTATGTTTTTATACTTTTATATTGTCTTTAAAGCATATAAGTGTCCCGTTCGCGATCGTGGAAATTCCCATATACGACTATAACTCTTTATTTATTTTCTGGTTAAATAGTTGCTCAAAATCTAAACAGCAGTGTAGAGAGTTATTATGAGTTTTGGGGAAAATATTTGTGTCAAGGCACATGCAGGTGCTAGAAAACCTCACGAAAGCCAGGAGAAGATCGAGTGGGTTCTTTTGGCATTCTTTATGCTAACAATTGTAAGGACAATATTTGTGTCAGTGATAATATTGAGAACCCAACCAAAAAAATCACGAAAATTGGATAAAAAAGGAAATATCGTGATGCAATATTAACGCAAAATCTAAATTAAGATCCAGAAGCGCATCGAAATGCAAAAGCGCAGGCTAGTACTTGAGATTCTAATAGACAGAAAGGCGTTAGACGATAACTGCCACGGAAAGCGCAGACTAATAAACCGAGACTTCGGTGAAGAGACCCAGTGGAGGAGGATACAAGAATCCTTGGTATTGAAACTAAAGGAAGCATGCCCTTTGTACCGAAGTGCTAGTACAACATTTTTAAAGCAGGCCCGAGCCAACTAGATTTTGTTGTTTGAATCAAATTAGGTAAAGTAATGTAAAGTAAGTAAACATTACATTAGTAGTCTTGAGACAGTTTTTGAAATATAACAATTGGAAAATGTATTATAAATATCTGGTCACTCTGGAGTGAGAAGTGGCTTATATATAATGCAATAGAGCATTTTATCGTATTTTCCCAATGTACAGCACTCGGGTGCTTACAATTATACCCGTTTTCACCCTTTTTCCGCATTTTCTACAATATACCAAGATTCAGGCTTTATATATTATCAGTTTTATATAATCAGTAAAAATATACGAGTATATTACAAAACAAAATATTTTCATTACTGAAAGAAATTTCAAACGTTTTCCGATTGATTGTTGCCATGAACGCTTAGATTTTATACAAAACAAACAAATAAAGTTGGATTTATCATTACTGGCTCGTTTTCAGAGCTGTGTTATTTTGAAAAATTCTCTCAACTTGGACTTTGTACGTTCGCCATAAGCAATTCATATGACTTTCATTTCATTCCGTTTCATTTGGATTTAAGCAACTTAAGTTGAATGTTGTAATTAAATACAAAAATTAATTATAGCTTTGTATTGTATAGCTTTGTATTGTATTTATTTAGTAAGAGTAGTAGTAAGTGTAAAGTCCAAAGAACCTAATTGTTTTTAATTTATCATAAACCTTTTCTTTTATTTGTGCGAACATCCTCTTTTGAAGCGTCAATAAATATTGTCACTGTAGCGTTTATTTTAGGTGAACATTGTTTAAGTTTTTTCGATGAAATTTCATGTAAAGTCTACCCCCCTTTTTATTTACAGTCAATAAATGTTGTCATGTAGCGCTTATTAAGTGAACCTTTTTTTAAGTGGAGGGTTTTTTTTCGAATGAAATTCCATCTAAAGGGGGTTTACTAATCTTCATAGTTTTTGTACTAGAGAAAAATTCATACATTCGCCTGTCATTTTCATTTTATTTAGATCAACGATGGAGTCGGCCTAGGAACTTTCCGTAATTGTTTATTAGTTATTTCATTTCTGTTAATTATGCCATTGATTCGATGGAAATTAAGTGGTCTTAGTATGTATGAAGGCCACAAACTCTAATTACAAAACAGAGAAGCGTGTTAAAAGTTTCGAAAACCAATTTCACAATTCCTGCGGTTTTCGGCATTCACTTCCTCACCAGCATGCTTTGACTGACGAAAACTGGTTGTTTTTCCAGTCGTATACCTATAAAAATTCGAGAAGCGGTTGGCAAATCGAGTTTATTTTTTATCGAGAAAACAAGTTTGAGTGGGCTGCTATTATTAGCATAGCCAGGTTCAATTCCGTGTAAGAAAATCCAAAAAAATGTCCACCAAGAAGAAACAATAGAAAAATGACTACAACGACCTTTTATGGGCTCACGGACCCATGTGATTGACCCCGCCCTAAGTTGATTCTTAAAACTAAACCCAAAATTAGATTCGTAGACAACGACCTATTTTGGGCCTAAAAGGTCCAAGATATCGATACGAATAACAGACAGAACTTTTAAATTAATTTATAGCTGGATTCTTGTTGCAATTTTCTAAAATATGAGTAGGCATATGTCAAACAAGACAATTGGTCAATTAAATCAAAATTGACTATTTTACAAGATAAGTTGGGTGAGGACTCAAAATAATTTTTAAGCGTATGACGCCCCAATGATCAGACATAACGCCCAATTTTTATTTGGGTCTCATGGTCTTCCTCTTAGTACAACTGGGTCTGTTGGCAAGGTGAAGCACTGTGAACAGATTTCATAAGGTCAAACGTCGAAGTACAACTGAGTCTCTGGGAGGGTAAGAATGACAAGTGTTAATTCCATCAGAATAACCCCGTGCAATCACAACTGGATCTACTTAACTGCGATATAACCGCATCAAGCTGAGGAAAAAAGCACTGCGCGGATTTCCTCAAGCAGTGGGCCATGTTGAAGAATAAAAACATAAATTTATATATGTAGGAGAAGTACTTCGTGCAAATTTCCCCAGAAGTTCATCACAAGGAAGGAAAAGTACTGATTTTATCGCACGGCGCACGGTGGTTCAGAATTGATTTGTATCGCTTGATCCTTTTCGAGTCCATCCATTTCAAATTGAATGGGAAATGTTTATTATCATTTGAAAGAACATTCTTTGGCATTTATTTTGTTAATATTATATCTATCAAATGTTGGCCGCAGCTACGTCTCAGATGGTCCATCCGTTGAGTCCAAGTTTCGATGACTCGTTCGAGCATTTCGACTGGTAACAGGCGAATGACACGCGTGATGTTTTGCTCCAAGGCCTTAATCGAAGCGGGATTGTCCGCATAAACTTTAGACTTTACATATCCCCACAGGAAAATGTCTAACGGTGTGATATCACACGATCTTGGTGGCCAATCGGACGGCCTTAAACGTAAAATTATCTGCTCACCGAAGCGTTCTCTCAATAAAACCATTGATTGATGCGATGTGTGGGAAGTGGCGCCGTCTTGAAACTAAATGTCGCCGAGATTACGAGCTTCAATTTCACGCATCAAACAGTCGGTTATCATGGCACGATAACGGTCGGCATTGACGGTTACGTTCTCAGCGGCAATTTGACGAATGCTCACAAAAGGCTCGTATAGATTTGTGAAAAGAGATGTTAGAAAGGTATAACTGCGGTAGCTCAAAGGCAGTATATAACATTGTCACAGGTGACGAATCATGGATCTATGCATATGAACCCGAAACAAAACACCAATCGACCATATGGGCATCATTTTTGAAGAAATATGGACCGATGATTCCACCGGCCCACAAACCATACGAAACCGTTGTTTTTTCTGGATGAAGTGGCAGTTCTTGAATCTCTTCTGGTTGCTCTTCGTCCCAAATGCGGCAATTTTGCTTGTTTACATACCCTTTGGGGTATGCCAGAAATGAGCCTCGTCGCTGAACAAAATTTCGCTCAAAAACGTCAGATCTTCTTGGAACTTTTTAAGAACCCATAGAGCGAAGCGATGTTGCTTGGGAACGTCGGGCGGCTTAAGTTCTTGCACAAGCTGTATTTTGTACGCTTTCAACGACTTTTAAACGTTGTTTAGGCGTAAGTCTTTCCATGATGAAATGCCAAGCAATACTAAACAAAAATAACATGGCAGCAAGACACGACTCACACGTGATCTGTCAAAAAAAGCTACTGAAAAAAGTATCTCTAGTTGAATCACCCATTACTAGCCAAAATCAATTTTTTTGTCGTTACCGATTTCTTTTTACAACACACACACGTTGTTGTAAAAGAAATCTATTGATGGCTCTGGATGTGGAGTCTCTTTAGAGGTGGCAATTGTGTGAAGAAAACTTGAAAAGTAAGGTTTACAACAGTAGTTCTCATTCGTTTGGGGAGAGCCTGGCCTTATAGAGTTCGGTTTTACTTTCAACAATTGCAGCAAGGCTTTCTGAAGAGGGTTGTCACGGATCCGAAATCATGATAAAAGTAGTGTGCAGCGACAAAAATCAATGTCACTTTGCCATTTTGTTAAAAACTTGTCTTCTATTTAAATATAGAAGCAAAAGGTCTTGAGCCGGTTTAATCCCTGTTCAATGTGTAAAAGCAACAGACCGCAATAAAACAAACGAGCTAAACAATGTTAAAAGAATGTTAAAATTAAAACAAAGCAGCCATTTTATTTGAATGGAATTACTCGGTACAAAATTGTTTTTTTATTTTACCTTTTCATATGACTATGTATGTACAGCAAGCCTAGTTGTGTACGATTTTTAACATATTTTTTTCTTAAGTTTAGCCCTTTTTAGTTTTTTTATTTATTTTTATTTTCCCTATGTTTGTGCTACCTATGAACACAGCATGACATTTTTCAAAAAAGTATAAAAGCCAGTCAGTCAATTTATATCTAAGCAGAAACGATCGAATTTTAAAATATTAAAAAAATGGAGAACTAAGAAACAAGAAGGAAGAAGTTTGAGGTTACGTTCAAAAAAAGTAAATTTTTGCAGCACCGAAAAGCGTTTGGAACTGCAAACTAAAATAAATGATTTCGTCAAAAACGTTACTAAACGCTATAAAAAATTTAAATGGAGTAAACACAGATTTTATAGCAGGCTATTTTTCCACTAAATTATTAAAAATTATTGTTATATAAGTACAAAATAAATCATTTCCCTTAATTTTGTCTAAATTAAAAACAAAATAAACCGAACTAATAAAAATTATTATTCCATTAAGGCTATTTTTCACTAAATTATTAAAAATTATTGTTATATAAGTACAAAATAAATCATTTCCCTTAATTTTGTCTAAATTAAAAACAAAATAAACCGAACTAATAAAAATTATTATTCCATTAAGGCTATTTTTCCACTAAATTATTAAAAATTATTGTTATATAAGTACACAATAAATCATTTCCCTTAATTTTGTCTAAATTAAAAACAAAATAAACCGAACTAATAAAAATTATTATTCCATTAAGGCTATTTTTCAACTAAATTAATAAAAATTATTGTTATATAAGTACAAAATAAATTATTTCCCTTAATTTTGTCTAAATTAAAAAAAAATAAACATAAGATCAATTCGCTATGCAAAGAATTTTTCCTTTAAATATCAAGGAAAATAATTATTGGCGAACAATTTTTTTCCTCCTTTCAATAATTAAAAAAGATGAAAATATAACAAACAAAAAAACACCATTATTAAACAAATCCAAAGGTTTGGTAGCTATTGAATTTCTTAAAAACTACTACTTATTGAAAATGAAACTAAAGAAAATCTAAAGAAGTTATTTATTGAATGAAAAAGAAATTACTAAAATATCTCTATTGTTTCAAAAGTTACAGAGTTTTTTCTTGCAGAAAAAAACGATTCTGAGCCACTATGTGGCGATTCTCGGTCTAAGCAAACTGAATCTGCAGCAAAGAGAACGTACATATATAGAATTTTCTTAGCAATATCTAAGGAAGCTAAGTAAACAGATTCCCCCAGACAAAAAAAAAACTCTCCTTCTAGAGGCAGACTGTAAGTGATACAAAAATAACGACTTCGGAAAGTGTTTAATATTGTTCGTAATTAAATACTACGCCTGTAATAATGTCAGGCAATATTAATAGCCTCTATATTATATTGTTATTTTAAAATGATAATTAAAAACAACAACATCAATTACTAAAATAAGTTGATTAAAACGAAGAAATAAAAAACAAGTAATAACTTTTAATAACACGCTTATACTTAAACTCAATAAAAACATGACAATGAATTCTAAAACAATAAACTGCTGAGAAAATTTAAGATTTTTCCGAATCAAATAAGAAGAAAGTATTTGACTCTACAACTAAATATATATAGTAGCTTTGAATTTCGATGTCGAGTGAAAATCTAGTTCGAACGCATACAATTGCTCTTAAAGGCATTTCTTTACTGATTTTTGCGTACTGTTTTGTGTGCCAAGCAAAGTATAAGTACTATAAAACAAATCGCTATTTATCAACTTTTAATAGCTGCGATTTGATTTTGTGGCCGCCAAAAGTCATATGAAATGTAAATAGTCGAAAGTCCTTTTTATCCAGTTCGTTAGAAGTTTTTTGAGGTTTGATAGTGACGTTCGCGTACAAGTATGCATATATTTTTTGTAAAATTGAGCAATATTATTTATTTAATACGCTTTATTTATCAAAATTTTCAAAAAAAATTTTATTAGTTTATAAAAGCAAAACAAAAAATACTCGTAGACTAATGTTGTGATCGTGTATTGTTATGCGTTGCCAAATAAAAATTAGTTATGCGATTTAATTGGCCATACCTCATAGCAATTAATAGCACAGGCGTTGTTCTACGAATCTAGATGTGGGGGTTCGTCTTCTGCTAGCACTGATTGTTTTTCGTTTTTTCTTTAAAGTATGGAGAAAGTTGTGAATTGAAGCATCTTAAGCCGCAATATAAAGGTTGTTAAAAAAAAGACCATTCGTGCTCTGAAAAGCCTCGTGTAAAAATCATTGGATCGCATCCAATTTGGAGTATTTCTGGATCTTTTTTACTTCTTTGGATGGTCTGTTTTTGCTGGGTTAATGAGAACACCAAAAAAGAATACGTATGTGGGAAAGCCTTTTTTGTGTCCTGTCATATAATCCATAAGCTATGCAACATCCCATCCGGATTAAAAGGGCTGATATCAATTTAAAGAACGACATATGGGCTTAAACTTCCATTTTGGTAAATTGCATTAGCAACTCTTGCCAAGCCGAGGTACCCGACTTAAACTTCTCGCCTGACATCTTAACTAAGGGCTACGCCTGGTTTCATACAATATACTCGTACAGGGTGTCCGCCGGGAAGGTTTACTACTTTGTTTTAGTTTTGACAGTTCATATTTGGCAGTCGTGAAGTAGAGACGTTGCAAATTTATTATGGAAAAATATTTGTTAAACCAATCGTTAAAACATTTTATCAAAATCAATCATCGATTACTATGACGATGAGAAAGTAACGTGAAATTTTGTGGGAGAAACAACGCGCCAACAAAAGCGCACTATTTACCGTGTAGTGAATGATTTCGAAGAAAGAGGGTCTGTCGCTGATAGGCCCAAGCATGGACCACAACGTACTGCAACCTCAATTTGGCGCCGTGCTCAGGAGCTTGGTCTTCAAAGAACAACTTTGGCCACAATTTTGCACAAGGCTTACAGAGGCAGACATTTATCTGATATTATATTCCATACATTATTGCCCACATTAAATAAAACATTTATCAATATAAGATCCATTCCCTTCCATTTAATCAAAAATTATAAACAAAGTAGTATACATTCTCGTCGGACACCCTTTTATCCCATATCGTAGGCATAAACCATATAAATGAATTTTAAGAACTAAAAAATGCAGAGCAAAAGACAAGAACTCATACAAGGGTTGCTTTTTATATTTCGAATTTTTAACTGGAACTTTCATTGGAAACTATGACATTATTTAGCTTTACTCAGAACGTTTCGTCATTTGAGGTCGAATAGTTTTGTTTACAGTGTGTTGAAAAATTCATCTCAGTCAAAAAATGGAATTATCCCGTGAACATTTTCGTGCGATGATTTTTTACGATTTTCGGCGTGAGTAATCAAGCGATGAAGCACCATCAAAAACCACTGCCTATCGCTGGTGCCAAGAGTTCCGTGTCGGACGCCGATCGCTCCAGGATGAATTTCGTAAAGGACGTCCAACTTCGGCCACTTTGCCAGAAACCATCGATGCTGTGCGTGAACTGATAAAGCAAGACCGACATGTGATATACCGTGAGATTGAGGCATCCTTGGGCATTAGTATGACAAGCATTAATAAGATATTGCATGTTCATTTGCCCGTGAAAAAAATGTATTCTTGTTGTATCCCACATAATTTGACGAATGCTCAAAAAAAGGCTCGTATGGATTGGTGCAAAGAGATGTTGAAAAAGTATAACTGCGATACCTCAAAGGCAGTGTATAACATTGTCACAGGTGATGAATAATGTATCTATGCATATGAACCCCAAACAAAACAGCAATCGACCGTATGGGTCTTTCAAGTCGAGTCAAGTCCAACCAAAAGTTGTTCGTGGAAGAAGTACTTCGAAGCAAATGATTGCGTTTTTTTCGGTATAATCGGCCATGTTGCCACAGTGCCTTAAGTGGAACGTAGGAGGCCAATTTTTAGTGATATACAACCATCTGTTTGCCAACAGTGTTCAAAGAAATGAGGAAAGATTAGGAGAAGACGGATAATTTTTTGAATCACGACAATGCAACATCAGCTGAAACGATGAGCTATTTGTCGACTCAAAATGTCGAATTGATGGGCCATCCACCGTACAGCCCTGATTTGGAATCCAATGACTTCTTCTTATTCCCTAGATTCAAGAAAAAAATACTTGGTCAACGAAGCAGCTGTTGAAGCGTTTAAGTGTCTCAAGCGGAGTGGAAAAGTTCTTCAAAAATTGGTTTGTGCGCATGCAAAAGTGTATTGATCTTAAAGAGAATATTTTGAAAAACAATAAAATCATTTCCAATCATAAATTATTGTGTTTTTATTGCCGAGCACGAAATATAAATAGCAACCCTCTTACCTTAAAAACAATGAACTGGTTTGAAACGTGGAATAGCGACTAAAATTCTTCAATACCGTGGTGTGTTGGATCCCATTTCAGGATATCTTCCAACAGATTTTTCAACTATAATGTATAGACACAGGACTTTAAATCGCAAAAGTAATTTATATGGGGGCTATTTATAAAGATGGATTAATGTGGCCGAACTTAGGTAAGAAAAGCTAAAAGTCGCTAATAACGCAAATTTCCAATTATTCTAAATTTTTACTTTTAGCAGGATTAATTTGTGGTTGTTAACCTACTATTTGAAATTTGAGTAGGATCGGTGTTGATTGACTTCTATAGTGATAAGACCTTAAATCGGGAGGGACCTTTGGGTAAGGGATATTCGAATATAAGGACCGATATTATACAATTTCACCAGATTAAATTATTGGTCGCTCATAACGAGCAATGCGGATCGAATTCAATTCGTAGCTACTAATGCGGCAGGCCGTAAAAACGTAAGACGGGTTTAATGTGTGACTTTCGAAGCTACATGACCTCAAACGTTGGTCGCTCTTAACGGTCCATGCGGAATTTGGTTAGAATCGGTTAGAATCCATATTCTGGATATACGAAAATATGAATCTTTATTGTCCGTATTCACCAGAGTTCTTACTGCTCATAACATATTAAGGGTTTTATATGTGGCTTGCGGAGTTTCATTACCGCAAATGCTGGTCGCTCCTAGTGTACAATGCGAAATTGGGTTAGAATCGAAGAATCTACCGCTGCAGATTCTCAAATCGGGAGTAAATTTCGAATTATATGAAAGTATGGACCGATTTCAATAGAGTTTTTGCTTGGCCCAAATCTGGGCAGCGCATTAAGTTTCATCGAAATCAGTTCGCACATGCGACCTGTACTTTGATTACTACCAAAGATAAGCTAGCGGACAGACAGACATTGCTCGATGGTCTGCCTCCTATCCTTTGAACCAGGGATGCAAAACATACCGAAGCTGGTTTGAACCGAATCATATCACATTTATTTTGGCTAAGAACCGAATCGTTAACCAATCGTTTGTTATAAAGTTGTCAAACCTAACAAAAACCGCAAAAAACTATGAAAAAAAGTGGCTTGGTCCTTAGAAAAGTCGATAGATTTGATTATTTTCGCCATCGAAACGTTTTTTACATAAGTTAGCTTCTATGTACTGGATTTGTAATATTGTTAAAACGAACTTCTTTAGCTTTTCTAAGTTAAAATTACATTGTTGGCTTTAAAAAAAATGTATTACTTAAAACAATAAGTCAATAGCTCACAAATCATGGAAACAGATTTGTGAACTATTGACTCGAATTAGAATCACGGTTCGAGAGTGCCTATAAACCATTTGTAAAACCGAACCAGCGGTTCTTAACTGCTCTAAACCTACGAACTAAACTAACTCAAATTCTAAGATGGTTTGCATCCCTGGTTTAAACTAAGTCATAATACTCTACGTACCTTAGTGTGGGTTGGGGCATAAAAATATCGTTTTGACACATTATCGTGTGTTTTATAAATAAGAGATAATCTACATTCTTTTTGAACCACCCTGTATTATTTTAAGCCTTTTGTTAAACAAAATCATTCAAATCTGTAACAAATCAATAAGTCAATTAAAAACTTTGTTAAAACCCGTTTGTACTCGTATATTCCTCATTTTTAAGAAACCACTCGTTTAAGTGAGAATCACATTTCGTTTTTTCGTTAGTGTTAACCTGTGCAATTGAAATTTCACCATTTTCAAATTGAGTTTCGTGAGACTTCTGATAATTGATTATACTTGTATTTGCAATAATATTTTTCTCACGGGATGAAGCGAGAAAAAATTTCCATACGTTGAACTTTTCGAATTGTTTGTCGCTTTTAAAAACTATGTGAAGCGAAATCAACTTATATGCATTCTTATCAATAAATGATTTTTATTACTAACAAATTGTGGTCATTTGCTGGCTTCTTGATTACTTATTTTACCTACTGGAGGAGAACTGGCCGAACAGAATTTTACAATTTTTATTAAACTTCAATGATAAGAGCTTTACGCGTTGTTCTTTTTCGAATTTTTTTATGATTTGCACAAGGTTACACTCAGCACTAATGGAGTTTATTGGTCTTAGGCGATCGTTTAAGGTTGATAACCGACATAGCGATAGGGCCGCCTGATTAAGCGAAGAAAGTGGCTGAAGAGTTGGTTGCATAAGATTCAAAAAAGTACATTACGTAGCTTTGTTCAAAACACAAACTGCGTGAATGTATTTAGACTATTGAGAGTTTTTGTTTAATGAAACTTTCAAAACTTACAACGAAAATTGTCAATAAATTTATATAGCCATAATAAGGCGAAGAAATGCAGCATTAAGACATTTTCTAATGCCTCTTGAAGAAGGTTTTAGTGGGGATACCATCTATGATACTATGGGGGGAAAATAAAATTCGGCCAGTCCAAACTTAATTTTTTCACTTGTTTTCTTTTCGCTTGCTAAAACCGCTTTCGGCTTAGGGGAACTCTTTTTATAAAAAGAAGACTGTCGAATGGTAACCCATTTCAACTTACTTGTATCCGGATAATATGTTGAGGAGCGTACTTTTACCAGCACCCGATGGTCCCATAATGGCAGTGAGTTCACCAGAGCGTAAACGCCCGCTGACTCCTTTGAGAATGGTTTTGGCATCTGGAAAGAGAAGAAGAAGTGGAAAGTTTGTGGGTTAAAAAAAATTAAAACTAGCTTTCAGTGCGTACTTCTATATAAATTTAATTTCAATATAATATTAGAATATATAATTTGAATTATTTAAAATTCCACATGACTTTTTTGTATACTTATACTCGTAGATAGCAGCAGGGTCACGAATTGGGAGCGTTGTTGTCATAGTGCCAGGGTGACAGTCCTCGGCCGAATAATGACTGCTTCGAGCTTCGGGTCAGTTCGGTACACAGAACCAGTTGTCGTGGGATCTAATCGGAAAGGTTGTTCGTACTAAGGCCATATAAGTGACGAGGCCGATTACACGCTTCTTGTTTTAAACTTTTTTTTAAGTGATATTCGGGCTTATAGGCCAATTTTCGTCTTTTTATTAAAAAACTTAGAATTTTTTATTTCACAAACTTTTTTTTTCTTGAAAATGTTTAGCGCGGTTGCTAAATACAGTAAGTCGATTAAGTTCAAACCCACCGGGTGATCCGTTTGTCGATTTTTTCAACTAGCACAGTGTTTTTATTACATGAAAACTAAAGATGCCGAATTTGAATAAGGTGAAATATGCAGCTTACAGAGCGACAAGACGAAAAATCAATAAAAACTTTGTATCGTTTAAATAAAAAGCTATGGAGCACCTTGAGCCAATTGTACCGGGTTTTTTTTTGATTAGCATCAGTATAATATGTACTGAAATTGATTAAGATCACATGCGTGCCTTTTAGACCGACTGGGTTAAAATCGAGAATGTAGTTTGTATGGGGTCAAAAGCAAGACATCGACCATAATGGTCAATTTCACATGGTTCGATTCCATAACTATAAAATGTAACGAAATTGATTAAAAGCTAATTCATATACTCGTAAGCAACAGTATATGTGAAACCGCATAGAGAAAGGGACCTAAGGGTAAAAAAATCAATTTTCTTTTCTTTTTCTTTTTTTGATGTGTACAACATCTGAGCATCGAATGAGACCGATCCCATGCTCCAAAAGTGTTCCCTCCCAGAGATATGCGCGTTTTATGAAAGAGAAGTCGACGATTATAAGCGCAAATAGAAAGGGACATAATCTTTAAAATGGCTCTCCTGAACAAAACTTTTCATCAACTTTTCACTTTTTTTTTGATGTGGACAACATCTGAGCATCGAATGAGACCGATCCCATGCCCCAAAAGTGTTCCCTTCCAGAGATATGCGGGTTTTATGAAAGTGAAGTCGACGATTCTAAGCGCAAATAGAAAGGGACCTTATCTTTAAAATGGCGCTCCTGACCAAACTGGTTTTTAACCTTAGGTCCCTTTCTATTTTGCGCGTCACATATTGACTTTATTAAAATACTGGTATTGAGCAATCAAGACCGAACTAAATATCTGATTCCTAGAGCGGTAGGATTTTAAATCAGCAGCGACGTTTGTTTGGAAGGTATGTCATTTATAAGGTCGGTCTGAACGTTATAGAATTCGTAGGCATAGATAGACGCATTAAGGCCCGTGCAAAATAAACCTTTTTTTTCTTACGCTGCGTTTATCACAATGGTCAATGATTTTGCATAGTCGGCATAGAAATGTCCTGCAATATAATTTTAGACGTTTATTTCCAGGTTTTTAGACTGGCAAAACTCGAAAAATACCCATCGTAAGAAAAAAAATTTTTCAGTGTACCCGAACCTTTAAAAGTTTCTTAAATGGTCTTCTGTCAATGTTCAGGGTCATTATATTTTCTCACAAATCCAAACAAGTCCTATATTTAAAGTTTGGCGCAATTTTGCCTCAGGAAGAAAGCTCAATAAATAATATCGATAGAAAAAATTAAATTTTGCCATGAGTTTCTCCTTGTTTAGACATTTAACATATATTTGTTCGAGGTACACTTAAAGGATATTAAAGGCTGCATTTGGAAAAGACTTTTTTCATATCCTTTATTTCCAAAAAAATAAATATTAGAAATAGGCAAATTAAAGTCTTAATTCTCCTCTTCAATGTGATACCAAAGTCGTTGGATAACTTACGAATTTTTTAATAAAAACACAATTTCAAATTTTGAGGTCCTGAAAAAGGACACGAAATAAAAAACGATGTAATTTATAAATATCTTTCGAGTTTAAATATTTTTTTTTAGTTTAAACATTTTTAAAACCCTTCTACAAAAACATAATAACATAGACTTAGAGACAATTAAACTCGTGGTATTCAATGGGACTTGGATTCTATTGCAAGACGGAAAGTTATGGGCTATCCAAGTAGAGATACTTTTTTCAATAGCCTTTTTTGACAGATCACGTGTAGGTCGTATCATGCTGTCATGTTATTTTTGTTTAGTATTGTTTGGCATTTTATCATGGAAAGACTTACGTCTGAACAACGTTTACAAATCGTTCAACTTTATTACGGAAATTCACTTTCTGTGAGGAATGTGTTTCGTGCACGTCGTTCAACTTATGGTCAAAATAATCGGCCTACTGAGCGTACTATTCGCAACACTATCACCCATCTTGAGACCCAGCATTCATTATTGGATAGTATTTGACCGAATAGACCACGTCCAGCAAGCAGTAAAGAAAATGTAGCAGCCGTAGCTGAGAGTGTACACCAAGACCGTGGAGAGTCGATTCGGCGCCGTTCGTAACAACTAGGACTGATGTACGGAACGACTGGACGCCTTTTACATCGGGATCTTAAATTGAAAGCTTACAAAATACAGCTTGTGCAAGAACTGAAGCCGCCCGACTTTCCCAAGCGACATCGCTCTATGGCTCTATGGTCCGACGTTTTCGAGCCAAATTTTTTCAGCGAATAGGCTCATTTCTGGCTGGATGTAAACAAGCGAAATTGCCTCATTTGGGACGAAGAGCTACCAGAAGAGGTTCAAGCGCTGCCACTTCATCCATAAAAAACAACGGTTTGGGTGTGGTTTGTGGGCCGGTGGAATCATCGGTTCATATTTCTTAAAAAATGATGCCGGTAACCGTCAATATCGACCGTTATAGTGCCATGACAACCGACTATTTGATGCATGAAATTGAAGGTCGTGATCTCGGTGACATTTGGTTTCAACAAGACGGCTCAACTTCCCACACATCGCATCAATCAATGGATTTATTGAGAGAACACTTCGGTGAGCAGATAATTTTACGTTTTAGGCCGGTCGATTGGCCAACAAGATCGTGTGATATCACACCGTTAGACTTTATCCTGTGGGGATATGTAAAGTCTAAAGTTTATGCGGACAAATCCGCTTCGATTTAGGCGTTGAAGCAAAATATGACGCGTGTCATTCGCCAGTTACCAGTCGAAATGCTCGAACGAGTCATCGAAAATTGGACTCAACGGATGGACTATCTGAGACGCAGCCACGGCCAACATTTGACAGACATAATCTTCAAATAATAAATAACAAAGACTGTTCTTTCAAATGATACTAAGAGGGCAGTTCGGAAACTTCTTAGCCTAGCACAAAAAGCGCGGTATAAACAGAAAAAAGTTAAGTGTTTTGGAAACTTCCATCTCTGCTATGAACACATGTTAAATTTTTTTCGATCTGGCAACTCCTTCATATAGAAACAGGTGTTCACAAAAGAAGCATCCGCGATTTTTTTACAATGGAAAAATTAGAAATGCGTGGTGTCATTAAATATTTACATAAAAAAGGTTTATCGGGACAAGAAATTCATAATGATATAGTGAATATGTAAGGTAAAGGGGCTCATTCATACGCAACAGTAAAAAATTGGGTTGCTGAATTTAAACGTGGTCGTACAAGCATTGAAGATGAACCACGTAGTGGACGTCCAAAAACAGCAACAACAGAAATTGTAGCCAAAGTGCATGATATGGTATTAAATGATCGACGAATAAAAGTGCGTGAAATAGCTAATATCATGGGCATCTCAAATGATCGAGTCCATTTAATTTTGCATGAAGAACTACAGATGAAAAAGCTTTCTGCAAGATGGATGCCGGACTTGTTAACAGTCGACCAAAAACGCATAAGAATGAACATTTCCCAAGCATGTTTGGATCGTTTTCAGCGAAATAAAATGGATTTTAAGCGTCGTTTCATAACTGTTGATGAGGCATGGATCCACCACTATACTCCAGAGACAAAAGAACAATCCAAACAATAGACTGAAGCGGAAGGAAGTGCCCCAAAGAAGGCAAAAACAATTCAATCGGCTGGTAAGGTTATGGCAACAGTTTTTTGGGACTTCAAAGGTATTTTATTGATTGACTATCTGCAAAAGGGTAAAACAAAAAAATTCTGAGTACTATTGCAACCTTTTAGATCAATTAAATGTACAAATTCGAGAAAAACGTCTTAATTTTTCATTAAGACAACGCACCAGCGCACATGAGTGTTTTAACAATGGCTAAAATCAACGAATTAAAGTACGAGTTGCTTGACCACCCACCTTATTCTCCTGATTTAGCTCCCAGTGACTTTTACCTGTTCCCAAATCTAAAAAAATTGCTTGCTGGCAAGCGATTTACCTCAAATGAAGATGCAATTACAGTTGTAAACCACTATTTTGAAGACCTTGAGGAAAACTATTTTAATCAAGGGATAGAATTGCCAAATAAGCGTTGGACTAAGTGTATTGAAGTTTCAGGAGATTATATTGAAAAATAAAAATATCTTTGAAAAACTAACTATTCTCTTTCATTGTTAGACTAAGAACTTTCCGAACCGCCCTCGTAAACATTCCCCATTCAGTTTGATTTGCTGTGCTTTTTTCTTTAAAAAAATTAGGGAACCTCGAAATGGATCACGCGTTATAACCCCAATTCGCCGAAAGCGGAAACAATCCCCGTAGTAATTTAAGATTAATTTTATTGACCGCGGTTTATTTTCCCTCAACTGGAGTTTAACCTTCTTTCGGGCGTTACGCTTCTATGCGAGTAATAAACAAAATATCGGAAACCGTGACGATATTGGGAAATCTATGAAATTAAGATCAATGGAGGTTTTTGTAATAATCAGCGGCAGCTTCGACTTGCGGTTTTTAGTTTTTTTCCTCTTTGGTTTATGTGTATTTTTAAATGTACGCAATTTATGCTGGAAACACAAAAAAAGTTCATGAAAACAACCAAAACTCTTGCGAAAATCAAAGCTTAAATGTAAAGTGAAGTAAATGAAAAACCACTTGGCCTTGTTAACAGGCATACGGCATTAAGCCAAAAACCGAAAAAAACAAGAAATAAATGTTACAACCCCAAATGGTTTTAAAAAGCACTAAGTCTGAACTTATACGAGTATGTAAGAGTATGTGTTACCATTTTGACATACACATGTATGTAGTTTTAAAGTACATATCAACATTTTCCAACATTGTGTAAATTGGTGTAATTAAAAAAATTAAAAAAAAAAATTAAATAAGTGTATGTTTAAGAGTTTTTAACAAATGTCATAAGCGGCCATTAAAATATTAGACATTATGAGAGATTATATTTTTATAATAACTTCATCTGTACATTATTCGGTAGGGTACTCGTAATATGCTAGTACTGCTTTGAAATAAATATTGTATTTATATTTTTATATAACCTAGTGTTTAAAATTTGTATTCATCCACTTCCGAGTCAAAAACAGAAATTAGACAATCTTAAACATAAAACCTATTAAAAACAAGTTACTAACCTTCGTCTAATTTGGTACAAAATGGAAAAAAAAACTCATTAACTTACGAAAATGATATACCATTCACCTATATATCTGTTGAAAAGAATACTTAGCTAATGTCTCCTTTAAATTCTTAAACCAAAGATATCAAAATAACTACTACCAGCTATCTAAATATGTAAATTGATTCAAATCTTCTGAAACAACAATACGTTTGCATTAACTAATTATCGTTCCCAACAACAGCGCCATTCAGCGCTCACATTTGATCCACCACCATTGTCTGGCTATGATGGTCAACACTACCATACATACCCGGGACCGGGCTGTTTGACCACTTTTCTTCGCCAAACTTTGGAGGTGTAATTTGCATGCTCCTCACGCGTTTGTTATGATTTGTTGGCGGTCTCCCCGCCGCTAGCCACTATTTGCATGTCTTATCGGCATTTAAATATCACCGTAATCATCATCACCATCGCTTCGACACCAAACCACCATCATCAGGGAGGGAAGTCAACACCGCCGTCATAATGATCATTCAGTTTTACTTCCGTATCATGCTAATTAGAGTGTTTGCTGTCAACTCTCAACTATTGGGAAGTAGCCACAGCACATGTGAACTGGACTTCTTCTTTTGTCGTTATACAGTGTCTCGAAATCGGTGCTGATAGGGAAATTTGAAAAATGTTTGGAGTTTTTTAGGTCTGGCTGGTACGAATTGAATAAAACTGCACACAGACTTATCCTAAGTAATATAGAGCTTACATCTTAATGATAGATTTAATGTAGCTGAATGAAGCCGAGCTTTAAGGATCTTAATTTGCAAACCTAGATTCTAGGAAAACTGTAGAAATTTGATTTCCCTTATTTCTAACTTACCGGTCTGGGTTTAATAAAATTCGTCACTTTCTTAATTGAAGTAACTCCAGTTTGATAAGCTATTACAGTCCAAATTTAGTTATCTTGGCGCATATTTACTTATAGCCCATTATGCGTCTACTAAAGTTTTTTTATTTTATGTTTTAATTTAAATAAAAGACATAACGGGTGATCAATCTAAAGGTATTTTTCAATAGGGGGTTTTCAGATATTACTCGTTAGTTGTATTAAACTTCATTTTTTTTCTTTTGAAAGAGGAATTACTCCACAAGCTAATAAGATCAGGTTTGTTGTTGTTTGTCATAGAGGAAAGGAAAAGTAAGTCAGCGAAGTAAAGAAAACTCATCACCTTCTGGTAGACGCCGACTTTTAAAAACCATTATGTGTGCTGCAGACCTGGCCCTACTAGTTTAGCATCTTCATATACTCGTACGAAGTATGCATTGATTTTGCATATGTGACGCGCAAAATAGAAAGGGACCTAAGGTTAAAAACTAGTTTTGTTCAGGCGAGATTTGCGCTTGGAATCGTCGACTTCACTTTCATAAAACGCGCATATCTCTGGGAGGGAACACTTTTGGGGCATGGGATCGGTCTCATTCGATGCTCAGATGTTGTCCACATCAAAAAAAAAAGTGAAAAGTTGATGAAAAGTTTTGTTCAGGAGAGCCATTTTAAAGATTAGGTCCCTTTCTATTTGCGCTTAGAATCGTCGACTTCACTTTCATAAAACGTGCATATCTCTGGGAAGGAACACTTTTGGGACATGAGATCGGTCTCATTCGATGCTCAGATGTTGTCCACGTCAAAAAAAGAAAAAGAAAAAAATGAAAATTGATTTTTTTACCCTTAGGTCCCTTTCTCTGTGCGCTGTCACATATGCAAAGTATTTTTGTCGAAGAGAAAGGCACAAGCGACTTACTGAAACAATTCCTACCATATTGACAGGCCGACTTTATGTTTCAGTATTCTTCTTTTCAGTATTGTTTGCCATCACGGAAAGACTTACACAGCGAAAACTACGGTTTGTTGCGATTTATGGGCTGGTGATATCATCGGTCCATATTTTTTCGAAAATGAGTATGGCCGGAACGTAACCGTTAATGGTGCTAGCTATCACGGACTTTTTGCTACCTGAAATTGAAGCCCGTTAGCTTAACAACATTTGGTTCCTACAGGACGGTGCCACTTGCCATATAGCTGCTCAAACAATGGACCTATTGAAAGGTCATTTCTAAGAGCAGCTAATTTCACGTTTTGGACCGGTGAGTTAGCCGCCTAGATCGTGTGAAATCACACCTTTAGACTTTTTTTGGGAATACATAAAGTTCAAAGTCTATGCTGACAAACCAGCTTCGATTCAGGTTTTGTCATTAACGCCATACAGGTCGAAATTCTCGAACGAGTCATTCATAATTGGACCCTCAGAATGGACACATTAAGGCGTAGTTTCGGCCAAGACTTGAAGGAATTTATATTTAAAAAAATAAATGACATAAAATGTCCTTTTAAATTACCAATAAAGATTCCACATTTGATTTGAATTTTTGTATTTTTTTGTTCTGAAAAAACACCTCTAGATGGATCACCCATTATAACAAAATCAATTGTTATTGTTATTGATCAGACAAAAAATAAAAAGAATAAAAGAAAATAGGAAAAGCGTATAAAACTAGTTCCATAAATTGTATTGAGTCTTGCGAATGAGCTAAAGATGCTGAGCTGGAAGAGAATATAATGTCTTCAAGAAGGTCACAGTCAATTTGTATAATAACCTTAGGATCTGTATCAAAATTCAGTGTTAAATAATTTATACTCTTAAAGCCGCTACTAAGTTTGCCTTTTCATGTAAAGAAATCTCAAACTTCAACAAAAATTAAAAAAAAATCTTGAAAAATCCTCATTTATGAGTCCTTTCCTACGCGATAATTATGGTTCTTACTTGTCCTTGTCTGAAGTTAATGCTGTATTAAGCGAAATTAAATTTGTCAATAAAATGCTTACAAAACAAGAAACTATACGAAGTAACAAAATTTGTTTTTCACAATTTGATTTGCCTTTTTTTGTTTGTAAACAAACTTTTTTTGGGCTTATGTTGCCATCTGATTCAAAATGTTGTTGAATGTTGCCAAAATACCATATTGCTAACTAACTAGGTAACTAAGCTAGTTACCAGACAAGAACACGGCTAAAGTTTTAAACTGCAGATCAAGATAAACAAGTGTAATTTTGATAGAAGTTAACCCTTTGTTTATTAATGATTTGTTTAAGGTACGAGTAGCTATTATGTAAACATAAAGTTTACAAAAAAGCATATCATCGTGGTGTTACTATGTTTAGGGCCATTCTTTGTTCATTTATTTTTTACTCAATTTTCTTTTTCGTTACACTGTGCCACTATTGTTTTCGATATTTATGACGGAGTTTCGAATGATATTATGTTTTGTTGTTACTGGTTTTGTTTATTTATTATTTTTTTTTGTGTTGTTGTGAATTATGTTGTTAGTTAAATATTCCGTATTGATTTTTTGCTTGTTCACTATGGCTTTAGGATTGATAGTTAAAACAAAAGGCCATTCAACTATGTTGGGGATGGCGTTGGTGGCGACGATGACTGTGGATTTTTTTTCGATACGATTTTTAACACCTGATTTTAGTAAACACAAACTATGGTGAGGTGACCAGATGGGTGAGCGATTATGGAAAATTAATAGGTATTCGGTTGTTATGGTAGATAATTATCCACAGAGAAAGATAAGAGGAAAACAACAGATAAACATATGGACAGAAAAAGGGATAGGCAGAAAAAGAATGTTTGGCCAAATAGTCAAGTGATGAATATATAAGTATTTAACGTTTGAAAGATTAATACAGGAAGAAAAAGAAAATATTTAGCCACACCCTTGCATATGCCCCACATCATACCCTTTGCAGTTTTATAAATGGATTGTATTTTTATCGCCTTAAAAAGCTCTTGAGCTAGTTGTTTATAGAACTTGATGTCTTTAGAATTAAGAAGATAAGAAAGATCTTCCGCTGATCGCCAGAGCAGATCACGTACAGAAGAGGTGTTGAATGGACTACTCATTATCCGCACAGAAAAAATCATTAGTCGCAAGTTTTGCTTCTTCACTCTGATTTTACACGGTCTGTGTATGTAGCCTACCTATTATTGGCTTCCTTTAGGCTCACTTCCGCAGAATGAGTTTGTAGATGGCAAGAGACATTGACCAATGCTGATATTATCCAATTCGTCTAGATGTCTATAGAATTAACAACCTTATGTAGATCATCACCTGATCGCCAGAGCAGGACACGTAAAGAAAACGTGTTGAATGGACTACTTCTTATCCTCACAGCTGATGCAGTAGTCGTTAGTCGCTACTTTTTGCCTCTACAGTCGGATTTAACACAGTCTGTGTCCTCCTATTATTGGCTTCCCTTTCGGCTCACTTCCGCAGAATAAGTTTGCCGATGTCAAGGGACATGCCTACGGATTCAAGCACCCCCGGAACCAGTAAGGTAGTACCAAGTTTTACTCGGTAGAATGGGAATGTTTTGTGGCGCAGAGCCCAAACAAGGTGACTATTGAACTGATGAGCCATCTCATTCAAAGTTAGGCAACCTCTGTTTCAATTCAATATAAACAACTAAAACAAAAAGTTTCCGGTGAAATATCTTAATATATTTATTATAAAAGAAGGATTTACGAGGGTATATCAATAATTCAATGACTTTTCGAATAAAACACAGTTTTTTTGACCAAATTTTTTTTTTTCAACGTAATCTCCTTTTACTACTTCCAAAAAATAGGATTTTTCGACATTTATAAAATAGGCATTTGTTTGATCAATAATTTCATTGCTGGAGCTGAAACTCTTTCCATCGAGCCATTTATTTAGGTTTGGAAATAGAAAATAGTCACTGCGGGCTAAATCCGGAGAATATGGAGGATGAGGTTCCAATGCGTATCCCAGTTCATCCAATTTTGCCACGGAGACTGCACACTTGTGCACCCGTGCGTTATCTTGATGAAAAAGGACTTTTTTCTTGGGGGTCGTTTTTTTGAATCCTCGTTAAATCAGTCCAATAAGTTGGCATATTATTCGCCGCTTATTATTTTTCCTTTTGAAGGTATTCGATGTGGATTATCCCGCGTACATCCCAAGGACCGTAGCCATTACCGCATGCTCAAAGCAGCTGTCTTGCAGATAGCTTTCCTAAACCCAACTAATCAAGTACAATCGAAAGCACATTGCCATATGAAATGCGTAGGGCATTAACAATCTTACATTCAGAAGGTTCAGCGTCATTTGTACTAGTGCGACCACAACGCAGGTCAGTACACCACCTTTTGACCATTAAAATCAATGGCACGGAGTCCCCATAGCATTTATCGAGCTTTCCTTTGGTGTAATAAGCACAAGAAAATCCCTTTTTTGCATTTTAAAAAAAACCTACGAGGTTGTATGATTTGCATTTCATATAACACCGAGGGAAGTTGGGAAAGTTGATCTGTCCTCGTATGACAATAATGTGTGAAAAACAAAATATCGGTCAAATGCTCAGCGTCTTTAATCTATCCGATGGTCCATATTTTCAATGATAATGAGACATAATGGAGGTTCAATGTAGTTAATGTGCAAAATATCTCATTCTTCAGCTCTTAAATTGATCTTTGCTTACTTTTACGTTTGAATAAAATATCCCCAAAAGTCCAATGGAAATATGGTCCGATGATGACGCCAGCCCATAAACTGCACCAAACAGTCACTCTTGTGATTGCATTGGTTTTTCAACAATCACTCGTGGATTCTCATTTACCCAAATGCGACAATTATATTTGTTACCGACTCACTATGGACACATTTCGTCGATTATGCTGACCACATAAATCACAAGGTGCACGAAATGCATTTTGATTTGAACTCCCACTTTCGTAAACGGCTTCAACAATCTTGAGGCGCTCCTTATTTGTGAACCTTTTTATGGTTAAACTTGAAACAAAGATATGTCAAATAAAGATGGACAAGAAACTTGACGTTAAGGTGTGACTCACAATTAAAATCGTGCATTATGGTTAGACCAGCCTTAATTTTCAAAATCTGCCTAAATTTATGTTAGTACGAGTGACCAATAGTAAATTCAAAATTAAAGCAAATTTCATTACGATTTGGCCGAGGGTTGGGTCGGAGTCGTGAACCTAAATGGGCACAACAAATTATGGTCAAAAGAGGCGAATTGAAAAAAATTTTATTACAAATCCAATTATGGATGGGAGAGAAATATAAGTTTTTACACCCAAGGTTGGCAACTTCGGACCCATGGTATACGATACCTATTCTGGATATAAAGCTAGAAAACTGTTTCTGTAAACTCGAATGCACCTATCCTACAGCTGTATTAAATATAATGGAAATGCGACAAACACTACAAACATTAGAGTCGTATTCTGCCCACCTATGAAAGAAAGTCACATCTCCATTTTAGTAGCTTTGAGATATTTAGCTTTTTGGACTACGAAAAACGTTGGAAGTGGTAGATGTGACCATTTTGCTTAACGTTTTTCAGTCATTTACAGTTGGAAATCGCTCTTTTGTGTTTAACACAAAATTCATTTACGGTTCCGAAAATGACCCTATTTCAATTTTGGCGCTAGTGACTTTTCGTCTTAGGACAGCAGTATTTCCACAATTAATTTTTTTCCAACCACGTTATTCTTTATTCTTAAAAAAACAGAAAGAAATTCCATCACATTTCAAATGTATGTGCTCCTCTGAAACCATATGGAAATGAAGACATTAACTTTTTACTAAAGAGCTCAGTTCCTTCTATAATTGTCGTCAAGTATTAAAATTATGGCCAATAAAACCAATCACACGCAAAATCAAGCCAACTAACTTGAGTATTGAGTAAATAAAAATATATCGACATTGTTGAATAAAAAAATTTAATAGGGGGTCAGCAACCTTTCGAGTGCGACCATTAATAAAATTATATTTTTTAATGCTTACAATGTACTACATATGTACAAGTATGTATATACGAGTAATTATATAATATGTACTCAAAATAATATTAAAACGAGACATGCAAACTTTTGCTGAGAATTCAAATGCAAATTACGAAAAACAAACACGTCTACACGAATATGCTCAAAGTGAAAGGGAGCATTACGTACATTGCAATTTGTATTCTAAATTCCATGGAAGATGAGATAATGGGAAATACGTCTGATTAGATGATTAAATATATTTTCAGAATTTGAAAAGGAAAACCACTTATATTTTTAGAATATTAATGAAGAAGATAGAAATTAGATACGTATAAATATTTAAGAAAAAATTCATAAAAAAAATTTTCTAAATATTTTTTAAAATATAAAGAGAGTTGAGTGATTTTTTCTATTTATTTGAAAACGTGATTGATTATGGGAAAAATTATTTAAGAATTATCTCCAGATTTGTTTTCCTCTAAATAAAATTGCACTTTCATTATTCAGTAATTGTAAACGCCATGAACTGACCATCATTCATATTTATTTAAATATTCCATGTCTGTGTCTTTACATCGAAATCGAGCTCAAATTTTGAACACTGCATACCAATGAGGTGATGAGACTTAACATCACTAGGTTAAATAAATTCGTACTTTAACCACAAGTTGGCATGCATAAAGAATTATGATTAAGTACGGAAGTTCTATGGCAGTCTTTTAAAGTAAAATTGTGTACATTTTTTTCTGACGACGTGTTTCCAAGCACGCACTGCGTAAAGTTTTTAAGAAGTTCTACTTTTTATGTGTCACGTAAATGCCAGTGAATAATTAATGACAATTCTCTGAATATCTTTTTAAAGCAGGTAGAAAAAACTTAAATCGTGCTTTTTTTAGCATCAAGTTATTTTAAAATTTAAACTTTGATTTAATAAAAAATATTCAAATAGCTTCTGTTTGTAATTAAGATTTAGATCTATTTGAATTATGTTAGAAGATAAATTAAAAAAGAGGAATGTCAATCTCCACACAATCCTCCTAGAATCAGAACCTGCATTACTTGAGTGATATCCAACTTTAAAATTTTTTAGGTTTTATTTATTCATGTTAAGAAATTGTGCCGATTTCGATTAAGATCGAATCACATATGTAAATCTGAGCAGATTGTAATAAAATTGGGTGTGTGAAAATTTATCTAATTTTATTAAAAAAATTAAAAAAAAAATTATTAAAAAAAATTAAAAATTGGTTTATGATATTAAAATCTCTTATGTTTCAAAGTCGATTTTAAAATGTAGATCCCTCTAAACGAGTGTTATATCCAACTGAAATTCCTGCCTGAATACGAGAAAATTCGGTACAGAGGAATGTAAAATAGAGGAATGTAATTGAATGTAATTGTAATTCCTATTTTGGGGGAAATTTAGAAATATAGTTTAAGTATGTATTAATGATAAGTTGCAGTCCACTGCAACTTCAAAATTTGTATTATTTAGATAATTTTAGATAAGTATTTGCATATACGCTAGAAGTTAAGAATTAGCATTAGTCGAAAGATGTATTAGTATAAGATATGGAATAATAAATTGAAATCGAAATCGAAAAAATGAAATACTCTTTTGCGTTACATTAATTGTAGATGTCGCTAGAAGTCAAATAAATCAAAAATGTTCTTTAAATTTGATGGGTTAAAAGCTGTAACTACAAGATAAACTGAAGACATCTGTTTTAATAAACTCCACTATAGGATGGAGTGAAAACAAAATTGGTAATTCTGTTTGCAACAACTCATAATATTGCTTGGAACTCTTAACCTGAAGTATCTCTTCGAGAGACTAAAAGCAGTTTTAGTATTAGCTCAAAATATCATATTTTTTGTGGACGAACCTCGGTTCAAATGGAGACTGTTAGTTGAGGCGTAAATGGGGCATGGTTGCTGAAAGTTGCTGCTCAGATAGCCTAAAAAAAAGCTTCGACGTATAGTCATTTAAAGTTCAATTCGGTTCCTTATATGCATGTTTTTCCAAAAGGCTAGGGTATAGGCTCGAAAAGGAATACTATGGATAGAAGAAGAAAGACACTTATATATTCCTGACGAAAGACAAACGCTATCTTTATACAATACTAGAATTGGTTTATTGATTGTATGTATTTTTTTATAACAACATTTTGGAATATTTTTAAATTTTTTTGCTTGGATTTTGGGTAATCGGTTGACCTTCGCCCACCGTTTTCTCAGTGACCGTTCATTAATACAACTAATCGTTGGCAGTAATTTTCCTCGGCCACTTCGTCGGCATACGCTAGTTTGGCGCTTTTTCTGTTGAAATCTGACAGGATTTCGTCTAGCACTAGATTGGTTTTAGGACTCCTCCTTGCCTGTAGTCATTATTATTTAAAGCGAAACAGTTTTTAGTCCATCTTAACGTCATTGGATAATGGAAAGCGCAATGTTTCCCAAACGTTAAAAGTTACAGATTTTTCTACGAATGAGACAATGAGTTTGAATTTTAAAGATATTGTCACCAAAAGATAGCAGACTTGCTAATACTCTAGTGCGAGGACTTAGGTCATCGACCCTGAAAATTGTATTTGATAAAACTTAATAATGATTAGAGGTTATTTTTAAAGTATACAAACCGCTGTATTCCTAGACTGAGTTAAAAATGACGTGTACTTTTAAAGAGTGTCAAAATATGAAGTTTTTATTTTTTGTTTTTTAAAAAGTTTTTACTTTTTGACTTCCCAAAGTAATATGGTAACCGCGCAACTCATTTGATACCTTTTCACTTCCCGAACAATTTAAATTTTGTACAAATGAATTAATAAATGCTTAAAGCGACAAAAACCATATGAATAGAGTTAAAAAAGGAAGAAACGAAAATAAAAGTTGTTGGAAGGAATCCTCGGAGGCTTGCCAGCAAAAACGCAGTTCCTAAGTCGGTCTTAATACGTGACTTCTAGAGCGACAAGAACATAAATCGGAACGTACTTTTGCATATTTCGTGGGCGACTACATGGAAACATATGGCAAAATTATACATCGCACAATGCTTTATTTGATCGAACAATAAAAGTGTCCTGTAGAACGACAAATCTATATCAAACAATGGACCAATAGGGTCGAACTCCGGTAGGTTCGGCTTACGAGCCGTATTAAGCCCTGAGCTACATTTTAAGGCAATCGGATGTAATATAGGACTTCTATAGCAACAGGCCTCAAATCGGGCGGCTACATGAAAATGTGATGGATATTTTCCAGGATAACCGGGACTCAAAATAGATTTTTCATAATGCACTTAACTAAGCCACGATCGTATGTAAAATGTGGCTGTGGGATGGCTGGGCCTCAAGTCGGAATAGACCTTCGCATCGGGGCCCTACAAAGACCAACTTTAATTCAGTTCGTTCTTGTCTCATTATTGAACAATAGTTAGATGGATATAGCTCAATCGAATGAGATAGTGGTTCTGAATCATTTCTCCTCTATCCCCTAGTCTTTTATGGGTTACAAACATCAGCACTTTTGATAGCAATTCGCCAACCTCGTTTATTATCCCTGTGATATTTTAAAAACTAATTTGGAAACATGAGCTCTTAATCTATCAAGAGTCCTAACATAATTTTTCTTAACATCATTGGTCCACTATAACGCTAACGAAAATTGCACTTTTTATATAGGGTGATTTATGCACTACCGGACAAATTTCACCAGCGTATTCGTCGGCTCTTTTCATAAAAATATGTCCATCTACGACCATGCCCAAAAATGCAAGGGGCGAAATGGCAGCGGTTTGAAAATTTTCGGATTGGTGGTCGAAGGTTAGTAGGGTAAAATTGCTAAGTATTACATAAACTAAGCCCAGAAGTCCTACCGTTCCAAAGTTAAGACCATTTTAAGAGGTAGGATAATTTTACCCAAGTATCCTGGTGACATTTTTCCTGTCAGGAATTTACTATTCTTTGGTTTTATAAGAGATTCTGATATTATCGTTTCCAAAGAATCGTAAGCGCTTCAACTCTATTGTATTAGAGGCATACTCGTATATAAATTAAAACTAGTTCCAAAACCTTTAACAGACGAATCAACTTATTGGGTTGGTGGTCTATAAATTGTTTGAGTTTAAATAATATCAAAAAGATAAACAATTGGTGAGACAGCGTGCATTATATAATATTAAAAACAATTCTAGCATAATTTTAAAAATATTGCTTACAATTCCATTTGCGTTAATTTTTCTCAAATGATAAATAATTGTATTCAAACCACGTTAACTGAACCTAAAAAATGAAAGTTGAAAGAGTTGTTATGTGATAACTTGACTATGATTGTGTGATTTGAATGTTTGTATTTGGAATACTAAATACGATTCGTTCTCAAATAAGGGAGAGAGATGGGAAACAAATCGAGCTACTCAAGTAGTTGTGAATACAATTGAAAGCTATAAAGTACAAAATATACCACATTCAGCTGCTGTTGGTCGATATGGTCCTAGGAGACCTTAAAATTATGACACGGCTTTTCAAAGAGTTTGGACTGAAACGCCACAACTATCATAATATTTAAAAAAAATTAAGCAGACATGATACCAAACAAATATTAAGAGGAATGCAGTAAACAGGGGAAAAAGTATTAGGGAATGAATTTGAAAATAATGCTAGTAACATTTGCTGATACCAACAAATTTTTCAAAATCACAATAACCAGAATTTTTAAAAAGCTTAGGACCAGACCCCGGGGTAAATAATTCGACATATTTTTGTAGACCAGAACAGTTACACAGCTTAAGGTCTACTGATTATTCCTCTGTTGTCTTGTTAATGCCTCTGCAGGCTTGTCAAGATTTTTAAAAAAAAATTTGACTGAGAATTAAAATAAAAAAAATTCAAACAGATCAGTTTTTAAGACCACTTGATAAGTAATTCAACATTTCTGTAGACCCGGACAGTAACACAGCTTAAGATCTACTGATTATTCCCCCGTTACCTTGTTGATGCCTCTGCAGTTTTTGCTAAGATTTTTAAAAAAATTCGACTGAGAAATAAAATAAAAAAAAATTCAAAACAGATCAGATTTTGAAATCTTTCAAGATATTTTGAAATGCTTATATCAAAGTGCAGCTTAATGATGCACATGTTCAAATCGTCGTATAAATGTTTTTGAACTAATCATATGTGATAAGTAAACTAAGAAAGATATATTCTAATCGATTCAATTCGAATTCAGTAGATCAGACTAGATCCCAAAATACACTTCACACTCTCCATTTCCTACTACTACCAGTCGGTCACTTACATGCTTATGTTCCAAACTAAAATCTCACCTAAATTTCCGCTTTTGTTCAGTAGTTACTATTGAATAGCCTTTGTTTGCTTTTAAAGTAGGCTTTCAATGTTTGTATTTATTTTGTTAATAAAAAAATGTATATTAGCTATAGGTGTTGTTGTAGGACACACAGTTTTTTGTAAATATTGGGCCAACCTCTTAACGCCAAGTATTTATTTGTTAATCTATACATAGTATCGGTTGAAGTGACTACAAAAGCGAGGAGGCTGTTACCAGCGAACGTCTCGTTTCTTTACTTTGACTAATTTTGTGTAAAGAAAAACATTAGAACCGTATGTAATTCTAAGACGATTTGTCAAAGCTCGTATTCGGTTTGATAAAAACCGGGTTTAAGATTCAGGCTTTACTTCAGAAACTGTAGACTCTGAGAGGGATTCATTTAGAGAAGTTTACGTATATTCATTTGTTTTTTAATAGGTCATGAGTGACTGATGCAATGTTGCCTTCTTATTAAACCCTTCACCAACCTCTGGTACAGGGTAATATGACAAAGGGCTGATATCTGTAACACCAAATTGAAAAGGAAATATACCCCACCTTTATTATAGCCATTGGTTCTGAATCGCTTTTTTATTTCATTGAGATATGTCCGTCCGTTCATCTATTGTTGCAATTAAAGTACAGGCCGATTTCTACGAAACTTTGCACTATGCTCAGGTTTGTAACAAGAACAAATTCTGTTAAAATTGGTTTATGTTTTGTTATAAAACAAGTACATTTTCTGATTGCAAAACCAGAAACTAAAAAAGCCACATACTCCATCTGATTCTGATTAAACGAACTGGACCTTATCGGCCCATGTTGCCACCACACACAGGCCTCTCCCAAGTTGAGGTCCTGCCGTTCGAGGAGCCACGAATTGAAGTCAAACTTGGTCAAATGTCCTATAATTACAAGCGACAATAAATGAACTCTGAAGAAACACGGCCACAGTTTTCTATAGCCCCATGCAAAGGCACCTCCCGATTTAAGGCCATGACATTCCAAAAGCAACATTTTGTTTCCAAAAAATATTTTTTAATTAAATTATATATAATTGGACAGTTCGGTTCAAGTTTTTTATATAGCGCCTTAGTTGCTCTAGAAGCAAAAAATTTTATCCGATTTGCTCATATATCGCCTGGCACACAGAAAAAAATACAACCTTAAAATTTCGACAGAAAAATTGGTATGAAAAATTTAACACCACTAAATAAATTATTTTGTAAATAAGCCAAACTACGTTTAAATATTAGTTATGTTTTTGGTAAACATTCGATAAGAATTTGTATATTTGATAATTTAACTAAACACTGGATAACTATCGTCTTATTATCAAGACTAAATCCAAGAGGTGTTACCAAAATAAACTTTAAAAATTCGGTGCGACCAAATTGATATTTATTTAGTTGTTCATACAACCTTTTTGTGTATATAAGGGGAAAACCCTTAGTTTACATTCTTTTAATTCTCGTTAAATATGAATCTGCATGCCCTTAAATGTTTTACAACTGATCATAGTTGCAGCATTTTCGTCAACGATGGCAACTTGGTGGTTGTTCCACCACTTGTGGCGATTTTTACCACCAAAAAAACTCTGTTTTGGAAAAGTTGCGATTTTTTTGTTTGGCGATTTTATCTATCTTGCGTAGCAATTTTTACATAAAAAACAGTTTTGACGTAAATTTTGTTGCCTTAAAAAATAACTCAAAAAATTTGTGATAGAAACAAATATCAGGTTTTTGAAATTTCTCTTGGATTTAAAAAATCGCAAAGACTTGATATTATTTTTTTAATTTCTACGCAATACTAAATAATGTTTGCTGTGTAGACATTGCTAGTTTTTTTGGATATGTTTTGCTTTTCTTCATAATCAGTAACTAAAGGGTGGTTAAACTTTTAAGGCCGATGTTGAATGTGAACCACACCTAAACGTCAAGTATTTTTCTGCATTTCATTAACTTAACTAACTCAATTTGAACCATGGAAAGATACACAAGCGAGCAACGCGCTAAAGTTATTCAGGCTTATTATAAATATGGGCGTTCAAATTAAAACGCATATGTGACAGCGCATAGAGAAAGTGACCTAAGGGTAACAAAAAATCAATTTTCATTTTTCTTTTTTTGATGTGGACAACGTCTGTGCATCGAATGAGACCGATCCCATGCTCCAAAATTGTTCCCTCCCAGAGATATGCGCGTTTTACGAAAGTGAAGTCGACGATTCTAAGCGCAAATAGAAAGGGGCCTTATCTTTGAAATGGCTCTCCTGAACAAAACTGGTTTTTAACCTTAGGTCCCTTTCTATTTTGCGCGTCATATATGCAGAAAATCATCTTCAGTGATGTGGCACATTTTCACCTAAGTGGATTCGTCAATAAGCAGAATTGCCCCATTTGGGCGAATGATAATCCAAGAGTGATTGTCGAAAAAACAATGCACCCCTAGGCAGTTACTGTGAATGGTGTTCGCTATCGTGAGATGATAACTAAATTTTAACGGCCCGAATAGGAAGATATGGATGTGGACGACATGTGGTTTCAACAGGACGGTGCTAATTGCCACATAGCTAACAAAACAATGGCTATTTTGCGCAAAAATTTCGAAAATTTAGACCATCGGATGGATTTGAGCCGCCAAGATCGCGGCTCCATTTGGCCAATATTTTGTTCCATACATAATTGAACTACACCAATGTTATCATAATAAAAAGAAATGATAATAATTTCCTAAATAATTTGTGTTTTATTCAAAATCAACATAGCGATTTCTACTTTGGAACAGTTGGCAACACTGATGTGCGTTGCTTGGGTTCTGAAAAAGGTTGAAGACATACAATTTTTCAAATATGTAATTTTTTTTATCCTTATAACAAAAATATTTTCGTAAACGGCGTACAATATTTTTGGAAATATATGAGTCTTAAATATTTTCTACAAATAACGTACGGATATTTTGGTTTATATGTGAAATATACTTACAAGTATATATCAGAGGATCTCTAATTCATTTTTTTGTATGCATTTTTTATTTGAATCGAAACCCATGCCAATTCTTAGACGATTTAAAAAAAAGACTTACTTTCACTATAAAGTAAAGCTTAGAATTTTTAGGTAAAATGCGGTTACTAAAACTTAGATCTTTTCTTAAAATTAGCAGCATAGGATCACGGAAAATTCCTGAAACAGAATGACATTATACCCCCTTATAAATTAACTGTTGTTAAGGAACAAACTGACAACTTATCTAAAAGCATTTTATAAAAAGCTTATATCGCTTCAGGAAGTTACTAGATGAAAAGCGAAAAAAAATCGCATCACTGAAGTAACATCAAGTCCTTTGTCTAAGATAACAACCCAACCTCATTTGACAAGCTGGAAGCTGGAGAAAAAATTATGGTTGGGATAACAATATTCGTAGAGCATCATAATATTGTTTAGTGTATGGTTGTGGTACAACAATACAATGGTCCTCACAACAATAGTATGATTCAAATACAACCATACTAAAGTCCTCAAAACCATACTACGATCCTCAATATACTATGATTCCCAAAATTATTTATTAGAATTGAGTGAAGTTGTCAATGATAGATTTGAATTATTTACAAATACATTAAATTCAAAATCATAGAAGTGATTTTTTTAATAGTCAGTTTAAAAAACGTAAGCGATTTTATTAAAATCATTTTGGTTAAACAAAGCCAAAGCAGTTTGTTCGAAAAATTTTAATTTCCTTATAAAAAGTACTATAAGTATAATTGCTTTAGGTCGGCAACAATAACAATGTTCTAAAAGCAAATTCAAATGAAGAAACAGTACAATCACACAGTATGATTGCCGTAATCATATTATTGTTATTATAGATCCCAAAAAACAATAGTTTTGTCGCACCAACCACATTTATATTGCTGCTTCAAGTATATTTTTATTTTCAAATTTGGCAATTATAATATTGTTACATTCCAACAATATTAATATTGCAACAATCATACTATATTCAAAATTAAAATAAAAAAGCAGAACTATGTTTGCGACGAACATAGTTTTATTGCGAAGAACATATTATTATTGTCGTGACCATATACGAGTAGCAACCATATTTATTCTCTGCGTGTATATTCCGAGTTAGCAAAAATGAACCGACCGCTTTAAGCACTGCCAGCGAAGCCACTGTGGCCATCAAAATGATGTTATATTTCTTACACAATGGCATAAGTGTAGCTTAAAAAAAGCTGGATCTCACACCGTTGTGATCAAATTGAATTTCCTTTTTGTATCCTTCTTATCTGGTCCCGGTTAAATTTGAAACAAAAACATCAGTTTATCGTAAGCTTTTTTTTATGCACTTTGACACATTTTAACTTTGACCCATTTAACCCATTTGAACATTACACCAGCAGCAGATATTGGTGTTGTCTTTCTAAATTTATAGTTGACATTGACCTAAAACAATTTCAGAATCTCTTTACATAAGATGTAAAATTGCATTGAAGGGTTATAACCCCGGTGTGGTTCAGGTCATTTCGAAACTGTGCCCTAGAGTGTAGCGTAGTTCGTACTGTATATTAACTCAGAATTTAATGATTTCCCTTTTAAAACAGAATTGCTAGAATAAAGTATTTTCAGAGAATTTTCTATTTTTTAAGTTAAAGTAAAAATTACGACGGATTAAAGTGGACTTTGATATTGATCTCATCATCATTCAAATAAAAAGTGTTTCATGTCGTTATAAAATCCCAGCACTTAAACAATGGAGAGTATTTAACCATTTATTGTAAACTGATTGTAATTAATATTCTATATTTGCTTACAAATCGAATTGTATTGAGTCATGCCTCAGCCCTGTCTGTCCATCATTTATTTTGCATTCTTTGACGTTTAAATATAAATTCATAAGCTTTTAAACAAAGTAAGTATATAAGAGCATGTATACGTATACATACGAGTATATAAGTATATAGAGCGTACACATATGTATCATATGCAACTTATTGTTAACTCTGCCGCTATATACACATACTTTGTATGTAGCACACAGCTCTATTTGCCAAAAGCACCTAACTCCATACCCTAATGGCTTTAAACATTGATTTTAATTGTGAAATTTTGAATTCCATTCTAATTGTTAATATAATTATTTACTTATTTGTATTATTTTAATTAGTTTTGATAAATACGGGTTAAAAAAAGACACCCATAAATAGAGTTAGGCATTTTGTCTAGTAAGGCTTTCATATGCTTATTTGTTCGCATTTCAAAGTTTATTTAAACAGATGTATGCAATACCAATGAACAATAACCTCCCATGTTCCTGCCTTTCCTCTCTTCGCATTTCCCCTTAGTCCAATCATGAGCTATAAATTGCACTTGTTGCACTTTGCTCTTCAGCAATAAAACAAATGCAACAACGGCCATTATCAGTAATAATTTCCTTATAAAATTAAAGAGGACAGAATGCTTATTTGCGGCTAAAACGTCACAACTCAAAATTCCACCACAAATCCTATACTTTCGGTTGCAGAAGCATTTTTTATTTATGTTTTACTTGACTGATCATACAAAGTGAAAAATTAAACGTAATTTAGGTTTAATCTTATTTTTGAGTTATGAAGCTCTTCTCGGAAACGA
The DNA here is from genome assembly GCA_963513945.1 of Hydrotaea diabolus. Taxonomy (NCBI): domain Eukaryota; kingdom Metazoa; phylum Arthropoda; class Insecta; order Diptera; family Muscidae; genus Hydrotaea; species Hydrotaea diabolus. The sequence goes on from OY740717.1 coordinate 128,076,907, forward strand.
GCAAAATGTATATGTAAAATAGAATTAGCTGCACTAGACATTCACAGTAATAATTAGAAAATTTGTAGAATAAGGTCTTTGGAAATATCCAGTTTTAAATGATCGCCCTTAGCCTAGCCAGAAGCTATAAAAAACGTGCTCCCATATATATATTAAAAAACTCAAAATGACACTTTCGTCTTTAGTCGATTCAAAATTTAGAGGTTGTAAGTCGTTTTTGATGTTTTTCATACTCACTTAAAATAAACTCTGAGTTCAAATGGAAGATTACCCTTGTACTAGGTATGTATCTATTTAACTGAAAGGCCTTTTAGAAAGCCTGCGAAACAAAGTACTTCTTGGAAGGATAATCCCATGGCTGCCGGTTCTACTTATATGTACCAGATTATCCCAACAATATGTGTTTTTTGTTTAGTTGTTACAACAACAACTTTTTAAAAGAGTTTTCCCAAAAAATATCAGAAGATTGGAAAAACAACAAGTAAAAAACATTCTCAAGTTTGGCCAGGCTAAGGCTATATAAAGCCTCCACAATTGAGCAAATAATTAAACAGTATAATTTTTTCAAGCCCATTCGTATATTTCTTAACTTAAGATAATATTATATTAAATAATCATTTTATTACTAAAAAAGTTTCTAGTATAAATTCTATGAATGTTAAAAGAAATATTTAATATACGTATATAAGTCTCGAATATTATTCACGATCACAGCAAAAGCGAGTTTGTACCTTTCGAAACTTTGTACCGAGATAAATTAAAAATACTTTTATAGCTTGACACCTTGTTAATTTTTTAATTGCGAATAGTACTCATATTATAAATTAACATTTGACATATATAATAAAATGCCAAAATGACTGTAATTTAGAAAATAAAAAGGAATACAATGAAAGTTATTGAGTTGCTCTAAGAATTGTAAAATTAAAATTATTTTGGAATCCATTTATTATATTATTATACTTATATATAAAAGTACTTGTGTAATCGGACTAGTACATATTTAAAATCTGTAATAAATAAGAACTATGTTGATTTAATATTTTAAGATACAAAAGGCATTACGAAACGAAGGCAATGCCATCGATAATACGAGTAGCTGTCGTACGGTCCTTTTTACACATCTAGGTAAAATATTTGTTGCAAATCAGTTAATATCTTATTAATATCAGAACGTTTGTCAATGTAAGCTAAGATTTAATATCAAAATGGTGTACAACAATTATTATATATCGAGTTTTAAAACTTAGTTTAACATTTTTCGATACCAAAAATAGTTGAATTTTTTTTGCAGTCGGGCAAAGCTAAAGAACTATAAATTATTAATTTAAAGGTATATTCGATGGCTATCGGGTTTAACTGGTAACTTCTACGCTTTCACTGTTTTTATTTAATTATCCACGGTTTGTTTTTGTAGTTCAAGACTGTATTTAATATGTGGCTTGTTGAAAGGCAGGGCCTCAAATCAGGAGTGACCGATACGGACAATTTCAGGAGGTTTATTTCTATGTATATCCATAAGTCATATAAAACAAGGACCAAAATGATCCCGCCCACATTCATATAGGGGTGGATACTCAAACAAAAGGAAATTGCGCAAAAATTCCATAAATGTCAAACAAAACGTGGGAGTGGCCCTCTAAAAGCACAAAAGGTCTTAAAAAGCAAATTCCTACGTTTATAATTAAAAATACCGATTAGTACAAGGACTGCAGTTATGTAAAATGGAGTGTCTCAATTTCACTGTTAAAACTGTGTGAAACCGGCCTCTTTCATACTCAACTTTATTTAACATTTCCCTGCTGCGCTGTTTCTGGTTGGTTAACAGACCTCCAGTCAAAATTTACTCGAAAATTCGGACGGGCGAAGCTTTTATTGTCTCACAGTAATGGGGGATATGGTTGTTGGTGGTGCGTCCATGTTTGATAAAACTTCATTTTTGGAGTCCTATAAACCGATGTCCTCTTTAGATTCGTGAATTTCATTGTTTTGGAGAACCCATATATCCATTGTTAATAGCGCCCTAGGAAACCCGTTGATTCGGGTCCTAATTTTATAAAAAATTTAAAAGTTAAATCATATTGAGATTTGCGAGGAAGATTCACAATTTCTGAGTAAACATATTTCACGTATGGGACAAGACCTCAAATAAAATCGTGTCGTAGATTTAATGTTCTTTCGGATTAGTAACGAAATTCCTTTGTTGTTGTTTAAATTCGTTACGAATTTAATAATAAAAAAACAAAGTCCATATCGTCATCTTCAGTTTTCTCTTCTTTCTTGGCCTCTACCTTCTTTCCACCGTCATCAGTCTATAGTTAAAGGATGCGGATGTTTGGACACCTATTTTTGGATCTTTGGGAGCAAAATTTTTACAAAACTTAAATCTCGATCCATATACTCCTATGTATCATGAAAAAATGTCACTGTTTCTTAATTGCCATTTCTCCGAAAATTTCGGGCTGGTTTCTAGTTGAATCGGTGAATTAATACAGTATTTGGATCCGTGACGAAATTTAATATTTTAATATTTTTGAATGCCATTATGTCCATAGTTCAAAGATAACGATCAAAAAAAATAAAAATTTGATTAGCACTTTTATTGTTTTTTTTGTCCGGTTTGGTCTACTTTCAATACCATCCGATCTCTGACCTATAAGACATATCTGTTGAATTTTGACCCCAGAATGACAAACTTATATACACTCCCATCCTTTGGTAGAAAGTTCATAAAAAAAGCTTCACAAAAACATGTTCGTAAAGGTGATTGAAATTTGTTCCTCCACGCTGCCATCACCGGAAGAAAATGGAGCGGGATCCATCTTAAGGTCCCCGGACCGAGGGTCCTTATTCCTAAACTCTTAAACTGCACTTTTGCCTTCCTTTATATGGGTGGACCGTTTTTGTTGGTTTTTGGTGGTGCTTACGTATTGTACCAAAATTGAATAAGTTTAATAAGGGGCTACTACGTAGACAGGGCCTGAAATCGTAGAAACTTATATATAAAATCATGCATCGATGTGGTCCAATTTCTTGAGGTTTGGTTTTAGGATGGTCATAATGTATTGTGCTAGTTGATGTAGTAATTTATAAATGTGTGAACACAGAGCAGGTCCTAAAATCGGTAAAAACTCTTGTATGGGGTCTTGATGAAAACATGCAGTGATGTTGACCAATTTTAAAACTAGTTCATACTTGGCCGTGCTGCCGAGATCGTTTCTAACCTGTGCTTTGACTACAACAGTAGATGAACGGGCATCTCTAAATCCAATCAAATAGTTACTCTAAGACAGTCGATATAAAAAGAAGGATTTATCTCCATAAATTTGGGTATAACAGCACAAGGCTTACATGACATTTTATTGGTGCAGGGTATAAAAAACCCTTAAAAGTTTCTAAAGATTTTCGTATTTTCTGTATAATTTTTCCTTTAACCTATAGACGTTTTTCTCTGGAATTAGTTCAAATACACAACATTAGTTCAAATACACAACATAGTGGGATAGCCGCATAACTCAAAAATTTAACTTTCCCCGTTGTATACAAATAAGGGAGTGCGATTAAAAAACACGTTGGTAGACACAGATTTTGAAGTGGTACTCGTCTTGAAATTTATATTTTCTTAATTGCACTCCTGGGTTTGTTTATTTCAAGTTAAAATTCCAACTCGTTTTTCCATGTTTTCGACGAATTTCTATTTAGAATTTATTGTTCACTGGAATTCAGAAAATTACATGCTACTCCTTCAAATTTTTTACAAATTCCAATCAATTCTCGTAGAATCAACAAACATGTGGCAACGTTGTGTGGTGAGAATCATTTAGAGACAACCAACAAACCATGCATTCTAGTTAGAACGAAAAATAAAGACAAAACAGCGAAAATTCTCGCTGGAAGAAGAGACGATAGAGAGATCGATAACCGAACTGTAGATACCAACAAAAAAAACAACAACAAAGCGAAATTGATAATATTGACATACGAAAAGATCGCCAACAAAGAACCAACAAAATATAAAAAAAACAAAAGTGCAACACAAAGAATAATGTATGAAAAACATATGATACCACAAAAAAAAGAGGCAAAAGAAGAGAAAGAAGTCAATCAGAAAATTGTGATTTGGTTGGTGGTGGGGTCTCTCCATAAGAAAAAAAGAAAAAAACAAAATTTAATTAAAACTCATGCGAAAGAAATTCAGGTCGGTTCAAAGGTGGAAAATGTTCTATTTTTTGGTATTGTATAAATTAAATTAAAATCACTTATCAAGGTAAAGTAAAACAAAGATTTAGCAAAGTTAGAGGTACTTACTGCTGCGATTGCCTTCTTTGACGCGATATGTCAAATTGTGAAAAGCCAAATCCACGGCTGGACGTTTGGGCAAATGCTGCAAAGTCTTCGGTTGGACGGGCACTATTTGGGCCTTCACATTGCTGAGCCTGTTGTCATTTAAAAGATTTCTATTCATTGCATCGCTTTCAACCATTTTGGAAATTTTATATGGATTTTTCGTAGGCAAATAACGTGAAATTCATTCAAAACCAAATCACAGCCACATGTATAAATTATTATCACAATTTGTATTATTAGTAATTAAAAATATTTTTCAATTTGTATTTTTTTTCTTAACACGTTTAGAATATCACAATTTTTGTTTAATTTTTCTTTTTTGTTGTTGTTTTATGTCGAAAACTTGTTATTTACTGCGCGTTTTCTTTGTGTTCCTAATTGGGGCGGAAAAAAAGTAAACGACCCAAGACGCAAAAAGGGCTTTTCCGTATTTTTTTGTTTGTATCTCAAACAAGAAATGTGAAATTGTATCGTTACAGTTGTATTTCAATTCGGAAATGTCGTTTCAACCCTCCACAATACTTTGGCAAGTAAGACAGCCAAAAATTAAAAAGCGCACAAAGAAAGAAAAACCTTAACCGCTCACACACACGGTGCGATCGCAACTGAAATTTCTATTGAACGTATCCAACCGACGTAGTCGGTACTGTGGTGGCACTGCCGCGGGTACGTTTGGCGTTTTTCTTGCTCATTGTGCCTTTGTTGCTTGCCTCAGCTGGGCTCACTCTGGCGACTGTTCGGTGGTGGTGGTAGTGGTATATTCAATACAGTAGAGACAGTGGTGGTGGTTACCAGTCAGTCAACTTTAATCGCCTGTCGCTAGAACAAAATGTTGAAAATATGGAAATATTCGAAACCAACAACACCACTTCGAATCACTATCAGTTGTACATGCCTGAATATACCCGATACTTGTCATAGATGGGAGTGCGGTGGTTTTTCTATTTTTGTTCTCTTTACTCTAAATTCATGCCTCTCAATTCGTTGATATTCATTTCCAATTCAATGTTCTTTTGTCAATGGGCAACTCTGCTCATTTACTCGTATCAAATTGGTTTCTTTGTTTTTATTCTTATGAGAATTCTTTTCTCTCACTCTCCCATTTGACGTCGTTTTCTCTGTAGTTTGAAATCACTGTAGCTAATGTAGTGATTTTGTGGTACGAGTTTTAAATGGAAAAAAGTTCTTATATTTCTGGCGGTCAGATTCGCTAAAATCGGTTAACCTTTTGTGGCCTTATTTGAAGAAACAAATAACATTTCCCATTTAATTTTAAATTCAAAAACTATTGTTAGTATATTTATGTTTATATTGATTTTTTTATAAATTAAATATTTAAACCTGTTGCAAGTTTCTATGAATATAGAAGTCAATACTATGAGTATTTAAACGTAGATCTGATGTTTAATGTAAATCATAAATCAGATACTGGAATTATTGTATAGCAGATAAATCTTAAGAATCTCAAAATATAAGTATATACAAAGCCCAAGCCAGTGGCTTAAAAAAATAACAAAAAGCTATTTCGTTTACTCTTTTATATACTGCGATAAAAAATATGAAGTCCGGTCCAATAATAATGCACGATGTTAAGTGTGAGTCACGCCATAACGTTAAGTTTTTTGGCCAACTTAATTTGACATTTCTTTGTTTTTGTATTTGAAAAATTTAAAAATTCAACCATGGCGAGTTGGGCGGGTCGATTTAAAAATCTCCCATGTGACAAGGACAATTGTATTAAAGGTATTCAAATAAGAAACTTTGTTCGAACCATGCCTCTAAAACGAAGTCAGATGTCTCCCTACAAATCGACCTAAGCAACGCGTTTAGATTGTTGAAGCCTTTTACGAAAATGGACGTTCAAATCAAAATACTTTTCTTGTACTTCGTGATTTTTTGGCCATCATATTCGAACAAATATGTCCACAAGCGGAAGAATTGTGCCCAAATTTTAGCAAACCGAGCCTGTAGGAAATGTGAAAACACATATGTGACAGCGCATAGAGAAAGGAACCTAAGGGTAAAAAAAATCAATTTTCACTTTTTTTTTTGATGTGGACAACATCTGAGCATCGAATGAGACCGAGCCCATGCCCCATAAGTGTTCCCTCCCAGAGATATGCGCGTTTTACCAAAGATACACGTATTTAAATCTTTAAAATAGCTCTCCTGAACAAAACTGGTTTTTACCCTTAGGTCCCTTTCTATTTTGCGCGTCACATATGCATGCTTATTCTGCATAAAACATTGATTTTGTTCGCAATAGTAAGGCAGAAGAGCCGCCAACCTCGACTCGTCGTCATGCCCAACAATTCGACATCTCACGAACATAGCTGATGCGAATTTTGAATGAAGATCTGAATTTACACTCTTACAAAGTTCAATTGACTCTAGAGCTGAAGACTACTGACCATTTTCAGTGTCGTCAATACGTCGAACGGTTGGTTACACAAACAGAAGTAAATGGCGAACTTACAAAGAAAATCATCCTCAGCGACGAGGTACACTTTCACCTCAGTTGATTTTTTAACAATCATGCGTCAATTACAGTTTTGGGCAAAGGGATTGTTTATATATTAGGTCGGTTATCGTGAATAGTGTTCGCTATCGTTAGATGACATCGGACTTCTTGTGGGCAGAAACTGAGGAAATGGACTTGAACGATATGTGGTAGCAACAGGATGGTGCCACTTGCCACACAGCCTGCGAAGCAATGGCTTTTTTGCCCGAAATATTATTTCTTATTTTCATTGACGATCTATTGGGTCAGACCACGAATCCAATCTACTCTTTCGCAGATGACAGTAATATCTGTCATTCATATTCATTCGACCGTAGGCCGAGTCTTCAAGATATTGAAGATAAAAGGCGAATTATGGATGAGACACTTGGCCGGGATTTACTGGCCATTTCCGAATGGGGTCGATTGAATAGAGTAGATTTTAAGGCGCGTAAGACACAGCGCTGCTGTTTTGTCTCACAAGCGAGTCACTAGCAATATCGCCAATGGTACGATGGAACGGATATTGAACAATCAGAAGCTCCCGATGTTCTGGGCATGAAAATACAATGTGGCGCTCGTTGGGCGAGACATGTATTCGAAGTGTCGAAAGAAGCACTCAAGTGCATAGGGATTTTAAAGCGGTGCAAGAAATATTTCTCTCCTTCTGATCTTTTCAATATCTATACAGCTTACATCTTGGGCAGGTGCTCCAAGATCATCCTTGAAGCTACTTGACCGTGTTCAAAGGAGTGCGATGGTGCTGATAGGTGACAGTAGGGTATCCAACTCTATTGTTTCCCTTGAGTACGTCGGAATGTGGGTTGCGTGACGCTGTTCTATCGTTACTTTCATAGTGTGTGTTCATCAGACATCCGTCGCCTTATTTCTGACGTGAAGATGTTCGGCTGGGATACGCGACTTTCTAGGAATTCACACCCGATTGTTATCGATTGGCCAGTCGACCGCACTATGCACTACAGATCAAATTCGTTTTTCGCTCGTACAGTCCGCATGCGGAATCGACTTCCGTCAAATGTATTTCCCACTAACTGCGACATCCAGAAATTCAAGGCAAGCACCAATAATCATTACTCCCTCCGACCGCATGTATGGGGGGCATCCGCTGAGTGTTGGTTATTTAAAAAAAATGTCCGAGTTATCTTACGTCGTGGCGATCTTAATTGGCAGCCACGATCATGAGATTTGACTTTGTCGGACTTCTTTCTTTGGGGAAATTTAAAAGAAAAAGTGTACGTCAATTATCCAAGATGAATTCATGAGCTAAATGATGAGATAATTTGGAACATAGAACCTCCATTATGTCTTAGAGTCATTGAAAATATGGACCATCGGATAGAGTTTTGCCACCGGAGCCGTGGCGATCATATGTATTTCATAGAGACCTAGATCAATATTTCGTGGTATTGCAAATGGAATGACAAATTTAATATACCATCCACCCTTCGATACATAATACAATAAAAACAGTTTAATGTTTTGTAAATTTTTAGAGAAATGAAGTTTGTACTGCAGAGAGTTAGAGAGTTCAATAAATAAAGTAACTTATTATTTTAATTCAGCAAAGTTATTTCGTTGTTAATGGAAGCATTCAAACAAAAGATATATTTTAATTCCTTTAAATGTTAGGGCTTATTAGTGGAATCACTTCAAGATATTGTGTAAACGCTTTTTAAAATATTTGTTCTTTACCAAGGCTGTTGTACCGCATTTATGAACAAAATTAAGATAAACATTGCATTGCAATTTGGCGTTCCTTACATCTAAGCCCATTTCAGTTTTAACCAATTAACTCAAATACGCCCTGTATTTTAAGATTTTGAAATAGTTGCTACGCGCAATATGTATGATTGGCCGTGTTCGATTGGCAACTCGCTAACACTACAACGTCATCCCATTGTGCAAGGATAAAAAGTCATTGTGCAAGGATAAAAAGTCAAAAGTCAAATTCGTAAGCAACAATGGAACAGTTTTCTATCTAAGCAGCTGGGTTAAAAAAATACCAACATCTTGATAGGGATTACTTATTTTGAAAGTCTCCGTACTAACAAGATAAGATTGTTCCAGAAACATAGATTTACTAAAGGATCAGACCTCAATCTTCACGAATAGTTCAAAACTAGAGAAAGGATAGGTTTTTGAAGTTTCTCAAAAGATCTGCAAATAGAAATTTCATACAGACTAACTCTCATATGATGCTTCGTTTACATGTGAATTTTTATTGTGGGGTAAAGTAAAGATGTACTTAAAGTCACATCAAAATAAATTAAAACCATCAATTTGACAATTAAATGTAACTATGGAATCAATACCAAAAGCAAGAAGTTGGCATCACTGTTCTTAATTTACGGAGCGTTTTTCACATAGCTTCGCAAAATTTGCAATAAAAATATTTTTTTTTTATTGATAATGAAATTTTCCTGTTCTCGCTCATGTTGGCGTAATTAAAACGACTTTTTTAATTACTCTCTTGTTGGTGTTTCACTGTAGTACGAATATTCGAAAATGTGCTGTCGTCTATTGTCCAATGTATTAGTAATGTATGGATATGACCTTTGATCCTTAGTCGGCTTTATGGCCGATTGTAAAGTTGTGCGATCTTGAATCAAATGTTGTGCGACTACACACGAGGGAAGGTGATCGTTTTTAGATTTTATATAACAAACACAACGAAACACTCGATCGTCATAGATGCAAACTTAGAATTAGCAACAAAATAGCGATGCATTTCTATTATTTGTAACGTTTGGATTTTTGTACGTTGTAGGGCGGTTCGGAAAGTTCTTAGCCTATCAATGAGAGAGAATAGTTAGTTTTTCAAAAATATTTTTATTTTTCAATATAATCTCCTGAAAATTCAATACACTTAGTCCAACGCTTATCTAGCAATTCTATCCTTTGATTAAAATAGTTTTCCTCAAGGTCTTCAAAATAGTGGTTTACAACTGTAATTGCACCTTCATTTGAGGTAAAACGCTTGCCAGCAAGGAATTTTTTTAGATTTGGGAACAGGTAAAAGTCACTGGGAGCTAAATCAGGAGAATAAGGTGGGTGGTCAAGCAACTCGTACTTTAATTCGTTGATTTTAGCCATTGTTAAAACACTCTTGTGCGCTGGGCGTTGTCTTGATGAAAAATTATTTTTTTGTGTTGTAAGCCAGGATGTTTTTCTCGAATTTGTACATTTAATTGATCTAAAAGGTTGCAATAGTACTCTGAATTTATTGTGTTACCCTTTTGCAGATAGTCAATCAATAAAATACCTTTGAAGTCCCAAAAAACCGTTGTCATAACCTTACCAGCCGATTGAATTGTTTTTGCCTTCTTTGGGGCACTTCCTCCAGCTTCAGCCCATTGTTTGGATTGTTCTTTTGTCTCTGGAGTATAGTGGTGGATCCATGTCTCATCAACAGTTATGAAACGACGCTTAAAATCCATTTTATTTCGCTGAAAACGATCCAAACAAGCTTGAGAAATGTTCATTCTTATGCGTTTTTGGTCGACTGTTAACAAGTGCGGCACCCATCTTGCAGAAAGCTTTTTCATCTGTAGTTCTTCATGCAAAATTAAATGGACTCGATCATTTGAGATGCCCATGACATTAGCTATTTCACGCACTTTTATTCGTCGATCATTTAATACCATATCATGAACTTTGGCTACAATTTCTGCTGTTGTTGCTTTTTTTGGACGTCCACTACGTGGTTCACCTTCAATGCTTGTACGACTACGTTTAAATTCAGCAACCCAATTTTTTACTGTTGCATATGAAGGAGCACTTTCACCTAACACATTCACCATATCATTATGAATTTCTTGTCCCGATAAACTTTTTTCTGTAAATATTTAATGACACCACGCATTTCAAATTTTTACATTGTAAAAAAATCGCGGATGCGTCTTTTGTGAACACCTGTTTCTATATGAAGGAGTTGCCAGATCGAAACAAAATTTAACATGTGTTCATATCAGAGATAGAAGTTTCCAAAACACTTAACTTTTTTCTGTTTATACCCCGCTTTTTGTGCTAGGCTAAGAAGTTTCCGAACCGCCTCGTAGCGGCTCTATTTTTGTCGATTTATAGATTTAAGAACACGGTAACGAATTATGGTACCAAAATATAATTAACGAGGAGGGAGTTAAACGCGGAGGAGTATTAAACAATAAATTTGCAGAATTTCGGGGAAATTTCAATGATTTTGTGTAAAGGGTGTTCCAAAATTCGTGAAGTAGCGTTAAGAAGGCATGGATTAAATGAAGTGCCATTTTTCAGCTGCTGAGTAAATAATTGTTTATTTGTGACCCGGGCTATGAAAAGGTGGCATATGACTCAAAAAAATGTTTCCACTTTTTTTTGGTTTTGTTTATTGTTTATCTTTAACAGCTTTTTCTCTTTTCTTTTTTGAGTCATAAGCCACCTTTTCATAGGCCCCGGGTCCTATTTGTACTTTAAGTTTATCTTAAAGAAATCACAATAGCAGTTAATTCTTATGTCTCTTCTCTCGGTAACAGTGTTCATAATAAGCTAGCCGAAAGACAAAGGTTACTTACTGCTGAAATAATTGTATTCAAAACTATGTACTATGTAGATACAGATTCTGTATGTATTTTTGTGATGGAATGACTAGGCCTTCAAAAAAATAATTTGATGACAGTCAGAGTTTAAAAAATTTGTCAAAATTCGGAGCAGTAGAAGAAAATATGTGTCTTCGGATAAAAATAGAAAATATATTAAAAGAAAAAATTTAATTTTACCGAAATTATTTTCTCATAACGTTAAGTACACACAGAGAAGTAGTTTGCTGCCACAATCGAATTTGTTGCCAAGTATACCATCAGAACAACCGAAAATGAGATCGTAAACTACAATTTTCAATACAAACAAAAACAATTCATGATTTTTGAAATTTTTTAACTTCGAACCAATGAATACGAGAGTTGCTATTTGTATTTCAGGGCCGGCAATAAAAACACAATAATTTATCATTGGAAATGGTTTTATTGTTTTTCAAAATATTCTCCTTTTTTGCATGCGCCTAAACCAATTTTCGAAGCAATTTTTCCACTCCGATTGAGACACCTCCAAAACATGATCTTTGAACGCTTTAACAACTGCTTTGGGCGATAAAGAGCGTTGTCCACGCATTTTTTTCTTGATAAGAAGAAGTCATTGGGTGCCAAATCAGGGCTGTACGGTGGACGGCCCATTAATTCGACATCTTGAGTGGTCAAATAGCTCATCGTTTCAGCTGATGTGTGAGAGCTCGCATTGTCGTGATGCAAAATAATCCGTCTTCTCTTATTATCTTCCCTCATTTCTTCGAACACTGTTGGCAAGCAGATGGTTGTATACCACCTAGAATTGACCGTCCTACGTTCCACTAAAGGCACTGCGGGAACATGGTGGGTTAAACCGAAAAAACGCAATCTTTTGCTTCGAAGTACGTCTTCCACGAACAACTTTTGTTGGATTTGGCTTATCTTGAAGGATCCATATGGTCGATTGCTGTTTTGTTTCGGATTTATAGATCCATGATTCGCCACCTGCGACAATGTTATACACTGCCTTTGAGCTACCGCAGTTATACTTTTTCAACATCTCTTTGCACCAATTCATACGATTTTGAGCATTCGTCAAATTATAAGTATGTGGGATCCAACGAGAACAAATTTTTTTCACTACCAAATGAACACGCAATATCTTATTGATGCTTGTCATACTAATGCCCGAGGATGCCTCAATCTCACGGTATGTCACATGTCGGTCTTACTTAATCAGTTCACGCACAGCATCAATGGTTTCTGGCAGAGTGACCAAGGGACGTGGACGTCCTTCACGAAATTCATTCTGGAGCGAACGGCGTCCGAGGCTGAACTCTTGGTACAAGCGATTAACAGTGGTTTTTGATGGTGCTTCATCGCCAAAAGTCGAAACAAGTTGATTTTAACACTCTTGTCTCGATAACCCACGCCGAAAATCGTAAAAAATCATCGCACGAATATGTTCACGGGATTATTCCATTTTTTGACTGAGATGAATTTTTCAACACACTCTAAACGAAACATTTTGCCCTCAAATGACAAACGTTCTGTGGTAAGTTATGCTAAAAAATGTCAAAGTTTCCACTTTGCATCTGGGAACACTATTATTGTCAGAACCAGAAATATAAATAGCAACCCTCGTATGAGTGAAGATAAATGACCAAGCTAGCGTAAGATATTAACAATAAAAGATGAAAACAGCTTTGATTTACTTCTTAAAACAAACCGAAAATTCCTTATATGGTGGAAAAAATCGCATAAAAATGGAATGTTGGCTCACGGCACAGTATGTTGGGATAAAAGCCGTCATAACGGTATGTAAAATAATTTTTGCTCTTGAGATCGCAGCTTTACGTTTTGAGAACCTATTGCCTAAATATTTATTTGTTATGAAAATCGACTTCTATCTATAAGTACATATAGAAAAAAAATATGGTTGGGATAACAATATTCGAAGAGCATCATACAATGGTGGGGTATATGGTTGTGATACAACAGTACTATGATCCTCACAACAATAGGATGATACAAATGCAACGATACAATGATCCTTACAACCATACCGTGATATTCACAAAAATGGTATAATTCACACTCAACCATACTATGATCTCCACAACCATACTATGATCCTCACAACCATAGTATAATCAAACACAATAATGATATGATCCACAATTTGTTTTATTAGAAAAAGCGCGATAAAACCATTTCCATAAATTACAATGATGCAAAAACGGTGAGTGAAAATGTTTATTGTTATTATGATCCTCACAACCATAGTATGATCAAACACAATTATGATATGATCCACAATTTTTTTTTAGAATTAGTTAAAAAAAAAACGTTAGAGGATTTATTAAAAATATTTCAGTTAAACAAAGCCAAAGAGGTTTGTTTGAACATTGTTATTTTCCATACAAAAAGTACTGTTATTGCATTAGATCCGTAACAATAACATTGTTCTGAAAAGCATATTCAAATGAAGAAAAATTACAATCATACAGTTTGAATGCCGTAATCATATTACTGTTAACATAAAACCCAATAAACAATACCTTTATCGCACAAACCATATTTATAGTGTTGCTACAACCATATTTTTTGTTTTAAATTTGGCAATAATACTTTTGTTACATTTTAACAATATTAATATTGCGACAATCATACTCATTGTTGTGACGAACATACTTTTATTGCGGAGAACATATTATTATTGTCGTGACCATATAGTAACCATATTTTTTCTCTGCGTGTAGTGTACCTAATTGTTGTAGTAGTCCAGGAAATGTTTTTTTCTTTATTCATCTGTGTAAATTCCTAGAAAAGTATACATTTTGTTTATGTGTATTTACAAATTTATTTTTCATAAGCAAAATATTACTCCACAAAAATTTAAAAAAAAAACATACAGAGGAAAACATTTGGAAATCGGAACGAACTACAAAAATTCGGTTGGACAAACAGACTTTTTCTTGCAATCACCAACATTCTGTGATGATAACATGGTTCGACATATCACAAGATGGTACTACGATAATATAACGGTCCCCACATTTAATAAACCGATTTAGTAAAACTGTTTATTGCCACATCTGTTGGTGAGAACAAGTAAATTGGTTGTAGTAACCAAACCATGTTCAGTTCGCCAGAATAAAATCACTACAAAATCTCTCTTTACGGAAAAAAAACACATTTGGAAATACCAAAAATAAGAAGATAAGAAAAAATGAAATGTGTTTAATCTGTTTTAATTTCTCCCTGGGTCAGACAGTTAAGCATCTTTCCTCAGACGGTTAATGTTTTCAAACGATTCTGCATAAATAAACTTTAAATAAATAAGAAAAAATTGATCACCATAGATTAATCTCGTTATTATAAAACCACAATTAATTTTTTGGCATCGATCTATATATCTTGATTTACGGTCTACCAAAGCTTGAAAATGAATATTGTTAAAACTTTTTTAAATCTTCTCAGTTTGGAGTGGATAGATTACCAGATTGCTAATCCGTTAACCAATTGCAAGGCGGTCAAAATATTAATTTTGTTTTCCCAATTTTTTTTTCAATACGCCCACTGTGCCATAATATGACCTATACTTTAAGCATTTATTTGACGTTTTTGTGTCACATGAATCCTTTAGTTGAGGGAAATATAAAGTTTTTAATTACAACATACTTAGATATTTTTATAACATTTTATAATCAGGTATATCTTCATATTGGTGTAAACACTTTGAAGTCAAAATTTAATTTCCTCGTTCCAGTTGTGGATACGATTTAGATTTAAAAGTGAAAAACTGGTTTTAAAAAATCGGATAATTTTTTAAATAACAGAAATACTATTTTAAAAATATTGAATAAGAAAACGTTTTTCATTTCGGACAGATAGTTCTTCGACTGACGCACCACAACTGCATGACTGACTATCGCTAAGGGCTCTCTTAGGCAAGAACGCATTAAGAGTTCGTGCCAGTTCAGCAAGAAACCCAAATAGGGGCCGAATCCAAGCTCTAGATTACTTCCGACAAAACTGGCATCACGGATGAATCTGTACGTCACCCGATCATTTTCGCTGCAGTCCCATCTAGACTGTCATCTAGACTGCAAAGCCCGAGCTTTGCGTTCCTGATTGGCGTTGCTCTCCACACCCTCTAATCAATCATCAGGCAGAGTTGCCAACCTTCTTCAGATCTTAAAAGCAATACCGCAACGTATTACTTCAAGGTAAAGTTGAGCTACGCCGTACAATAGCTGAAGGACTTCAGTAAAAACAGGTAGACATGCCAACAAAACAATCCTCTGGCAAGAGAGTATCTTTCGATACCCGCAGCGGACTTCACAGTCTCATACCGGCCCTACTAAGGCCACACTGGACTTTCAGAATACGACGTGCCTGCCCAACGACTCTGTTTAACTTCTTTCGCAAGCGGACAAGATAAGGTAGAAAACTCATCCTTTCTATGCCAAGGTACTTGACTTACGTCTTGCACGCAAGGCCCACTCCATCCAACCTTACAATGGGATGCCGGTCCTGCGAAATTGTACCTTTCAGCAACATTGTTATACTTATAGACTTGACCCTTGTCATCTCAACACCGACACGTATACCTCTAATACTTACCATTGTCAACCGTTTCACCGCAAAGCGAGACTGGGTCTCAACAAGGATGAACACGTAATTGGCATTGGCACACACTGAAGAGTGAGTTGCCGTAACAAGAGTTTCTAAATAAAGGGACCACATAAGAAGCCCTGTGGACAACCCCGGACAACATCGTTTCAAACGTGCGCACCTACAGAATACGCCCGTCTGTCGGAAAAGAAGCTCCATCAGAGTCAAATTTTTTTTGACATCCCACCTCTGTCAACCATGCAAGCATGCTGGTCTAGCTAGGATAACATACTTTACTAAACTATGCTATTTCCAGAACTTCAATGGTTGTTGGTTGGGTAACTTCCATCGACATTTTTGCAACTATCGAAAGAGACATTGTTGATATATGGTTTAGAATAATAAATACCAGGGGCTTAAATACATTTTAATTTACTAGCAGATTACCGCTAATGACCTTCAAACGCCACACTAACCGTATTAGTTTCATTTAGTTCAAAGCTATCAATCATTAGATAAGATTAAAATTTTTAAATGCAACTGAAATTCTTGATAATTTACGAGTATAAGTGGTTAGCGGCTGAGGAGAGGCTGATATGAATTCAGTATTTTCTCAGACTCAATGGAGTTACCAGATGTACTCAGGCTTAGATTATAAAATAGATAAAGAAAGGGAGCAATGCCAAATAGGTGATTACGGGCATGCTGGAAATCATTTTTCATACACTGCGTTTTTCTACTCTCCATCATGGAGTATGTCTAAGTTTGTCATTTCGTTTGTAACACCTCGAAATACTTATTGTCGACCATTTAAAGTGACATGGCATGACTGTCTAGCCATGTCCGTCTGTTTAAAACACAATTCAGTGCAAACGAAAAGAGCTTGAGTCTTTAAACTTACCAGATATGGGTCTAATTTGTCGCCGATTGGTTGGCATTGAAAATTAAATGAATCAGGCAAAAGGGAAAAAATTACCCTTTGAGGGACTTAAAAATGGCCGGATTAAATTATCAATTTTTTGAAATTATTGATAAAATTTCATTAATTAACTTTAAAATCATTTTTTTGAAGTGGTAATGATTTCATTAATAGGCGTTGTCATCGGTTTTTGACACCCAAAAACCGCCCTCTAGTGTTCGGCGACAAAAAATTTTCGTCCAATAGCGAGGTTATTGCTGAAACTGAGGCATATTTTGAAGGTCTTGAAAAATCTTATTTTTCGGATGGAATTAAAAAAACTTGAAAAACGTTTGATGAAGCGTTTTGAGTTGGAAGGAGATTATGAAAAATAAATAATAATAATTCCAAAAAAACGGTTCTTTTTATGTTAGGCCAGTTACTTATGCGGTCGCCCTCGTAAGTACTATTTTTCCTATTGGCTAAATTTTGAACTATTTACAATATTCTCCTTTGTGTCCAATTTATAAAGCGGACATTATTGAATTGTTATCTTCTACAACCATAATTATAAAACTCAATGATTGGGCCACAGGGTCTGTGGTGCTATTTTTGTTGCCGCAGCTGTACATACGTAAAGTGCATATTTATTAAGATGTTTTACGAAACTATATATTTGCAATTGTCGACTGTATTGAAGGAACTACAATAAAGAGACGACTATAACTTGTTTCAGTCAAAAGAAGCTCTGAATTTAACAAAAGCAAAAAACTGTAATCGCATATATTATGTTGTTGGTGTTGTTGTTGCTGAATATATAAGTATATCTGTATAATTGACAATGTTAAACATCGAATTCCATTAAACAGAAACAGGCCGCTATAACCACTATTTGACCATGACAGTGAACCTGTAACCGTTAAAAGAATCTGGTTTTTATCATCTTGACTTGACTTGTATTGGTTTTGTTTTATTTTCTTGTTCAAATCATGTTTTCGGGCTTCTTTTATGCGCTACAAAAAGGGCTTGCCAAAAAATGAACGGTTATATACACAGTATAATTAATAAATGAACAGGTAAATAAAGAAACCAAAAATCGTGTAGTCATTTTGAAAACAAGGCAAATACATCGACTATCAATACAGGTTGGGGGTTGTCGGCTGTTATCAGTCCGTTGATAGTGGGCATGAACTACAGTAAAAACTCTTATCGACATAGTAACATTATCTGTTTTTATTTTGTTTTAAGTTTGTTCAGATAATTTTTCGTAGATAAGAGGTGATTAATTTTGTTTAGCACCAAACATAATGTTTTAAGTCTGCACTGAAAATGGGTACAACAAACTTGCTTAAGACTGAAACTGCAGTTAATTACCAATTTTGCTACTTTAATGTCCTTTGCCATAGAATTAAATTTGGAATTTCGTTTACAATGCCGCTTAATACTGATCGAGGGACCCTTTTAAGTATATATAGTATTGATCGGCGTAAGATTTCAACAGGATGTAGTGCGAACTGCACGCAGAGAAAAAATATGGTTACTATATGGCCACGGCAACAATAGTATGTTCTCTGCAATAAAAGTATGGTCGTCACAACCATAGTATTGTTTTTTGAGTTTCATTTTGACAATAGTAAGATTGCGGCAATATTAATATTGTTGAAATGTAACAATAGTATTATTGCCAACTTTAGAAATGAAAACTTTGTTGTAGCAACAATATAAATATGGTTGGTGGGACAAACGTATTGTTTTCATGGTTTTTACGTTAACAATAATATACATACGGCAATCATACCGGCAAAATGGTATTTTTTTAAATTTGACAATGTTATTTTATATGTAAATTAATTTTTTCAAAACAAACTACGGGTTATTATAACTGAAATATTTTTAACAAATGATTTTTTTTAATGTTAAATAAATCACTCCTGTTATTAAGAGTTTAATGTATTTTTACAAAACTTAATAAAAATCTCTATTGTTGAATAACAACATAACAAAAATTTTGGGGATTATAGTGTGGTTGTGTGTAAGTCATACTATGGTTGTGAGGATCATACTACGGTTGGGTGTGAATAATAATATGGTTGTGGGGGATCATAGTATGGTTGAGTGTGAATAATAATATGGTTGTGGGGATCATAGTATGGTTGTCTGTGAATAATTCTATTGTTGTGAGGACCATAATATTGTTGTGGGGATCATAGTATGGTTATGTGTGAATCATACTATTGTTGTGATGATCATAATATTTTTGTGCCACAACCATATAACCAACAATAGTATGATGCTTTTCGAATATTGTTACCACAACCATACTTTTTTCAGCGTGTGTGACGATGATATTTAGAACATATAACATTGGCATGGAACTCAACACATCCCGGTGGATGAGTGCAAGGTGCCAAGCTTAATAAATCGCATTAATGTCCAAAGCGATAACCAAATTTTAAACCTTGTTGTGTCAAAATTGGACAAATGAAAGCGACCTCGCTAACACTAAAAAAAAAACATATTAGTTTAAACAATGATATATTTCATATTAATAATAAAATGTTTCTTTTTTTCAGCCAAAAAAACTTTTCATAAGAATGATGAAAAATTCATAAAAATTATGATCGCTTATCGTTTTTTTTAAATACTCGTACTTAATAAAAGATTTTCTTATTTTTCAAGAATATCTCTAATATTTTTTAAGAAATTGTTTTATATTTCCTATGAAGTTTTTGTTTACTTTTATTCGGCCATTTATCATGCGTATGACCTCAATAGATTTTATTATATTTCGAGACCAATATGTTGCTTCTTTTGAGAATCAACGTAAAAAGAAGGTGAAATGTATTAGCTATGGTTGCTATTTAAACTTCAGCCTTCTTATTCAGTAGTCTCGTTAAAATTATTGAGAATTACTCTTTTACGAATATTCTTCGAAGTCTGCGTAAACCAATGTATCGGGTGATCAATCTAGAGGTATTTTTTCAAAATAAAGAGAAATACTAAAATTTAAATCAAGTGTTGAATCTTTATTGATCATTCCGAAGGACATTTTATTTTTATTTTTGAATATAATTTCCATAAAATGTACGCCTCAGGTTGTCCATTTTGAGGGCCCAATTTTGGATGACTCGTTCAAGCATATCGACCGGTATGGCGATAATGACGCGCGTACTGTTGGCTTCCAAAACCTAAATCGTAGCTGGTTTGCCAGCATAAACTTTGGACTTTACGTAGCCTTAAAGAAAAAAGTCTAAAGGTGTGATATTACACAATCTACCGGTACAAAGTGTGAAATTAGCTGCTGTTCGAAATTTCCTCTCAATATATGTGACAGCGCATAGAGAAAGGGACCTAAGGGTAAAAAAATCAATTTTCACTTTTTTTTGATGTGGACAACATCTGAGCATTGAATAAGACCGATCCCATGCCCCAAAAGTGTTCCCTCCCAGAGATATGCGCGTTTTATGAAAGTGATGGTACACCAAAGATACACGTATTTAAATCTTTAAGTGGCTCTCCTGAACAAAACTGGTTTTTACCCTTAGGTCCCTTTCTATTCTGCGCGTCACATATGCATTGTTTGGGTAGCTGTGTGGCAAGTGGCACCGTCCGGTTGAAACCAAATGTCAAAATTACTGGCTTCAATTTCAGGTAGCAAAAAGTCCGACATCTATGCGGGCTTACGTTCCGGCCATCATCATTTTTGAAAAAATATGTACCGATGATTTCATTAGCCCATAAACCGCACCAAACCGTAGTTTCTCTGTGTATTATGGCACCACTTGAACTTGTTCTTGTTGCTCTTCAGCCCTAATGCGTTGAACCAGAAATGGGCCTCATCACTAAATAAAATTGTGGTCGAAAACAGCAAATATTCTTTGAGATTTAAAAGATCCCAAAAAGGCGACGCTTTGGTACATCGTTAGGCTTTAATCCAAGATCCTTCCGTAAAATGATTCAAGTTGTTCCATACGACAAGTCAAGTTATTGATTCCTGGGGTTTTTATAAACACTCTCAGCTATGTTTTCAATACTTCGTGCTGGATGTGGTCTATTAGGTCGTGTAGTGAAAATTGGGTTTCAATGTTGGCGATGGTAATCCGAATAGTGCGTTCGGTAGGTCGATTATGTTGACCATAAAAAGGTCTAAGCGCTCGAAAAACATTTGCCATCAAACGCTCATTTCCATAATACAATTGTACAATTTGGAGACGTTGTTGCGGTATAAGTCTCTTCACGATGAAATGGCGAACAACACTAAAAAGAAAAAAATAAAGTTTTACACAACTCACTCGTAGTCTGTGAAAAACCCCTTATTCGGCATTTCTTACAAAATAAAAATATTTCCGCATAATTTATTAAATAAAAATTAAAAAACTTCTACAAAAATTACGAAATTTGAACGAAAATGGTACCAAATAGTACGATAATTTATCTAACTACATAAGAAACATTTCAAAAAGCATATGAGAGGAAAATTACCAAATGTTTAAATAGTTTTTGTAAGAACCCGGTTCGTAAATTCGTAACAGCTTCTTCACAAAATTAAAGAAAAGTTCGAAAAACTTTGTCATGTATATAAATAATGTACCAAGAACATAGCATCAAGAATACTTCGTAAATAGTACGAACATAATTTTTTCAGTGTATTCAACTCTGATCTTTGAGAGGCCATATCTCATGAACTAATAGCGGTACGACAACAGCAGTTTGTTTTGATGTTTGTATGGAAAAAAAGGCCTGATGAAAAATTGGGAGGTGCCCCACTACCTTGAAAATATTTTTATATTCGACCGGAATCCTAAAGGAATATATAAAGGGTTGTCTAACCACAATGCCCGATATTAATTGTAGGGCATACTTTAACGACAAGTTTTTTGCCCAACTTAATACGACATTTCGTTGTTTCAGTGTTTGAAAAATTCAACGATGAAGAGGTACATTATTGAGCGGTGCATTAAGACTGATGAAGCCTTATACAAAACTGGGCGTTAAAATCCAAATATAGTGCACTACTTGATTTTTTCGTCAGCATAGTCGACCAAATGTGTTCACAATCGGGAGAATTTTGCGTAAATTTCAGTAAACCGAGTCTGTAGGAAATGTAAAAACACCTTCGCCCAGTTTGTTCTGCCGTAAACATTGATGTTGTTTGCGATAGTGTGGCAGAAGAGCTCTCAACATCGACTCGTCGTCGTGCCCAACAATTGAACACCTCACGTACATTACTGTGGCGAATTTTAAATAAAGGTCAGAATTTACCGCTTACAAGGTTAAATTGAGTCAAGAGCTAATGCCTACTGACCGCTTCAATCGTCGTCAATATGCCGATTATTTGGTTCAACAGACAGAAGTGAATGGTGATTTTACAAACAAAATCATCTTCAGTGACGAGGCACACTTTCAGCTCAGTGGATTCGTTAACAAGCAGACTTGGCGCATTTGGGCAAATGAGAATCCACCAGTGATTGTGAAAATGCCGATGCAGTTAATGGGCTGGCGGCGTCATCGGGCCGTACTTCTTCGACAGTGAGATCGGCTAAGCAGTAACCTTAAAGGGTGTTCGCTATCGCGAGATGATAACGGACTTATCGTGGCCTGAAATTGAGGATATAGACCTAGATGGTATGTGGTTCCAAGAGGATGGTGCTAGTTTCAACACAGCCAACGAAACAATGGCTCATTTGCGCGAGATGTAATGTTAAAGGCCGTGTTATCTTACGATGATAATTGGCGGCGTTAATTGGCCGCCAGGATCATGTGACCTGACAACGTTGAATTTCTTTCTTTGCGGATTTTTAAAAGAAAAAGAATGCGTCAATATGCATATGCTTATACATACCTAAACTCTTTCTCATTGTAGATAATAAGAAAATTGAATTGTTATATAGAGTGATCCATCCAAAAGGTATTTTTTCAGAACAAAAAATAAATATAAAAATTCAAATCGTGTGGAATCATTATTGGTAATGTGAAAGGACATTTTATGGCATTTATTTTTTGAAAATAATTACCTTCAAATGTTGGCAACTGTATTTTGGAAATAAGCGTTCGGTGAGAAACGGGAAGATCCGCTGATTTTGACCAAAATTTTGTTCAGTGATGAGGCAAATTTCTGGCTCAACGGCAAAGTCAATAAACAAAATTGCCGCATTTGGGCTGAAGAGCAACAAGAAGAGGTTCAAGAGGTGCCATTATACCAAGAGAAAACCACGGTTTGGTACGACTTATAATCTGGTGGAATCATCGGTGCATATTTTTTCAAAAATGATGATGGCCGGAACGTAACCGTCAATGGTGCTCGTTATGGCGCCATGACATCGATCTTTATGCTACCTGAAATTTAAGCCCGTAATCTTGACGACATTTGGATTTAACAGGACGGCTCCACTTGCCATACAGCTGCTCAAGCAATGGATCTATTGAGAGGAGATTAACAGTGGATTTTGCCTCAATCTTACGGTATGGTATGTCATGTGTCGGTCTTGCTTGATCAGTTCACGCACAGCATCGATGGTTTCTGGCAAAGTGACCGAAGTTGGCCGTACTTCACAAAATTTATCCTGGAGCGAACGGCGTCCGAGACTGAACTCTTGGTACCAGCGATTAACAGTGGTTTTTGATGGTGCTTCATCGGCAAAGGTCGAAACAAGTGGAATAAAACACTCTTGGCGCCGAAAATCGTAAAAAATCATCGCACGAAAATATTCACGGGATAACTTTATCTATTTTTGACAAAGATTAATTTTTCAACACACTGTAAACAAAACAATTCTCCCTCAAATGGCAAAACGTTCTGAGTAAAGTAATGCTAAAAAATGTCAAAGTTTCTAGTGGAAGTTCCAGTCTGCATCTGGGAACACTAGTATTGTCAGGACCCGAAATAGCAACCATCGTACCTGTGCTTCTATATGGCGCCGAAACATAGGTACTTGTAAAAGCGGGTGAAGCTGTGATGGGTGTATTTGAGAGAAAGATCCTTCGTTTCATTAGTGGGCTGATCTGCGTGAACAGGGCTATAAACTTCGAACGAAATGTGAGCTGTACGAGCTGTATCTCGTCATTAATGTAGTTAAGCGCTTCAAAATACAGCGATTACGCTGGCTGGGTCGACTGGGTGACAACATCCACGGGAATCGCAGGCAGGGAAGACCGAGACTCCGGTCCAAGGACCAAGTTGAATAAGAATCCTTGGTATTACAAACTGGAAACAGAACGCACCAAAGTGCTTGAAGATAATTTAAGCAACAGGCTAAGACCAACAACGGGGTTTACAGCCAACTTAAGTAAGTGTGAGGGGCTAAAGACGTACCTACACTAAGCGAATTTTAATGATATAGAGTCTTAAGTAAAATCGTATGGAAGTTATTATGAATATTGCTTTATAACTCATCATAAAATTAATCTCTCTACAAACAAACAACAAATTTAGTTTTTAAGTGCACAGTGTTTTGTAATTCTAATTTTAGAGCTACTTTAAGCTAAATCTATGTCAGCTGGCCCCAAAAATGACCAAGTGGCGCTTTGGCTAAATTTTTTGAAATGTTAATATTATGTTGTAAGAAATAAATGAATTAAAAAAATTATTCTAAAATAGCGATTCAACACAAAATTTAAAATTGAGTCAAAACATGCCCTTAGCCATCATCACTTTAAGCATTTAAGTAATGGTTTTATACGCATTTAATTCACTTTAGGTGGACGACCACAAGCTCTGCCTACAGTACATAATTAATTTGTTTTATTGTAATGAGTAATATGTTCATAATAAAAAAATACATACAGACATGGAAGTACGAGTGTTTGTATACAATCGTATATATCCCATTTTATTGTTCCCATTTGGAAGAATTTGGACTTTGACATCTCCTATGAAACAAAGTCGTATAATTAATGATTGCTAAAAAAATAACTTATCACACCTCAACCCTAATGAGAAAAAACAGAAACAGAACAAAGTGGTCATTGATACCGCGAATTGTGTTTTGACGACTCTAAGGGAGTGGATACATATGGTAATATAGGGTGATCCATCTAGATGTATTTTTTCAGAACAAAAAAAATATATAAAAATTCAAATCAAGTGTGGAATCTTTATTAGTAATTTAAGAGGACATTTTATGGCATTTATTTTTTGAAAATAATTTCCTTCAAATGTTGACAACTGTATTATAAAAATGAGCGTTCGGTGAGAACCGGGAAGATACGCTGTTTTCGACCAAAATTTTGTTCAGTGATGAGGCCCAAAGTCATTAAACAAAATTGCCGCATTTGGGTTGAAGAGCAACAAGAAGAGGTTCAAGAGGTGCCATTATACCCAGAAAAACCACGGTTTGGTGCGGTTTATAAGCATATTTTTTTCAAAAATGATGATAGACGGAACGTAACCGTGAATGGTGCTCGCTATCGCGCCATGTTATCGATCTTTATGCTACCTAAAATTGAAGCCCGTAATCTTGACGATACTTGGTTTCAACAGGACGATGCCACTTGCCATACAGGTGCTCAAACAATGGATCTATTGAGAGAACATTTCGAAAATCAGCTAATATCACGTTTTGGGCAGGTGATATCACCTGCCACCTGATAGCACACCTTTAGTCATTTTTCTTTGGGATTACGTAAAGTCCAAAGTCTATGCTGACAAACCAGCTACAATTCAGGTTTTGGAAGCCAACATTACGAGTGTCATTAAAACCATACGGGTCGAAATGCTCTAACGAGTCATCCAAAATTGGACCCTCAGAATGGAAACCCTGAGGCGTAGTTGCGGCCAACATTTGAAGAAAATTATATTCAAAAAATAAATGCCATTAAATGTCCTTTCAGATTGCCAATAAATTTTCCACACTTGATTTGACTTTTTATATTTTTTTCTGAAAAAAATAGGCACACTTTCAGCTCAGTGGATTCGTTAACAAGCAGACTTGGCGCATTTGGGCAAATGAGAATCCACCAGTGATTGTGAAAAAGCCGATGCATCGGGCCGTACTTCTTCGACAGTGAGATCGGCTAAGCAGTAACCGTAATGGGTGTTCGCTATCGCGAGATGATAACGGACTTCTTGTGGCCTGAAATTGAGGATATAGACCTGGATGGTATGTGGTTCCAACAGGATGTGCCACTTGCCACACAGCCAACGAAACAATGGCTCATTTGAGCGAGATGTTATGTTAATGGCTATCTTACGATGATAATTGTCGTCGTTACTTGGCCACCAGGATCATGTGACCTGACAACGTTGAACTTCTTTCTTTGGGGATTTTTAAAAGAAAAAGAGTGCGTCAATATGCCATAGGCATATGCTTATACATACCTAAACTCTTTCTCATTGTAGATAATAAGAA
The DNA here is from genome assembly GCA_963513945.1 of Hydrotaea diabolus. NCBI lineage: Eukaryota > Metazoa > Arthropoda > Insecta > Diptera > Muscidae > Hydrotaea > Hydrotaea diabolus. Next base: position 128,103,178 of record OY740717.1, read on the forward strand.
AATTAAATTGTTATATAGAGTGATCCATCCAAAAGGTATTAAATGCCATAAAATGTCGCTTGCAAATTTTTGTCATAATGATAAGCAATATTAATATTGTAACTTGGAATGCCAGAGGCATTAAAAACAAATGTATGGAATTATTCCAATTCTTATTAGATAAAGATATTCATGTTTGCTTGGTATCAGAGTCTTGGCTAAACCCTAATGTGTCCCTTAGCCACCATGACTTTGTTATATATAGAAATGATAGAGATTTAAGAAGAGGAGGAGGAGTGGCAATAATAATTAGTAAACAAATTTCCCATTTTACTTTACCCATTGTGGATACGGCAATAATTGAAAATATTGGTATAAAGATCATGTCAGATAGCGGCGGTATCGACATATATTCATGCTATTTTCCAGGAGGTCGTGTTGGTAATGATGGCATCCGTAAGAGATTATTTGCGTCAGATATCCACAAACTTACTAGAGGTGGAAGATATATTTTAGGTGGTGATTTCAACTGTCGCCACCAATCTTGGGGTTGTACTAGGGCTAACAGTTGGGGGAATATCCTCTATGAGAAACAGGATTCTTATAATTTTAACATTGTTTATCCGACGGAAAGTACCTATATTCCTAGCCAGCTCAATCGCCAGAGTTCGATTTTAGACTTCTTCATTACGAATATTACTGATTATTTATCATCACCCGAAGTAGTGAATGAACTAAGTTCTGACCATCTTCCAGTTAGATTGACCATACGGTCCACTTTTGATAGCAATGAATTTCATCATATTGATTTTAAGAATGCAAACTGGAAGCTTTTTTCAAGGTATATCAAGAGGCATCTTGTTCTTCCTGATGAAGACACAATCACGGACGCAGAGTGTATTGATTCTCAACTTAGGCATTTTATTGGCATATTGAATGACGCAATTGCTCATAGCGTACCGTTAGGACGTAGGAGAGGTTCAAACAGTCAATTACCGGAAAATATAAGGTCACATATTCGGACGCGTAACTACTTTCGTAGGAAATGGATTAGATACAGAGACACGGACGACTATTACCATTTTAAAATGTTAAATTCGGTCATCAAAGGGCAGATGGATGAGTACAGGAACAGATCGTGGAGTCAGTTATTATCATCACTGGACAAAGGGTCCCCCCCTTTCTGGAACCTGACAAAGATCATAAGGAAAAAGTCGGCAAACGTGCCTATACTAAAACAGAACGGTTCCCGTTTCATCACCACGACGGAAAAATGTGGGATACTGGGTAGAACATTTCGCGATAATCACTCTATTTCAGATGCTGCCTCTGATACTCTTACCGAGGGCCATGTGAGGGATGCAATTAACGATTTCGATCTAGGCTTGGATCAGAGCCTAATACCTACGACTAATGCCAATGTTATTGCCATCGTTAAAAGTCTAAGGGCCAGGAAATCGCCTGGCCTAGATGGAATAAATAATAGATGCCTCAAGTCTCTTCCAAGGAAGGGAATACAATTTTTAACCATTTTTATAAATAGTTGTCTTAGACTTGGATATTTCCCGGATCAGTTTAAGGAGGCGAAGGTCATTGCCGTTAGGAAACCGAATAAACCTGCGGATTCACCCTCGTCATACCGCCCAATTAGCCTGTTATCCTCTGTTAGTAAGATATTAGAAAGAGTAATCAAGGAACAGATTACTGACTTCATTGATGATCATGGAATTCTGCCTCCACAACAATTTGGGTTTCGAAGGGAACATAGCACAGTACACCCCTTGGTAAGGATACGGAATATAGTTAAATCTAATTTTGAGAAGCAACTTTCCACCGGAATGGTATTACTTGATATCAAGGCCGCTTTTGACTCGGTATGGCACGATGGTTTGGTGTTTAAACTCATACGCTTCAGCTTCCCTAATCACATAACTAGGATAATCCGAAGCTTTCTACGTTCCAGGACTTTTAGGGTCCATATGGGTTCTACGTCCTCGAAGCTTTTTAGAATTGACGCTGGTTGCCCACAGGGTTCGTGTTTATCTCCAGTGCTTTATAACATATACACGGCAGATATTCCTGTCACAAATAATTGCATTATGTCAATTTTTGCGGACGACACTGCCATTTTAAGCTGTGGTAAATTCGCTTCAGAGATTGTGTCAAATTTACAGCTAGCACTTAGTGAAGTATATACCTATTTCTCCAAATGGAAAATAGCCGTTAATTCTGATAAAAGTCAAGCTATCTATTTTACCAGACGAAGAAAGGAACGCTTTGTTCCTCAAAGTAACATAAGTATAAGAAATGGCGAAATAAAATGGGAAAGGAATGTTAAATATTTAGGCGTCATTTTGGACCCTAAACTTACTTATAAGGATCATGTCTCGTATATAGTAAATAAATGTAACATACTAATAAGAACTTTATACCCTTTTATAAATAGATCTTCGGCGTTAAACATTGACAATAAAATGTTAATATTTAAAGCAATTTTTCAAGCTGTGATATTCTATGTAGCCCCCGTCTGGGGAAAGATGTCCAAATGCCATATAAAAAGGCTTCAAATACTACAAAACAAAGTTTTAAAACTAATTAATAACCTTCCTAGATACTTTTCTACGGCACGACTACATCGGATTACTAATATTGATCTTGTGGAAGTCAAATTAAACAAATTAATAGAATGTTTTAATGTCAAATGTTCCTACTCCGAACACAATCATATCTTAGAGCTGGTCTCATAAGATATGAATCTAGTTTTAAGTATTTTATGTATTTTTATCTTAAAAAAAAATCAAAAAGGTTTTTGAAAAATTTCTCCTCCCCTTCAAACATTATATAATAAATACTCATCCAATAATTAATTTCACTATTTAAGCAGAAAAAGGAAATAACTTAAACTCTTTGAATTGTATCTAGTATAGATTTTGTACAATTTATAAATAACATGAATCAATAAAATGAAAAAATGAGTGGATAGTTTGTAAGTTCAAACGGGCTGAAGCTTTAATGCTCACTACCATGAATTGCCTTACAATATGCCATTGGCAGTACTGTTACACGATATGGTTGTTGGTGTAGAAGGTTAGTTCCACTTTCACTTAAATCCTAGTAGATCATAGGTCCTCTGGGACCTGATTTCTAATTTGAGTTAAATCTAACAAATAAATGCATACTTGAAAAAAAGTTCTAAATAGGTCACCCTTTAGGTTCAAATATAACTGAAAACATGCTAACAGCTTTATCTTTAAAGGTGATTACTTTGAGTGGTAACATACCGATGTGGCCGTAGGAAGCATTCGAATTTCAGTTCTTTACACTTTCTTTTAGCTTATCAATAAAATGGCAAACATCAATTATATTAGGTTTCGTTATTTATAATAGGTGGTTAACTAGGAAAATATCGTATAATTTCATGGGCGCATGCCGCCATGATATTAGCTGAAAATATTTTTTTTTATCGAAAATTATAGGGAAATTTGCCGAGTCAGTAATTGAACGTTTATTGAACTTTCAATATTAATTGTATCATTTTAATAAAGGAAGGCAGTATCTCTCAGTGTACGCATTAATTAATGTTTGGCTAAGCACTGAAATCGTTTTATATCGCAGTATATTTTTACTGAGCTCTAAAAACAATGAACATAATTAAAAAAAAAGCATGTTAGGTTATGACTTCATTTTTTGATGGAGTCATAATTGAAATATTGTTTGGATTTTAGACCTTACAGTAGTCAAAGGTGCTTAGATAAACGATTTGATACCAGCATGTTCAGGCTGATAAGAAACTCCATTTCGTATTCCTACTTCGTCTCTCTATATGAACGAAATATATTTCAAATGGATTCAACGAATTTATACTGGGTTTTCCAATAGGGACATAACAATTTCGTATCTCTATGTCAACGCACCCTTAAACATTTTTGATAATCTTTCAGTACCAAAACGTTAGACGAAGTCAACATTTTCATCATGGCACAGTTCACTTACAAACAATGTTTGGAAATCATTAAAAACTACTAACGAAATTCTGAGTTGGTGGTCGCAACTTTAAGAACGCTTACTCTAATTTTCGGCCTTAATAATCATCTTCAGCGATGAAGCTCATTTCTGGCTGAGTGGTTTTGTCAATAAACTAAATATGCATTATTAAACAGCAATAAACCCACATGTGCTTCAAAAGACACAATTGCATCCGCAAAAAATTACTGTGCGGTGTGGTTTTCATGCCGGAGGCGTGATGGGGCCTTATTTTTTCGTCGATAAAAAACAATCGTCATGTTACATGTCAATGAAGAACGCTATCGTGCCATGTTAGAAAATTATTTTTGGCCAGGCTTGGATAAGCATGAAATCACCGATAGGTGGTTTCAACAAGACGATGCCACTAGCCACAACATGCGTTACAATCAATTTACTGAAAGGCAAATTTGGTGAACGTGTTATCCCGATAAATCATCACATCACATCAAGTCATTGGTCTATTGCAACAACTTAAGCCGAGCTCAGAGACAACATCCAATGCAAAATTTTCAACGTTCCGGTCGAAATGTGTGCAAGAGTTGAAGAAATTGGGTCTAAAGAATAGATCGCTGTACACGGGCTCGTGGTGGTCATATGACCGAAATCGAATTTCATTCTTAAAATGTAACATTTGCACTACACCTGGAATAAATTTGAACTCTATATCTTAAATATTCTTTGTTTCCGTGTTTATAAAATTGTTATGTCCTTAATGGAAAACCCTGTATTATAAATTAAAATCAATTGCGAACCAAATTTCAATGAATGCAGAATTCGTTTGTTTGTGCGAACCAAAGACAATAAATTGTACAAGATGGGCGATATGAGCTTCATTGAAAAATCAAAAAATAGTGATGAGTAAAATTAATTTTGGGAATACTGTTTTTTGTGTTTAAAGTGTGCCAATTTAGTGTTTTTTGTTTGTTTCAATTTTGATGAGCTGACGTTCTAGTAATTGTGTGCAAACAAATGTGGAAAAATAAACCGAGGATTTGTGAGTTACTAAAGTGCATTATTGCAAAGAAGAAGCAAATCGTCCATCTTCTACAGTTAATCGTCTGTGGTGCGAAAATGGGGTAGGTATTTGTAGGTTCAATTTTCATTTATCGAAAAATATTGGGATATTTGGATTTCTTATCATTTATGTACCAATAGATCCCTCGAGCCATAAAGCGCATATCCTGGCAAAGTGAATTCGGTTAAGTGAATGTGTGATGGTAGGTGTACGAGGGCGGTTCGGAAAGTTCTTAGCCTATCAATGAAAGAGAATAGTTAGTTTTTCAAAAATATTTTTATTTTTCAATATAATCTCCTGAAACTTCAATACACTTAGTCCAACGCTTATCTAGCAATTCTATCCCTTGATAAAAATAGTTTTCCTCAAGGTCTTCAAAATAGTGGTTTACAACCGTAATTGCATCTTCATTTGAGGTAAAACGCTTGCCAGCAAAGAATTTTTTTAGATTTGGGAACAGGTAAAAGTCACTGGGAGCTAAATCAGGAGAATATGGTGGGTGGTCAAGCAATTCGTACTTTAATTCGTTGATTTTAGCCATTGTTAAAACACTCTTGTGCGCTGGTGCGTTGTCTTGATGAAAAATTATTTTTTTGTGTTGTAAGCCAGGACGTTTTTCTCGAATTTGTACATTTAATTGATCTAAAAGGTTGCAATAGTACTCTGAATTTATTGTTTAACCCTTTTGCAGATAGTCAATCAATAAAATACCTTCGAAGTCCTAACAAACCGTTGCCATAACCTTACCAGCCGGTTGAATTGTTTTTGCCTTCTTTGTGGCACTTCTTCCAGCTTCAGTCCATTGTTTGGATTGTTCTTTTGTCTCTGGAGTATAGTGGTGGATCCATGTCTTATCAACAGTTATGAAACGACGCTTAAAATCCATTTTATTTCGCTGAAAACGATCCAAACAAGCTTGAGAAATGTTTATTCTTATGCGTTTGTGGTCGACTGTTAACAAGTGCGGCACCACATCTTGCAGAGGCTTTTTCATCTGTAGTTCTTCATGCAAAATTAAATGGACTCGATCATTTGAGATGCCCATGATATTAGCTATTTCACGCACTTCTATTCGTCGATCATTTAATACCATATCATGCACTTTGGCTACAATTTCTGTTGTTGTTGCTGTTTAGGACGTCCACTACGTGGTTCATTGTCAATGCTTGTACGACCACGTTTAAATTCAGCAACCCAATTTTTTACTGTTGCATATGAAGGAGCACTTTTACCTAGCACATTCACCATATCATTATGAATTTCTTGTCCCGATAAACCTTTTTATGTAAATATTTAATGACACCACGCATTTCTAATTTTTCCATTGTAAAAAAATCGCGGATGCGTCTTTTGTGAACACCATGAAGGAGTTGCCAGATCGAAACAAAATTTAACATGTGTTCATAGCAGAGATGGAAGTTTCCAAAACACTTAATTTTTTTCTGTTTATAACGCTCTTTTTGTGCTAGGCTAAGAAGTATCCGAACCGCCCTCGTACACGACTACTTATACGTAAGTATATACTTGTAAATCCAGGTTTAAATTCTGTGTTAGAACTGTTAAGTTTCTTGAACTACGAGTATATCGAAAGGTTTTTACTTTTCGTACGAGGGTTGCTATATATATTTATGGCCTAGGCAACACTAAGTGTTGCCTGACGGCATCTGACATTTCCATTGGAAAGTACTCAGAATGATTTGACGTACGACCATCATTTGTGTTGTTTACAGTGACTTGAAAAAAACAATTTGGCAAATAAATGGTATTAACTCGTGAACATTGTCATGAGTTAATTTTTCACAACTTTCGACGTGGATTATCACTACAAGAGTGCATTGATGAACTTAAATCTTTGTATGGCGATAAAGCACCATCGTATAGCACGTGAGTGAACTGATAATGCAAGATCGTCATGGCACATACCGTGAGATAGAGGCATCCTTGGGCATTTCTTCCACCAGCATACATTCGATATTGCATGAACACCTGGCCGCAAAAAACCTTTGTTCTCGTTGGATCCCGCACAATTGACAATCGCTCAAAAAAAGGCTCGTGTCGATTGGTGCAAAGAAATTTTGAAAAAATACGATCGCGGTGCTTCAGAAGATGTTTATAAGATCGTCACAGGTGACGAATCATGGATCTATGCTTATAAGCCAGGAAATAAAACAGCAATCGACCGTGTGGGTCTTCGAAGACGATCCAAATCCAACGAAAGTTGTTCGTGGAAGAAGCACTTCGAAGCAAATGATCGCCTGTTTCTTCGGCAAAACTGGTCATGTGGCGACTGTTTCGCTTGAGCAACGTAGGACGGTCAATTCTAAGTGCTACATCACAATTTGTTCGCCTGAATTCTTCGGAGAAATTTGAAAAACGAACAAGAGAAGACGAATCATTGTGCACCATGACAATGCGAGCTCTCTCTCATATCGGCTCAAACCAGCGCCTTTTTGGGTCATCCGCCGTACAGTCCTGACTTGACGACCAATGACTTCGTTTTATTCCAGAAAAAATGCGTGGTCAACGATTTTCGTCGCCAAAAGATGCTGTTGAAGCGTTCTAAAACCATGTTTTGAAGGTGTCTCAATCGGAGTGGAAAAAGTTTTTCGACAATTGGTTTGAGCGCATGCAAAAGTGTATAAATCATGCTGGAGAATACTTTGAAAAACAATAAAAACCATTTTTGATGATAAATATTCGCATTTTCATTATTAGGCCTGAAATATATATAGCGGCCCTCGAACCAGTTCAAACTCCCGTTTATTTCAGCATAACATTGTGACGGTTCTTTGTCCAAAACGAGCCCTATCAGCACATCGTCTTTCTATGATGGAGGGCGTACAATGTTTCTTTAAAATCAATATTTCTTTGATACTAAAATTAAAAGGCTTGTATAATCAATTTTAAGTTTACCACACCATGCATATGCCAATACAAAATTTTCAAAAGCGTCCATTGTATGAATACCGATTATTTTTATGGCTTTAAGTCACACATGCACTGTAAGTGCGTCAAACCTTATTGGCATGCACGAGAACGAAGGCAACTTGTGCGTTTCGTGTGGGAACCCTTCGCTCTTACCTCCCTCCGCTTAACAGGTTGTCAATCATTATAGTTTGTTTTCTTGCCAATCAATACAGCCGTAAAATTTTCCAAACGCTGAAAAACGTTGCAAAGCATTATGTGGCAAATTTTACGTCCAACTTGCTCATGTCATGACTGCCACTTGTTGTGGTACGTTCACAATCTAACAAAGTTGAAAGCAACTGCAATATCAGTAATCGGGGATTGAAGTCGGTCAAGGCGAAGAATACCAAACTACACACGGAGTAATTTGAATATTTACGCGTTTTGGATATTTTGTAAAATTTAAATACTAACAATAGAAACGATGTAACATTAGGAGTATAAGAGTAAACACGCTTTAAGTTTGACCAGGCCGAACCTTATACAAAAGCCCACAAAAAAGTTTCATTTTTAGGCTCATGCGTCCTTCCCTCATCTCAATAAAAATATTCAATGTTTGGATTTTCTGGAAATTTGAGTACGTTTTACTATACGGTACGTTTTTGGGGACTCAAAAGCCAAAACATCCATTCATGCTCATTTTAAGGTATCCACTTTTCGGTGGAAAGATTTTAAACGGGTTTTTCTCTTGTTATTCTGAAGGGGTTTCCAATGGGCACTGTGAGATTTTGACAAAGTAGCGTCGATTCCGGCTGAGCGAACTTAACATCGATTTTACTTGCTTTGACCTAAATAGTTTGGCATACACCTGGGTGATATTTAGCTACCCACAGGTGGCGTAACGTGACACAAATAAGGTGTTATATTACACAGTACAACATTTTTCATTTTTCAGATTGATTCGGAACTGAATTCTGATAATTGTTTGTGAAAGTAGCCCCAAAAAGAAGAACTTCTGCATCATTCGTTCGGTCTAGGTAAATCCAATAATAATTTCATAATTAATTTGAAGTTAGTAAGTATCGTATAGGGAAATTTGTCACGTTTTAGGCTCTTTTGTTTGTCATAGCTCGAAAAACACTACTCCGAATAAGCTGAAACTAATTTAAATTTAAATTAAAAATTACAATTCCTTTAATCTGTTCATACAATGTTTCGCTACATACTCGTAAGCAACAGTTTCGCAGTTATAAATAAATGTATGAAGAAAAAAAATATTTTTTGCCTAAAAAATTAAAGATACAAAACGGTAAAGAGTGTCAAGTCCTATTGCTGTCACGTAAAGTCACATAACCTATGAACAAAATGAGGCATTGATCATGAAAATCGATTTACGCGTTTCGCTTTTATGCACAATTAAGTGAAGGTATGATTTCAAAAATTTGCTCGAGATATTCACAAAATTCTTTGGAAAAAACATTGATGACTTTTTTATTGATTCTTTATTTTGCATGAAAATTAACATTCCGATTCATATTACAGCTATTCTTACACAGAAAAAAAGAGACTTTAAAACTCCATCAACGAACCTCCACAAGCAATGCATCCAATGTGTTTGCCTTTGAATCGCTTTTCTTGTTCGTCCGATTCCTGAGGTAATTGTGCCAAAAGGTATCAAGGTGGAAATGCATGAAATGTAATTTTAACGTCATGGATGCATTGATTTTTTCAAAATAATACAGTAGATTATACACGCACATTTATGAGCAATCATAAAAATCATATAAGCATTTGTTTATTACTTATTTTTTTTTTAAATTCTGAGAATCATAAAAAGTCATCAATGTTTTTTCCAAAGAATTTTGTGCATATCTCGAGCAAATTTTTGAAATTCATACCTTTACTTAATTGTGCATAAAAGCAAAACTCGTAAATCGATTTTCATGATCTATGTCTCATTTTGTTCATAAATGACTTGACACTTTTTACCGTTTTGTAGTTTTTATGAATAACAAAAAAAACTTTAATTTTTTTAGGAAAAAAATATTTTTTTTCTTCATACATTTATCTATAACTGCGAAACTGTTGCTAATGTAGCGAAACGTTGTATAAACTGATTAAAGGAATTGTAATTTTTAATTTGAATTTGTTTCAGCTTATTCGGAGTAGTGGTTCTCGACTTATGACAAACAAAAGAGCCTAAAACGTGACAAATTCCCCTATACGATTAATTATTAAATTATTATTTGATGTACCTTGACCAAACGAATGATGCAGATGTTCTTCTTTTTGGGGCTACTTTCACAAACAATTATCAGAATTGAGTCCCGAAATCATGTGTTGTACTGTGTTATTATACAGGGACTTCTTGAGATTTCTTTGTGACACTTTGTAATGTTTTTAAATATTTAGCATGAAAATGTGGGGGTTTTTTTCATCTTCTTTATTTATTAAAAGGATTTCATATATGTATTGATAAATAAAACCATATTGCAAATATTACATATTAAGCTCCTTATTATTTCTTTTCTCTAGCAGCCGTTTAGATTATATATCTAAGTTCTGATGTTCAACTTTCCATTAATTTCGAATACTTCAGAAAGGCGGATCTGACGTTATCAACAAAATATAAAAAAATGATGATTTTGCTGGTCTCACACAATTCATTTAATTTTTAATTTCTGAATATTCATAACTAAAGGGTGGGTTTTTCAGCGTGAGGTTTTCAAAAAGAATTTAAATTCATATACTTTAATGTTATGGTCAAAAATTTAGCTTTATTGAAAAGATAGCGGTTTTCCATAATGACATTACCAAAATGACTTTCGGCCGCCTCGGCTGTCTCGAATATATTCCTTCCGTGAGGCCCAATCTTCGACCACTTTTGCAACATTTGGGGCCGTATGTCAGCAATACCGCGCCGAATATTCTCTTCCATGGCGTCAATCGTGTCAGGCTTATCTGCGTTGACAAGCGACTTCACATAACCCCACAAAAAATAGTTCAGCGTTGTTAAATCCCACGTTCTTGTCTTCAAGAAACTGATTCAATAAACTGATTGTTTCGTTCCTGTATGCCATGTAGCACCGTCTTGTTGGAACCAAAGGTCGTCTACATCAACATCTTCAAATTCAGGCAGGAAAAAGTCATTAATCATGGCTCCATAGCGTTCCTCATTGACTGTAACATTATGGCCGGCTTCAGTTTTGAACAAATATGGACCGATGATTCCCTCTGCCCATAGAGCAAACGTGACTTTTTGAGGATGTAACGGCGTCTCAACAATGGATTGTGGTTTTTCATTACTCCAAATGCGACAATTTTGGTTATTAATGTACCCATTCAACCAAAAGTGAGCTTCATCGCTGAACAATTTATTCTTGTAAAAATCAGGATCGGTGGCCATCACCAAGATTTGCAAACGTTGTTCCGGAGTGAAATGGCAAACCAAACTCAGCATACCAAGTAAAAACCACACGTCTAAAAAGACTCCCTTTATATGATATAACACACACAACTTGGCTTGGTGTACATACAGTGTCATACACACAGTGAAAAAATAAGCTGCAAATCGGTATCAACTACAAAAATTCGGTTGGATACACCGACTTTCTGTTGAAATCACCAACGTTCCTTAGCATTGATGGTTCGAGATGTCATTTAATGGTTGCTACAATGTTATCACGGTATTTACAGGAAATAAGACAGTTTTGCCAACCGAATTCGGTAAAACTATTGGTGGCGACAACTAGCGGTTATGGGCACCAATCAATTGTGATGTACATGTTACTTTGGTATCAATAATTGGTTGTGACAACAGATAAGTTGTTTGTTGGCGGTTGTAAAATAAAATTGGTAATTCCAACATTCTAGCCACAACAAAATCTTTGTTTACGACGAAAACATATCGAGATCCCCAAAAAAATATATAAAGACAAACAAAACATGGTCAGACAGTTTAAGTTTCTGGGGTAAATGCTTCCAAAAGACACTGCCCTTATAAATAAATAAATATTTTCCAGAACATGGAAACAGACTTATTTGCAATTTAGTGACATTAACCAGACTTGGTGAAAATTTCCGTCTCCTTATTCTACAAAAAAACAAATTACCCAATTTATTTTTGGCGGCGACCCATTTTAAATTTTTTAAAGAGTACTTGTAAGCAGCAATCTTTAATGGCAAACAATACATGTAAAGAATCAGTTCAATAATCATCTTAATCTGTTAATATTACCGATAATTTTTCTCTCTAACCGAAAGTGCCAATACCCTCTACAAAAATTGCTGTGTACCCAATCAACATTCTGCTAAAACGATAGAATACATGGATAGTACGTACAACCACCGACAATCAGTGGGGAAAAAAATTAGTTGTGGGAACGAAACTGTTCTCTGTGTGTATGAAAAGGTAAAATAAAAAGTTAACAACAAATTTTTCCCGAGTAATTTCATCAAATCAAGTGTGGTATCTTTATTGGTAATTTTATTGTATTTATTTTTTGAATATAATTTCCTTCAAATGTTTGCCGCAACTACGCCTCTGGGTTTCCATTCTGGAGGTCCAATTTCGGATGACTCTTTTTAGCATTTTGACCGGTATGGCTTTAAAATGACACGCGTAATGTTGGCTTCCAAAACCTAAATCGTAACTTTACGTAACCCCAAAGAAAAATGTCCAAAAGTTGAATATCACTCTATCTAGGCGGCCAATTCACCTGCCCAAAACGTGAAATTAGCTGCTTTTCGAAATGACCTCTCAATAGCTCCATTGTTTGAGCAGCTGTATGGCAGGTGCCACTGTCCTGTTGAAACCAAATGTCGTCGAGATTACGGGCTTCTATTTCAGGTAGCCTAAAGATCGATATCATAGCGCGATAGCAGGCACAATTCACGGGTACGTTCCGGCCATCATCATTTTTGAAAAAATATGCACCGATGATTCCACCAGCTATAAACCGCACCAAACCGTGCTTTTCTCTGGGTATAATGGTACCTCTTGAACCTCTTCTGGTTGCTCTTCGGCCCAAATACGGAAGTTTTGTTTATTGGATTTGCCGTTGAGCCAGAAATAGGCCTCATCACTGAACACAATTTTGGTCGAAAACAGCTCACCGAACGCTCATTTCCATAATACAGTGGCCAATATTTGAAGGTAATTATTTTCAAAAAATAAATGCCATAAAATGTCCTTTTAAATTACCAATAAAGATTCCACACTTGATTTGAAATTTTATATTATTTTTTTATTCTATATATGTGACAGCGCATCGAGAAAGGAACCTAAGGAGAAAAAAAATAAATTTTCATTTTTTTCCTTCTTTGATGTGGACAACATCGAATGAGACCGATCCCATGCTCCAAAAGTATTCCCTCCCAGAGATATGCACGTTTTATGAAAGTGATGGTACACCAAAGATACACGTATTTAAATCTTTAAAATGGCTCTCCTGAACAAAACTGGTTTTTACCCTTTCTATTTTGCGCGTCACATATATAAAAACTCTTTAACCCGTTTGACCCTCAGAAGTTATATTCCTTTAAAATTCAAATTTGACTAAAATATACTCGTAGTACCTGTGGAGACATATAATAAAACACCACGTGCGAACAGTACAGTTTATTGATCCAAAAACACAGATCAGATTTTAAAACCCGAGCTCTTCGTTTGCCGCACATGCTAACCGAACTTTTCTAGAATCCCTGTGTTATGACCATTTCTTGTGGTTTCGTCTATCGCTTGAGTTTAAGTCGATCGTTTGATTAGTCCACTGCATACGAAAGTAGAGCCAGAATCGCTGACTAATCACCTAAGTTGTGCTTTGGATCGTAGCATTTGTGCTATGTTGCTTTTAAGATTATACCTCCTTAAATCTGTCGGCAAAGCCTCGCTAGCTGAAATCAGGAAGTACCAAATCTGTAAGACAGTTGTAGGTGTAGTCTTATTGAAACGATTTTCTATGGTCTGCACGTCTCTAGGTAAGAGTTGCTTGTAAACGATACCGCCAAGGTCAATTGCATGATATCTGCAACAAAATGGTATTGACTTCTCTTTAACACGTCATAAATGGTTTATCCACGTCACACATTCAATTTTTTTTATATCGCATTTTAAAGTTCACATGAAATGGCGATTACTATTCAAAGAACTCAATATGGGGCATGATTCCCTTGCGTGCAGGGGAAATATTAAGTGGGAAAAACGCATAGAAATATGCAAAGCTGAAAGCAAAGGAGAAACTGCACTTTGTGGCACACTTGACCTCGACACTTTCTTTATGAAACCCTACAAAGCTCGTTGATGTCATTCAATGTCTGCCACCCCCTGCACTATGCGATATAAATTTAGTTTCTATGATTCGTTTGGTTATAATGAAAATGTGTATAAATGCAGTTGTTGAGTTTGTGTCCTTTTTTGTACTCAGTCACTTTATAAGTTTAAGTATGTAGCTTTTTTTGGACTCAGTTACTTTATAGCAATGAATGATACTAAAGCTAAATATGAGCTAATAGACAACTGCGACAACTGGCATCTTTCCACCACAGATTCAGGGTCACAAAATTTTTAAGCATAATAAGTAAACCTACAACTCATTAACCAAATTTGAAAAGTTTAAGAGGTCATTAGGCTTCAATAAGATTACCCTACTACAGTACACTCATTCTAATTTAATATGATAGCGCTTTTGATGTTTCTTAATAAAGTCGACCAGATGAAAATGTAAATGTATGCCCTAAATTACAAAACGACCCTAATGGTTTCTCTGTCTAGTATGCATGTTCTTTGCGAAATCAATGACGACTACACACAGAAAAGAGTCAGTTGGAAATCGGTCCGAACTACAAATATTCGGTTGGAAAAACATACTTACTGTTTCAACCACCAACATTCCATGGTATTGATGGTAACAATATTACGAATAATAATTTTACGAATTTAGCAGCGAATTAGTCGGTTATACCAACCGAATTCAGTAACCCACAACTAGTGGTTATGACAAACAACCAACTATGAAGTTCATTTTAATCTGGTACCAATAATTGATGGTAACAACAAATAAGTTGGGACTTACTCGGAGGGTGTATGATTTCATGCAGAAATGAAAGACTTAGATTATAATGGGGTTGTCTGAGGGTTGCTATATATATATCGGGTCCTGTCAATACAAGTGTTCCCAGATGTAAACTGGAACTTTCATTGAAAACTTTGACATTTCTTAGCATAACCTTACTCAGAACGTTTTGTCATTTGGTTTTCATTGTGTGGAAAAATTCATCTCAGTCTAAAAATGGAATAATACCATAAACATTTTCGTGCTATGATTTTTACAGATTTTCGGCGAGACAAGAGTGTCTTAATCAACTTGTTTCGACTTTTGGCGATGAAGCAGCATCAAAAGCCAGTGTTAATCGCTGGTACCAAGAGTTCAGTCTCGTACTCCGTTCGCTCCAGGATGAATTTTGTGAAGGACGTCCAACTTCGGCCACTTTGTCAGAAACCATAGATGCTGTGCGTGAATTAATTAAGCAAGACCGACATATGACATACCGTGAGATTGAGGCATCCTTGGGCATTAGTATGAGAAGCATCAAATAGATTTTTCATGTTCATTTTGCCGTGAAAAAAAATTAATTTCGTTGGATCCCACATAATTTGCAAAGAAATGTTGGAAAAGTATAACTCCGAAAGCTCAAAGGCAGTGTATAACCTTGTCACATGGATCTATGCATATGAACCAGAAACAAAATAGCAATCGACCGTATGGGTCTTTCAAGACGAGTCAAATTCAACAAAAGTTGTTCGTGGAAGAAGCAAATGATTGCGTTTTTTTCGGTATAACCGGCCATGTTGCCACAGTGCCTTTAGTGGAACGTCGGACGGTCAATACTAAGTCGTATACAAACATCTGTTTGCCAACAGTGTTCGAAGAAATGAGGAAAGATAATAAGAGAAGACGGATCATTTTCATCGCTACAGTGCGAGCTCTCACACATCAGCTGAATCGGTGAGCTATTTGACCACTCAAGATGTCGAATTGATGGGCCATCCACTGTACAGCGCTGATTTGACACCCAATGACTTATTCTTATTCCCTTACATTATCGCCCGAAGCAGCTGTTGAGCGTTCAAAAATCATGTTTTTGGGGTGTCTCAATCGGAGTGGAAAAAGTGCTTCGAAAATTTAAATTGGTTTGTGCGCATGCAAAAGTGTATTGATTGATCTTAAAGGAGACCATTTGTGTTTTGAAAGGAATGGTACACATTTGAGCAGCGCAGCGCATAAAGATTGTTGAAGCCTTTTACGAAAATGGACTTTTAAATCATGCGTACTCGCCTAGATTGTTCTGTCGTTGACCCGTACTTCTTTAAAAATAAGTCGGCGAAGCAGTTACCGTGAATGGTGTTCGCTAACGCGAGATAAAGGGACTTCTTGTGGCCAGAAATCGAGGATATGAACCTGGACGATATGTGGTGCCAACAGGATGGTGCCACACAGCCAACGAAACAATGGCTCTTTTGCTCAAACAATTCAATGGCCGAGTTATCTTACGTCGTGGCGATGTTATTTGGTCGTCACGATCATGTAATTTGACACCGTTGGACTTCTTTTTTGGAGATATTTAAAAAAAGATTACGTTAATAAGCCAATAATAATTCAAGACCTAAAGGATGAGATAATTCGGCACATTAACGACATTAAACCTATATTATGTCTCAGAGAGACTGATATTTGTTTCAGTCATAATTGTTATACATCCTTTTATCATAATAAAAAAATATTAAGAAATTTCCATGAGAACTTTATGTTTTATTTACAATTAACATCCTGCTTCTTAGTTGGACCACCCTTTTGTAAATTCCCAAAAGGATTGCTCTCGTAGGTCCGAGTTATTTTTTATGGGTCAAGGAAATTATTATTTATATTTTGCAACTATATGAAATAAGTTAAAAAGAAGTAAAAATTCTTTTCCTTTACCGAATTTTCGTGTTCAATATTACATATTTTTCCACCCATTTTTTTAAATAGTCTACAACATATGACAGACATGAAATTACATATTTTCTGTAGCCAAGACTTCAAGAATTCATTTGAGGTATTTTGTGTCACATCACCCTTAGGTGGACGGAAAAATTTAGGTTTACCACTTTACTTCACTTAAATAATTTACGTATCATAATCTGCTTTATAAAAGAAGCTTTTAAACCAAAACTGATTTTTTGACCCACTTTACCAATTTGAGGTATACAATTGTTCCACTTGTGCATACAAACATTATTAGATTCGAACGTAAAAACCAAGTTTTAAAAAACCTGCTCTTAAATCATATACCAGAATTAATATTTTTAAATCGTTAAGGATACAAATTAAATAATAAAAACTCTTTTATTTCGGTCAGATAACCGAATACATAAAATGTGATCAACAGTTAGTCCAGTTAACAAATGCTTGTGGCAATGACAGCCGATTTCGAAGGGTTCCTATAGCTAAAAATCTAAAAATACAACCAATACATTTACTCAAATTTAGTTTTAATAATCAACCTTATTAGTTATTGTTACCAATACTTCTCAGTTCTCAGTACAGAAAATTGCAGTGTACCCAATCAGCATTCGGTTGTAGCATTGGTAGACATGGATACTGCAACCATTAGCATTCGTTGGCCAACAATTCGGTTGTGGCCACAAATCTGTTCTCTGTGTGTAGATGTTCCTGGATCGAGGCTTGGACAATCGTTCGCAGTAACTGCTGGATATATGTCCCGTTAGGAGAAAAGCTAAAGTTACAGACGCCGATTAAATCGAATTCAAAATATTTCCAGTAAAGCGGCAGAAGTACTTAGTAGGCACATAAATACTGTTACTACATTGAACACACCCATTTCCATAGTATAACTGATCATAGCCCGTTAATGTCATATGGGTTTTGAAAGCTAACCTCAATAGCACTATTCTGTAACCGGATTTTAAAATTGTTTCAACTTTCATTACGGAGTGGTCAGATAAGGAGAACCGTATCGCTGTAATAGCGCTTTTCAAGTGTGAAATGAAAAAAAACGATAATTTCAAAACGCTCCGGCCACTAGGGATTAGCCGCATGTTCGTCTACCGATGCATACGACTGTTTGAGGAGACTGGAGATATAAGTAAAACGCCGCCACCGATCGGGCCGCCCACTCTCTGTTCGAACACCGCATGTCATCAAAGCCGTTAAATCAAGAATTCACAGAAATCCGCTCCGAAAACAAAAAATCATGGCCCGTGAGATAAATATCACGCAAAAGTCCATGAGTCGAATCATTAAAAAAGACTTGGGACTTTGGGCTTTCAAACGACGTACAGGACATTTTTTGACTGCAGCTTTAAAAAAATAGGATTGAAAAATGCAAACGTCTTTTGGTGAAGCACGCTTATAACTTGCACAGAAAAATTTTGTTCACCGATGAAAAAAATTTACTGTTCAGGAAAAATGTAACAAGAAAAATGATAGAGTGTATGCGCGGTCATCTAAGAAAGCATTTGAACTGATCCCAAGGGTGGAAAAGGGTCATCACCCAGCTTCATTCATGGTTTATGGGGTGTCTCTTACGATGGGCTCACTGACCTGCATTTCTGCAAACAAGGAGTCAAAACATCGTCCAAGGTTAACCAAGAAACCGTTTTGGAAGCTGTTGTGAAGCCTCTTAACA
Organism: Hydrotaea diabolus; assembly: GCA_963513945.1. NCBI lineage: Eukaryota > Metazoa > Arthropoda > Insecta > Diptera > Muscidae > Hydrotaea > Hydrotaea diabolus. Next base: position 128,121,794 of record OY740717.1, read on the forward strand.
ATTCCCTGTTCCAAAACCAGCAGGATTCTGCGCCGGCCTATAAGGCTAAAACGTCCCAGACCTGGCTTCGAAACAATTTGCCAGCGTTCATTTCCACTGAAGAATGGCCCTCAGGCAGACCAGATTTGAACCCATTGGATTACAAATTGTGGACGGTTTTAGAGGACAAGGTTTGTCACAAAAGATACCCCAACATTGGATCTCTTAAGACTGCTTTGGTTCGAGCTGTGGCCAATTTTCCAATGGACGAGGTTTGTGCAGCTATTGACGATTGGTCAGTACGACTTAAGGCGTGTGTAAAGGCAAAAGGCGGACATTTCGAATAAGTAGATTCTTTTTGGATACAGTATACATCAATAAATATATTAAAAAATATTTGGTCCAAAAACATTCAGTACTTTTTATTTTACAGCATGAAACGTGTGACAGGATTTATGTCCCAACTAAGTACAAATCGGAAAGTTAATTTTTGTGGGGATTATATCAAAAGAAGAACCAAAATGACCAAGCTTTGATAGGAAGTCGATCAAAACGTGCATAACTGTGCTAAATTTAGTCACAGTTGTGACTTTCAAAACGACATAACCTCAGTTCCGTAATTAAGACGATAGTCTTGAATGCTGACCATTAAACCACGGCAGCTTTTACAGCCTTAGTATTCTGAAAGCTTGCCAGTGCAGTTTTAACTTATCGAAGGCTGGATAATTAACATTGGACACCGTCATTTGAAAAGGGTGATATTTACACAGAAAAAAAGACAACTCCTAAATTTCAGCTAAAAAATTAGTAGGTGAATTTTATCACCAATCAATCAAAAATTTTGTAAATATGCCAAACTGCTTATCAGATATTGCAATGATATTTAAAGAATTGAAACAACAACAAGATTCATAAAATTCATACTCGTACACTGTTTCGCGTGTGTATGGGTGTATTAGTTTTAGTATGTAAGCAGTTTGAGGGATTTTTATTGTGTTCGGTGGAAAACTCTGCTGCCGGCAGTTCTCGTTACCTAAACTGCCTGCCCTTAAATGTATAGCCACTGAACATAGTTACACCACATTCGCTGCTTGGGGTCTTATGATGGTGAAGTCGCGCTCAACGAAACATAAATTACCCTTGCTCATAACTAAAAGTTTAGCAAATGCTTTTTCAGAAAAATTCCAACTCTTTTTGTAAATACTTGTACTCGTATGTGCATTTTTTCATCGCCTCATAACAAAAATATTTTCAATAAACGGCTTACAACTGGTTTAACAACGCCTGATACAAACTTTATTTTCGATAAACGGCTTACAACTTTTTTTTGCAAATATTTGAATTTTTTAATCGCTTGACATCGGAAATATTTTCGATAAACATCGTACGAGAAGTTTAGGTAATATTTGAAATTTTTGCCATAATTTTTTTTAATATTTGAACTTTTTAATTGAACCGAAAAAATTAAACTTTTGCCGTATTTGTCACCACATTTTCATTTTTATCTCTACAGAAGTACACATTAATATTTCGTTTATCAGATTGATTCTAATCCAAATACTTAATCGTCATGGGAATTACTCGTGTGTATGATTAAGTTTGTGATAGAGTTTTTAGACATATTTTCTATTCAAGTACTTCTCAATCTTTTTAGGCAGTTGCTTTGCTCAGCAGCGTTTCGTTATGGGCAGTATTCTAAGCTTTTGTAACTTTTATACTCTCGTCGTCGTACAATGGTGTGATAGGGATTAGTGTTTGGTAATAGTTTTTAAAAAGAGTGCAGTTTTACATCGGAAATATCTAAAAAAGCCTAAAGTTTTCAAAAATATTGAGAGTAATTAAATCAAAACTTGCCTCCTTTGCCCGACTGGGACCACTTCCAAACTAGAAGAGCTGGAACTTACTTAGAAGAACGTTAGGTTTTTCCGCCTTAAAACATTTTCTATTGTAGCTTAATGGAGTATTTTTTCAAGATGTTTCAAAGGGAATGACAAACAGAGTATATACACCATCGTGTGGTGAAGCATGTAAAAACTACCAAAGATTGTGCATATACATACACTTGGTACTCTACGTTATCGTTGTAAGTACGTTTAAGTTTTTCTTGGTGGGGGAAGGGCGATGGTGATATCTTTATGGCTTGTTTCTAGCAGAATCGTCGATATTACAACAGAAACTTTGCCAATATACATATGTACTCGTCTGTATAACGACAAAAACACACACACACATTGTCATTTCTCCAGCGTTGAATAAAAGGTGTCCTCAGGCCCCATCAAAGGCCTTCATTTGTTATAGTTGCAATATATATTAGTGCAATCAAATCATTTAAATAAACAAATGGTATAATCTGTGGGTATGGCAGCTTTAAAACTAGACCCTCTAAAAAACCAAGAGAAGTAAAGGATGTCTTGCTGCCCGAAACAGAAAGAATTCTCTGCCGTTTGGAGCCTACATTCAATCATCTAATGTACCAGAGGTGGATTCAGTTCCATTATGCGACGCTCATGTACACTGGAAGCCATTTAATAGACCTTGCCGAATGTTTGAACCTTGCTGAACGTTTTTCTCAAGGGGGTCATTCGAATGACTAGTATAATATTGACCGGGGTTTAATGAACTAGGTAGTTTTTTGACGAAAGTCTCATATAGCATGGCGTCAAATAGAATTCTGGAAACTGATTAGAGTGTCCAAAAACCAGGGCTTTTAGAAAACCGCAACTTCGGGCCGAGCTTTAAAAAACCGTCATTAACAGAAAGCATGCTCGAAGATTAAAACGTCAGGGTAATATGTACAATTCCCAAAAAGGAAGACAATACCGTTTGGGCCAACTACAACGAAATAAGTCTCCTATCCATCGCATATAAATTACTAACTGCTGTGCTGTTTTAAAACTTGAAGACCCAAGCCCTAGCTACAGGACGAATATATCAACAATCGATCAAATTTTTACACTGCAAATCCGCACTGCTCCAATGGCAAACTCGTTAAAACCACCCCGCCATCGATTATAAGGCTGCATTCGCCACTCCCATACCCATGTTTGCGTATACGTAAGCAGCAAAACGTATACGCCTTTGTATAATGACACTGTGTGACACCACATCATCAGTTAAAATTGGAAGTGACTCTTCAAACTATTGTTTTGGTACAAGGGTTCTCAGACTCAGGCTCTCGATAGTGGGTATTTTGAAAAATGCAATGATTAACGAAACGGGCATATTTAGTATAAAGGCCTGCATGATATAGACATTGCCGGGTTGACTGAATGAGGTTAAACTGGTTTAACTCTAGAATCTCAAAAAATTTAATAAGTAATAGAATCGTCGTATGATTTATGAACCGGCAGTGTAAAGGGTGTTTTTTAGACATGTGGTTTTCAAGAAGAAATAAAACGCATATAATTTAATGTTATGGCCAAGAATTTAGCTTAATAATTAGGATAAGGGTCAGTCTTGTTGTAACCACATGTCGTCGAGATTACGGGCTTCAATTTCAGGTAGCAAAAAGACCCATATCAGGGCGCGATAGTGAGCACCATTCACGGTAACGTTTCGGCCATAATAAATATGGGCCGCTGATTCCAACAGCCAATAAACCGCATTGTGGTTTTCTCATTGTGGGTTTCACATTTCTCACCGAACGCTCATTTCCATAATAAAGTTTCCAACATTTAAAGGAAATTAAAATCAAAAAACAAATGGCATAAAATGTCCGATCAAATGAACAATAAAGATTCCACACATGATGTGAATTTTTGTATCGGGTTATCAATATACAGGTATTTTTTTTTTAAATACAAAAAATACTAAAGTATAATACTTATAAGTTAAATTCTTGGCCAAAACATTAAATTATAACTTTTTACATCTACTTGAAAATCACACGTCGAAAAACCACCCATTATTTTTTTATTATGAAAAAAATACTTCTATTTTGAGCACCATATATTTGAAGGCCCTGTATAATTTGCGGCTGTGTTCATAGATTTTTAGTTGGCCTTTGCTCGCACATGGCAATCAAAGTAATTCTCATTAAACATTTGTACTCGTGGGGAGTGAGTGGGTCGGTCTGCAAATGATGGTTGGGGCGTTTAGCGTTATGGCGTTGACATTAAGGCAATGACAATAAAACTATACGAGTTTAATATCAATGGTTGGTTATATTTCCAATATTATGTCAATTACGCTGTTATTTAAAGACCAACTTGGCCTTTCAGTTACATAAGTTAACAAGTTAAAGAAGATTTTGTTTCTATAGGGAATTTTGCCAAAATCTGAAGGTTAGAATTTCATTTGTTTGGTGATGAACAGCAAAAGAAAACTCCCATAGAAGAATACTGATTTTGTCTACAACGAAAAACCATTCGTGCATAGTTGACTACATTATATCCTGCACTTCTGGAGGTGTAGAAAAGCTAATTACAACGGATTTTGACTCCTTAGACGCAATCTAAAATTGAACAGATTTTAAAAAAAATTGACATTTGCATTTGATTACAAGCTTTAGACGGACGAATAGGCTGACATAGTAAAATTGAATCAGCTGCTGATTTTAAGTCAATCGGCACACATTAACGTCGGTCCAACTCAAATATTTTTGGTATTCAGATCGTAAATCATGCTCCGTTTAAACATTAAAGACGGATTTGACTTTACCATGTTCATTCTCCGCATGTGGTTTCTTTTTTATACTCTACATCGCTTTGTGGTACAGGGTATTATAACTTAGTGCTGACGTTTGTAGCAACTGCATTTAATTATGCGCTGTCCGCCCGTCTGTCGTTTAAACGATGTAATTGTTTAAACGATGTAATCAAAATACAGTTTGCTGATATCAACCCATTTCGACGAAAATTTGCACGTTGCTTAAGCTAACGTTATTGAAAGTACTTTGGTCTATGTTTTGATAAAACAAAGGTATTTCTCGAATTCAGAACCCGCAGCTCTTAAAAACACATATTGCATCTATTTTGTTGATTCACAAGAGAACGCATACAGGTATTCTGAAATTGGCCCTTATTAGTTCAAATTATCGAATAGTTTTTACATGAATGTGCTCCTAGATTTGAGGTCTTGCTGCTCAAGAAGCCACATACGAGTATTTCATGCAATCTTGTATCGCATCGTACGTTAGAAGCGACCACTAAATAATTCTGCACCCAGAAAACGGATTTGTTGCCACAACTGAATGTTGGTGGTTGTTGCTACAACCAAATATTTATTGGGTACACAGTAGTTTTCAAAAGTGGGAACTGACAGTATAGGTTAAAGAGACAAAATATCGATAACCCGATCGGTTGTTATTTTAGATTAATGGCTATAGTAACTTTAAGAATTTGGTTGTCAAAACCATTTTATGTATTCGGTTATCTAACCAAAAACTGGTTTTTTTTAACAAGGAATTATATTTTGCTTTTAAAGTGTCAACAATTTTTAAGATGACTGTTATGAATTATTTAAGTGACGAAAAGTGGACTTTTTAACCTAAGTATTTCCGGCTACTTCAGGGTAATGTGACAAAAAAAGGCCTCAAATGAATTCCGGAAGTGTTGGAATTATTATTTCATATCGGTCATATTTTCTAGGTTATTTAAAAAAATGTATGGAACACAACTTATTCAGTACATTTTATAAAAAAAACTTTTTTATACGAATAGGGTTTTGTAAACATTCTGATTTCAAAATTTAATTCTATACGATTTCACTTAAGACATTTCATTACGAAAATTTGGTTAAACGGAGACATATTTCCTACTTGTTATCCTATTCCACATGGTATATCGTTGCAAAAAAAAATCCTTGGAAAATAAAAAACAACTCGGGCCTTCCTGGATCGTCCTTATAGGAATTTAATACTCGTATAATCACCCAAGTAATTAATTTTGAGAATAAATAATTAACTGAACTTTAAATGCATAGTGTAATATGTTACAACAGCTAACTAAACTGAGTTTGGTTACTACAAAGAATGTATTTGTTGTTGCCACCAATTACACAGTGTAACAAAAAAGAACGTAGTCAAAATACCTGGGAAGTGATATTATTTTTCTTGTAGATATTGCTGAGTACAACAAGAAACAGATTTTGAAATTTCCCAAACACCTACAAAATCTGGAGTTACGGGTAAAAAACGGGTTTTCGGATCTTACGCACGTATATGCCAGTAACTTGATAAAATACCAACCGTGTGTGAAAAAGATTTGTGCATTTTTCTTGTAAACTCATTTTTTAAAATTTTTTGTAGTTTTTTAACTTTCGATGCGTTTTTACACAGAATTTTTTAAAAGGAAGTGAACAATTTGTGAACTGAATAATAAGGAGAGGGTTCTTACGAATACAATTCGGTCATATTAAAAATTAGAAACTGATTGAGTTATTCAACTTAATTAAAACAAAATTTTTTGAAAAAATGCAATTATTGGCAATACTGCTTAGAAATGTTTGTTTGACCGTTTTCTTTTCAATAAGTTTAAGTGAGCAGCAATATTTGGAAATCATTTTGTATTTATCTTTTCCTTCAAAACATTTTGCCATTGTAATTATTTCTTGATGAAAGTGTTCGCCTTGTTCATCACTGAGCTGGCCCAGGTTTTCTGGGAAGAAGTCTAGATGTGAATGGAGGAAATGAATTTTAATTGACAAGTTGAAGCCTATTCCACCATACGCATTCAAAAATTCATAAACAATCGCGACATAGTTGTCGCTTCTGTGATATTAAGAAAGTTATCACATAGTGCAACAAAACTCTTCCATGCGCGTTTTTCAACGGAACTAAGCTTGTTGATAAAATTATCATCTCTCATAACTTTATGAATTTGAGTTCCAATATATATACCTGAAATTCATCAGAACTGATAAATGCGATAGCAAATATTAGATCCGTGAAAAACTTAATACCTTCTTTAATTTTGGCTTCGCTTAATTTTGGGAACACCGCTCTAAGATAGCAAAAAGGTTCACCGAGTTTTTTTTTTACAAATTGTTTCATGTATCATAACTTTAAATGCAGTGGTGGCAGAACAACCTTATCAGCTGTAACTAATGGGGCGTTTAAAACGTTTTTCCTGCCTATTAGTTATGTGTCACGAGATGGCCATACCTTGCGATCGTAGTGATTTGGTGCACGTCTATCCCAATCACAAAGATAACATGGATATTTTGCGCAACCACCTTGCATACCAAATAAAATTGTCAAAACATTTATGCAAGTCATAGTTGATAAATCGCAGTATTTGGTTCATAATTTCATACATTTCTTTTGTACTATGTAGTCGCATATGTAATTTGAACAAATGGTAACAGATTTTTGTTATGCAGTAAAACAGCTTTCAAGCCTTGAAATAGCATTACACCTTTTATATAAAAAATAAAAATATATTAAAAATCAATATGTTTGTTGAATACGTACTTTTACATGAACCGATAATGAAAAGTCGCCATTCGTCTGGCTTATAATTGTGACTTAATGTCGAAAAAAGTTTGGGTACATCAGCGCAATATATGAGATTACTGTCATTTTCACCAGTCTTAAAACTTTCTTCAAATAACAATGTCCGGTCACTTCTTCTACAGAAAGTTACACGAAAGTCGTCTTCCACCAAATTTCACTGCCTTAATCGCGACCCATGGATTTCAGCCAGTCGTTTTGACAAACTTAAATCGCGAACGAGATCGCAGAAATCTACATTTGCAACAAAATGTCGCTCCGTTGTAGATATGGATGGAAAGTACTACTTCTTGCACCAAATATTTTTCAGCTTCAAAACCACATATGCTCGTTGTCGGAACTTTATCATTACCAGATATCGGTTTTGTAACACTAACAACATTTGTGTACTTTACATTTTTGCGGGTTTTAAAAGTGGTTCTTGTTGTACTCAGCAAGATCTACAAGAAAAATAATATCATTTCCCAGGCATTGTTTCTCCGTCGCACTGTGTTATTGGTACCAAAGTAACATGTACGAGTACTTCGCAGTTGGTTGGTTATCAAAACCACCAGTTGGGGAAGCCAATAGTTTAACTGAATTCGTTTGGTATAAGCGACTGAGTGGCTGTAATAATCGTAATACGAGTATTATTGTAGCTACCGACTTACGGTAAGCCGAACCATGTAACCATCAATACCATGGAATGGAGGTGATTGCAACAGAAAGTATGTTTAACCAACAAAATATTTGTAGTTCGGACCGATCTCCAACAGATTTTTTCTCTGTGTGTGGTGAAACTGGAATATATTGGTCCATGTTTTCAGATAGACCCTATACAGTGGTCCTGTCTGATTAGAAGTCCTGCTGCTCTAGAAGTTAAACATATCAACCAATCTTGTTCAAATTTAGCATAGTGTGTTAAAAAAGAGATGAGCCTAAACCTGGTAAAATTGCACCACACAGGTTCTAGTTTTCAAAACTGTCCCACACAAAGGTCCCTTCTAAATTGTGGTTCTGCCGCGTACGTTATGGACTATAACGATCCATACTTTCATGTAGCCTCCATACAAAGGTCCATTCCGATTTGAATCCCGGCCCCTACAGGAGGCAAATGTTACATCTGATCGTGCTCAAATTTAACACAATGAGCTGAAAGATGTCTTCATATAACCCTAGTAAAATTGGGTAAATTGTAGGCCCCCATGTTTCAGAATATCCAACCATCAAAGGTCCTTCCCGAAAGTTTTGCAACTTTAAAAGTCATAAATTTAATGTGATTCAGTGGAATTAATAAATAACTTCGGTGGAGGAGGACCATATTGGTCTATGTTTTCTATTCGCCCCATGCAAAGGACGCTAACGATATCAGATCTTGCTGCTCATCAAGTAACATTTTTCAAGCGATCTTGCTTTAATGGTTGTGTTTTTGGTTTAGATAAAACTGGATAGCAACAGTGTCAATTTTGAGCTTGTCTGTCGTTTCTGAAAAAAAATCATTAGAAAATAGTTTGTTGTAGCCGTTTAAGTAATCCGGACTTAGTACTAAAACTGGTACAAAAAATAAATTTTACAACTTTTTTCATTTTTTTAAGACTAGAACCTTTGGACATTGTCTTTGGACACAAACAGAATTAACTCTTTTTATTAACAAATGAGTTAACTATTACGGACTTGCTATCCAGCTCTATTTATAGCGCCTAAACCAAAATCACCACAAATAAATCTACAACCAATCTTGCTTAACACTGAACCATTTTGGTCAATGTATTCATATACATAGCACCCACATATACATAGTTCTTGTTTGTTATTTAAACTAGTGCTAAGCTACCCCTTAAAGCCTTTTACACAATATATAAAATACAAAAATCCGGCAAACCGATCGCCAAGGATATAATTTTTACAAGTCAGCAGCATTTTCAAAATTTCAAGTACGTACGTAAAGGGTGTGTTTTAAGTTGTGTGGTTTTCAATCTGGCCACACTTTTTCTGGAGTTGGTCTTTTTGACAGCTGTCACTTGATAATGCTCAGTTTGGTTTGCCATTTCATAATTAAAAAACTTACCCTGACACAACGTTTGCAAATCATAATGAAGGGCCCAAAACGAGATGGCCACCGATCCTGATTTTTACAAGAACATTTTGTTCAGCGATGAAGCTCACATTCGGTTGAATGGGTACGTTAAAAATCAAAATTGTCGCATTTGGAGTAAAGAAAATTCAAAAGCCACTGTTTGGTGTTCTCTATGGGCTGAGGGAATCATTGGTCCATATTTCTTCAGAAATGAAGACGGCCATAATGTTACAGTCAATGGAGAACGCTATAGAGCCATGATTAATGACTTTTTCTTGCCTGAATTGGAAGATGATAAAGTGAACGACGAAGAGAATATTCGGCGCGTTGTTGCAGAAATACGAGTACGTCCCCAAATGCTGCAAAAATTGGGCTTCTCGGCTGGGATTTATTCGAGCAAGTCGCCGCGGCCACTTGTCCGAAATCATATTTTAAACATATTGAGAAACCCTTATCTTTCTAATAAAGCTAGTCTTGGCCATACCATTAACTTATAGGGGTTTTATTTCTTCTTGAAAACCATAGGTCTGAAAGAAACACCCTTTATATGTATCTCTCTATGAATTATTAATAATTTGTTCCCGATACACGAATAAATTATTTTTAAAAGAATAATGTTTTCAGAAATATCGGAGACATGTACAAATTTTTTACGGTTTGACATAGAGTGCCTCTTATCGTCGGTTTCGATATAAAAACTAGGGTTGAAACAAAAATATTCGCATTAAATTGTACATTCGCAAAAACTTATTTTAAAAAATTTGTTTTCGCAATTGCAAAATTGAAACATTTGCATTCGCAAAAAAATATTTCAGTTAAGTGTATAGTTAGTTACCTCAGAACTACATTTTTTTTATTTGTTTTTCCTTAAACCTTGTACTAAATCACCTTTTTATATAAAAATATAAAATGTGCAACAAATTTTATTTTTTTTTTGGAAAATGATTTTCATTTTACATTAAATAATTTTCCATATCAAAAAAATAATTATTCACTTTTGCAGTCGCAGATTTGGAATATTCACTTTCGTATTATTATAATAATATTCGCTTTCGCTAAACCTACCTTCGGTTTCCCAAATCAAACCCCACCTCTTGCCCGCAGATCTTTTGAAAAGCAGAACGGTGTAGGATATTTTTAATCTAGCAGCGCGCTACTTTTAACATTTTTTACTTGTTCTGATTTACTTATACCCACAAAAAGCGGTGCAAGTATGTGTCGCCACCGCAATCTGAGCAGTAGATGTTCTTGGCGCACTGTCGGATTCATATTAAAAATATTCGTGTCTCTCATCTACTCGCTTACTGCATTTTTGACTCCGCATTGCCCGTTCCAACGCGTACTCATTCCGAATGGCGGTGTGGAGTGCTAATCAGTGATGGAACAATTGTACTTTTTGTTGAAAAATGGTACTTTGGTACATTGAATTCATTAAGCCCTTACCCATGATGGTATACCAGTATATCATTTGGTACGGACAAAAAGTGTAACGCATAGAATAAAACATTTGTAGGGTAATATGTTTGGAACAAGTCTGTTTCATGAATTTTTAAAACAATTGATCCATTAATGTCTTTGCGGCTGGTTCGCACGATAACTCTCGAAAGGAACTACCAACCGGTTTGAAATTTTTCATGCGGTAATAATATTTAAAAACTGCCTATGCCTATATTTAAAAACTGCCAAATATTCCGTTGCTCATATTTTTAATATTTTTGAAATATCCTTAATGCTATTAACTTGATGTCAAATAATTGGATTTATAGCCTCACCCCTTTTGCGAATCAGAATCTATATAACATGTCTTGATCATGTAAGCAGCTTTAATTGTGAACACCATAATATTTTAAGAGCGTCTTTGTACTTGCATATAAAAAATAAGAATTCCCTGGACTTTCCGCATAACATAAACTCCGATAACTTTACAGTATGTATTTATTCATTTTTTAATTCTTGAGGTCAAAGCTTCAGTTTAAACGAAAACGTACAAAAAATAAAGGCGTTCCAAAGTATGTAAATAAAACTTAAAATAAAATTTACAAATTGACTAGTTGTAGAAAATATTCTTTCGTTTTCCACTAAAATCGGCTTTGTCTAAAGAGCATTTAATAATTTGAAATTTTATGTTTTTTTCACTTGCTTCGTAATTCATCAAATCCATTTATATTGATTTATTAGATCTATCTGTAGTGATATCGCCCAATTCCGCAACTTCGCCGACACCGCTTTAAATTCTGAGAGTACATTTTTCCACGTACACCAGTACATTTAGCTTTGAAGCGTTTGCTTCCTTTTATGCGATTTAATATTGTTTGGTCTTTAAGATTCTTTAGTAAGGTATAAAGTCGTTTGCTTCTACTTGGCTTCGCTAACATTTTTTAACCCGAAGGTATATGAATGTGAGAAATTTGTTGATATAAAGTTGTTATTGTATAAACCCAGGCTAAAAAATTCATGTTTTTAATCCAAAGCTTAATTTGTTCTAAATCAATAAGAGCTTTTGTAAAGCATTTGTTAAACGTTAAAACATTGGCGTCATCAAATTGCACTTGGTAAAGTCATGACTGTGACATGTAATAGAAACTCATAAATTTCCCAGGAATCCCGAATAAAATTCCTAAGAAAGGAATGAATAATGCCCGGGATTTCCCGGAGGGGAGTACTGAAAAAAACTAAATTTTTCCGAGGTCAGTTTTAGTCCATTTTCTGTCATATACAGCATTTTATCTATCATCATGTTCAATTTGAGGATACTTCACGCAGGGAAAAAAATATGGTTACTACATGGTCACCGCAACAATAATATGTTCTCTGCAATAAAAGTATGTTTGTCGCAGCTATATTATTGTTGTTTGAATTTCCTTTTAATAATAGTATGATTGAGGCAATATTAATATTGTTGAAATCTAAAAATAGTACAAGTATTTTTTTTAATTAGCCAACACTCAGGTGTTTTCCCCTATACTCGTACAAGGGATCGAAGGGGGAAAGAGGGAGTAATGTTTATTGACATTTGTCTTGAATTTCTGGATGTCGTAATTGGTGGGAAATACATTTGCCGGAAGTCGATTCCACATAGGGACGGTACGGGCGAAAAACGAATTCGATCTGTAGTGTATAGTGCGGCCAACCGGCCAATCGATAACAAATGGGTGTGGATTTCTAGAAAGTCGTGTATCCCTGTCGATCATCCTCACGTCAGGAATAAGACCACGAATGTCTGAAGAACACACACCATGTAAGTATCGATAAAACAGCGACACACAACCCACATTCAGACGATGCTCCAGGGAAACAATAAAGTTGGATACCCTACTGTCACCTATCAGCACCATCGCTCTCCTTTGAACACGGTCCAGAAGCTCCAAGGATGATTTTGGAGCACCTGCCCATATATAGGAGTTGTATTCCATCTTTGGCCTGATGTAGGTTGTATAGATATCGAAAAGATCAGAAGGAGTGAAATATTTTTTTTGGCCTCGCTTTAGGAAACCTATACACTTGAGTGCTTTTTTCGACACTTCGAATACATGTCTCGTCCAGCGATCGTCACATTGTATTTTCATGTCCAGAACATCAAGAGCATCTGATGGTTGGACATCCATACCATCGATAGATAATGGCGATATTTCTGGGTCAGTCAATCGCTTGTGAGACTGCAAACAGCACTGTGTCTTACGCGCATTAAAATCTACTCTATTCACTCGACCCCAGTCGGAAATGGCCAGTAAGTCCCGGCCAAGTGTCTCTTCCATTATTCGCCTTTTATCTTTAATAACTTGAAGACTCGACCTACGGTCGAATGGATATGAATGACATTGGTTGCTGTCATCCGCGAAAGAGTAGATTGGATTCACGGTCTGACCCAAAATATCATCAATGAAAATGAGAAATAATGAGGGAGAAAGAGCCCTGTGGCACACCTGTGGTCAGCCTATGTTTATTGGATGAGAACCCATCTACAACAACTCGTATAGTGCGATCTGTAAGAAAGCTCGATATAAATCGAGCAAATGTATTACCGACACCAAACGCGATCAGCTTTGATAACAGTGCACCGTGCCAGACTCTATCAAATGCCTTGAATATATCCAGAGCCATGACCTTACTCTCACCAAACTGGAGGATAGACCGACTCCAGCTTTCTGACAGGAAAGCCATCAAGTCTCCCGTAGAGAGATTTCTACGGAAGCCATACTGTCGATCGCTAAGCAGGTCGTTGGACTCGAGATACCCTACAAGATGGTGCTTAACCATGCTCTCCATTACCTTGGAGAGCGCAGAGCAGATCGCGATTGGCCGATAATTCGCAGGATAATTGGCTTCACCCTTTTTAGGGATCGGCTGAACGTTCGCAACCTTCCAACACGCTAGCGTCGGACGGGCTAGCGTCGAGGAGCACTTACATAGGACTAGTGCCGATATACCATCCGGGCCCGGGGACTTACTAACATCGAGATTCGCAAATACCCCTTTAACTCCACGAGCTCGAAAAAATATCTTAAGCATGAAGCTAGATACGTTTTCGATCTCGGTGAGTGGTTGATTGCATTCCGGCAAGGAAGAATTTTCTGCAAACATTTCAGCCAATAGGTTGGCTTTATCAACCGGGTCAGTGAATATGCGGTCGTCTTTAACACGAGTTGGGATAGATGAAGAACTATCCTTTACTCTTCTTACAAATGATCAAAAGCTCTTACTTCCCCTGGGAGAATTAAGAACCGTTGTACGTTGCTCGTGAAGAAACTTTTCACGCCTAAGCACCCTGGCAAACGACGTTCTTGCCTGTTTACGCAGCAGTTCAGTACTGACGTTTTTGTTTAAACGCCAATTTCTGAACGCCTTCTCTTTTAATTCTACAGCATCCCTGCATGCCTGGTTAAACCAAATATTTTTGGCAGGCTTAACCGCCATAATTTTAGTTGGAATAAACGTCTTCATTCCAGATAAAATTATATTTTCGATCATTTCAGCAGCAGCATTAATGTTATTATCAAGAAAGCATAGCTTCCAATTGAAATGCTGGAAAAAGTGGTTGAGCTCAGCCCAACGTGAATTTTCGTACATAAAAATTGTCCGCTTTGGGGCTGGTTTCGAAGCGACACGAAGGGCGGAATACGAAAAAGATGCTGAAACAATGCAGTGATCGGAATTACCAAGAGGTGCAAGGACATTAACTTTATACTTTTTAGGGTGTGAAGTCAGAAAAAGTTAAGAATATTGTGTTGGTGTCCTTCGACACACGGAAAATGTGTCGGTTCATTCACTCATTGCGTTAAGTCTTTTTGCGTGGCGAAGAGCTCGGCGTATTGGCCCTCCGGAGTTTTTTGGCTCGAATGGGAAAGCCAGGTAGAATTATGGACATTAAAATCCCCAGCAACGACAATTTCACTGTCCGGATAACTCTCCAAAACTTTCGTTATTGAATCAGAAAGGGCGTCGAAGCCTTTGAGGGAAGCCTCCCTTTCTGAATTTGGGCTTCTATAAATAAACCCCATAAAAATTCATGGTAGATTACCCGTTTTCAAATAATTTTGGCACACTTTTGGTACTATTTGCCTATTGTCAAATGCCATCACTTACTTCAATTGTGAAATGCCGTCACTGACACAGACAACGCAAAACCACAACTGCATACAATCAAATTGTGATGTTGCGGTGTTTCTGCCTCGAGTGAGAGAGTTTCGTTTAGCGGTTACTCTTAAGAGAGAGAAAGGGAGTGTTTTGTTTGAAACATGTGTTCGACTGAGGTACAGTTGGAACAGTAGTTCTATAGATCTCAATGCGAAAGGAAGCTGCCGTGCTGCAACGTATTAAAAGAACATTATATAGATTTTTTCCAGGTAAGTACTCACTGTAAAGATAACAAATCAATGGGTATTTAAATACACGAAATTTTGAATAGATGCACAAAAATGTCGGATAATCAAGATTTTATTGCTGAGCAAATTTCTAAGGGTATTTATACCTTATCACTTCGACATAAAGGCAGAAGTTTCATCTGGAATATCTTGTCAAATATAGTGAAGGAAGATGGAACTACTGTAGATGGATTTGTTTACTGCCGAACATGCCATAAAATACTCAAACTCATTGGTCATCAGTCATCCAATCTCAATCGGCATAAGTGCTGCCAAGAGCTTAAGCGGCCGCCAACTTGCAATCTAAATCGGCAAAAGAGTTGCGAAGAGCTCAAGCAGTCGTCTTATTTAAAGACTTTTACAGCACAGGACAAAAAGAATGCCCTTGAAAAATGCACAGCATGGGCTGTTGAAGACTGTCGACCGTTTTCAATTGTCCATGGTTCGGGCTTCACAAAGCTTGCAAATTTGTTCATAAAAATTGGCGCAACATACGGTGAAAACGTGGACATAAAAGAGTTGCTGCCCGATTTAACAGATATTTCGGGTGCCTTACAAAAGTCAGCTGATGAAACAAAATATAAACTTAGCAAGGAAATAATCGAAGTGGTGAATAGTGGTGAGGCATCCGCAACAATTTATATGTGGACTGACAATTATGTGAAACGAAATTTTATGGGTGTCAGTTTGCACTACCGCATAGGTTCAAAAGTGTTTGACACGGTTTTGGGAATGAACTCAATGGACTTTGAAAGATCGACGGATGAGAATATTTTGCGAAAGCTAAAGAACTCGTTTAGCAAGTTTGGTGTGCATGATCTTGGTTTAATAAAATTCATAACAGACAGAGGATCACATATTGTAAAAGCTTTAGAACACAATACACGTCTGAATTGTAGCAGCCATCTTTTTGCAGATGTTTTAGAAAAGTCCTTCTCTGAAACAACAGAACTTCAAGAAATATTAAAGTCGTGCCAACAACTTGTAAAAGATTTAAAAAAAGCCAATTTGCAGCACCCGTTACCATCATCCATAAAGAGTTCATGTCCCATAAGATGGACCTCGAATTACACAATGCTTAAGTATATCACCGAGAATTGGTTAAATATCAATAAAATGATAACAGGCAACGGAGGCAGACAACGACTGTTGAATATAAATATCTCTACACTGAACGTGCTAGTTGAGCTGTGTAAGGATTTTGAAATTATTTTTAAAAAATTGCAACTTAGCAGCTCTCCCTCCTTATGCTTTGTGTTACCATCTATCCATAAAATTAAAGTCATTTGTGCACCTTATGGTGTTGATATACCTGTGATTGTGGCTTTGAAAGCGATAATTTCCAAGAATGTTGATGAAATCTGGGTAAAAAATTTAAGCATATGGCATAAAGCAGCCTTCTTTCTGTATCCACCAGCTGCAGGTTTGCAGCAAACAGACCTTATCGACATAAAAAGTTTTTGCATTTCTCGCATAAATAATTTAGAAAACGCACCATCTTTATCAACCACGCAGCCTGCATTATTAATGCAATCGGATTTTGACTCTGTCGCAATTATTGTTGCGACGGCATCGCCATCCGCAGAAAATGATATTCAGTTTTTCTTTTCGGATTTATTAGAAGCATCAGCATCATCATTGACAACGCCTGGAACAGCCAGACAGGAAGTGGACAAGTATAGCAGAGAAAAAGTTAAAATAACCGATGATTTTGATGTGATTGAGTGGTGGCAAAAAAGGGCAAAAAAATATCCACTTTTATCAAAATTCGCGCTGCAAATTCATTCAATTCCTGCTAGCAATGCAGCAGCCGAAAGGGTATTTTCATTAGCGGTAAACATTATTTCGGAAAGGAGAAATGGAATATGTCCAGAAACAGCCAACAATTTATTATTTTTACATTCATATCATAAACATTTTAATAACTTGATGCTTTAATGTAAGGAATAATAAACATTTGTTCATTTTAGTTTGAATAAAATTGTTTTAACATCGCAAATATTCTTTACCCTTTTCGAGTGCTATTTCTTAAGTCGTTTCATTAACTTAACAGAGAGCGAGAGAATATAAAATTCGTAAATATTAACCAACAAAAATTAAGAAAAATGTGACAAAAGCGTTTCTCTTTCATTTAAACAACAATTCGTCAAAATTGAAAAAAAAACAAGTAAAAAAGTTAAAGAAGGTCGTGGCCGACTATGATATACCCTACGCCACTCTTCTATTCAGAGGATAGGGTACATCTGTCTATAGCTTGAGCAAGGTCGGACCCAATTTATTACAGTTAATTGTTTGTCGCTCATACAAAATTACAAAGTGATTGGGTATAATTTGTGACTTCTAGAGTTTAGGGATGTCGAATCGGGGGACCTTTGTTTAGGCTCTATCCGATATCGGAGGTTTTATCGAACAGGATGCTGTTGGTCGCTCCATGCGAAATTTGGTAAGAATCAGTGCACTCTTATCGGAATCGTGTGTAAAAACGGTTGATCAATCTGGAGGTGTGTTTTCAACGGATTACGCGTGAGCTGTGTTTAACTTTATTTTTTTCAGTATTGTTTGCCATTTCATCATGGAAAGACTAAAAAATTATTAGGTAATCCAAGAATTATTGTTGAGAAACAGATGCATCTCAACATTTTTGGATTTCAAGCAAGTTCTTCTGTCAAAAATTATAAAGCCAGCTTTGCTGAACATTCTTTCAGATTCCGTCGAAGTTGCTGGAATAAATATCTTGTGGCGCAGGTTTTAAGTGTTATCATTTCTTTAAATTTTTCAATTTTAAAATAAGAATTAGACAATAATTTTTATTTAGTATTTTTTATATTTTACTTGCCAAAATTCGCAGTGTTCCAACATACATACTATACGCAAGTAATGACATTTGTACCGATACTATCGATAGTCATAAAAAACAATCGATATTGGCGCCAAAAAAACAGCTCTGGCTGGTGGAATCATAGGTCCATATTTTTTTTTCAAAATGATGACGGCCGGAACGTAACCGTGAATGGTGCTCGCTATAGCGCCATGATATCGGACTTTTTGCTACCTGAAATCGAAGCCCGAAATCTTGACGACATTTGGTTTCAACAGGACGCTACCACTTTGTGGACGCTACCACTTATGGGATCGGTCTCATTCGATGCTCAGATGTTGTCCACATCAAAAAAAGGGAAAATTGATTTTTTTACCCTTAGGTACCTTTCTCTATGCGCTGTCACATATAGCTGCTTAAGCAATGGATGTATTGAGAGGTAATTTCGAGGAGCATCTAATTTCACGTTTTGAACCGGTGAGTTGGCCGACTAGATCGTGTGATATCACACTTTAAGACTTTTTTGGGCTACGTTATGTCCAAAGTTTATGCTGACAAACCGGCTACGATTCAGGTTTTAGAAGCCATCATTACGCGTGTCATTACCGCCATACCTAAACAAGTCATCCAAAATTGGACCCTCAGAATCGGCAACTACGCCCCACCCTAAGGCGTAGTTGCGGCCAACAGTTGAAGGAATTTATGTTCAAGAAATAAATGGCATAAAATGTCCTTTCGAATGAACAATAAAGATTCCAGACTTGATTTGAATTTTTGTATTTTTTTTATTTTAAAAAAATATATCTAGATTATAATAATAATTTCAAGTAGTTATTATAAAGTCGTTGACGTAATACTATAACTTTTTACGATTTTTTATTTCTATTGGAAATTGTGTTCAAAAATAAGTAACTGCGTTTAAAACTACGTTTAAAACTGATGCCTGTCGGACTTAAGTAATTTAAATGTTGCGTGTCCCTTGAAGCAAGTGAGACATTTAAGTCATCCTAAAATAAGATGAAGCTGTCATTGTTGTCAGACAGTTTCTAGTAAATGCATACGTTTGTACTTTTAATGACAGTCGTTTCACAAATATATCGAATTGATTACGTTAAATTCAACACGACATGGTTCTATTGCTTGTCATAAAAGTCAGCGCGGTGCGCATTGTGAAAGGTTCTTTGTGTTCAATGCTCAGATAAACTATAAGTACAACAAATTTAGAACTATTCTTGTAACTTCTAGCGTTTTTGAATATCCTATCCATTGTGTATCCTGCAGTCCACTGTATTTTTTACTAAGCGCCATGCCACATTAGCGCCAATCC
Source organism: Hydrotaea diabolus (assembly GCA_963513945.1). Lineage (NCBI taxonomy): Eukaryota > Metazoa > Arthropoda > Insecta > Diptera > Muscidae > Hydrotaea > Hydrotaea diabolus. The sequence continues at coordinate 128,141,285 of OY740717.1, forward strand.
TTTAGTCTGAAATTTGTACACAATGACTCCTCCTATCATTGTCTTTGACGTCTCTAATTTAAATGTCACAAACGTCTCAGTACTTCAACTGTCGTCATTGATGTTGCTGTAGAGGGTTTGAGCGAGAACATGTAATATTTATTCATATTTAGCGGCAATTAGTATTTGAATACATTAACAACAGCAAACTAACAAACAATGCAACCCACCAATATTTTATTCATGTCTCACAAATGCGACGACTGGCAGCAGCAGTGGCAGAAATTACTGCTGTACACAAGTACATACAGCAGAGCCCAGTGTCTGCCGGTGGCCCGGTCCGTTCGTCTGTACGATATAAACGTACAAAAGGCAATGCTGAGAAGAAAATTAAAACTAAACACTCATGCTGATGTTGACACAAAATATCTTAACTTGAATGTATCGGCAGAAACTGCAAGTGGATACTAGGGTGTAGCGACAATAAAGTACACACAGAGAAAAAAACGGTCTGAACTACAAATATACAGTTGGATAAACATACTATTTGTTGCACTCATCAACATTCCATGGTATTGATGGTTTCATGGCTCTACATACCAGAAGATGGTAGCTACAATAATACCACGATTCTTACAGTCAATAAGTCGGTTAAACTAACCGAATTCAGTAAAACTGGTGGTTATTACAACCAACCAACTATGAATTATGAATGAATTCTTTGTAGTAACCAAACCCCCTATAGTTCCCTGTTGTAACGTACTACACTATGCAACAAAAATTCGAACTTTCACGGGATGTATTGATTTCTTCTGAAACTGAAAGGCTTAGGTGATTATAATAAATTGCCAAAAGGACGGCCCTGGTAGGTCACAGTTATTTTTTAAAAGCCGAGGAAGTTTTCAATTGGTAATGCATGATATCAATATGTACTGCATGTTATAAGTTAAAAAGTAGTAAGTACGAGGGTTGCTATTTATTTTAATTTATTTTTCGGGTCCTGACAATACTAGTCAGCCTTATTCTGCATTACAATCCAATTCTCCGTTATTTGAATTTTCTCCGTTATTGGAATTTTGGTATTCTACATTCCGTTTCGTTTCAGTTTTTACGATCGTGTGTATTCTGCGTTACAATCGTAACTGAGTTTTTCTAAGTTGGAAATTACTTGACGGAGCGTCTTAAAATTTTTGTGTTTGTTTAAAAAAAGCAAGTTTAAGCGAAAAAAAAAGGAATTGAGAAAAATGTAAGTATAAAATACAATAAAACGCTTCATACATAATTGATATAAGTAAATAAATTGTTTGTACTGATTTGTGAGTTTTATTTAATTTATTGCAGGTCAAAAACAAGAACACCGGAGCAATACGAGAAGCTGGTGACTTTAATGTCAGGAAAACCAGACATGGCCACTGCGTACTCGAAGCGTTCGAAGGAAGAAGTCCTGACATTTTGGGAAGAGGTCAGAGTGGCTCTAAATTCATTAGGGCCACCAACAAAAGATGGAATTGCATGGAAGAAAGTATGTATGGGAGGCTGTACATATGTACATATGTATTATTAAATATCTTTTTATAGGTTTGGATTGACTGGAAGTGCTATATCAAGAAAAAGTTAAGCGCAAATAAAAAAGAAATGATGAGCACCGGAGGAGGCTACTGTCGCTTGCAGCCCATTAGTCCTCTTGAAGATAAGGTCATCCAGATGACAGGGCTTCAAACAAACACGGACGGAATTAGAGGCACAGTGGAGTGGGCAATGAGATGGAAGAAGCCGCTGCAGCTTCGGCAATGGACATTCCCGCTCTCTTAGAAGACCCTGTCGAAGAAGCGAGCATTTCAGCAAAGCGTCAGCAGCAGAGGCCAAAGGAAGGCACTTTGTCTTTGTTAAAAGAGTTGAAAATAAATCAAGAAGTTTTTAACAAAGACACGAAGGCCTTCCAGGATAGTATGTCTAAGAAGTATGGCGAGATCGCAACAAATTTAAGACGCATGAACAGGAGTATTGAAAAACTTGCTGATGTTGCAGAGAAGCAGCTACAAGAAGAGCACCGGCACAATACAATTAAAGAGGAGTTGCTGAAACAGAAGCTGGAAATCGATCTGCAAATGTTGAAACTGCAGAACCCATCGGTTAATTTCGAGTAGATATGTGGTTGTATTTTATATGGTAATTTTTAAGTTTGCTTTTAGTTAGAAAGCACAAATGAACTGAATTTATTTTTAATTTTAAGTATTCTTTTAAAGGACTAATGTACTGAATTTTTTTGTTTTTGTTGGTAAATATAAGGAAAAATTGAATACGCTTTATTTTATTTATTCCTTTTTATTAATATAATGGATTTTTGAGAGCTCTAAAAAGAGGAAAGTATGTTACCGCGAATACTACGTGCTATGGAAGCGTAATCGGGGTCACTGCTTTCGTCATCTCCCACTTCTTGAGAACTTTCGATTTCCGATTCATGCGGGTCTAAGTCTTCTACCCGGTAGTGTATACAAATGTTGTGGAGGGCACAAACAACATTTATAATTTGACTAGCTTTTTGTGGGGAGTAATGAAGTTCTCGAGCACCTAATAAACAACGAAATCGGTTCTTTACAACCCCAATCGTTCTTTCAACTATGTTCCTCGTCTTTGAGTGCCGTATGTTGTAGTTGCTTTTCTGGCTACCTACATTTGCAGATCTATATGGAGTCATTAGCCACGGTTCCAGGGGGTATCCTGCATCACCTGTTGAAAATAAAAACACAATTACTATCTGCAATTTACACACTGTTTAACGTGAATAAATACCTAATATCCAAGTGTTTCTCTCTCCATCCCGATATTTCCGTTCCAATTGATTCCTCACTTTACTTAAACTCCAGATATGCGAATCATGGTTACTCCCGGGATATCTGGCGTCAATGCTTCTTATGCGCATTTTGTTATCGCACACCTAAAAACATAAATTCTATTTACGACCACAGTAATCATTGAAACGAAATACTGACCACCATAGCATTAATGCTAAAAAATCCTTTTCTATTATAATAACTGAACGCCTCTTCGGATGGTTTTATAATTTTTATATGTGTGCCATCAACACACATACTGACCCCTGGAAAGCCGGCCTTCCCATAAAAATCTTGCTTCGCTTGGGTCTTTTCCTCCTCTGTCTGGTCAAATCTTATCCAGTGAGAGCAAAGCTTTCGCTGCATTACTTGAAGGAAATACGAAAGCGACTTCGACACTGTGGATTGAGCCATCCCAACATTATAATCTTTACCAACTCCGTGTTGGTAGCTTCCTTCTGCAAAGAATCTCAAAGCTCCCATAACTATGTTAAGCGGTGTTAACGATGTTAACCTATTCGCCCGTGCTTCATGTGCAAAAGTGTCTAATACATACTTAAAGGCATCTTTATTTAGGCGTAAGTTTTTTTTAAATCTGTAAAAGTAAACTTATTATATATCACACAACAACACTTTTAAAAAATATACTTTACAATTGATCGCTCATTAGGAATGGATTGCAACTGTCTCTCAATTTTCGCCTTTCAAGTCTTCCTTCTGTATTGTGGAGCACGTTGTTCTCCTCATCTAGCAAAAACGCCGCTATTATCGATTCCATTTCCAACAATGATGTTAGAAACACGAAAATATAAACTCCGGCACGACAGGCTTCTCCACACTGGTATAGTTTGGCCACAAATACCTTTCACTTATGTTTTGCCTTTTTTTTGTCGTTCGGTACTCACTGATATGTTTAATTAATTAAATTATCAACAATATAGATTAATTATGTCTTTTATCACTGAATCACTGTTTTATTTGAACTAAATTTAACATTTTATTACAATGTTTACAAAATTTCACAGTTTTTCCTGTTTCGATCTCATACGTTTCACAACAAAGCAGCTCGCTGTGAATGCACTCTTGTCTTCCTCTTTTTCTTCCAATTCCGTTTTTAGTTGGAATACCATGTTACGATTGTAACGTAACGGAATGCGGGGACGGAATTGTAATGCAGAATAAGGCTGAGTGTTCCCAGATGCAAACTGGAACTTCCATTGCAAACTTAGACATTTTTTAGCATAATTTCACTCAGAACGTTTTGTCATTTGAGGGCGAATTGTTTTATTTACAGTGTGGGAATTATCCCGTGAACATTTTCGTGCGATGATTTTTAACGATTTTCGGCGTGGGTTAACTATCGAGACAAGAGTGTTTAAATCAACTTGTTTCGACTTTTGGCGATGGAGCATCCATCAAAAATGGCTAATTGCTGGTACCAAGAGTTCAGTCTCGGAGACCGTTCGCTCCAGGATGAATTTCGTGAAGGACGTCCAACTTCGGTCACTTTGCCAGAAACCATCGATGCTTGGCGTGAACTGATTAAGCAAGACCGATATGTGACATACCGTGAGATTGAGGCATCCTTGGGCTTTAGTATGACAAGCATCAATAAAATATTGCATGTTCATTTGGCCGTGAAAAAAATTTGTTCTTGTTGGATCCAACATAATTTGACGAATGCTCAAAAAAAAAGACTCTTATGGATTGCTGCAAAGCTCATGGATAGCATAAAGGCAGTGTATAACATTGTCGCAGGTGACGAATCATGGATCTATAAACCCGAAACAAAACAGCAATCGACCGTATGGGTCTTTCAAAATGTGCCAAATTAAACAAAAGTTGTTCGTGGAAGAAGCAAATGATAACCGGCCATGTTGCCACAGTGCTTTTAGTAGAACGTAGGAGGTCAATTCTGAGTGGTATACGACCATTTGTTTGCCAACAGTGTTCGAAGAAACGAGGAGAGATAATAAGAGAAGACGGATCATTTTGCATCACGACAATGCGAGCTCTCACACATCAGCTGAAACGATGAGCTATTTGACCACTTAAGATGTCGAATTGATGGGTCATTCACCGTACAGCCCAGATCAGGAAAAAAAATGCGTGGTCAACGTTTTCATCGCTCGAAGCAGCTGTTTAAGCGTTCAAAAATCATGTGTCGGAGTGGAATAAGTGCTTCGAAAATTGGTTTGTACATGCAAAATATATTGATCTTAAAGGAGAATATTGTGATAAACAATGAAACCATTTCCAATGAAAAATTATTGTGTTTTTTATCGCCGGACCCGAAATATTAAAAGCAACCCTCCTATCCTTCGGTTAAGCAATATTTTGTGATGAGGTGTCTTTATCGAAATTGTATGGAGTTAGTTTCGTTGAAAATTTGAACATCCTATCTCAAATCCCCATTCACACTAGGCAACGTAACTTGCCGCAACTCTCAATTTGGTTGGAGAATCCATTCTCCTTACCCGCTTTAAGAGTTGCGGCAAGATTGGAGTTTCATTTTCGTCTTTTTTTTTGAAAAAGTAAAAAAAATGCTTCTTTAACCGGATTTTGTGTATTATGTAAAACAAAAATACTGTTAATTTTTTTCAGTTTGTGTGTGCACTTTTTTAATGAAATTGTATAAAGTTTTTGTGCAAATAGTCGGTTTTGGGTTAAAATGTTCCATTAAATATCCACTATCATCGTTAAAGCATAGTTCCATTTGTTTGTTTTACAAAAAATGGTTTGGAAACAATGATTGACACAGATATGGCCATTTTAAATATTAAAGTTTTTTCTACTCATTCTTTTAAAAATAACCTACAAAAATGAACGATATGAAAGTTTTTATTTGGTATCACATCTGTAGCCAAGACTTGAAGCAATCATTTGATTAATTTTGTGTTACATTTAACCTTAAGTAGCCGAAAGTGTTCAGATCTAAAATCCACTTTACTTAAAAAACTTTATAAGATACGAAAGTAAAAATAACTGCTCATAATTCAAATAAAAAAATAAATATTTTTAAATATAAAAATTGAATAAAAAAACTTTTTTATTTCAGTCACAAGATCGAATAAATAAAATTTAACCATCGGTTGGTCCAGTTAAAAAATGATAGTGGTAACGACAACCGACAAAGACTACTTATAACTAAAAATCTATAACAACCCCCAAAATATGTACAAATGCAGTTCCAATAATAATAACTTATTAGGGTTACCGATACTTTGCCTTTTAAACGATAGTGTCAATTCCATCTACTTGCCGTGTACCCAATCAACATTCGGTTGTTGTGATGGAATACATGTATAGAACATACTACGGTTGTGCCAACAAATCTGTTCTCAGTGTGTAGAAATATCCAGGCGGTAGAAAAAGAGGATTCGGTGAAGCATTTGCTAAGCATATGCGCGGGTCTTCAAAAATGGAGACCGACTCGTCTAGAAATAGCGGATGTACCTTTTAAATCACTCTAAAAAAAAGGTAGAAGAAGAGCAGTCAGTGAAGCATTGCTATGTACAAAATTTGTTGAACGGTCCGGCAGGTTTCGAACTACTCGAACCATTTGATAAACAATAATAAATATAAAAAAAACTGAAGAAGTGCCACACATCTCTCTTATAAATATGCACACTTTCTTTTTCCAATAACTTTTAACTCTCCCCCTCTCTCTCGTTCTCTCCTTTTCATCAAGGTTCCACAATAAAACTTTTAGGCCTCCAAGTGAACTCGCCATTTTTTCTGGCGAGATACCCTTCTAACCTAACCTACCATAGATTAAACTTTGAAAACCTAACACAGAAATTATTAATATTAACAAATTTGTACAGGGTGGAGCGCTGTAATTTGCTTTTTTGCACTGCAGGCTGTTGCGGTACTTTTGGTCGAAGATAGTGGTTATAGTGGTTGACGGGAGATTTGTACTCGTCTGCCTTTTAGCTGTCATCATGCATTGGACACGTGAGAATAGACCATTATGTGTTGAAGGTTATTTTTCAAATGCGCACTCGATCATTGCAGTCCAGCGTGCTTTTCGTTTTCTGGATGCAATCAATTGTGAATTGGGTAACTTTATTAAGAACTGGAGTGAAACAATCCCAGCAGACTGTGGCGGCTCTGTTGGTCAAAGAGATTGGAGAGTGTATATGGCTAGTGGTTGACGGGAGATTCGTCTGCCTTTCAGTTGTCATCTTGAGGATAAGCCATTTTGTGTTGAAGGGTATTTTTCAAATGCGCTTTCGATCATTGCAGTGCAACGTGCTTTTCGTTAACTATTCGCTGTTTCCCCACGTGGACGTGTTCCTGGATGAAATCAATTGTATAATGGGTAACTTCATTGAGAACTGGAGTGAAACAAACCCCAGAGGACTTTACCAGAGACCTCTGTATTCGGACCGCGTCACTGTGTGGTGCGCCATATCACGAGTAGGCATCATTGGCCCCTTACTTTTTCCCGGATAACCGTCTTGCCGTAACTGTGAACTCCGAACGTTACTCGACTATGAAACAGGATTTTTTCAGCCGGCTCTTGAGGCAATGCAGTTAGAGGATACACGGTTTCAACAGGATGGAGCCACTGCACACACGGCGATGGTTACCATGAATTGTTTGAGGCAAATGTTTCCTGGACGGCATATCTCTTTGACGAGTAATGTGAACTGGCCGGCACTAGACTTAGCGCCATGCGATTTTTTCCTTTGGAATTACCTGAAGTCGAAGGTGTATATCAAACGTTTCAACACCGTAGAAGACCTAATTAAAAATATTGAGGCTGAAATGGGCTCAATACCAGTCGACATGTTGGTAGAGAAAACTTCAGAAAACATATGCAGCAGTCTGTGGGTGGGAAGCGAAGGTCGACATTTGCCAGATACAACCTTCCTGCTCAATATAACTAAAATATAAAATAAATTTTTCTATGGTTTAAAATTTTTTTATTTCATTCCCAAATAAGCGAACTACCGCGCTCCACCCTATATAATGAAGTAGGGGAAATATTGCCTTTTATAAAAAAGGAGAGAATTACTTTAGGTTTTATATGTGAGTGAAATTACCAACCGAATCCAAACTTAAATAGTACTTATATGGAATTCTTGATCTGAAAATTATAATAAACATTAGTTGGTCATTATAAGACAAAAGGGTGTCGAATTTCGAAATTTTAAGCTGGCATTCATAAATGACGAAAGGTAGGTGGAGTTTAAGCTATGGTATATACAAGCTTCAGCCCTGACCCTTTCTGTTTTCAAAGTGTTTGTTGATCTCAATCGCCCAATAAAATGTAAACTGAGTATATTTCAAGATCGCTACACCCTAGTAAACACAGTTCACAATTACACAATGCTTAACACTACAATTTGTATTTAAGCTTTAGTGCAAAGTGTTATTCTTTTACTATTTCTCAGTTTGTTTTGGGCCATTGGCTGCGGTCTTTTTGTTCCCATTTGTAGAAAGGCATGAGAACCATTTCACAAAGAGGATTTTAAAACATTCCTATTTATTTTGAACCAATGGACGTCAGTAAAATCGTTGTTATGTTGGATATGGTCAATTCTTTGATACCCCCTACCATAGGGTATGTTCCAAAGTGGCATGGACAGTATAGGAGAATGTGGGTGTTAATTCCTTATGCGTTGTTTATCAAATACAGTGTGGCGCAAAATTACCATTGTGGTTTGAATGTTTAATAACTTTTTAAACTTATTTTTATTTCAGAATTGTGTGAAGCAAACTTGGGGAATTTGAAATGGAACACTACACAACGGCTTGATTCCGCCAAAAAGCAGAAGAAACTCCCAATTTCATTGACAATTTGAAAATGAGCGAAGAAGCCCATTTTCAATTGAATGGTTTCGTAAACAAACAAAATTGCAAGATATGGGCTACGGAGAATCCAAGAACAGTTCATCAACAACAATTACACCAACTGTTTGGTGCGGTGTATCATCTGAAAGGATTATTGGTCCATATTTATTTGAAAAGGCACATGGCGCCACAGTTATGGTTATTGGTGCTGAAAACGAAGCTAAATAACTTTTTGAGACCAGCTGTAGTAAACCATCCACAGTTGTGGTTTCAACCAGATGGAGCCACTGCCCACACTGCAAGGGACTTGATGGCCTTCAACATTCAAGCCACAACGGCATTTTTGCGCCACCCTGTATTTGCTTCGTTTCCGACTGTGAGAAGGAGTTACACGATTTTGCTAAAACAAAGTTTTTGCTAAGAATAATAAATAAACCCAGAGAAAAACATGTAAATGCATATGAACATAGGTACAATTGTTATGCGCAAAAGTTCAACATAAATAAAAGCCAACAATGTTCACAACAAGTACAAAAGAAAAATCGAATAATCGATTTTTCGTCAATGGTACTTTTGTTGGTACTTCACCTGTGGAAGATAAAATAAGACGAAATAGTCCAACATAGTTTGTATGTATTTTTGGCGCATGAAACATTCTATACTCTATACGTTTTCCATACAAAATCGTGTGCACAGAACAGCTCAATATAATATGCCGTGCCTATAAATGTAAAGCTGGTGACAAACAAAATTCACTCAGAGTTCGAACGTGAACGTGTTTATATTTTAAATTTATAATTTAAACTAGCAACATGTGGACAACGCGTCCGTAAAACGTGTATAAGATCGACATGGGCTACGCATTGTTACTTTCCTTACACCATGGATTATGTTGCAATGCTGTATTTACAGTAAATGGGAAGATGTGATTGTCGATGGGATACATAATTAGGTCTTAGGACCCAAGCTGTATTTGCCTTGCTAGATTTGGACTTTGTCCATGTGGTATAGAACTGTCCCAAAATTTAAACACTTAGAGCTTAGTTCGTCGTAAAAACAGGGGGATATATACTTAGTAGGGACATAAAAACTGTTACAACATTGAACACACCCATTTCAATAGTAGAACTGAACATACCCCGTTAATGTCATATGGGTTTAGAAAGCTAACCTCAATAGCGTTAGTCTGTAACGGGATTTTAGAATTGTTTCAACTTTCATCATGGAGTGGTCAGATAATGAGAACCGTATCGCCCAAGTGTAAAATAAAAAAGCGACATTTTCAAAACGCTCTGGCCACTAACGATTTGCCGCATGTTCGTCTACCGATGCATAAAACTGTTTGAGAAGACTGGAGATGTTAAAGACCGCCACTGGTAGGGCCGACCACGCTCTGCTGAACACCGCATGTTATCAAAGCCGTTAAATCAAGAATTCACAGAAATCGAAAACAGAAAATCATGGCCCGTGATATGAATATCACGCAAAAGTCCATGAAACGAATCATTAAAAAAGACTTGGGACTTGGGGCTTTCAAACGATACCGGACATTTATTGACTGCTGCTTTAAAAAAAATAGGATTGAAAAATGCAAACGTCTTTTGGTGAAGCACGCTGATGATAACTTGCACAGAAAAATTTTGTTCATCGGTGAAAACATGATAAATTGTATGCGCGGTCATCTAAGGAAGCATCTGAACTGATCCCTAGGGTGGAAAAGGGTCATCACCCAGCTTCAGTCATGGTTTGGTGGGGTGTCTCTTACGATGGGGTTACTGACCTGCATTTCTGCGAACGAGGTTTCAAAACATCGGCCAAAGTTAACCAAGAAACCGTTTTGGAAGCTGTTGTGAAGCCTCTTAACAATTCCATGTTCCAAAACCAGCCATGGACTTTTCAGCAGGATTCTGCGCCTGCCCATAAGGCTACAACGTCCCAGGCCTGGCTTCGAAACAATTTGCCAGCGTTCATATCCTCTGAAGAATGGGCCTCAGGCAGTCCAGATTTGAACCTATTGGATTACAAATTGTGGACGGTTTTAGAGGACAAGGTTTGTCACAAAAAATACCCCAACATTCGATCTCTTAAGACTGCTTTGGTTTGAGCTGTGGCCAATTTTCCAATGGACGAGGTTCGTGCAGATATTGACGATTGGCCAGTGTGACTTAAGGCGTTTGTAAAGGCAAAAGGCGGACATTTCGAATAAGTAGATTCTTTTTGGATACAATATACATCAATAAATATATTAAAAAATATTTGGTCCAAAAACACTCAGTACTTTTTATTTTACGGCATAAAACGTGTGTAACAGTATTTATTTCCCTACTAAGTACATACATTCACATAAACGCCCGATTAAATGAAAGAGAATCGGCCGCTTTTGTCCGCTGATGTCACACTGAAACCAATCTTTAAATATTCACATATTCACATGGTTATCAGACTGCGATACAAAATATAATGACTTAGTGCTGATATTACTGACACTTAAAAGAAAGACCCCTTATTTATTATACAGATCTATTGAAAATGCCAATATCCTTCTTTTTATCTTAGTAAAAAACGAAACCTATTGAAACTAATTCATTTTTGTTTGTGTTTTAATAAAATGTCTTTTCCGATTATAGGTCTGTAGAACAAATTTCGCATAGAACGTTACGAGCGACCAATGACCAATTATGGTGAAAATGGCCTTATTGGGCCAAGTTTTCGAATAGCCTTCCATAAATAGGTTCAAACCGATGTAAGGCCATGGCTTCATAGAATCCTTAAATCAAATTCGATGTTGTTCAATTAGTTTAAATAGTCGACTCTGTTAAAATTGTACGATATCGGTCCCTATTTTTTTATAGCCCCACTGTTGTTCTATAGCCCCGCTCAATTACATATCCTGTTGCTATACAGCCACATTTAACATCTGGTAACGATATGTATATAATTAACCGTGATGAAATTTGACCATGTCGGTCAATTTTTTTTTTTAGGCAGCCCGATTCTGAATGACAATTCCCTGGTAATTTGTTGCCCTACTCCCTGTTTCCCTATTCTAAATACAATGTAAAAATTATTTTTCTTATCCCTTATTCTAAACGAACTTCGCAAATATTCAATAGGAGGGAGAAAGTGATAACAAATTTTGGGGAAAAAATTGCAAGCGAGTTGTGCCACAAAATTTAAGTATTCCATATTTATTATTTCAATATTTCATTAAGGCCAAAAACAAAAAGCAGTTAGACGTTCCGCTAAGCTCAATGCAATTGAATAATGACATTGCGCGAGGTTTGTTTTAGGGAACTAAAAAGGAGCTAAACCGGATATGGCGGAATTTGGAGGCAGAATTGAATGCAGCGGGGCCACCATCAAAAAGTGTTGCCGAGTGGAAGAAGGTGTGTACAACAAAATTTGATTTATACATTGCACAACTGACGAAAATAAGAAACCTGTTTAGGTAGGGGCCGATCAAAAAAGTATGTACGGCACAAGGCGGAACAAAACCCCAAATTCTGCAGAGAAACTGGAGGCTTTAGTATGTAACAAAAGTTTTCTGCAATCAGAAACGCAACACTGAAACAAATGCACCCAAACCGTGACTTTTTCAGGATGTAATGGCGTCTCAGCAATGGCTTGTGGATTTTCATTACTCCAAATGCTACAAATTTGGTTGGGGTTACTATATATTTCTAGCCTACGAGTAAGTGTTGCCTGGCGCCATCTGATCTGCAAAAAAATGGAATTAACTCGTTAACATTTTCGTGCAATAATTGTTCACAACTTTCGACGTGGATTATTACGACAAGAGTGAATCGATGAACTTAAATCTTTGTGTGGCGATGAAGCACACCATCCTATATTACTGTGAAAAAGTGGTTTAATGAATTCAATCGTGGCCGACGCTAGCTCAAATACGAAGGTCGTGAAGGTTGTCCAAAAATGGCCGTTGTGCCAGAGAACATTGATGACGTGAGTGAACTGATAATGCAAGATCGTCATGTGACATACCGTGAAATAGAGGCATCCTTGGGCATTTCTTCCACTAGCGTACATTCGATATTGCATAAACACCTGGCCGTAAAAAGAGTTTGATCTCGTTGGATCCCGTACAATTTGACAATCGCTCAAAATAAAGTCTTGTGTCGATTAATGCAAAGAAATTTTGAAAAAAATACGTTTGCGGTGCTTCAAAAGACGTCACAGGTGACGAATCATGGATCTATGCGTATAAGCCCGAAACAAAACAGCAATCGACCGTGTGGGTCTTCGAAGACGAGCCAAATCCAACAAAAGTTGTTCGTGGAAAAGCACTTCGAAACTAATGGTCGCCTGTTTCTTCGGCAAAACTGGTCATGTGGCCACTGTTTCGCTTGAGCAACGTAGGAGGTCAATTCTGAGTGGTACACCTCAATTTGTTTGCCTGAAGTGTTCGGAGAAATTCGAAAAACGAACAAAGGAAGACGACTCATTTTGCACCATGACAATGCGAGCTCTCACACATCGGCTCATACCAGCGCCTTTCTAACCGGCCAAAACGTCGAATTGATGGTTCAACCGCCGTAAAGGCCGGACTTGGCACCCAATGACTTCTTGTTATTCCTGCACATCAAGAAAAAAAATGCGTGGTCAACGATTTTCGTCGCCAGAAGATGCTGTTGAAGTGTTCAAAAACCATGTTTTGAAGGTGTCTCAATCGGAGTGGAAAAAGTGCTTCGACAATTAGTTTGAGCGCATGCAAAAGTGTATAAATCACGCTGGAGAATACTTTGAAAAACAATAAAACCATTTTTGATGATAAATATTCGTATTTTTATTATTAGGCCAATTATCGCATATCATTATTGACGTACCCATTCAACCAAAAGTGAGCTTTATCGCTGAATAACATTTTGTTGTCAAAATCAGGATCGGTGGCCATCTCGTTTTTGGCCCATTCACCACGATTTGCAAACGTTGTTTCGGAGTAAGTCTATTCATTATGGAATGGCAAACCAAACTAAGCATAAATCAAGTGGGAGCTGTCAAGAAGACCAACTCCGAAAAAAGTGTGGCCAGATTAAAAAGCACACGTCTTAAAAAATACATTTGAACCAGAATTATGACAACTGATAAACATCGATACCACCAATAATACGTAATACCAAATGATACCAATACCACATCGAATTGGACAGACCATCCCAACAAATTTGGTCGGAAAATGCCAAAACGACAACACTGCTCGAAATATACATAGCAACCCTCGTAAATAATATGACAGTATACGTATATGTAATAAATATTCTGAAGGGAAACTCCTAATAAAAGCCTTAAATATTAAAGGAGGGTATGTATGCTTCGGCCCGACCGAACATAATTCAATCACTTGTTTACAATTTTGTGTATTTGGAGGGGTGTTGGAGTAAATCATTTTCTTACTGTTTTTCATTACCTTTACTAACGAAAATTTTGGCAGCCAAACACAAACAGGTTTAACATTTTGTAAGGCAACATAACAAACACTACACTTTGATGTTCAACAAGTTTTAAGATTTTTAAAAATACGAATAAATAAACAACTATAAAATTTTTTTTTAGCAAATTTTTTCAATAATAGAATTTGTGCTGCGATTTGGTTTCAATGAAGATATTGCGACTGCCCATAGAATAGTGTAATAAAAATATCAACTTACTCGTTGTGGTGGCTATATTTTAAAAGATTTACATTGTAATTATCCTTAATGTCCTTTAGCATTGTACAGATGTGGACGCACTGGACTGGACTGTCTCTGGTGTCGTCTCAAGCGTCTCTTTAGCGCAAAAATCGTAGATGATCTCAACATAAAAGTAAACAAATAATGTTGAATCGACACTACGACGTCGTCGGTCGTTTGGTTGTTCTGTTCATTAACCACAATGGCAACAAATGGAAAAGGAGGGGTCGGCCAAGTATGTGAAGAATAAGGTTAATTACACTTTACCACAGAAACACACACACACAGTGATAGGAGTATCTCCACTACTAACTGAGCAACAAGTTTTTTGTTGGCTGTTGTAATTAAGCTTTTGTTTATATATTTTTTTAAGGCACACAAACACTTTTTTCTTATCTTGTTTTACACGACTTTTTATAAATTTTCCAAATAACAACTTTTGTCTTTTGCTATTGATAGAAAACAATAAGAAGGGGGAAAATATGCTTGAATCGTTGTCTCGGGGGCTTTCCTTACTAAACTATGCAAAATCTATATAAAAACTGAAAAACCTAACCATGAGTGGTAAGTGTCTAACCACACGAAGCCAACATTTCTTATGTGGTCGGTTGTCTGGTTGGTCTTTGGCCTGGTTGCGGGCTGTTTGGCGGCGCTCTTAGTTTGGCTCAACTGGCTCTGAAACGATTGTTGGTGGCGGTGGTGGTGGTTTTTGGTTTCGTTTTCGCTCAGTTTTCCATTTTCAGAGTGAGTTGTTGTTTTTTGTTTTTCTTTTTTGTTTGTTTGATACCGAGAAAATGTATAAATACGTTTTCCATAGTGCATAGACATTAGTCGGCTCACATAGAAAATGGTTGGAAACATAAGACGTTAAACAACTACGCACACACCGAGTGAGTACCCGTTTGCTTATTGATGTGTTTTCCCCAGAAGGAAACTTAAAACTGGTGTATGGAGCGAGCGCTTTCATGAGTAGAGCGGAGTTTTCCGGAGCACTACTCATATTGGTTTAAAGCATAATACGAATATTCGTGATTATACATACACTGAAACAAAAATTTTTTTCGTTTCCATTAAAAAATTCAAATAAAAAATTAATTAGGAATCGTGTGTTAAAATTTTTAGCATTTTAACTAAAGTAGTCGTTCGTTGCTTATTGAAAATATTTCTGATTTCAAGCGATAAACAAATTGACATACTTACACGCAGAGAAAAAACATGGTGACTACATGGTCACGGTAATAAAAGTAAGTTCTCGGCAATAAAAGTATGTTCGTCGCAACAATAGCATTGTTAACTGAATTTAGTTTTGACAATAGTATAATTGCTGCAACATTAATATTGTAGAAATGTAACAATAGTATTATTGCCAAATTTAAAAATGAAAATATGGTTATAGAAACAATATATATATGGTTGATGCGACAAAAGTATTGTGTTTGCGTTTTATATTAACAATAATATGGTACCGGCAATCATACTGTATGATTGTAATTTTTCTTCATTTAAATATGCTTTTAAGAACAAATGTTATTGGTACGGATCTAATGCAATAATAGTACTTTTTTTTATCGAAATTAAAATTATTTAAACAAGCTGCTTTGGCTTTGTTTAACTGAAATTTTTTTAATAAAAACGCTTACATTTGTTTAAACTTATTTTTTCTACTGTGAAATAAATCACTCCCATAATTTTGAATTTTTTTTTTTTTAATAATTTTCTAATTGAAATCTATTGTCGACAACTTAAACAAATTATTTTAAATTATATTGGTGATCATAGTATAATTGTGTGTGATCATACTATGGCTGTAGGGATCATAACATGGTTGCGTGTGAATCATACTATGGTTGTGAGGATCATACTATGGTTGTATGTGAAACATACTATGGCTGTGGGGATCATACTATGGTTGTGGAGATCATAGTATGGTTGAGTGTGAGTCATACTATGGTTGTGGGGATCATAGTGTGGTTATGTGTGAATCATACTATTGTTGTGAGGATCATAGTATGGTTGTATTTGAATCATACTATTATTGTGAGGATCTTAATATTGTTGTACCACAACCATATACCCAACAGTAGTATTATCCTCTTCGAATATTGTCACCACAACCATATTTTTTTTCTGCGTGTGCAAAAAAATTGTTTGCCGTATATGAAAAATATTTTCGTTAAGCAGTTTTTGGAAAATAATTTCGTATTATGCCACATTAAACTTCACATATTTACAAAAATATTTGTAGCCCGTTTGTTGGAAATATTTTCGTTTTGAGGTAACGAAAACATTCACATATTTATAAAAAAAGTTTTACCAAAATGAGCCTACAAAAATTGTAAATTTTTTTGAAAAATCAGTCGGAACGACTTTAGTTACAAGCAGGGATGGCTAAAGTTTCTGTTAGCGTCACTTCACCATCATAAGACCCCAAGCAACGAATTTTCTATGACTATGCTTAGTGGCAATATACAGAAGGGCATGCAGTTACGCATTTAACGAGAACTGCCGGCAGTTACGCTATTAACGAGAACTGTCGGCAGTTAAGTTTTCTACCGAACACACTAAAAATACGTCTTACTAGTCTGAATCAAATACGCCCACACACACGATACAGTACACGCATTTTATGAATTTTGTTATTGTTTCATTGCAATATCTGGCGAATAACGGGTGAGTCGACCATAATGCACGATGTTAATTGTGAGACGCACCCTAACGTCAAGTTTCTTGCCCTACTTAATATGACATTTCTTTGTTTTAGTGTTCGGCAAATTCAACCATGAAGAGTTACAAAACTGTGAAGCGCGTCAAGATTGTCGAATTTCTACGAAAAATGGCGTTCAATTCAATCGACCAAATGTGTCCACAATCGGGAGAATTGTGCTCAAATTTAAGCAAACCCGGTCTGTAAGAAATGTGAAAACACTTGTGCGTGCTCGTCCAGTTCGTTCTGCCAACGTTCTTTCTTCGGGCCGTAAGTCTTTGAAAATGAGATTGTCCAAGCAGTTACTGTGAATTGTGTTCACTATCGCGATATGATAACGGACTTCTTGTGGTCAGTAATAGAGGATATGGACCTGGACGATGTGTGGTTCCAACAAGATAGTCCAACGTTTTGTTGGGTGGCGAAAAAGCGATGATAACTGAAATTTCATTACAACTAAAAACGAGTTGTTAAATGCTATTTTTTTAGGTTTAAATAGGAGATATATAATAAAATAATTCGATTATTTCTAACCTTCGGCCAATCGACTAATCCAATGTGTTTCAATAAAAATGCTTCATTACCTTTTCCACTTTTTCCTCGAGGTGTGTAAACAGTATTTTGTCTCTTCGTATGTTCCAACGATACTTCAGTTACACTTGCTGAAGATTACAGAACACCAACTAACATTCGGCTGTAGTGATGGAATACATGCGTCCTCAATCATTCGTTTGGCCAAAATTTCGGTTGTGGCAACGAATCTGTGTTCAGTGTCTATAACACAGTAGCCATTCTTTAACAATTTGAAAAAAATGTTTAAAAGATAAATAAGAAATTTTGTAAAACCCTTTAAGATTTACCGGCTGCATCGAATTTTTATCAAAAATATTGATTTTTAGACCACTGAAAATTTTGGCCACTCCTTGACTCAAAAATGCCTATATTGCAATTAAAAATTGCTAGAAATGGCTTAATAATCAAATGACGCATTAACCAATTTTATAATTTTAAAAATAGTTGTTAAATCGAGTCGTTTACATATATAGTCGAACCAGGGTAAGTTGGAACTGCATAAGTGGAAATCTTCTATAAGTGGGACAGTTTTGGCTTTGCACACTTTGAACCAAAAAAATAAGCGGAACGAGGTTTTAAGCGGACGAGTTTTTTTTTTAATTTACCTCAATAATTGGTAATTTTTTCTCTAGTTTTGCTTTTCACTAAGGGAGTTTTTGCGAGGTGCGATGCCGGGTGCAAAATGGCGAGATCGAAGATTTTTGGCGAAGTCCAAAACTACTTCCGGTTTTTGTAACGTCCGCAACGGCAATTTCGACAAGAAGTGTTTTCCTTAAAAATAATTAAGTAAAAACAAAATGAAGTTTTAGAGTAATCTCGAAGAAGTGGTGTTGCTGAAGGTTTTAGGAAAATATCTCATTCAGAACGGCAACGGGATAAAAATCCGAAAGACAGGATTTACCCATATGTGACGCGCAAAATAGAAAGGGACCTAAGGGTAAAAACCAGTTTTGTTCAGGAGAGCCATTTTAAAGATTTAAATACGTGTATCTTTTTTGTACTATCACTTTCATAAAATGCGCATATCTCTGGGAGGGAACACTTTTGGGGCATGGGATCGGTCTCATTCGATGCTCAGATGTTGTCCTCATCAAAAAAGAAAAAAAATTAAAATTGATTTTTTTACCCTTAGGCCCCTTTCTCTATGCGCTGTCACATATAGTCTTATACTGATTATTTATGGTTTTCATAATTTGGGGCCATTTTTAAGCAAACTAAAAAAATCATGTCATTAGAAAATGTTCTAGTTTCTATTGAAAACCCCTCACTGCATTCATAAAAAAATATCCAATTTAAAATACTTTATGGTACACCAATCTTGAATGCAGCGACTTAAAAATAATGATCTTCCGGCTAAATTTATTTTTTCAACGGCTAAAAGAAATGAAATCCGCTAAATCTAGTCGGAAAAGGCTCTTAACAATAGCTTAAACATTATTTTCACCCGGTGTTTCAGAAATTTTCTTAACTATGGCCTGTACGCTGAATAATATTTGGCTCTGTCTGAAAGTCTGCTGTTTCCGGTGGTCGTGCGTCTTCTCTTCAAATTGTACAAGAGTGTTAGTTTTAAATCTGGCTACGCAAAACCGACATAGATCTAACTGTTGTGGTCGATGATGGAAAGGCCCATTCAGGACATCATCGAAGTTACTTTCACAACTGCCACTTTTTCTGTAGTACGCACATCAGGATGTTTCGGAGGCTTCGTGTTGTAATTTAAAAAAACTAAATGCGTTTGTTCATAAACAGTTTAACATTAAAGGCATTAATTATTTTGAAGGAGTATTTGAACAGAACTCAGTTTATCAATTTAAGAATTCCATCAGGCAACTGTGACAGTCTTAAATGTTATTTCTTATGCGATTAAAGAAGACGATTGTGACAATTTCTGTAGCTATGGGCTGCTTTAATCTGTACAAATTTCAGAGCTAAAAAGCATTCTTTGTATGGCAACTTTAAAAATGACTCATTTCTATAAAATACTCGTAGAGACAAACAAATTAAATTCAAATTTTTTCTGTCAGTGTACGAGCTCAACACATAGTAGAAGCTCAATTTCTCTCTTCGCCAAGGATTGGCATGACCCCTCCAATATGTTCGTGCTTGTCATATCAACAGTGCTTCTTTTGGCGTGGAACCGAGGGGCATTTGTTTACGCCACTTGTTTGTTTCCTCTTCCTTTTCGGCGCATGACATCTAGCCAGCGCCGGGCTTGCTAACATTGCCTTGGCTGTGCTGCCTCTGCTCAGAGAAATTGTTTCAATATAGCGCTAATAAGATGTATTGTGTTACAAAATCGACTATGGGTAAGAGCAACAAGCAAGTATAATTGAAGTAAAATTCGGCAAAGTCGAATCCTAATTGCCCTTCTCAGTAAAATTAATTTTAAATTAGTATATGTGACGGGCAAAATAGAAAGGGACCTAAGGTTAAAAACCAGTTTTGTTCAGGAGAGCCATTTTAAAGGTTAGGTCCCTTTCTATTTGCGCTTAGAATCGTCGATTTCACTTTCATAAAACGCGCATATCTCTGGGAGGGAACACTTTTGGGGCATGGGATCGGTCTCATTCGATGCTCAGATGTTGTCCATATCAAAAAAAAGTGAAAAATTGATGAAAAGTTTTGTTCAGGAGAGCCATTTTAAAGATTAGGTCACTTTCTATTTGCGCTTAGAATCGTCGACTTTGCTTTCATAAAACGCGCATATCTCTGGGAGGGAACACTTTTGGGGCATAGAATCGGTCTCATTCGATGCTCAGATGTTGTCCACATCAAAAAAAGAAAAAAATGAAAATTGATTTTTTTACCCTTAGGTCCCTTTCGCTATGCGCTGTCACATATACGAATTGTCTAGAGTGCTAAAATAAAAACATTTTATTATTTTAAGTACATTTTATCAGTACTCATATATGTAGTCAACATATTTCGAAATA
Organism: Hydrotaea diabolus; assembly: GCA_963513945.1. Classification (NCBI taxonomy): domain Eukaryota; kingdom Metazoa; phylum Arthropoda; class Insecta; order Diptera; family Muscidae; genus Hydrotaea; species Hydrotaea diabolus. Next base: position 128,161,794 of record OY740717.1, read on the forward strand.
TAAGCCAACCGACCACTATTGGGCTTACAGCAGCGTTCAAAACAATAGCACTAATATGACAGGTAGTATTGATCAAATAAACTTACTTAACACCCTGTTTAACGCCGGCTTCGAACGCCTACTGCATTTAAGTTTTTGGGTAGCTTAAGGATAAATCTCTTACTCGTGAAGTCGCCGGTATTTACTAGGTGAGAAACCCGCCGCCGAAAAATTGTTAAATTTTCTAACACGGAGTTGTACATGGACTTACTGGCATGATAGTTGTGCACACTACCATCACACCACGGTGGCACATCACATTGATCAAATATAGCGGTGGTTTCTTCGCAATCCGGGCTCCTTAGATGGAAGCACAAATGTCGTTAATGTCAATTTCTTCTGAACATTTATACAGGCTGTGTGTTCATGCGTTCGGTCAATGATAGACGGTAATTTTCCTGCGATTGGATCTCAATCATTCGTTTTGAGCTTATTTAATTTTATTAGCTTCTTTGGATAGATTAAATAAAAATAATCTGTGTGTATCAATTCTCATGACCGCGACGGCAGAAAACGTTTAAAAGGGTTTTTTTTTGAACGTGTGGGTTTCAAGAAAATATAAAACGCATATGTGACAGCGTATAGAGAAAGGGACCTAAGGGTAAAAAAAATAATTTTAATTTTTTTTCTCTTTTGATGTGGACAACATCTGAGCATCGAATGAGACTGGTCCCATGCCCCAAAAGTGTTCCCTTCCAGATATGTGAGCGTTTTATGAAAGTGAAGTCGACGATTCTAAGCGCAAATAGAAAGGGACCTAATCTTTAAAATGGCTCTCCTGAACAAAACTTTTCATCAACTTTTCACTTTTTTTTGATGTGGACAACATCTGAGCATCGAATGAGACCAATCCCATGCCCCAAAAGTGTTCCCTCCCAGAGATGTGCGCGTTTTATGAAAGTGAAGTCGGCGATTCTAAGCGCAAATAGAAAGGGACCTTATCTTTAAAATGGCTCTCCTGAACAAAACTGGTTTTTAACCGTAGGTCCCTTTCTTTTTTGCGCGTCACATAAATTTTAATTTTATAGCCAAGAATTTAGCTTAATTATAAAGATAAGGGTTTGACATTATGTTTTAGGAGTGATTTCAAGCAAGTGGCAGCCGCGGCTGGCTTCAAATAATTCCAGCCGAGAGGCCCATTTGTTTTAGTCCTTTTCAGCATTTGGGGCCATATGTCAGCAATAACGCGCCGAATATTCGTTTTCAACGCGTCAATCATATCAGGCTTATCTGCACCAAAAGTTTTCTTCAATACATTGATTGTTTCGTTGACTGTATGGCATTAGCGCCATCTTGTAAGAACCAAATGTTGTCCACATCAACATCCTCCAATTCAGGCACGAAAAAGTCATTAGTTAGTCATGGCTCTATAACGTTCCTCACTGACTGTAACATTATGACTGGCTTCATTCTTGAAGAAATATAGACCAATGATTCCCTCTGCCCATAGAGCACATAGAACAGTAAGTTTTTGAGGATGTAATGGTGTCTCAACATTGGCTTGTGGATTTTCATTACTCCAAATGCGTTAATTTGGTTATTAACGTACCCATTCAACTAAAAATGAACTTCATCAGGATCGGTGGCCATCTCGTTTTGGGCCCATTCACCGCGATTTGCAAACGTTGTTCCGAAGTAAGTCTATTCATTACGAAATGGCAAACCAAATTGAGCATAAATCAAGAGACAGATGTCACAAATAAAGACCAACTCCGAAAAAGTGTGGTCAGATTGAAAACCACAGGTCTAAAAAAACACCCTTTACATGCGTATTCTTTTCGCTTATATAAAAGCAATTTAGATTATCAACGTGCCAGCTGCAACATAAGTTGGCCTCGTCCGCTATAAAGATATTTTGCAGCACTCAGGTACAGAATGGTCCTGAGACCTAAATTTATTCGCCAGCACAATCTAATACGGGTGTACCCAAATCTTAATGCAGGATTGACTTGCTGGCGATGATCAATTGAACAAATTTGCGCCGAATCGTAATTTTAGGGAATTAAAATATCGAACAGATTAAAACAGCACGTACACGTCTACTTAAACATATGTTTACACAAAGTGCGTTTCATAGCTTTCTTATTCATTTAAGCCATGTGCGTCTGTCTGTCCGTCTGGGTGGGTGGATGGTATGCATTATAACTAGTAAAGGAGCTACCGATCCTTTTTTAAACTTATGTGTCGTAATATTCTCCAAATCACCTAAGGGATTGATAATGGGCCAGATTGCCACAAACCTTCTGGTACCTCCCACAAACGTACCTCCCACAAACGTGCCTCCCACAAACGTACCTCCCACAAACCTTCTGGTACCTCCTACACAAATTGTACCCTGTACCGCCCACCTACGGTATTCCTGTAATATAGTCAAAACTATTAGCATGATCTAATTAAAAGTCACTACTGAAATATACTTAGTAGGGACATAAATACTGTTACACACGTTTTATGCTTTAAAATAAAAACTACAGAATGTTTTTGGACTAAATATTTTTTAATATATTTATTGATTGATGTAAGTATATTGTATCCAAAAAGAATCTACTTATTCGAAATGTCCGCCTTTTGCCGTTACACACGCCTTAAGTCGCACTGGCCAATCGTCAATAGCTGCACGAACCTCGTCCATTGGAAAATTGGCCACAGCTCGAACCAAAGCATTCTTAAGAGATCCATCTTCGGGGTATCTTTTGTGACAAACCTTGTCCTCTAAAACCGTCCACAATTTGTAATCGAATGGGTTAAAATCAGGAATGCCTAAGGGCCATTCTTCAGAGGAAATGAACGCTGGCAAATTGTTTCGAAGCCAGGCCTGGGACGTTTCAGCCTTATGGCCCGGCGCAGAGTCCTGCTGGAAAGTCCATGGCTTGTTGTGGAACAGGGAATTGTTAAGAGGCTTCACAACAGCTCCAAAACGGTTTCTTGGTAAACTTTGGCCGATGTTTTGACTCCTTGTTCGCAGAAATGCAGGTCAGTGACCCCATCGTTAGAGACACCCCACCAAACCATGACTGAAGCTGGGTGATGACCATTTTCCACCCTTGGGATCAGTTCAGATGCTTCCTTAGATGACCGCGCATACACTCTATCATTTTGCTTGTTAAATTTTTACTGAACGGTAAATTTGTTTTCATCGGTGAACAAAATTTTTCTGTGCAAGTTATCAGCGTGCCTCACCAAAAGACGTTTGGATTTTTCAATCCTATTTTTTTAAAGCTGCAGTCAATAAATGTCCAGTACGTCGTTTGAGCCCCAAGTCCCAAGTCTTTTTTAATGAAACGACTCATGGACTTTTGCGTGATATTCATCTCACGATTGGTGGCGGTCTTTTACATCTCCAGTCTCCTCAAACAGTTTTAGACGAACATGCGGCTAATCCCTAGTGGCCGGAGCGTTTTGAAAATATCGCTTTTTTTCATTTCACACTTGAAAAGCGATTTTACAGCGATACGGTTCTCATTATCCGACCACTCCATGATGAAAGTTGAACAATTTTAAAATCCTGTTACAGACTAACGCTATAGAGGTTAGCTTTCAAAACCGAGATGACATTAACGGGGTGTGTTCAGTTCTTGTATTGAAATGGATGTGTTCAATGTTGTAAAAGTATTTATGTCCCTACTAAGTAGTTATAAATTAAACTTGAAGACAGGAATGTTGGATTTCCCGACTAGGTAAGGCTGCGACATAAAACATCCGATCTCAGTCACACTAAATTTACTAAAATATAGACAAGATGGCACTACATTTTTTAAATCGCCGAGGCTTGCTTAATATTATGGGGTTTAGGAATAAATAAGTTCCCTATGGGAAAATAATTATATTCTTTACTGTTGCTCAGGATATCCCTGGATATTTATACCGAAATATAGTGGCCAAATTTTCTAAGCATTTCAAAAAAATCATACTTTATGGAATCGTTGGTAAAAATGATTTCGTGTTCCATATGCAATGTCAAGTCTTCTATGTCATAATTCTTTAGTGGAGCGCGTAAAGATGTTAGTCTTTAGCTTAGGTCAGTTTTGAAAACAAAAGCCGTACAAGACAAATCGTTAATTGGAATATATGGGTGGGAAGAGATGTGAGAAGAGTCAGGTTATATTGCGTCGTTATTGCTTGAAACGTTTGTATGGCTGTCCGGCCGTACATTCGAAGCGCCGTACTATGAACTATGAGAGGTGAATGCTCATTAATAATAAAATTGTGGTTTTGAAATCAACAGCTGCGGTAATTCACAATAGCTTGTGTGGAGGTCATCCTGAAAGTATGCTTTAATAATTTACTTTCACTTTCGAGTACACGTAATGTGACATTGGTAATAACAAGTAAAAACGTCGTTAAGTTTGTTCAAAACGAGCCATACGAGTATATACCCTACACCATACCTACGCCACTCTTCTCAGCCAAAACTTTGAACTGCTTTAAATTGGGTTGGCAGCAAAATTTGCTTCAGCTTGAGCATCCAAGGTTATAATGGGTACTGTTAGTTAGACGCAGTAAATACATTAAAAAAAGGCATATTTCCTGGACTTTTTGACGCATGTGTCCCAAAAAAACTTCTCTCTTGGTGGAAAAACGGGCAATTTATAGTCAATGTGGTAATGACTATAAATTGCCCGTTTTTCCACCAAGAGAGAAGTTTTTTTGGGACACATGCGTCAAAAAGTCCAGGAAATATGCCTTTTTTTAATGTATTTACTGCGTCTAACTAACAGTACCCATTATAACCATTGTCCGTCCACAACAAATTGTGATTTGTTAAGCAAACACTCAAATTAGAGACATTTGTAATAACAGACAGCTTATCACCAAAAGCCGTGATGTTGAGCACTGTGATAAACTGGTTTAATTAATTCAAAGACGAAGGTCGTAAAGGTCGTTGATGCCGTGCGTGAGCTGATAATGCAAGATCGTTATGTGACATACCGTGAGATAGAGGCATCCTTGGACATTAACACCTGGCCGTAAAAAGGTTTGTTCTCTTTGGATCCCGCACAATCTGACAATCGCTCAAAAAAAGGCTCGTGTCGATTGGTGCAAAGGAATTTTAAAAAAATACGTTCGCGGTGCTTCAAATGACGTTTATAAGATCGTCACAGGTGACGAATCATGGATCTACGCGTATGAGCCCGAAACAAAACAGCAATCGACCGTATGGGTCTTCGAAGACGAGCCAAATCCAACGAAAGTTGTTCGTGGAAGAAGCCCTTTGAAGCAAATGGTCGCCTGTTTCTTCGGCAAAACTGGTCATGTGGCGACTGTTCCGCTGGAGCAACGTAGAACGGTCAATTCTGAGTGGTGCACCACAATTTGTGTGCCTGAAGTCTTCGGAGAAATTCGAAAAACGACAAAGAGAAGTCGAATCATTGTGCACCATGACAATGCAAGCTCTGACACATCGGCTCAAACCAGCGCCTTTTTGACGGCCAAAACGTCGAATTGATGGGTCATCCGCCGAACAGCCCTGACTTGGTATCCAATGACTTCTTTTTGTTCCCGCACATCAAGAAAAAAATGCGTGGTCAACGATTTTCGTCGCCAGTACCATGTTTTTGGGGTATCTCAATCGGTGTGGAAAAATTGCTTCGACAATTAGTTTGAGCGCATGCAAAAGTGTTTAAATCATGCTGGAGAATACTGTGAAAAACAAAAACACCATGTCTGATGATAAATAGTCGCATTTTCATTATTAGGCCTCGTAGTGTGCAGTCTCAATGGCAAAATTGCATAAATTGTGTTACGAATTGCTACTTCATCCGCCAAATTCTCCGGATTTAGCCTCAACTAACTATTTCGTATTTCTAAGCCTAAAGAAATTGCTCGGTGGAAAGAGATTCAATGTCATTATTGATCAAACAAATGCCAATTTTATGAACCTCGAAAAATCCTCTTTTTGGAAAGGATACAGAAATATATGAGACGTTGGACTAAGTGTATTGAGCTAAAAGGAGATTACGTTAAAAATTATTTTTTTTTGCAATACGTTAAAAAATATTTTGTTTGTTCGAAATGTCACGGAATAATTGATATGCCCTCGTATACCATCCACCCTTCGGTGGAGGGTAAACAAAACACTGAAGGGCTATAACAAAATACAAATATATTACACCACAACATCGTTACATTTCTACATAATAAATAAGCATTTTCGCTTATTCATCCGATCGTTTTGAAATTTTCATCATTTGTTACGGTCGACCTGAAAATATTTGTAGGGTATAGTACCTAACAGTCATCAATAAGTAGATTGACCTTAATCTAAAGTAATTACATACAGTATTTTGTACCGAAGGAATCCTAACGCACCAATTTTGTATTAGACAACAAACATCAAATTATAAATTTGATGCAGATTCGAGATGGTTCGATTTTTTTTGATAAATCAATGCATATAAAAAATTTAAAATATAGACAGATAAATCAAAATTGATTTAAATATCTCAAGGTTATATGAGAATTTCCTAATAAAAGAGCCAGACTGGGTTATTTCATTATCAATGAAATCGATACAACACAGTTTATAATATAGGGTAGTTCATCTAAAGGTATTTTTTCAGAACAAAAAAAAAATTAAAAATTCAAATCAAGTGTGGATTCTTTATTGGTTATTTGAAAGGACATTTTATAGCATTTATTTATTAATAATCACCTTAAAATGTTGGCAACTGTATTATGGAAATGAGCGTTCGGTGGGAAACGGAAAGATCCACTGTTTTCGACCAAAATTTTGTTAAGTGATGAGGCCCATTATTGGTTCAACGGCAAAGTCAATAAAAAAATTTCCGCATTTGGGCTGAAGAGAAACAAGAAGAGGTTCAAGAGGTGCTATTATACCCAGAGAAACCACGGTTTGGCGTGGTTATAAGCTGGTGGAATCATCGGTGCATATTTTTTCAAAAATGATGATGGCCGGAACGTAACCGTGAATGGTGCTCTCTTACGCGCCATGGTATCGGTCTTTATGCTTCCTGAAATTGAAGCCCGTAATCTTGACGACACTTGGTTTCAACAGGACGGTACCACTTGGCATACAGCTGCTCAAACAATGGATCTATTGAGAGGTCATTTCGAAAAGCAGCTAATTTCACGTTTTTGACAGGTGAGTTGGCGGCCTAGATCGAGTGATATCACACCTTTAGACATTTTTCTTTGGGATTACGAAAAGTCCAAAGTCTATAATGACAAACCGGCTACGATTCAGGTTTTGGAAGCCAACATTACGCGTGTCAGTAAAGCCATACGGGTCGAAATGCTCGAACGATTCATGGAAAATTGGACCCTCTGAATGGAAACCCTGAGGCGTAGTTGAGGCCAACATTTGAAGAAAATTATATTCAAATAATAAATGCCATAAAATGTCCTTTCAAATTACCAATAAAAATTACACACTTGATTTGAATTTTTATATTTTTTTTCTTAATAAATACCTCTAGATGCATCACCCTACATAAACCTATTCTAAGCGTTTCAGATTTGTAAAAATTGTAGCTTCGATAACGTAGCTAAATAGAATCTAAACTAAGAAGACAATTCGAAGCGTTCGCAACAAAAAGCTGACTCGAAACTCTGCATACTGGAAGATTATAATAATATGTGACAGCGCATAGAGAAAGGGACCTAAGGGTAAAAATCAATTTTCATTATTCTTTGATGTGGACAACATCTGAACATCGAATGAGACCGATCCCATGCCCCAAAAGTGTTCCCTCCCAGAGATTTGCGCGTTTTATGAAAGTGATGGTACACTAAAGATACACGTATTTAAATCTTTAAAATGGCTCTCCTGAACAAAACTGGTTTTTACCCTTAGGTCCCTTTCTATTTTGCGCGTCACATATATAGGTAGCTAAATTTGGATTTGTAATAAATTTTTAAATCTGATTTTCATATTTACGTTTACTCCCCTTCTTAAATCATTAGAGCAAAATGTGTGTCCTTGAGTCTGAGTAAGCCAAAAATTCATGATCCATATTGAAATTAATACTCGTAGTAACTTTTGCTTCAATTGCCTATATTTGCAATTGTTCCCTTGAGTTTACCATAAGGGACGTTAGTGGCCATGTTCCTAGGGTATGTGGACTCCTAGAACTCATGCGTCAAGCCTCTATTTGAAGCTTAGAATTTCTTAGTACCACCTGGTATTTTTTTTACAAAAAAACTGAATATACGAGGGCGACCGCAAAACTAACTGGCCTGGCACATTTTCTTTTTTACTAGCAACTTTTTTTTTGTTTTTTCAAAGCAATCTTTTATAAGCCATCTGTCAAAATTTCCGAAATATTTAATGATTATTTTCTTTGTTACAGGTGATTGAAGTAAACAAGTTTTATAATTTTTGAAAAATGGAAAATAAAGAGTTTCGTGCGGTAATTAAACACTTTTATATGAAAGGTTATACGCCACAATTAATCAAAGATGAATTGGATTCTGTTCATGGTGATAATGCACCATCATACGCCACCGTGAAATTCTGGGTTCAACAATTTCAAATGGGTCGTTCAAGTACGAAAGATGAACAACGCTCTGGAAGACCGAAAACTGCTACTACTATTGAAAACATTAGAAACATATTTAATGAAGTGACTAAAGATAGACGAATTAAGCTCAGAGAACTTGCTGATATTGTTAAAATACACGAAAAACAAGTTTGGAGTATTTTACATGATGAAGTCCACATGAAAAAGCTATCCGCAAGATGGGTGCCGCGTTTGTTGACTTTGTCCCAAAAAATCGTCCGTTGGACCAATTCCGAGGAGCTTTTAGCGATTTATCAGCGTAATCCAATAGAGTTCTTGCCCCGATTCATAACTGTTGATTAAACATGGATCCATCACTACATCCCAGAATGCAAAGAACAGTCAAAACAATGGATAGAAGCTGGTAAAAGTGGTCCCAAGAAGGCGAAAACTGTTAAATCAGCAGGAAAAGTAATGGCCACAGTATTTTGGGATGCAAGGGGTATAATATTTATTGATTATCTTGAGAAAGGAAAAACTATAAATAGTGAATATTATTGTGAATTATTGGATCGGTTGAGTGAAGAAATCAAAATAAAACGACCGCATTTACGAAAAAAAAAGTTCTTTTTCATCAATATAATGCTCCTTCACTCACTGCATTTTTAACTCAACGAAAACTGGCCGAATTACGATTTGAAATTGCTCCGCATCCACCATATAGTCCAGATTTAGCTCCTTCTGATTATTTCTTGTTTCCAATTTTAAAAAAAATTTTCGGTGGCAAAAAATTTTCGTCCAATAGCGAGGTTATTGCTTAAACTGAGGCATATTTTGAAGGTCTTGAAAAATCTTATTTGTCGGATGGAATTAAAAAAACTTGAAAAATGTTTGATGAAGTGTATTGAGTTGGAAGGAGATTATGTTGAAAAATAAATAATAATAATTCCAAAAAAACGGTTCTTTTTATGTTAGGTCAGTTACTTTTGCAGTCGCCCTCGTATAATCAAAAACTACAATAATAAAATCTGAGCTAAGTAAAATAGTCCGGGCATACAATTCTGTTGGCACGTCAATTCAAAATTGGCAGTCTGTACCTAAAGTCTGGCCGCCGTGATGTGTTGGGAATGTGCGTAACTTCACTGGCATGGTAACCAGGTTCAAATCCGGGTAAGAACATCTAACAATTTTTAGTTTTGGCTTTTTTTTTGCGGCAGATTTACTTCAAGTAAATGACGGCGGCTTTGCGGGTAAGAGATTTATCACTAAGCCATGTTAAAACCTTTTTTATAAAATGCAATAGCTGTTCGGAGCCGGCGTTATATCATATAGGATCATATCGCACACACACTAGTTATTTGAAAAATCCGAGCCATGTGCAGTTGTCATCAAGACGACGCTGAACTTTTTCTGACACTGGCCACCCTTTGCAAGAATAGAGTGGAATACTTACTGGTCCTTTTTGGCTTAAATATATGCCCAAGACTTTAGGCCACACGCAGAAAAAAAGTATGGTTGTGGTGACAATATTCGAAGAGGATAATACTATTGTTGGGTATATGGTTGTGGTACAACAATATTATAATCCTCACAACAATAGTATGATTCAAATACAACCATACTATGATCCTCACAACAATAGTGTGATTCACACATAACCATACTATGATCCCCACAACCATAGTATGATTCACACTCAACCATATTATGATCTCCACAACCATAGTATGATTCACACTCAACCATACTATGATCTCCACAACCATAGTATGATCCTCACAACCATAGTATGTTTCATATACAACCATAGTATGATCCTCACAACCATACTATGCTTCACACGCAACCGTGTTATGATCCCTACAACCATAGTATAATCACTATTTAGATTTGAATTATGAAAATTATTCAAAAATACATTTAATTCAAAATAATAGTTCACAGTAGAAAAAAATAAGTTTAAATAAACGTAAGCGTTTTTATTAAAAATATTTCAGTTAAACAAAGCCAAAGCAGCTTGTTAAAAAAAATTTTGATTTCAATAAAAAAGAACTATTATTGCATTAGATCCATACCAATAGTATTTGTTCTAAAAGACATATTTAAATGAAGAAAATTTACAATCATACAGTATGATTGCCGTAATCATATCATTGCTAACATAAACCGCAAAACACAATACTTTTGTCGCACTAACCATATTTATATTGTTGCTATAACCATATTTTTATTTTTAAATTTGGCAATAATACTATTGTTACATTTCAACAATATTAATATTGCAGCAATAATACTATTGTCAATAATAAATTCAGTTAATAATGCTATGGTTGCGACGAACATACTTTTATTGCGGAAAACATATTATTATTGCCGTGACCATGTAGTAACCATGTTTTTTCTCTGCGTGCATGAGTCGAATAAACGCGACCCTTTTTTCTTGGACTTTTACTATTTTAATGAACCTTCTGAAAAATAAAGATCATTCCCTCTCGCGTTTTTAAAATAAATCCAAAAAGAAAAAAGACAATTTTAGTCTTTTGTTTTTATGATGAATTCTTTTTATTATTGAATTTTTTTGAAATATTTTTTTTATTTATGCCCTTACTTTCAGTAGTTTTTAATATAATGCTGACAATACTCGTAGTACTTAAAATTAATTTAATAACTTAGTCTTTATGAATTCTAGTTGATTTTTATATAAATAACATTGCAAACATTTTATAAATTATTTCTTTCAGTTAATTTTTAATAAATGTTTTGTTGTTTTGTGTGAGGAGTTAGTATTATTTTGTAGTTGTAGCCACTTAATGAAGCCTTAATAAATACACTACGATTTATCTTCTTTTGAATAATAAATATTAAATTAGTTAAACTAAAACCAAATATATTTATATATGTCGTATATTGTTTATAAAAATTTTGTATGTATTAAAAAAGTTACCTTTTAATTTATGTATGTGTGTATATTGTATATATGTATGTCTGTGTTGTTTTTTGTATATATGTATATGTATAATCGTATGTTAAATTTTTATTTTTTTTGTTAATTATATTTTGTTTTGCTTTGGAATGTTTACGGTCATCTGATTGCTTTTAGGTGATTTTTAATAGTCGAGGGTCTAAATTATATGAAGGGGAACAAGAGTATGCATTTAAAATGGTTTGCGTAACACAAATGATCGCTTACGGTCTGCAACCGGTTTGGCCCTTTGAGAAATGGAAGAGGGATATTTAAAACAGTTATAGGACCACAAGTTACTCATACGTCCTTTGAGAGTCATTAACAAATTGACAACATTACAGAATGATTCGTGGCTTAAATGTTTAAGTGTTGTGTGAATCATTTGAATATCATCTGTATATTATTTTCGAATTATTATATTTTTTTTTTCAAATGGCCGTTGGTTTAACTCAAAGGGTTAAATATACTTTTTATAATTTCATTTTATGTATTTGCTTTTCTATTTTCGGTATTTCTTTTCAACATTACATAAATATGCAAGTATCTTTGTCTACAAAAATACTAAATTACGTTTCGTCATTATTTTATAACGTCGTTTTTTTAAGTGTTTAAAATTCTAAAGCTGTATATTTTTTCAATAGTTTAACAATAGAAATTATATGGTAGAAAAAACAATGTCCCAGTGGTTCCGATATAAGACTCAATTATACCTTTTGAAAATTTTAACGTTTTCTATTATAGAAAAACAAGTGGCTATATTCCAGTTGTTTTATTCGAATCAAATAAGCCCTCACCCATAGACGGTGAGATCTGGTTCTGCTTATTATTACCATATAACGAGCTGCGCTGACACAATCTACCTAATTCCTTTATTGGGTTAGCTGAATTTTCCTTCTGAAGTACCAATATGTGACGCGCAAAATAGAAAGGGATCTAAGGTTAAAACCCAGTTTTGTTCAGGAGAGCCATTTTAAAGATAAGGTCCCTTTCTATTTGCGCTTAGAATCGTCGACTTCACTTTAATAAAACGCGCATATCTCTGGGAAGGAACACTTTTGGGGCATGGGATCGGTCTCATTCGATGCTCAGATGTAGTCCACATTAAAAAAAAGTGAAAGTTGATGAAAAATTTTGTTCAGGAGAGCCATTTTAAAGATTAGGTCCCTTTCTATTTGCGCTTAGAATCGTCTACTTCACTTTCATAAAACGCGCATATCTCTGGGAGGGAACACTTTTGGGGCATGGGATCGGTCTCATTCGATGCTCAGATGTTGTCCACATCAAAAAAAAAAATGAAAATTGATTTTTTTACCCTTAGTTCCCTTTTTCTATGCGCTGTCACATATGCTAATCCTAATTCGGCATTAAAGTCCCTAGAACCGTTTAAATGTGATGTCTGCGGCAGCGGTCAAATGTCTTTTCTAGGCGCTCATAAAAGCTATATTTGACCTTTTCGCCTTTTTTCTTTAGCAGAGCTGGTGCAAATATTTGGTTTTAATGCGGAATGGTCCAGTCGTTCATCTAATGGACTGAATCTGGAAACAAGATGTCATAGCCTCTTGTTTACCAACACCTTAATTCCTAAATTCGTAATTGTTGTCGTGGCTGCTGCACACAAAAGGGTGGTCCATTTAAAATTTTAAATTTGAATCGGCTGTAAAAAAGTACTGATATTTTTTTCTTCAAATTTCTGGTTTTATTGGAAAGGAAACCTTGTCATTTAATTACGGAACACAATATCATTTATATGACTCATTCAACTGGATCGGCCGTACCTCACCGGCGAACCCAATTTGTTCAGTACATTTTCATTAAAAAATAACGATTTTGAAAAAAAAAATGACTTTGGACCATCTTAGCTTTGTTCTTTAAAAGTCTTTAAAGTATGCATGACCATTTTGGATAGGCCAAAAGGTTTTTCACTTCGGGGTAAGTTTTGCCCACCCGAAATTGCCCCCTCGGAAGTTAGCTTACAATTAGTGATAAAAGTAAAAATTTTTACTAACAAATGTATGAGACACAATTCGTCAAATACGAAAAAATGTGTTTTTTTTTTAAATTTTTAAAACCAAAAAAAGTAAAAGTCTGCAATAAGGAAAAAAATATTTTTGCTTAGTTTATGAACAATTACTTGCAAAAAAAAACTAAAAACTTAAAAAACAATTTTACTTTTCTTTAAAACCGAAAAATTACGAGAATTAGTCAACTTCAGGCTGATTTCTAGAATATACCCAATAGCCAGATTCTAAATGTTGATACGAGGGTTGCTAAATATTTTTCTGGCCTAGGCAACACTAACTGTTGCCTGGCACCATCTGACATTTCCATTGGATAGTTTGACATTTTTTAGCATAAACGTACTCAGAACGTTTTGACGTTGTAAGACCATCATTTGTGTTGTTTATAAGGACTTGAAAAAATCAATTTGGCAAAAAAATTGCATTAACTGGTGAACATTTTCGTGCGATCTTTTTTTTACAACTTTCGACGTGGATTGTCACGACAAGAGTGCATCGATGAACTTAAATTTTTGTATGGCGATAAAGCACCATCCTATAGCACTGTGAAAAACTGTTTTAATGAATTCAATCGTGGCCGACGCTCGCTCGAAGACGAAAGTCGTGAAGGTCATCCAGAATCGGCCGTTGTGCCAGTGAACATTGATGCCGTGCGTGAACTGATAATGCAAGATCGTCATGTGACATACCGTGGATGGATGCATCCTTGGGCATTTCTTCCCCCAACATACATTCAATATTGTATGAACACCTGACCGTAAAAAAGGTTTGTTCTAGTTGGATCCCGCACAGTTTGACAATCGCTCAAAACAAGGCTCGTGTCGATTGGTGCAAAGAACTTTTGAAAAAGTCAAATCGCGGTGCTTCAAAAGACGTTTTTAAGATCATCACAGGTGACGAATCATGGATATATGCGTATGAGCCGGAAACAAAACAGCAATCGACTGTGCGGGTCTTCGAAGACGAGCCAAATAAAACGAAAGTTGTTCGTGGATGAAGCACTTTGAAGCAAATGGCCGCCTGTTTCTTCGGCAAAATTGGTCATGTGGCGACTGTTTCGCTTGAGCAACGTAGGACGGCCAATTCTGAGTGGTACACCACAATTTGTTTGCCTGAAGTCTTCGGAGAAATTCGAAAAACGAACAAGAGAGGACAAATCATTGTGCACCATGACAATGCGAGCTCTCACACATCGGCTCAAACCAGCGCCTTTTTGACCGGCCAAAACGTCAAATTGATGGGTCATCCGCCAAACAGCCCTGACTTGGTATTTAATGACTTCTTTTTATTCCCGCACATCAAGAAAAAAATGCGTGGTCAACGATTTTCGTCGCTTGAAGATGCTGTTGAAGCATTTAAAGACCATGTTTTGGAGGTGGCTCAATCGGAGTGGAAAAAGTGCTTCGACAATTGGTTTGAGCGCATGCAAAAGTGTATAAATCAGGCTGGAGAATATTTTGAAAAACAAAAAAAACCATTTTTAAAGATAAGTATTCACATTTTCATTATTAGGCCAAATATATACTTATATAACAGCCCTCGTAGCTTTAAATAATCCTTGACTCCTTGGCTTCAATTGGCTTTTTTACAGAACTTAAAAATATTTACCAGATTAAAAGTTTTAGAATTTTGGACGATGGAATTCGATCTTGGGCCACTGTGCGGCGGCTTTTTTTTTATTATTTTCGAAGAAATATTTCCCAATGCATTGGCTTCTCAATAGCCACGTTTGGGTTCTCTGAACCCAATATGCGGCAATTTTGCTTATTGGCATATCCACCGAGATGAATAAACGATTTTTCTGTAAAATTCTTTATCTTTTGCCAAACTTTCTGCATCGAAAACGCCTCGGACGGTCATGAGGCTTTAGTTCTTGGTCCAATTGAACTTTGTAAGACTTCATACTTAGGTCTTTATGCAAAATTTTTCTCAGAAAAATGTTCACTTTCTGAAAACAATGACGAGTTAATGTTTATGGATGCTCTTGGACATTCTCAGCTTGAACGCACTGGACGTACTCAGATTGGTTTGCGCAATAACGATCCATTTGTCATGAACTCGCTTCACAAAATGAAGCACATACTCGTACTGAACTGAAGGCCGATCGCTTCTGGAAAATTTTCCTCGTTAATTTCTTACAGTTTGCCTTAAAGACTCACTACTGTGGAAGTAAGTTTTTAATAATTTTTTTATATTGAAGCAAGAGGTCTTGAGCCGGTTTAATCCCTGTACAATTCCCAATTTTGTTCGAGCGTATAGCGTCCCATTTTGCAAATGTCAAACATAAACCTGAAAATAAAAATAAATATTATTCTACCTTTTAAAGTAATCGGAAGTTCAAATTTAAAATTTTAAATAACCCATCATTTAATTTACACACGTCGCATTTATTTTTTATACCTTCGACCGAAGTGTGGATGGAACACTGATTTGTCATTCCGTTTGCATATTTGCACGGAATAATGATCGCAGACCCTATAGAGCATATTTGTCAAATGAATCAACCGAGGATCCTGAAGTTATGCACAATGATAGCTTATGGTCATAAGCTGTTCGGGTTTGTAAATGGGTGATCTCGGCCTAGGGAGGAAAAAGTTTCCTTTTAAGGGACTTAAGACCTTTTCTCGAAAAACAGTATCAGTTTTTTGAGTATTTGCATAACAAGTCATACATTTTTGTAAACTAAAAGGCTGGCTTATTTAAATCAATCTTCGCCCAATTCAATGGAACATTGTTTTTTCTTTTCTATATATAAAAAGATTAATGCATATATACTCGTTTTATATTCGTTATTCCGTTAATTTCATCTAAACATGTCTTTAATTTTTTTTCTTTGCAATCCTTAGGCTTTTATCAATATGTCTTAATGTTAGTATGACCTTATGTGTTTTAATCTAATACATTTAATTAATAAACTTATAAACAATTTACACTAATGCTTCCTTTGAAATTTAACTTATTTTATTGATGGTAAAATCTAGGACGGAAGCCATCTTTGATGGGTTTTTGAGCCACCTAAAGACTCGACAATTAAGGAGATTTAAATATTTTTAGTGAAGAGGGAGTATTTGATTAAATTAATAATTGTATATTTATAATAGAATTGCTATGATTGATACATCATGAGATACTCTATTTAATTACAGATTTTAGGGAAAACTATAGAGCATAAATTTATAATTCAAATATTGACATAGGACTGATTGAGCCTTGATGTTTCGTTTTAGCATTTATCAGACCCATTTGTAAATTATTATACATATTGATGGGACATTTTTGTAGGGATATACCCACCAAATGATGAATACAAATTTAAAAAATTTCCAAAATAAAAATCTTAAATCAGACTATATATTGTGTGTGTTGTTTTCAAAATTTTGTTTGTATGTCTCATAAATTTGGTCTTTGTAAAATTTTTATACTTTTTCGGTAATCGTTTGAGAAATAGTTTATGCCAATCTACTTAAAATCGGTGTAGGTCAATGATATTGAATTGATGATTAAGTTTCAAGAGGCTTTTAAGTTCGCTAAAAACAATCCAAGATATTACAAATATTTTTTTCCGCATATTTAGGAGTTTAAATAGTTCTTAAGTCAACAAAAGATTGCCTACCATTAGGTTATGTTTAACACTGGCACTTCTAATATTCAACATTATTTCAGTTGAATATTAGAAGTACAACAGGACAGAAGTAAAACAATTATTTAAATTGATTACCCCTGATGATGAACGACGAAGTCAGTTCGAAATATTGGGTTATTTAAAATTAAATAAATTATATGCTTATGACCTCAAGCCTAACAATGACCTCAAGCCTAACAATAACTGAAAGATTATTTCTAACCTTTAAATAAAAGCATCATGACCAAAAACAAATGACAATTTTTTGAGCGAAAGGGCGATTTTTTTTTCAAATCAGATAGCACAACGAAAACTACGATAGATTTATTTATATAAATAAAATATTGTATCAACTGGCAATTGAATAAAATATTCTATCAATTGCAAAATTAAATCAATTAAAATATTAATCAAATTTACGAGTTTCATATTAATTTTGTGTTTCTATTTAAAAACTTTTGCATACTTTTATTAAATTTTATTAAATATTAAAATTCTTTTTTTTTTATCAGTTTTTCCATCTTTACCAATTAACTTATATACCCTTCACCTGAGGATAAACCTATAATGTATACTAAATTTGTCTTCCGATTTGCAACCCCTCAAAATATTGATCGGAGACCCTATAAAGTATATAAATTACTGATCCTCGTAAAATTCTAAGACGATCTGTCCATGTCCGTCCCTGTATCTGTTAAAAGTAGGATTGCTCAAACAAAGTAAGCTTGGACTCTAGTATTATGGCTTATAAGCCATCACGATTGAATATGTAAATGGAAGAAAACAGCCAGGAGGAAATCTTTTCGATCAAGTGACTCAAGGTACTTCACAAAAGGAATACTTGTATGAGTTTTTACTTAAAAAAAATCATAGTTTTTTTGTCGACGAACAATTGTTTGATAAGGTTGTAAAATTACTAATATTAAAATTGTTTTTCATCAATTTTTCCTCCTCTACTAATTAATTTGTATACATTTTAGCTAAGGATGTAATGTATACTAAATTTGTCATTCCGTTTGCAACCCCTCAAAATATTGATCGGAGACCCTATAAAGTATATAAAGTATATAATCACGATGGCTCAAACAAAGTAAGCTTGGACTCTAGTATTATGGCTTTTAAGCCATTACCATGCGATTGGATATTACTAAATGAAAAAAGAGGGAAATCTTTTCGACTAAGGGACTCAAGGTACTTTGGGAAAGGAATACTTGTATTGTATTTACTTAAAAAATCATAGTTTTTTGTCGACAAACAATTGTTTAATAAGGACCTTTGGTTAGTTAAATTACTAATATTAAAATTGTTTACATCAGTTTTTCCTCCTCTACTAATTGAAATGTATACCCTTTAGCTATGGATGTAGTGTATACTAAATTTTTCATTTCATTTGCAACACCCCAAAATATCGATCGGAAACCCTTAAAGTGTAAAGTATTGTATCGTCGTAAAATTCTAAAATGATCTGCTCATGTCCGTATCTGTAAAAATCACGTTAACTCGAACAAAGTAAGCTTGGACTCTGATATTATAGTTAATAAGCCATCACCATGCGATTGGACATATAAATGGGAGAAAACGACCAGGGGGTATGTTTTCATTTAAGGGACTGAAGATACTAAAGAAAAAGGCATACTTATTTAGTATAAGCTTAGTTTTTCTTGGCGAACAAATTTTAAATGAGTATTTTTAGTTTCGACGCACTTAATATCTCAAACACTATCATAGTTGCTGAACGTTTCGTCTCCTGCGGCCCAAAATACCGGCCCAAATGTTCAAAACGGGCGATCATAAGTCAATAATTGCTTAAATTCTACCACATTTTTTAAGGAACGTCGGAAAAGTTCTCTGCATTTGGTTAGCTGTGCAAGGTATAATTTTTGTACACACTGACTGGGACCTACTTTTTAATTCGGCTTCGAAAGGCTAATCGATTTTATAGAGAAGTTGTAACATGGCTTGAAGAACGTCAATGAACATAACAAACGAACGAAAGTCTACGAAGATATGGAATTTATGGAGTCTGAAGCAATTCGAGGGAGCTTCTTGCCAAACGTCAGAATGGCTTGCAATTACCTTAGGCATGCAAGTGTTCCATTCTCTCACATATTCTGCTATAAAGTAGACATTAATATATGTATAACTAATCTGCTAATCTTTAGTTTAAACGAGTTTGCTGGAATTTTTAAAAAAATGTTTTTGGAATATAATTACCTGGGTGGCAACTCTAGTTAAGTAGATAAAGGCCTGGGTGTCAACACTAGTTAAGTAGATAAGGTTGGCAACACTAGTTAAAATAAATTATTTTTCTAGCACACCTTTTTTTAAAAAAATCTGACAAACTAAACTGACCCAAACATTATATGGTTCTGGCAGATTAGTCAGATTCGGCTGCTGTGAAATCTAGCCATTTGGCTGTAGCTCTGCTAATAGTTCTGTGTTTTGGGGCCTAAGGTTCAGTTTATTTTCCAGTTCCAAAGCAAAATGTTGTGAAATACTTAAATAATTATATATAATTTTTTTAATGTACGAAAGGTAACCAGTTTAAAAAATCTCTAGGTCACTCGTAAAGGTAACCAGTTAAAAAAATGAACCAACCTTCTAAGACCTCTAGGTCACTCTCTGTGTAAATATACCCTCGTGCTATGAATGCCATTGGTGAAAGCCATTACGGCTGAAGATAATCTCGCCTTGCATGGAATCATATGGTCGCCCTGTCAGATTACAATACATCTCAGATAGTCCTAGAGTCCCAGAGCGGATGTAATGCAATCAGTTAGAATAGGTGTGACTCAAACTTGACTTGCTTAAAGAAAGAAATTGCTTAGTAAATGTTTTCACTAAGGGTCACATACTTTAAAACGCTATCTATAGGATGGTTAAATTTTAAAGGCCGATATTGAAGGTGAACCACACCTTAACGTCAAGTTTTTTTCTGCATTTCATTTGAAATATCTCAATTTCAGACTTACTTAATTTGAACCATAGGAAGATACACAAGCGAACGATGCGTTAAAGTTATTCAGGCTTATTGTGAAAATGAAAATCAATTTTCGAAGAAAATCATCTTCAGTGATGAGGCACATTTTCACCTTAGTGGATTAGTCAATAAGCAGAATTGCCGCATTTGGGCGAAGGATACTGCAAGAGTGATGGTCGAAAAAACAATGCAACCACAGAGAGTGACTGTTTGGTGCGGTTTATGGGCTGGTGGCATCATCGTGCCGCATTTTATCCAAAATGAGGCCTGACCGGCCAGTTACTGTGAATGGTGTTCGCTATAGTAACTTTTTTTGGCCCGAATTGGAAGATATGGATGTGGACGATATTTGGTTTCAACAGGACGGTGCCACTAGCCACACATCAGCCACTCCAGCTTGCAACTAAAAGTTTTTCGACTGTCTTTGGAATATATTTTTGCTTCTTTAACAAATTGTTCAATAGAAACATTGTCTCAAATCTGGCTATAAAGTTATATGGAAGATATGGATGTGGACGATATGTGGTTTCAACAGGACAAGACGGTGCCACTTGCCACACAGCTAACGAAACAATGGCTCTTTTGCGAGACAAATCAACAAGAAAAGAAGTTGGCAACGTGGTTAAATTTAAATGGCCGATTAACCACGTTGCCAACTTCTATTCTTGTGCAAGAAATTTACCTTGTTTTATCTTTTTGTCTTCCATTAGTGATTTAAACTTAGTTAATGACAATGAGGTATCTACCGAAGTTTTTTTCCAGGACGAATTCTTTCGCTTTTCAAGCCCTTGCTTGGTAGTACTAGTTAAGTGGTTAGGTGTATGAATGGGATGTAAGGAGTTAACCGCTTACGACAAATGCTGGGTACCCTACAAAATCAAATCGAAGTGGAGAAGATCCGAAAGTTGTCGCATTCAAATTGGATTAGAACCAATTATTTTTGCACAGGCTTGTAACATATTAAAGAAAATATTTGGCATAATTTTACAAAGAAAAAAAAATATACTATGTCTTGGGCCCGAAACCGAAACCTTTCTAATTAAATGCGCGAACGTTCCTATCTAATCTACACTAGCAAAAAAAAACTTTGTAAGAAGTGGTTAAAAATATATTCTGCGTATTTACATTTATTGTGGATTGAACAGGGATTTACCGGCTTAAGACCTCTGGTATCTATATATAAATAGAAGACAATTTTTAAACAAAATGGCAAACTGACATTGATTTTTGTGACTGCACACTGCTTTTATCGCGATTTCAGGTCCGTGACGAACATCTTTAGAAAGCTACGCAGCAATTGTTGGAAAAAATTGCTTATATCCAATCAAATAACTTGAAATAATAATACGTGATTTCTTAGGGAGTAAAAACTTTAATTTTTTTGATACATATGGCTTATGAAGAATTAAATAGAATAAAAACAAGTAGTATCCCTTGGTTTCCAGGTGGGGTGGGAGTCATAAGTCTGGCACAAGACCTCAGAACAAAGAAGTAGATGCTGTCCTTCGTGGACACAACCTGTGGTTTAAAGTTAAACCGCGGGAAGAGTTTCGTCTCAGCGCGAAGTTGCATTGCACAACCGGGTGCTGAGACGCACAGATCAGTAGGGAGTAAAAATAGGAAGGCAAGTAGTAGCCCTTGGTTTCGAGGTGGGATGGGAGTCATAAGCCTGGCACAAGACCTCAGAGCAGTAGTTTGGACCATAGAAGTAGATGCTGTCCTTCGTGGACACAACCTGTGGTTTAAAGTTAAACCGCGGGAAGAGTTTCGTCTCAGCGCGAAGTTGCATTGCACAACCGGGTGCTGAGACGCATAGATCAGTAGGGAGTAAAAATAGGCAGACCTCGACCCCTCACCAAGAGGGAAGTTATGGCCCATATATGTCATACTTGGAATTAATACCAGCGAAATTGGGGCACAAAAGGGGGCACCTAGCCAGTGTGAGGACGTACCTAGTTGTAGCTAAACAGCGATAATTATGTAAAACACCCTGGCGAAATTGGTCCAAAGGGCCCCTTGCCAGTGTGAGGACGTACCATAGTTGAAGCTTAACATAGATAATCATGTAAAACACATATGTTACTTTGGGATTACTGACTTGTTACCAGCAAAAAGTTGAACTTAAACATTTTTCTAGCATGTCTTTTATTAGCAAACATAAGTATAAGTGCTTAGGATAAGCTTATAAATGTTCAAAAGGATTTGAAATATGAATACATTTACACCGTCCGCTATAAGATGGAGTGTATACTTATACTGAATTTGTCATTTCGTTGGAAGCACCTATAGAAGACCGTAGTTACCAATCTAGCCAGGTTTGTCCGTGAGTCCATTAAAAGCACGACAGACGCAAATCAGTTTGACAAAATATCGCTAGTCATAATCGGATTGAGACTTTATATAAGCGAAATCGGTCCATAGTTAAAAAGTTTCCCTTTTATGAGGCTTAAACAGCCTTTGAATATGGCATCATATTCGACTTTTTTTAAACATTCGCCATTATTTGTGGACGAAATATGGCTTAACTGCTCAACATTTCGCCATTATTTGTGGACGACCTAGGGCTAAACGGTGGGTCGTATGTTTACAACTCAAAAGTGGAGACATTTCAGTCACTGATGGGCTTTATTGGTCACCGGAATGTTAGCAAATTTCATTTTATTTTTCAAATATAAATTTTATTTTAAGTCTGCTTTAAATTCGGGCTTGAACCCTAAGAGCCCAATAAAGTCTTCATATATAAAAAAATCGACTAACTGTTAATATAGACTTTTACTGCATTTTCATTAGGCCATTTATTCTCGTTTTCGTTCGAAACTTTTCAAAACGTCTCAACCAATTTTCAGACAATTTGTGGTCGTTTTCATTCTCGTTTTAATTTTCGTTTGACAGTTATTATTGTTTACAAACAAAGAACAACGTGGTGACTATTAAAATATTGAAATACATATTTTTCTTAAACAAATGGCTAAATTAAAGCTAAAGGCGTGTGTTTTTAATTTATTACTTGATGGTTACGAGGAATTGAGGGTGCTCGATGATACAATAGAACAATGTAAAAGAGAACGAGTACAAATTTTAAATCGCATTTTAAGACACACATTATGTTGGCTTATAGCAGCCCATTCTTTCTTACTCCCCGTAACTGGTCTACGTATTCTCTCCATACGTCAATAAGCATACGTTCTTCACTTTCGGCACAAAATTTTTCTTTTGTATGTTTTTTTAAGTTTTTTTTTTTTATTTAAGCACGCTCATTTTTACTTCAAAAAATATCTATTTAACCAAATATGTTTGACGTTTAATTAAAAATGTCGGCCTTGAGATGACAAACCAATGATAAAAAACGATTATTTTGGAGATGACACGCTTTATTTAAGGTGGCATCGCCTGTGTATGGGAAAACGTCTCATTTTGACTTGTTTTGGCCAAACATTTGAAAACACTTCAAAAGTGCATAGTGAAAAAATAGCATTATATTCGAACTAAAACAAATCTCAATGCGAATCCAAATATGGATTTATTTCTGTAGATTTGAAAAAAGGGCCATTGAGAATGACTGAGATTTAGGCGAGGAAATCCCAGCCATGAAGGCAATTTATGCATATGGTATATTTTATTTCTACCATTTAATGGCGAATCCTCGCTCAAGATTCGGATTGGATGAGCTTAATTCCATCTTATTTGTTTAAGGCCTGACATTAGTATGATCTAGGCGCCTTGGACTCTTGCGGCCCAAAATGCACCATTTGATCAAACTGAACTACCAATAAAACTTATAGACATTAATGTACTGAAAGAAAATAACTTTTATCTTGAATCAATGTATGCATTACTTTGAAAGATCAAGTTGAACCAAACAAACTAGCAACAGATTAAATGTGCATAAACAGTTTACCAAAAAAGTGGATTTACATGCCTCCTCATTTCAGATTGATTCAAGTGCCACAGGAAGAGTGGCTCTTTTTTGGGCCTTTAAGAGCTCTGGCCTTCCTTCTTCCTAAATGAAGGCGTAAAAGAGTATATTTTTAGTCCTTCGGAGGGACTATTCGCTATTCGCATTAATGATTCCTGAACATTTTTTGAACTAGTAGAATGTCCGCCTGTTGCACCAGCCTACATCCAACATCATTAAATACTTACCACAGTTCTGAGCATGGTACACATTTCTGTCACATGTAAAGGTTGGGCAATTTAAAATTTTAAATTAAATTTGAATCGGCTGTAAAAAAAGTACTGATCATTTTTTCAAATTTCTGGTTTTATTGGAAAGGTTGAACTTTGCCATTACTCGTAAGTAAAGGAATAAAATTTCATACAAATGAATACCACAACTGGCTCGGCAGTACCTCTTCCGTTCAATCTAATTTTTCAATACATATTCAATTGTTTCGTGTCGAGTCTTTTCGATTTCATGTTTCAACGTTTCAATTGCCTCTGAATGCTTTGCGTAAAAATTATCCGTTTGTTTAGCTCGTTTGTTTTATTTCGGTCTGTTGCTTTTACACATTGAACAGGGATTAAACCGGCTTTATCCTCAATGCTTCCAAAGGGCTCTAATCACAGCTCCGAGGCGGCCAATTGACATCAGAATTTCGGCTGATAATTTGAATTATAAAAACAGTGTGTAAAATAGCGATGATTGCTTTGGCTCTGTGACATGTGGCCCCGTCTTGTTGAAACCAAAAGTCGTCCATGTCATTCTCTTGAATTTTGAGACGCCGTTGACGGAAACGGTGGCTCCTGGAAAATGAGATTAAAATGAGCTTCATCTGAAAATACGAATTTTCGGTAAAATTCTTCATATCCTGCCAAACAATCTTTAAGCCATTGGGCGGAGCGAAAACGCATCGGAGGGTTTCAATAATTAAATGATAAAGTTCAACCTTTCCGATAAAAGCAGAAAGTTGAAAAAATTATAAGTAATTTTTTTACAGCCGATTCAATTTTATAATTTTAAATGTCCCACCCTATAGTTTATTTATCAGAAACATTAGAACGAACCTTGTCGATTCGTATGCATTAGTAAGATCGCTAACTACTTTACCATCACTGAACTTATGCTGGCGATTGGCAGAAGTTTTCCAAACTGTTTTCACTTTAGGTCAGCTTTAGTATTTGCGATATCAAAAAACAATTTACTTTATTCGAGGTCGGCTTTTTCATATAGGCGATTTCTGTATAATTTTAGTAGAGCAAGCTCGACCAAATATTACAAATCGATTGATCAAGAAAAAACATCAACGTTTAACCACTTTGGAAAAGATATTAGCTGTGTTGTGAATAACACTTTCCTCAATTACATTATAATTGTGGGCCGCCGTGATGTGATGGAAGTGTGCTCGACTATCATACCAGCAAACTCAGGTTCAACCCCGGGTAAGAACATCTAAAACATTTCTAGCGACGGGTTTGCACCTTGTAGATGCCGTCGATTTTACGAGTAAGAGATTTATCTCTGAGCCCGGTCAAAATTTCTCTATAAAATTCATAAGCCGTTCGGGGCCTGTGTTAAACAATAGGTCTCGATCAGTGAGTACAGGAATTAAATCATGCACAGTGTTCTATTTTGAGAGAAGTTCCCTCTGTTCTATAGTAGGACTTGTGAGAAATAGTAGTAAGTATAAAATTCCAGTGAAGGTAGAAAATACGAAAAATTCGAACCTCCGGAAAAGAATTTTTGAAGCATGTTTAACAAAAAAAGTTTAAATTTTCAATAGAGGCAAAAAACGTTTTCGATATATACTGGCAGCACTCTTAAGCGTAGCGAGGGTCATGTCAAGGAAATAAAAGAAACGGATGATGGAAGATTTTTACTGAATACATTTTTTTAAGCGATTTGCTTAGAGCCGTAATAATAGGATTATACATGCAGAAAAAAAGTATGGTTGTGGTGACAATATTCGAAGAGGATAATACTATTGTTGGGTATATGGTTGTGGTACAACAATATTATGATCCTCACAACAATAGTATGATTCAAATACAACCATACTATGATCCTCACAACAATAGTATGATTCACATATAACCATACTATGATCCCCACAACCATAGTATGATTCACACTCAACCATACTATGATCTCCACAACCATAGTATGATCCTCACAACCATAGTACGTTTCATATACAACCATAGTATGATCCTCACAACCATACTATGATTCACACGCAACCATGTTATAATCCCTACAACCATAGTATGATCACACCAATATTATTTATTAGAGTTTGGTTAAGTTGTCAACAATAGATTTGAATTATGAAAATTATTCAAAAATACATTTAATTCAAAATAATGGGGAGTGATTTATTTCACAGTAGAAAAAAAATTAGTTTTAATAAACGTAAGCGTTTTTATTAAAAATATTTCAGTTTAACAAAGCCAAAGCAGCTTGTTTAAAAAATTTTAATTTCGATAAAAAAGTACTATTATTGCATTGGATCCGTAGCAATAACATTTGTTCTTAAAAGTATATTTAAATGAAGAAAAATTACAATCATAGAGTATGATTGCCGTAATCATATTATGGTTAACATAAAACGCAAAACACAATATTTTTGTCGCACCAACCATATTTATATTGTTGCTATAACCATATTTTCATTATTAAATTTGGCAAATAATACTATTGTTACATTTCAACAATATTAATATTGCAGCAATTATATTATTGTCAAAAATAAATTCAGTTAACAGTGCTATGGTTGCGATGAACATACTTTAGTTGCGGAGAACATATTATTATTGCCGTGACCATGTAGTAACCATGTTTTTTTCTCTGCGTGTATTCGACTTTGGTTTTTATGAATGTTAAGGTATCATTGCTCAAAGTGAACACTTTTAGATTGTGTATTGGGCTATGTTGGCTTACTGATGCATTTTCAAGTGCAATGGAAAGACGCATCGAATTGTGTATTTTATTGTCCGCCTGCAATTAAATTCTATACATGCTTTGTAATAAAACGTGCATCTAATGAACGCACGCTGTAATAAACGCACATTGCGATAAGAGCCTGTGATAAGTGCAACAGCCCACACATAAAAACTTTCGATCGCTGCCTTAAACAGAATAAGAACAATGTGGTTCCCTTGATTTCAAATTAGTATGAAATCATTACTAAACTCAGGAAAACCTTAAAAATCTTTTTTAATTTAAAGTATGAACTAAATACTCACTAGAAGAAGACCTTACAGCTCTTCTCCAAATTGAGTCAGAATAAATCTACTCAACAATACATTTATGAAAAGAACATTGTTTCCTTTCACAATCATCATCACTATTCGGTTACAACAACAAAATGTTGACAAAACTATTGATTGTCACAACCACCAGTTATGGCGAATAAATACATTTTATGCGTTTCATTGGTATGACCGATCAACTAGTTGTGTCTACAAAATGATGATCATAATTTTCAACTTGTTGTATGTCGAACCGAATATCCATGAAGATTTTAAACATTTGGTGATTGCAACTGAGATTGATTTTTTGCAATTGAATTTAAGTAGTTCCAACCAATTTCTAACTATTTTTTTCTCTGTGTGTGTGTGTGTAGTTTTAGAGCGGAAGGCCCAAATTGGGAAGTACCTTTGTATGTGGTATATATAAGTACAGTAAGACCTCGGTAGTCCGAACTTCGCTAATCCGAATTATCCAGTTATCCGAACTACTCGTTCCCTGTACTACAAACTTTAGATTCGAATTGATTGTATTTTGTAATCCGAATTGACATCAAAAAATATTAATTTATTAATAAACATTATTTTAAAAGTGATTCATAGTTCGTGCTCAGTCTATTATGCTGAATTTAATCTTTATTACGCGTTCAGTAAAAAGAAGACAAATTTTTTTTAAGAAAAAAACCGCATCGTTACTTCTGTATTTTCTAAAAATCTCTTATAAATTCTCAATAAACTTCAGTTTATTATTGTTTTTATTCTTAGTTAAGGTTCGTTCAATAAGTTATTTTTGTTTTTAAAAATTGTATGCCTTTTTATTTAAAAAAATAATCATTAATTTGTTTTTTATAAATGGGAAATGTTATAACTCGGCTTTAAATATATAATTTCTACTATTTAAACATTATTTTTACTAGGAACAACCATTTGGGACATACATATAAATTGTAGTCACTATGTATAGTGAACTCTTTTGAAAACACGTGAAGGCGAAAGTATCCAATAATCCGAATTTTCGATAATCCGAATTATGGTCTGCAATGAATTATTCGGATTATCAAGTTCTTACTGTATACAAATTTGAAATGATTTGCTCCTGTTACTATAAAGTTAACAATGAGGTGGTCGCTTAAAACGGAATTCGAGCATGTTCAGATGTTATCTGTGGCTTCTAAAGCGGCAGACTCAACTTAGGAGTGGATTTTATATGGGGCTTTATGACAACATAGACATTATGGTTCAATTTAAACAGTGTAAATTATAAATTTGAGCTTGATCGGAGTTAATATGTGACTCTAGAGCAACAGAACCCAAGTCGGTGGAGACCTTTTTGTGGGGGCTATTGGAAAACATAAAACGACATGGAATAGTTGCACTAAAGTTAAAAATTGGTCGCTCATAGACTACTATATAAGATTTGAGCACGATCGGAGTTAATATGTGACAGCGCATAGAGAAAAGGACCTAAGGGTAAACAAATCAATTTTCACTTTTTTTGATGTGCACAACATCTGAGCATCGAATGAGACCGATCCTATGCCCCAAAAGTGTTCCCTCTCAGAGATATGCGCGTTTTATACAAGTGATGGTACACCAAAGATACATGTATTTAAATCTTTAAAATGACACTACTGAACAAAACTGGTTTTCACCCTTAGGTCCGTTTCTATTTTGCGCGTCACATATGTGAATCTAGAGCAACAGGACATCAAGTCGGTAGAGATCTTTGAGTGGGGGCTATTCGAAAACAGGAACCGATATGGGTTAGTTACACTTAAGTTAATAATTGGTCGCTCATAGCCTACCATATTATAATTGAGCACGACTATATTTAATCTGTGGCTTAAAGAGCGTTATGAGGGACATTTGTGTAATAAATGATTAATTAGATTTCATTTCTTCACCTCTTTTTCTAGCTGCTCTACAATCAGAACAGAAAGTATCCTATTTCTTAGACTTAATTTTAAAACCTCTTGAAACATTGAATCGTCGAGGCAATATAAATGCATCATCGCAAGCTCTTCTAGCTTATAATTTCACCGACATTCTAATATTCATTGTATATATGTATGTATGCGTGCTAGTATAAGGTATCGTATATCTTTCGAATATCTACATAAACATACAAACGTTTTCATAATCTCGTTTAAACATTCAAAAAGTATTTGATGGTTTCACTAGATGCTGACTAAGGCTATAAAGTGTTTATTCTGCTGCTTCTCTATCATCTTCGCTTTCGAGATAGCTAATTAATTTCGAAGAATCTACATAATTTGTTCTATTACCTTTTTTTAGTTTTGGTTTCGTCATTTAGTCATAATAAAAATCAGTACAAATCGATAATTTTTTGCACTTGTATTTTTGTTTTTATATTTTCAAATTGAATATATTTTTCCATTGTTTATTTATGAATGAATTGTTATTTGTTGTTGTTGTGGTTTCTGTTGTTTAGAATAATATTGAAAGTTTTCATTTTGTTGGTTGGTTTGTTTTGTAGTTTTGTTTAAAAGCTAAATAACTTATTATAAATACTTAAACTTATAATGGATTTGTATTTTGTTTTATTTGTTTTTTTTTTAAATTTTTTTGTTTTTCTCTTTTATTTTATATATTTTTGTGTATATGAATGAATATATTAATTATATATATATATATATATGTATCGTATATATAAATATCTTGAATATGTATTTAAAAATTATGTCACAGAAAAAAATATTTGTTTTACAAAAAAAAAACTAAAACTTATATTTATATAAAAAAAATTTAACTAATCACAAAAAAATAAAATGTATAAAAAACGCTCACACACATAAAATTTATAAACTAACACATACACATTGAGGGTTACAAAATTAATCCAGAACTACTCGCCTGAATGTCTAAGCCATGTTTTCTATAGAACAAATTTGCAACATTAATGAGACAATTCTTTGTGTGCCAAAGAATATCACAGAACACGATACTGTTGTGTCTATAGAAGTTCTCAAATATAAATAAATTCTAGGAAGAAAAAGTTCAGATAGTAATGTTTTTCTAAATTGCAATAACATGTCTTGCTATGAGGGCAGTATCTATATTCTTTTAAATAAAAATCTCTGTAATAGATCCACCTTGTAATTGGGAGGATTTCGATTAAGGCAATAATAATCCGAAAAATCAAACATAGAAATTGCCTTTCGCTACTCGTTCTTGGGTTTTTATTAAAAAGTCCCGTCTAATCTCCAATTATCTTAAAGCAATTTTGGGAGTTAAAGTCTTAAGTCAAATGAACTGACTGGTGATGCTGTAAACAGAACTAACTTTGACCCACTTATATTTCTAACTTGAGCTTGATATACTTTTTTTGTAATAAAAAATAATTCGCAATCGAGTTAATATATTGGTTCAAATTTTAAGAAACTGTAATGAAATGCGAAAATTATTGAATGATAACCAGTTTTGAATATTTCTTAACCAAAATTAAACAATCCCTTTGTATACTTTAGAGTTTCATTTTCTAGAGAACAGTTGTGAAATGCTACTCTTCTTTTAAAAAATACTGAACTGATCAATGAGAATTATTTTTAATTTTTTGTCAAAGAAAATCGGATTTTTAAAGCAACCGACACAGTTTTGAGCAGAAACCCTAATGTTGTAAAAAGGATGATACTTTTAGTTTAATTAAAAACATTTTTTTAAACAATTTAAATTTTTTTATGAATGACAAAATATACCTGATGCTTGGAAACATTTTATTATGCAACAATCTCTGATCTTTGCATTTGAAAAATATTGATTGAAATAAATCTAATTTTTGCATACTGAACCCTTACACTTATATTTAATCCGATTTGTTTATCCAAAGGTTTCTGACGTAAAGGTATTAAAAAGTCCCTGATCAGCCCATTTTCTATTCAATGGAATTTAATTTTGCATCCAAGATATCAGTTTTTTTTTTAATTTTTATAGTTTTTTTTATTTGGAACTGAATTATTTAAAGAAATTCTCTCTATCTCTGCCTCTTATTTGCTCTTAATTGTTTTCATAAAATAATTTTCTTGTTGAAATTTTAGCATTGATAAATAATTGATAATTTTATCATTGATTAATAATTTTTGTAAAAAAAAATTGCTGAATTAAAATCTGAATATTTTCAATTTTCCTTAGAAGAGAAAGCGGTTAAAATCCGATATTTTTTGTTTTTTGCTATAAAAGAGATTTTATATAAAACAACTTTAAAAATTTACCCATTATATTCATGTAAATATAGGCTTTTAAACCATCTGTATAAATAATCTTTGAATTTAAACCTTCCGTAAATATTTATAAACATGAAATTTGTACTGAGCTAACATTTGTACTGAAAAATACAAAATTATTTGCGAAAAAAATTTTAACTAAAAATCTCCAATTATTTTTTAAAAATGTTCTATTATTTATAAAAAAAATATTTTGTATTATTTTATTTTTTTCTTAAAGAACTGTACCCGTTTTAATTTTCTGAAAAATCTCTATATTTTTGCCATAAAAACCTTTAAGTTTGATCAAATTTATTAAGTTTGATTTTAATTAAAAAAAAATACTAAATTTTTGAACAAAAAAATTAAATAATTTAATAAAAAATCCCGCCAGGAAAAGCTTCGCACAATTTATATCGCATTTAAGTAAAAGATTTTTAAATTTTTTTATATGAAAAATCTTAAATTTTCTACAAAAAAAATCGTGAAATTCTTTACTAAAAAAACTTAGTACTTTTCTAAATCTTTTAAAGTCGTATTTTTTTTAAGAAAAGCTATGCAAGTTATCAATTATGGAATTCTTTGCATTTCTTATGTAAGACTTTTATTTATAAGTATAAAAATAATCTATAATTGTTTTATATTGCAAAAATATCTTAAAATAAATTGCCCAATTTTTATTAAAAATTTTTTAATTTTTTGTTATTAAATTTTTTTTTAATTTGTTGTTATTAAAGAATTTTTTAAATTTGTCGGCAGAAAAATTTACTAAAAATTTGAATTTAAAATTTATAAAAAAAATCTTTAACTTATTTCTGAAAACATTTTTTCTTAAAGAACTTCCTAACTTTCAGAATGTTTTATTAGGTGTTTTAGTTTGTAGAGTTAATTTTTTGAAGACAAAGTTTTGTTTGTTATTAATTTTAGAAATTCTTTGCATTTCATATTTGAACTTTTTTTATACAAATAATCAATAATTGTTTTTTATTGCAAAAAAGCGGAAATTAATTTTTATCAAAGATTTTTTAGTTTGTTTTTATTAATGAAACTTTTGAATTTGTTGGCGAAGAAATTTTATTAGTTTTTCCTAAAAATGTGGATTTCTTTAGTAAATTGCTTTCTTTCAACATAGTTTAGCATTTTTTCCAAAGGGATCTTTATTTTTTTTTAGTAAAAAATACATGTTTCAGGGAACGGTTTTACATGAAAATCCTAATCTTTTTCATGACAATATCTTTAGTTTTTAAGAAAAAGCTTAATTTTTGTTAACAAACTATCGTTATTTTAAAGGACTTTAAACCATACTTTCAAATGTTGACAAAATTGGTAATCTAAAAATCTTTTATTTTAAAAATTATCAAGAGATACTTATGCATTGCTAAAGAAATCTTTAAATTGTTTACTAAATACTTAATATTTCAAGTAAAAAATTTTAGTTTTTTACCAAAAAAGTTTTTATGTTGTTTTTTACATAAGAACTTAAATTTTTGATGGTAAATATAAAGTTTTTTACAAAAACAAACCTATAATTTAATTTCAAAAATAAATGTTCGCATTGCTAAGTAAAAACTGTACTTTCTTTAATTTTTTGAAAAAAATCTGAATTTTTTACCATAGAAACCCTTTTTTGTGTTTTAAATTTTTGCTGGTAAATATTTTAATTTTTTTTAAATAAAATCAGTAATTTATTTTTAAAAACAAATGTTCGCATTGCTAAGTACAGTTTTTACCCGTTTTAATTTTTTGAAAGAAATCTCTATATTTTTACCATTAAACCTTTAAGTTAGGTCAAATTTATTAAGTTTGATTTAAATTAAAAAAAACATACTAATTTTTTAAACAAAAAAATTAAATAATTTAATCACAAATATTATTTTCTTCCTTAATCCCGAAAGGTAAAACTTTGCAAAATTTAAATCATTATATATATTATTAAAGTAAAAGAATTTTTAAATTTTTTCATAGGAAAATCTTAAATTTCTACTAAAAAAACGTGAATTTTTTCTAAAAATCGTGAAGGTTTTTACTTAACAAATTCCTAATTTTTTGACTAAAAATTGGAAGTTTCTTTATAAAAAAATCTATAATTTTTTCTGAAATTTTTTTGCCTATTTAATATATGAGAATATATTTTTATAATTATTTTTATTAACGTAACAAAACCATTTCGTGATAGTTTAATCGGCCTATTATTAACACTCTTTTTATTTCCTATTGTTTTTATTCAAGCTTAAGTTCAGTTTTTTTTATTTTTGTTTATTTTATAAATAAGCTTTAATAAAAAAAATAATAAGGTCAGTTTTATATTTTTTTTTATTTTATAAATAAAAAACTGATCTTAAGCTTGAATAAAAATAATAAGAAATAAAAAAGAGTTTGTTAATAATAGGTCGAATAAACTAATACGAAATTGTTTTGTTACGTTAAAAAAAAAAATTTTTTCTTTAACCAAATTTGAAAAAGGTTTCCAATAAAACAAAGACATTTGGTTATCTATAGGTAAAAAAATACTTTTTTTCTGAAAAAACTTAAAGCTTTTGTCATAACAAATTGAATTTACGAATATTAAACAAAATCATAAATTTTCTGATTAAAATATTAGTAATTTTAGCAGAAAAAATAAAAAAAATACTATATTTCAACGAAATTTTAGGATACAGTTTTTAGTGAACAAAATTTCTTTACTTTACCTCCGCCATTTGACAAACAACAAAACACCTAATAAAATTAGCTTGTGGAGTAATTCACTCCATTTAAAATATTTTCCTTTAGTAAAAACAGTAAATAAGATTTGTAAAAAAAATTAGACATTTTTCTTTATATAAATAAAAAAAAGAATAATTTAAGTAAAATATAAAAAAATTATGTGGAAAATAATTTTTTTTTTAATTTTTTTTTATGATTAAGTTTTTAAATAGGTTCATAATTAAAAAAAAAAACAAATAAGTTCTAAAAATTTTTTGTTTTTCTGTGAAGATTTTTTTCTAATGTTTATTATTTTATATTAAAGTAAAATATTAATTATTTTAGTACAAAAATCAGGTTTAAATTTCGGATTTAAAAAAAATATAATAATTTGTTTCAGTTAAAAGCAATTGCTCTTTCCCCGTACGTACTTTTTTTAAACTACTTTAACACTTTTACTAAAAAAAGCGAAAGTTTACTTGGCGAACAAGTATAAGTAACAAACGAATTCAAGAGAGACGAGAAACAAACTTGTCGTTCTCTAGTGTTTACTTTTTGCTGTATAAAGTAAATCGTAAATAACTTATATCAGCTGTTTTAGTTTTTAGAAAAAATACAAAAATTGAAGTTATTATATTTAAATCTAGAATGGAATCAAAAAATATTTATTTCACTTCAAATTTCCTAGAAATTTTGTATATTTAAATTTATTTTTTTTTCTTTCATCACTTTTTGATGCTTATGGCTTTTACCGAAGCTATAAGAGTCAGTTCACGTACTTCTTGCAAATTACTTGAGGCTTTAACAACCTTTGCCCATTTTTTTGCAAATATTCTTCTCTTAGAAAATTTTCGTTAAACCTCTCTTTTACTACTACGAGTATTGATTGCTTAAAAATACAGGAACAGTTCTAATATTTTTTTGAAATAATTTTACAAAAATTTACATTGAAATTCATCTGGTTTTGGCTTTTTTCAATCTTTGGAAATACTGCAAAAATTTTATTAAAATTTCTGATTTTATTAAAGATCTTTAAACGCCTTAGTCCTTTCGGGTGGAAGGACGAAGTTTAAAGAAATGACAATCGAACATTTAAATATTTTCTACCGAAAATTTAAATGCAATCCAAGCAAAATAAGTCAAATCTAGTTCCTTTTATTCAATGGAAATATCCACAGCCTTATAGCACAAATTACTATCTGAACTTTTTCCCTTTCATATCCCCCATAATGTTTTTATTTTGCTCCCAACTTCTTGTCATTTGCTTTGTAAAAAAATTCTTATTCTATTAACTTGAAAATAGTTGTTTAAAAATAAAATACTCATAAAAATAATGCCACAGCTTTCAAAATGAACAAAAATGACAATCACTGAATTATCATATGATCTATCGTAGTAATTGATATTCTAAGAGCATATCGCTATAATTGAAGATATCAAAGACGGGTAGTGATGTAGTGGAGAGGACGAAAAAAAGGATTACGAAAAAAATGAAACGAAAAACATAAAGAAACACATTATATATCACACCGTATTGAGAATAAAAATGTTTTGCTAATACTAAATATATGCCTATAAAACCGAACAGAGCGACAGGCCGGATCGATCCAACTGTCGTCGCCTGTCTGCCTACCTGTCTGACACTACGTCCTACACATACAATTAATCCTAAACTATATCATGTGGTTGTTGTTGCTGTATTTGTTCTCCGGCCATTCTTAAACAATTTAACGTATCATGTGCAACTTCCAGCGCAGCACAAAGTAGGCTATAATTCTGAGTGCTATAAAAATGCCAATTAGAGCCACTGCATCAATCCAATATTCGGCTGTATCCATGGACATTTCCTCCAGGAACTTTTTCGGACTACGGAAATGACAGTACATGGCATTGCACTGGAGTTTGGCACGATCCATGCCGTAAATGGACACCATGGCTCCTATGAAGGGTAGATAAGATTCAACATTACTTAGTTGGAGGCTTACAAGTAAAAATTTGTTACATACCCTCAAATCCATATCGTACATAACTCACATAGGTTACCCATTGCAAATAGCCCGGTATTGTATCGAAATTAACAAAGAAACCCGAAAAGAGTATGGTTGGTATTGTGGTGACCGGCCCGAGAAATACACCGGCCTCGATGTTCATACCAGCTCCGATGAGTAGTCCCAATGACTGTGCCACCAGCGATGTGAGGACACATATGACCACGAACATTGTGACTCGATGCAGTTCCATGGGCTGTGATGTTAGATAATAGACGACGATGACATACACGCTTGAGAACATAATCTGTAAATAAAAAGGTTAGAAAAGCCAGAAAATAGTTAAGATGGTATCAATTTTAATTTTAGTGGGTTGAAAGTAAAAACGTTGTTATATTTGGCCAGGCTGAACCTTTCAGACCCTCTCACCGTCACTAGGCTACTAAAGAGCAAAACGTCCGTTTTTTGGGCCCTCTCGGCCCAAGCACCCTACTCTTATCACTGCTAAAACTTCAAGATAAATACAGTAGACACTTACAAATTAGAACTTCCAGAAATTAGAACCAGCATTTTGATGCATTGACAATTGGGAAATTAGAACCAAAAGTTCTAATTTTCGAACGAACAAAAACTAACTATGATAAGATACACTGCCACCGCATTCCAGCAGTTGGATAATAACTTTTTCCTTTACATCAATGAATTATTTTATGTTTGAAACATTTATGTGATATTATGTGACTGAAATGTTATTTAAGTTTTCGTTTTTCTTAATAAAATACTCAAACTTTTATTTTTATTTTTGTAAAAATAACAAAACGTCCAGATATTAGAACTTTTCGGAAATTAGAACCACCGAAAAACAAAGTGGTTTATTATTTATGAGCGTCTACTGCATTGGATTCGTAGCAAAATATGCTTTAATTAGAGTAACCATTTGTCCATATTGAGTATTGATCGACCGCTTTGACTACGGCAGACGTCTTTGGGGTAACTTGAGCCAAAACGTCCAGTAACTCTGCACTATTTTGAGAAATTAGATGTAAGCCAACCTAAAGAACCCATTTAAACCATTGTTCGTTCACAGAAAACTATGATTTGTAGCGCAGATACTGAAAAAATACAAAAAGGTACTTTAAGGCCTTTAAAGGGAAACTTTTCTCCCTCTGAGCCAATAAATATAATATTATATAAACTTACAATCGAAAATAGCTTATAGGCCATCATCATGCAAAATTTCAGGACCGTTGGTAAATTTTTTGACCGCTATCGCGGTTATACGCACTAACGGACATAGCTGTATCGTTTATGAATTTGACGACATATAAACTTTATAAGGCTTCCAATCAATATTTCGAGATGTAGCATTTACCCTTCGGTGTAGGGTTTACTTAAAATAGATTCCTAACGCTCAAAGTAATTCTTCGCTGTTTTGGATAATATCACAAAAATGATTGGTTTTGTTTAATTTTAGTAGAGTTAGTTAATAAGTGCGAAATGTTTTCATGATCGGGTATTTAATGTTATTGAAAACAGTAGAACCTCCAATCGGAAGAGGTCTTTATACGAGTACTATATTAAGTAGATGTCCATTCATCTCAATAAGCTAAATATGATAAGGATTGGGATGTAAACTTGTCCGGGAGCTATATCAAAAAAATGCTATTTACAAAAATTTGTGTGAACTGCCATCTTAGATTGCTTTCGAGTAGCAGTTTTGGGGGCTTTGGTTGGCGGCGGTGGTCTCCAAATAATATCATACATATTTAGTTTAGAGAGGAAGT
This sequence comes from Hydrotaea diabolus, assembly GCA_963513945.1. Taxonomy (NCBI): domain Eukaryota; kingdom Metazoa; phylum Arthropoda; class Insecta; order Diptera; family Muscidae; genus Hydrotaea; species Hydrotaea diabolus. The sequence goes on from OY740717.1 coordinate 128,199,739, forward strand.
ACCGTTGCTTTTAAACCCATACTTCCATTACCATTGGTGAGAAACGGATTATAAGTACCCACATGTCCATGTTCGAATGCCATGGTCAACGCCTAAACTTTATCCGAATAGTATTCTAAATGTTATATTCAGCGACGATATTCAATTTTTTTTAATACCCATATGTGTATATTAATAGGGATGATTTTTGGACTCCTAGGGATCATTTAGGCCGGACCGAATCGTCGTAGATAGTTATAGGAGTGATTTTTGGACTCCTAGGGAACGTATAGGCCACACCGAATAGTAAATTGGCTCAAATCGTTTATATATATACATTAGGTCGATTTAGCCAACTACTTAGAAGGGACATAAATACTGTTACAACATTGAACACACCCATTTCAATAGTAGAACTGAACATACCCCGTTAATGTCATATTGGTTTTGAAAGCTAACCTCAATAGCATTAGTCTGTAATGGGATTTTAAAATTGTTTCAACTTTCATCATGGAGTGGTCAGCTAATGAGAACCGTATCCCTGTAATATCGCCTTTCAAGTGTGAAATGGAAAAAACTATATTTTCAAAACGCTCCGGCCACTAGGGATTAGCCGCATGTTCGTCTTCCGATGCATAAAACTGTTTGAGGAGACTGGTGATGTAAAAGAACGCAACCGATCGGGCCGCCCACGCTATGTTCGAACATCGCATGTCATCAAAGCCGTTAAATCAAAAATTCACAGAAATCCGCTCCGAAAACAGAAAATAATGGCCCGTGAGATGAATATCACGCAATCATTAAAAAAGACTTGGGACTTGGGTCTTTCAAACGAGGTACCGAACATTTCTTGACTGCAGCTTTATCAAAAATTAGGATTGAAAAATGCAAACGTCTTTTGGTACGCTGATAACTTGCACAGAAAAATTTTGTTCACCGATGAAAAAAATTTTACCGTTCAGGAAAAATTTAACAAGCGAAATGGTAGAGTGTGTGCGCGGTCATCTAAGGAAGCACCTGAACTGATCCCAAGAGTGGAAAAGGGTCATCACCCAGCTTCGGTCATGGTTTGGTGGGGGTGTCTCTTGCGATGGGGTCATTAACCTGCATTTCTGCGAACAAGGAGTCAAAACATCGGCCAAGAAACCGTTTTGGAAGCTGTTGTGAAGCCTCTGTTCCAAAACCAGCCATGGGCTTTCCAGCAGGATTCTGCGCCGTACCATAAGGCTAAAACGTCCCAGGCCTGGCTTCGAAACAATTTGCCAGCGTTCATTTCCTCTGAAGAATGGAATTCGAAAATGATTTTTTTGATATGTCGTAGCTATCGAAAAATCGATGGCTCAATATACTTAGTAGGGACATAAATATTGGTACACAAGTTTTATGCTGTAAATTAAAAAGTACTGAATGTTTTTTGGACCAAATATTTTTTAATATATTTATTGATGTATATTGTATCCAAAAAAAATCTACTTATTCGAAATGTCCGCCTTTTGCCTTTACACACGCCTTAAGTCGCACTGCCCAATCGTCAATAGCTGCACGAACCTCGTCCATTGGAAAATTGGCCACAGCTCAAACCAAAGTAGTCTTAAGAGATCCAATGTTGGAGTATCTTTTGTGACAAAGCTAATATACTTACATATTTGGTTTTGTGAAGAAAGTTCACTGTTTGAGGATTCCCATATATTAGGGTTTTGTGCCCAGGAAATAATGGCCAAACCCATTTACGTTTGATGCGAAGAAACCTTCGACCTTAGAGTAAAGCTAATTTCAAATTTAATTATTTAGGTAAGATATGTACTGAAAATGTCCAAAATAAATTTTTCGCTAGAGTTTTTTAGTTCCTTAAAGAGGAAATTTTCGCCTTCTGCCAGATTTACTGCATTTTAACTACCAACCGATCTGCAACTTAGTCACATATTTATATCTGATAAGTTATGACTGACGGATATGGCCATATTGTCTGAGCATATTATAATGTGCAAAAATATATAAACTTAATAGGGTCGCAGATTAGAATTTCGAGATGTTACAAACAAATTGACCCACTTATATTATACTCGTAAACTCTCCATTTTATGGTGGAGAGTATTAAAGTGCCAAAACGAAAAACATTCCTAGTTAGTAATCCCTAGGAAAGTAGGTGTTTGTAAAGCGGATGTCGAAGGAACAATAGCAAAACGAGGTCGGAAAAGCTACTTAGAAAGTCTTCCCAAAGGCCGCAGTAAACATCTGAAGCTAATTCAACAAAATAAAGACAGACCTATAAAGATAATTACCCAAGGTTATGTTTAAGGATCTGGGTGAACTGACTGTATGACAGTTTTTCTAATTTTTTTATTTCAGAAAGTGTCTAAGGTAACTAATCTCATTCAGATGTCAGTAGGTTCTGGCAATTTTGTTATGGCTTGTTTTAATTCCGACGAAATTTGGTTCATATGAAAAAGAACAATACGGCCTATTTTCTGAGTATTTTGTAATAATAAATACAAAATTTTCTATAAAAATTGTATATATTTTTAAAACATTTTAAACATTGTTTTGATGATTGAAATAGTCTTTTTTTAAATTTTGGATTTATAAGATTGTACTCAAATCTGGTAAAAACTCAAAAAATACACAAAAAATCTCCTGCACCTTTATAATTCTGAAAAATTATGTATGTTCATTTGACTAACTGTAAGTTCTGTCATCCTTCAAGTTTTCATCAAAGATTTTTTTTATTAAATTAAAAACTTACCTGAAATGGTAGATCAGCGATGGTTTTAGCGAAGTAAAAAGCCTTAAGTGAATACCAATAATTTAAATGCTCTCGTACAAACACCGACATCTCTGTGGGGACTATAAAAAACATATTCAAAACATTATGTCAGGAAGCTCAAAGACGAATTTTACCTCCCACCTTTAGTTCATACTTACATGTCAATATTGTGGGCATCATAGCAGTAAACATGGTAAATAGTGTAGTAAAAAATATACAACCAGCATTGCTCATAACCTTAGAAGCCTCGTTGCCAACATCGTAATAGATCATGCCAATTATGGCGCCAACAATTATGTGCGATGCCAGGCGCATGTGCGTCAGCATGCGATCGCGCATAATCGTCACAAAGGAACGTTTGAGCAAAATCCAAAATTGTGTCCAACCACTGGTGGGAAAGCCGGATTTGTTCGGCATCGCGATGACGCTCTCATGAGAGTCCAACAGCGATGTGGTGCAGCCGGGGCCGGAGTTGCCATTACCGTTGCCACCACCGCCGCCTCCATTGCCAGCGCCTGTAACATTGGTTACGGCATGAGTGCTCTGGCCGCCCTTTGAACTATAACTACAACTATCTTCACCGTTATGCTCGCCGCTGCGTGGCATGTTGATAACTGAACAATCGGACTGTTGACTCTGTTGGGTTTCTAGTTTCGGTGGTTTGAGTATACTCGAGTTCAGTTCCATTTCAGCCGCCGTCGATGGCTCGTCCATCTTCAGCTTCTCATCCTCCAGGGTCACTGTGGTCGTGTTGTTGGCGGTATTGCTCCCGCCACCGTTTGCCGCACCATTGCCCTTAATAATATCATTGGTAATATCTTTGGCTATATCTAGGCCATAGTTTTTCTGGCTATATTTCTTGCACACGCCACTCTTGACGGCGGCCACCAGCTTGAGTACACACTCGCCATACTCGCCGCTTGCCACCTCGAGCACATAATCGGCTGGGTTATGGTACGAGGGACAATCATAGCCCAGGGACGAGAGGAAAGGTACCAGACCCCTAACGCGGCCCTCATACATGCACTGACCCTCGGCCAGCATATAAAGATGATCGAATTTCTCGAATAGCCTGGCCGAGGGCTGATGTATCGTACAGACGATGGTACGGCCGCCACGAGCCAGGGACTTCAACAGGGATATCAATTGGAAGCACGTTGAACTATCCAAACCGGATGTGGGTTCGTCGAAAAACATAACTGGTGGATTGTTGACCAACTCTAAAGCAATTGAGAGTCGCTTTCGTTGTCCTCCGGAGAGATTGCACGTTTTTGTATTGCTTGATTCGATTAGACCGATCGTTTCGAGTATTTCATCGACCACGACCTTCTTGGCAGCCAAATCCATATTCTTGCCCAGCTTCAAATTGGCCGAGACCATCATGGCTTCGCGCACCGAGAGATTGGCAATTAGCACATCGTCCTGCATTATGTAACAGGAGAGTTTGCGGAAACGCCTCAGGTTACGATCTTTGCCGTTGATAAGCACCGAGCCGCTGAGCTGAGAGGTTCTGAAAGAGACAAATTGAAATGGTATAAGTTTAAGGGCTAGAAATGCAAATTTTAAAATGCTAAATATTTTAAATAAACCATAAAATGGGTAGCAATTACAATAATTTAACTAGAGCTATCCCTCAAAACATAAATTTTCAAACAGAAACCTAAAACTTAAGGACAATTACCAAGTTTTTTAATGAGAGCACTTATAAAACAGAACGTGAGGATCTATAATCGGGAGAGGCCTTATTATGGGGGGCTAAATCAAAAAAATCGATATTGCCTTCGATAGGGTTAGAAATTTTACTTGGTTTAAGGTCTTTTTTCAAATGAGACTCCCGTATAAGCCATTCGATTTGTAGCTGAAGTAATCGTTGGCAAAGACTGCAAACGAAAAACCTGGGCGTGTTTAGAAGCAGCTGTACAGTCTGCCTGGCAACCGTTGCCAATACATTTCACAAATTTTATAGTTGATTCTGAAAAAGAAACAACAAAAAGGTCTCGAACCAGAATAACAACTGTTCAAGTCATTTATAGAATTAATGACTTTTCATACACGATAAGAAACTTTTCATAAAACATATTAAGGAAAAATTACTAAACTTTTAAACAGCTGTTTAAAAAGCTGGTTCAAACAAAAAAACTAAATGTACGAAAAACCTTTTTAATAATAAGAAGAATGTACGAAGAACATAATAAAAAAAAGTACGAACATAATTCTTTCAGTGTAGAGGTATTTCCCCATGCCGATTATAAACAGCGTTGCCGGACTTAAGTTTTTGTTTTGTTCTATGCTTTTTTATTCTTGCTTTTGTTTTTCTTTTTTAACCTGAATAAACAAAAAATTCAAGGGCCTACTTTTTCCATATCTGTATCTTAGGATTCGCAACGAAATTTATTGCCTTTGAATACACTTACGAGGGCGACCGCAAAACTAACTGGCCTGGCACATTTTCTGTTTTACTAGCAACTTTCTTTGTTTTTGTTTTTTAAAAGCAATCTTTTATAAGCCATCTGTCAAAATTTCCGAAATATTTAATGATTATTTTCTTTGTTGCAGGTGATTGAAGTAAACAAGTTCTATAATTTTTGAAAAATGGAAAATAAAGAGTTTCGTGCGGTAATTAAACACTTTTATATGAAAGGTTATACGCCACAATTAATCATAGATGAATTGGATTCTGTTCATGGTGATAATGCACCATCATACTCCACCGTGAAATCCTGGGTTCAACAATTTAAAATGGGTCGTTCAAGTACGGAAGATGAACAACGCTCTGGAAGACCGAAAACTGCTACTACTATTGAAAACATTAGAAAAATATTTAATGAAGTGACTAAAGATAGACGAATAAAGTTCAGAGAACTTGCTGATATTGTTAAAATACAAGAAAAACAAGTTTGGAGTATTTTACATGATGAACTCCACATGAAAAAGCTATCCGCAAGATGGGTGCCGCGTTTGTTGACTTTTGCCCCAAAAAATCGTCCGTTGGACCAATTCCGAGGAGCTTTTAGCGATTTATCAGCGTAATCCAATAGAGTTCTGATTCATAATCCGATTCATAACTGTTGATGAAACATGGATCCATCACTACATCCCAGAATGCAAAGAACAGTCAAAACTATAAATAGAAGCGGTAAAAGTCAGCAGGAAAAGTAATGGCCAGAGTATTTTGGGATGCAAGGGGTATACTATTTATTGAATATCTTGAGAAAGGAATAACCATAAATAGTGAATATTATTGTGCACTATTGGATCGCACTAACATAGATTTTGCTTAATTATGCGGCCAAAATTGAAGATTTTAAACTAGTTACAAATACAAAATGTTATATCTTTCTAGGTTAACAATAGAACAGGCGATAATAAACCGGTCTTCTCGGCTTCGATACCCGCGAGGGGTGCTTGCGGAGGTAGTCGGAACTTGTTAGTCTCCCGCTAAGCGCGCGCTTTCGCTCTTTACGCTTTTAAAGTGATATTTTAAAGTCGTCAATATTTTTTTATTCGAAGACAGTTACCAAAGTAAACAATATGGATTCAAGTGCTTCAGGTAAATACCATTATTTATTATAGAAATTGTCAACTTAGTATAATAAAAAACCCGTTATTTTAAAGCTTCTAAACATATTACGTTTTCTTGAAAAAATATTCTTGAGTTTTCAATTTAAAAGTAATTTAGTTATATTATTGCTTCCTATCGCCGCAAAATTTTTATTTATTATAACACTTAATACTATTTTCTTATGATTCTGATAAAAATCAGCTGCAGGTAGGTGCAGGTAGGGTAAAAGATGTTATGTTGAAAAATGTTCCAAAAAATTTTTTTTTTCTTTTTCGTCGTAGGTTATCCTGGTTTATCCGGAACAAAATTAGTCACCCGTCAATTTCTCTACGATAAAATGCAAAGCCAGAATTTAATAACTATGGATGAAAAATTGGCCTATTTAGAAAATTACCTGTTTTCTTCTTATGGTGACACAGAGCAAAATATAAAAAAACTGAAGCGAAATATTGCTTACTTCAAGACTGCCATAAAGAAAAAATGGTCTAAAGCACAAAGAAAAGAAGATGATTTCTTAAAATCAAACCAGTCATGGTTAAATGGGACGTTTGAAATCCCAATCCAAAGAATTTGGCTCCTACCGAAATCGAAATAAATGGAAATAAATTTACCTACAAGCACATTTTCAAGATGACTATGATTGATGGCAAGGTTTGCAATGCTGCAATCGACACTAAGTCTACCAGTCAATGCTTTATTTGTAAAGCCACTTCAAAAGATTTTAACAATCTAAGCAAAAAATATGATGTAAGTCCTGAAGCTTTAGACTTCGGAATATCTGTGCTACATGCCAGAATCAGAATTATGCAGAGTGTTTTGCACTTGGCCTATAAACTAAAAGTTCAAAAATACAGGCAGAAAAAAACGACTGAAGAAAAAGACTTGGAATTGGCCGCTAAACAAAAAATCCAAAACAGATTTAAAATTGAAACCGGGTTACTCATTGACATGCCCAAGTCCAACTATGGGAATACAAATGATGGTAACACCAGCCGTAGATTCTTCGAGAACCCCCAATTGACCTCCGACATAACTGGAGTGAACTTCGATTTAATTTACAGACTGAAAGTCATTTTAGAAACGATTTCAAGTGGATACATTATTGACGTCAAGAAATATGATGAGTATGCACTAGACACCGCCAAATTATACGTGCAGCATTATTTTTGGCACCCGATGACCCCTACTTTGCACAAAGTGCTCATACATGGTGCTGCCATAATAGAGAATTCACTTCTCCCAATAGGTCAATTGTCGGAGGAGGCCCAAGAGGCCCGAAATGTACGCATGTACAGAGAAAATTACGCAAGAAAATTTTCCCGCGAGCAGTGTAACCGCGACATCTATAATAGACTATTATTGAGCTCTGATCCGCTCATTAGCAGTATTAGTATAAAACAAAGAAGGGGGAAAAAATGTCTAAATCCTTTTCTCCGGAGACTTTAGATATGCTTTTACCCACCAAACCAGACTCTGCTTCATCAGAATCCTCGCACGATGAGGATCTGGATTAACAGACTGTCGAAGGGATACGTCAATTCATTAGTCACTAACGTTTAAAATCTACATTTATGAAATATATTTTTTTATGTCTGTGAAGTTAGGTTTTTGATTTTTTTTTTTCATAAATATGATATTTTCTTTAATAAATATTTAAAATTTCAACAGAAAGTAGTTTTTTATTATCAATTATGTCATTTAGAACAGTTATAGCAATTAAAATAATTTTGGCCGCATAAAACCTAAAAACCTATCTATGTGGATCGGTTGAGTGAAGAAATCAAGATAAATCGACCGCATTTAGAAAAAAAAAGTTCTTTTTCATCAAGATAATGCTTCTGCACACACACTGCATTTTTAACTCAACAAAAACTGGCCGAATTACGATTTGAAATTGCTCCGCATCCACCATATAGTCCAGATCTAGCTCCTTCTGATTATTTCTTGTTTCCAAATTTAAAAAAATTTCTCCATGGCAAAAAGTTTTCGTCCTATAGCGAGGTTATTGCTGAAACTGAGGCATATTTTGAAGGTCTTGAAAAACCTTTTTTTCGGATGGAATTAAAAAACTTGAAAAACGTTTGATGAAGTGTATTGAGTTGGAAGGAAATTATGTTGAAAAATAAATAATAATAATTCCAAAAAAAACGGTTCTTTTTATGTTAGGGCAGTTACTTTTGCGGTCGCGATATTTGGGCCCCTAAATCTTAAATACGAGTATAGGATTACATTTTGATTTGAGGGAAAAAGCTTCAATACTACGCTGCAACTAGACAAACTAAAAATAAGTGCCTTACTGTGATATTAATTTTAAGCTTTGCTGTGATTTTTACATTTATTAATTTTTTATTATTAAATAGTTTCTTGATGTCCAGTTTTTTAATACTTATAAGAAATTATGACGAATGAAATAATAAACTAATTGATTTTCAAAGAAACATCTCCTGAAGATGTTAGAAAAAAGCTAAAGAAACGTTGGGAAAACATGAATAAATAAGTTTTATATTATTTACGATTGAAGGATAGATAACACAGTACTACAGCCAATCTGGGGGGTGAGAAATTCTAAGTCAGGGTGATGGTACTAGGTCAGTATATTAAAACCCTCAAAGGGTTTTGCGTTCGTATGTGCCAGTTAAGTGAAGTTACTTAATTGTAAATAAAAGCAGAACGCGTTAATCGATTTCTATGATCTATGTCGCATTTTGTTTATAGGTTATGTGACTTTACGTGTTATAAGACTCTACACGTTTTTCCGTTTGGGATTTATATGTTGAAAAAAAAAAATTTTTTTTGGCAATATGTTCTTCATAAATTTATTTCTAATTGCAAAAATGTTGATTTGGTAGAGAAACAGTATATTAATGGATTAAAGAAAATGTAATTATTAATTTTTCTCAATTTATTTCAGCAAAATCGAACTAGTCGTTCTCGAGTTATGTCAAACTACGTTTTTGCCAACATTTTAGAACTAAGCGAAAAAACATCAAGATAAGGAAAAAATGTAAAAGGTCATAAAAAAAAACTGGCACATACGAACGTAAAACCCTTTGAGGGTTTTAATATACTGACCTAGTACCATCACCGTGACTTGGAATTTCTCACCCCTCAGACAATAACCCCAAAAATGTTCCACAGTGTAATCAGCCCAGTCAAGAACGACATAAACAAATAAAAAGAAAATTTTATTGTATCGGGATACCTAGGGGACGTTTTTGAGGCCTCTGGCGTCCCAGGGCCCAATGACTACGATTAAAGCGTTGTTATTATAACTTCACACAAAGGCTTGTTTAGAAATACAATATTAAAAAAATGTTATTCTAAGTTTTTAGTCCTTTAAATGGAAACTTTTTCCCCTTTTGCTTGACATGATCCATTGTCGATCGCCGATGTCCGGTAAGTTAGAGTACTCAAGCTCTTTTGGTTTGGGCGAAAACGTGGACATACGGGCATGGCTGCCAGTGAGAGTGAAAGTGGTCTAAGTTACGCCCGTTAGGAGACACTGGCAGTGTTATAGTGTTTTAATGAACTAAAAATTATTTATTATTTTTCACTTATCAGGTATATTTTGTTTTGAAAATTTGTGGTGAACCAATTTAAGTTTTAGAAAACACAGGTAGTTACTCTGTATTTGCGCTGGATACCGACTTTTAAAGGCTCTCAATCTCCAGTATTTGCGACTATATTACATGTGACTAAGACCACTGTCATTCTCAGTGGCACAAATCGTTTTACAATTCTACGACGTTTAAAATTAAAATTTCGAACCTGTATAAATGGGATCGCAAGGGACCGATTGTATATTCCCACTTTAAGAGGTTTCCCATTAATACAGTATCTCACCTATCCATTTTTAATTTTTTTAAAAATAAATTTAAAAAGGTTAAATATGTTACCTATTTTTTAGAGAAATTAAACTACAATGAGCAATTGGCATTTTATTCAAAGTCAACAGATCAATTTAAAAGTTTAAATTATAAGAATATACTTTTGTAAGCATACAAATTAAACGAATTCAAATAATTTAAGTGACCTGTAGTTACATAAAACATAAAACAAAAACATATAAAATATAAACATCGTCAATAAGTTGTATTTTTAAGATATTTGTTGGACAAAAGCTTTGTGTTTTTACAAAGATTACTTTTTTTGGGCCAACGGTTCTATTACAATTCATTTTGGATATAACAACATTAACTCAAGTTGTATTTTTATCGAGAACTTGCAACATCGCATTTCCGCAAAACCTTTCCTAATAAAAAAAACACAAGACAAAAAATCGTACTTTTGGAGGGAGAGCATGAAAAGATAAATCCCATTCATAGAGCTAAACATGTATAAAGTTCCACTTATATAGGATGCTCCATCTGTAGGTATGTTTTCAGAACAAAAAAAATATAAAAATTCAAATCAAGTGTGTAATCTTTTTTTTGGTAATTTGAAAGGACATTTTATGGTATTTATTTTTTGAAAATAATTACCTTAAAATGTTGGCAACTGCATTATGGAAATGAGCGTTCGCTGAGAAACGGGAAGATTCGCTGTTTTCGACCAAAATTGTGTTTAGTGATGACGCCCATTTCTGGCTCAACGCACGCAGAAATAGTATGGTTAGGGTGACAATACTCGAAGAGGATCATACTATTGTTGGGTATATGGTTGTGGAACAACAATATTATGATCCTCAAAACAATAGTATGTTTCACGCTCAACCATACTATGATCCTCACAACAATAGTATGATTCACACACAGCCATACTATTATCTCCACAACCATATTATAATCCTCACAACCATAGTATGTTTCTCACACAACCATAGTATGATCCTCACAACCATATTATGATTCACACACAACCATACTATGATCCCCACAACCATAGTATGATTCACACTCAACCATACTATGATCATCAAAATTATTTATAAGGATTGAGTAATGTTGTTTTTCAAAAATAGAGATTTTTATTAAGTACGTTATTTTTAATTGCATTACTACTAATTTGTTTTTAGCCAGATTTGAGGCCATGTTTTCATTGAACATTTCACTCAAGAAACAAAAATATATATTCCAACTGCAGTAGAAAATACTTTTAGTTGCCAGCAGGGGTGAATGCTACTTCACCATCCGTAGTCACCAAGTAACGAATGTGATTAAACCATGATCAATGGCTATATACTTAAGTGCAGGCAGATTTTAAATAAACGAGTACCAGTCGGTATTAGAGTATTTCACCGAACAAAGTAAACACAACAAAAATCCCTCGAACTACCTTCCGATTGTTGTTGTTTTTTCATAATGGACAACAACAATGCACTGTATCGTGTGTTTTTTTTGGTAAATCAAAACAAAAAACATACACACATACATGTATGCTCTATAAAAACTGTTTTGTTATGTTCATATTCGCAACCATACGGTATGATTGCCGTAATCATTTTATTGTTAACGTAAATTTTAAACAACAATACTTTTGTTGTACCAACCATGTTTATATGGTTGCTACTTCCATATTTTCATTTCTTAATTTAGCAGTAATACATTTCAACAATATTAATATTGCCGCAATCATACTGTTGTCAAAATGAAATTCAAAAAACAATACTATGGTTGCGACGAACATGGTTTTATTGTAGAGAACATATTATTGTTGCGGTGACCATACAGTAACCATATCTTTTCTCGGCGTGCGGCAAAGTTAATAAACAAAATTGCCGCATTTGGACTGAGAGCAACAAGAAGAAGTTCAAAAGGTGCCATTATACCCAGAGAAAACAACGGTTTGGTGCGGTTTATAAGCTGGTGGAATTATTGGTGCATACTTTTCAAAAATGATAATGGCCGGAACGTAACCGTAATTGGTGCTAGCTATCGCGCCATTATATCGATCTTTATGCTACCTGAAATTGGAGCCCGTAATCTTGACGACACTTGGCTTCATCAAGACGGTGCCACTTGCCATACAGCTGCTCAAACAATGGATCTATTGAGAAGTCAATTCGAAAAGCAGCTAATTTCACGTTTTGGACATTTGAGTTGGCCGTCTAGATCGAGTAATATCACACCTTTAGACATTGGCTTCAAACCAGCTACGATTCAGGTTTTGAAAGCCAACATTACAAGTGTCATTAAAGCAATACCGGTCGAAATGCTCGAACGATTCATTCAAAATTGGACCCTTAAAATGGAAACACTGAAGCGAAGTTGCGACCAACATTTGAAGGAAACTATATTCAAAAAATAAATGCCATTAAATGTCCTTTCAAATTACCAAAAAAGATTCCACACTTGATTTGAAATTTTATATTTTTTTTTTCTGAAAAACTGCCTCTAGATAAATCACCCTATATAAGGATAAGGGTTTGCCACTATGTTTAATAAATGATGTCGGGCAAGTGGCCGCTGCGGCTGGATTGAATAAATTCCAGCCGAGATGCCTATTTGTCGACCACTTTTTGCAGCATTTAAGGCCGTATGCCAGCAAAAACGGGCCGAATATTCTCTTTCAAGGCGTCAATCGGTCGAGCTTATCTACGTACTTCATATAACCCCAAAAATAGTCCAGCGGTGTTAAATCGCACGACTTTGGAGGCCACGCCAAAGGCCCACGACGCAAGACAATGCGCTTACCAAAAGTGCCCTTCAATAAATTCACTGGCAAAAACTTACAAAATTACGACGTTTAAAATAATTTCAGCCTGTTGGGATCGCAGATAAGTATTTTAAAAGTTAACATACAGAAAGACAAACTTATATGCACTCCATCGTAAAAACCCAAGAAATTTTCCCAGAAGTAGTTAATTTATATGAAGACAACTTTAAAAATATTCTGCGTAAAGAAAAATGGTCATTATAAAAATGTTTGTCTTGTTTGCTCTTTAACATTGAGCAACGACCCTTACGTGTGGCCATAGCCACGTGTGCTACTGCCCACGCTCCTGTGTCCTGCTTTCATGTTCCTTCGGCCGCACCTTTAAAGAAGTTTCGGTGCACGTGGCAATAAATTACATTTTTAAAGAAAATTATAATGACAATCATTTTCATTCGGAGAATTTTCTTAGCTTTAAAATTTGTACATTTTCAGTTTATTATTCAGGCGTTAAGACCTTAATGAAATGTTTATGCTTCGGTTGAAATACAAATGGAATTTTTTGTTTTGGCATTTTGAGGCAGTTGTTAGCGACATGTTTGAGCATGCATGCCATTCGACAGCCATGGGTGATGGAATGAACGTGAACGAAAAAGGACAAGAAAACGGATATACATGGAATAATCTCAGTGACGGAACACCACTAAACCAAATGACACAAATGATGCTCATGGGAGGAAATATATGCCAGTAACCATTCAAAGAAAAATACCTTGAAGCGGACAAAAGGGAATACGAAAACGGAATCAAGAATGCGATGAAGCGTTGCAATAGAAATCGGTTGGAGGAAATATGGGTGAGATCGAAAGTGACTACTACTACCCAGCATATGCAAACTTCTGTGGACTAAGGTGGGCCTTCCACACGGCGATGTCAAATACGAATTGAATTATATACCTTTCACTTTTAAGCAAACACACGCAGAAAAAAAGTATGGTTGGGTTGACAATATTCGAAGAGGATCATACCATAGTTGGGTATATGGCACAACAATATTATGATCCTTACAACAATAGTATGATTCACACATAACCATACTTTGATCCTTACAACCATAGTATGATTCACACTCAACCTTATTATGATCTCCACAACAATAGTATAATTTACACTCAACCATAGTATGATCTTCACAACAATAGTATGATTCACACTCAACCATACTATTATCGCCACAACCATATTATGATCTTATACAACCATAGTATGATCCTCACAACCATAGTGTGATTCACACGCAGCGATGCTATTATTCATACAACCACAGTATAATGCAATCAACCATACTATGATCGCCAAAATTTTTTATTAGGATTGGGAGTTGTTATTCAAAAATAAATTTTTATCAAGCAAGTTATTTTAAATTGCATTACATTTAGTTCATGGACAGGTTTGGGGCCATGTTTTTATTGAACATTTCGTTCAAGAAACAAAAACATATATTCCAACGGCAGTCGAAAATATTTTTAGTTGCCAGCAGGGGTGAATGCAACTTCATCATCCGTAGACATCAAGTAGCGAATGTGATTTAACCATGATCAATGCCTTTATACTTAAGTGCAGGCACATTTTAAATAAACGAGAACCAATCGGTATTAGAGTATTTCACCGAACAAAGTAAACACAATTAAAATCCCTCGAACTACCTTCCGATTGTTGTTGTTTTTGTTTTAATGGACAACAACAATCCACTGTATCGTGTGTATATATTTTTTTTTCCAGGGTCCTAGCATATTTCAACAATAGTAATATGGTCGCAATCATACTGTTGTCAAAATGAAATTCAAAAAACAATTCTATGGTTGCGACAAACATGCTTTTATTGTAGAGAACATATTATTGTTGCAGTAACCATAGTGTAACCATATATTTTCTCTGCGTGTAGTGAAACCAATTCTATTTTTGTCAAGGTACCTTAAGCCCCTCAAAGAAAAACTCCTTCCGTTCTTGACCGATTTCGCCAATTTCACCATAAACTGTTCCAGGGTCCTAGCTTATTTTGTTTGACCTATATCGTGCTTTAAACAGACAGTCATGGCTACATCGTTCAATAATATTTATACATTATAGGGTCACCAATATTTTGCGTTGCTGCAAGGAAAAATGACCAATTTAGTTTACACACTCTTCTATAGTACTCGTACATTTGTTGTGCCACTACTTTTCAAGTTAACAGAAATGACCTTCTACAGGTTCTTGCTAGACTCTGGGTTGCCGAGAACAACACGCTCTATAGAGCATACTTTTCAACCTTACCTAGCCAATTGCTACAAGTATTACTTGTGGTGTTTTTTTAAGCCTTGATAAGTATTATTGGACAGCAAAACCACAATAGTTAAGCCATTTTTTAACAAAAAGAGTCAATTCCATAGAAAAAAAAGCACTGATTTACTCGAGGAAAACAAGAATAAATAGCCATGTCCGTCACGATTCAGTTTAAACGAAAAGAGCTAGAGTCATCAAGCTTGCCAGATATTTGTCTTTTAGTCGGCGTGGAGTTGGTATTATTATAAGTCAAAAAAGTTCCCTTTTGAGGAACTAAAAAAAGTCCTGATCAAATTTTTGATTTTTTCTATAAAATTTAAATAAATAATTTTGTAATCAGTTTTTTTTTGAAAGCGGTGGAAATATATTCTTCATGATGATTACGAGTAGGACCTGTGCCTTAGGGGTCAAAAAACCGTGCCCTTTTATTCGAGGACATATTGAAATAGTCGTACAAAACTAAATGTGTACCTATTTTTAGATTTGAATCAATTTGGGATTCGAACCGTATACCGATATAAGGGCCCATCGGCATCGTTGTACCAATTTGGGATTCGGACCATATACATATATAAAGACCCAAAAATACACCTCGTTGAACTATGCATTTTAGAAAACAATAAAATATCGTCACGAATTAAAATACCACATTAATTTTACGATTTGGACAAGTTTGAGGCCTTGACCTTTGGGGGTAAAGTCTCTAAGGGCCAAGGGACCTTTAGGGACTTTGAACTATGTACATATGGGTTCTAAAAACAATAAAATTTCGTCACAAATCAGAATATAACTTTAAATTACGGTTTTAAGAAATTTGGGGCCTTGAGCCATGGGGGTTACGTCCTAAGGGCCAAGGAACCCAAAAATCGGCCTATGTGTTAAACAGCAATAACATTTTATCGCGAATTAGAATATTACATAAATATATATTACAATATTACATAAAGACAGTCGCAATCGTTGCAACTTCGTGTAACTTAATTCTGAACTTTGGATAACACAAAGCAGATCAAAAACTTCGATACAACAGAGCCGAATGATCTTTAAATTTCTGTTTATGTCGCACAATTTTCTGCCTCTCTCTTGAAAAAACCAACCTTTTATAATGTTAACTCAACTATTTTGTATGAATATTTGACCTTATATAAGGTTATTTTGTCTTCGTTATCAATCAAACATTTACCATGAAAAATTTGACCAGGCACATGGTTAAAAAAAGCATTGTATTATCGGCTCAGTGTTAATGCTGTTGTCTTGCTACGAAGCCAGAAAGGACGAATTTGAATGTCCCCGGTGAAAAAGAAATGCCTACCAACGAAATAAAATTTGTCAATAAAATGTTAACAAAACAATAAACTATAGGAAATGACAAAATTTGATTTCCACAATTTGCTTTTCTTCTTGTTTTTAAACAAATTATTTTGAGCTTATGTTGCCATCTGATTCAAATCGTTGTTGGAGCAATGACCCTATGATGTTGCCAGAATACCATATTGCTAACAAATTCGGTAGCTAAGCTAGTTACCTGGAATAAACACGACTATTGTTGTCCATCTCTTAAGTTTTTTCGTATAATCGTTACTCAGTTTTATTACTAATATATATTTGTATGCAGAATTAAAATTCTACAATAACCCATAGTCTATGCTCCAGATGAATAATATTAAAAAAATTATATATATATTGTTTTTGTACACATACGAGGGCGACCGCAAAACTAACTGGCCTGTCACATTTTCTGTTTTACTAGCAACTTTTTTTTTGTTCTTTAAAAGCAATCTTTTAAAAGCCATCTGTCAAAATTCCCGAAATATTTAATGATTATTTTCTTTGTTACAGGTGATTGAAGTAAACAAGTTTTATAATTTTTGAAAAATGGAAAATAAAGAGTTTCGTGCGGTTATTAAACACTTTTATGTGAAAGGTTATACGCCACAATTAATCAAAGATGAATTGGATTCTGTTCATGGTGATAATGCACCATCATACTCCACCGTGAAATCCTGGGTTCAACAATTTAAAATGGGTCGTTCAAGTACGGAAGATGAACAACGCTCTGGAAGACCGAAAACTGCTACTACTATTGAAAACATTAGAAAAATATTTAATGAAGTGACTAAAGATAGACGAATAAAGCTCAGAGAACTTGCTGATATTGTTAGAATACACGAAAAACAAGTTTGGAGTATTTTACATGACGAACTCCACATGAAAAAGCTATCCACAAGAACGCTGCCGCGTTTTTTGACTTTGCCCCAAAAAATCGTCCGTTGGACCAATTCCGAGGAGCTTTTAGCGATTTATCAGCGTAATCCAATAGAGTTCTTGCGCCGATTCAAAACTGTTGATGAAACATGGATCCATCACTACATCCCAGAATGCAAAGAACAGTCAAAGCAATGGATAGCAGCTGGTAAAAGTGGTCCCAAGAAGGCGAAAACTGTTAAGTCAGCAGGAAAAGTAATGGCCACAGTATTTTGGGATGCAAGGGGTATAATATTTATTGATTATCTTGAGAAAGGAAAAACTATAAATAGTGAATATTATTGTGCATTAATGGATCGGTTGAGTGAAGAAGTCAAGATAAAACGACCGCATTTAGAAAAAAAAGTTCTTTTTCATCAAGATAATGCTCCTTCACACACTGCATTTTTAACTCAACAAAAACTGGCCTAATTACGATTTGAAATTGCTCCGCATCCACCATATAGTCCAGATTTAGCTCCTTCTGATTATTTCTTGTTTCCAAATTTAAAAAAATTTCTCGGTGGCAAAAAATTTTCGTCCAATAGCGAGGTTATTGCTGAAACTGAGGCATATTTTGATGGTCTTGAAAAATCTTATTTTTCTGATGGAATTAAAAAACTTGAAAAACGTTTGATGAAGTGTATTGAGTTGGAAGGATATTATGTTGAAAAATAAATAATAATTATTCCAAAAAAACGGTTCTTTTTATGTTAGGCCAGTTACTTTTGCGTTCGCCCTCGTAAACTGCTAAGAGTTAAGAGTTTTTCTCAAGTCATAACCAAATGTTTTCGCAGTTTTTTTTTTGGTTGCCCTGGCTATTACTATTACTTCTGCTATTGCCCTAGATCTATTACTTAAGAAGCAACGGCAAACCTCCCACGCAGCAAACTAACGACGTTCAGCTTTAACAATGGAAACCCCACAAAATATTTAGTTACCTAACCTCAAAGGTAGTAAAGATAATGAAAAACCAAACAGATTAACCACCACACAGTCATTTCAGGTATCCTCCTTGTTTTTTCCGTCCTTGTCCTTTTAATAAACAAAGCAAACTAAACCTAACAAAATGCTAGAGTGAGAGAAATTGTTTTGTTCTTATTGTTGTAGTTGTTGTTTGTTATTGCCACTTACTTATATCCGGCTAAAATATTCATTAGCGTACTTTTGCCAGCACCAGAAGGTCCCATTATGGCTGTCAGTTCGCCATTGCGAAATTTTCCCGAGACACTTTTTAGTATGGTCTTTAAGCCGCGCCGCCGTCCCTCGGACACCGAATACGATATCTCCGTGAATTCTATGTCGACCGGTGGCCGCTGGGGCAGATGAGATAGGGTTACGGTGCCTTTTTTCTGGCCGTTGGGGCTACTTTTGTTTTGAATTTTCGGCGCCAGTACATGATTGCCGGATATGCCGCCATTGCATAAATTGTTTTGAGAGCTGAAAAAAAACGAAAGAACAACAAAAAAATATTCATTAAACATGGCGGGAATATGTAATTAAAAACAAATACAAATAGTTTTATTGGCTTAAAAAACCGCTGTAGGAATACCGGAGTGGATTTATCAATGTAAGGAAAAATATACTTTGTACGAGTATACGTAATTAAAACTCAAGCAAACAACTGTTAATGATATGAAATGTGATCCGTGGTTTTTTTTTATTTTATGGGAAAATTGGGGCTCTTATAAAGTATTTTCTCTTAAACATTGCTGAATATTATTGAAAGTTATGCTTAATTTTCTTAAACAATAGTTTAAGCTCGGAGTGGATGTGGATTTATCAATGTAAGGAAAAATATACTTTGTACGAGTATAATTAAAACTCAAGCAAACAACTGTTAATGATATGAAATGTGATCCGTGTTTATAATTTTATGGACAAATTGGGGTTCTTAAAAAGTATGGGGCTCTTATAAGTATTTTAAACTTTGCTGAATATTATTGAAAGTTATGCTGAATTTTGTTTTCTATAGGAAATTATTCTATATTAAATTTCCAGCTAAATTTAGCTGAATCTTCTTTTTGAAAATGTTCTGTTCAGTTAAGCTGAAGAGTTTTATAAAAAGCTTTAAGCTCGATTGAGCTGAAGTTCCCTTAACAAAATTTTCAGCTCATTTGAGCTGAATTTTCAGCTCAATTCAACTAAATTTTCTTATATGAAAAATTTTCGGATAACTTATTTAAAATAGCTGAACTTTCCATAGAACATTTTAGATAAACTAACTGAATTTCTTTAAGCAACTATTCGACTGAATTAAGCTAAATAATATCATAGATATTTTTCAGCAGAACTTTCTTATAGAACATTTTTAAGCTGAATTTTCTAATAGAGAATTTTCGGCTCAATTGAGCAGAATCTTCTTATAGATATTTTTTAGTTCAATTTAGCTGAATTGTTGTTCAGAAACCTTTCAGCCCAATTGAGCAGAATTTTCTAATAGCAAATTTTCGACTCTATTGCGCTAAATATTCTTATAGAAAAATTTTAGCATTGAGCTGCATTTATTTATAAAAACTGAAATTTTTTTAAGAACATTTTTTGAGAAAATGAGCAAAAGTTTCTTAAAAAATATTCGGCTTAATTCACCTGAATTTTCTCAAAGGAAATTTTCAACTCAATTAAACTGAATTGTTATTTAGAAAAATTTCGGCTCAATTTTACCTAATTTTTCCATAGAAAATATTATGCTTAATTAAGCTAAATATTTGTATAGGAATTTTAGCCTTTATATAAGTAGAGTTGGATGTTTTTTAGAAAATGTTTCTATACCAAATATTGTACTTAATTAAGCTAGATTTTAATATAGAAATTTTTAGCTCAATAGTTTTTTATGATTTGTTTTTAGAAAATTTTCTGCTGAGAATTGTTTTGGCTCATTTTTGTATAGAAAATATCTTATCAATCGCCGCAGCATTTTCTTATAGAAAATTTTTATGGAAAAATTAGCTTTTTTCTTTTAGAAGGATGCCGGCCTAATTAAGCGGAATTTTCTTATTAAATATTTTCGGCTCAATTGAGATACATTTTCGTTTAGAAATATGTCGGCCTATTAGAGCTGAATTTTCTTATAGAATATATTCGGCTTAATTAAGCTGAATTTTTTCATAGAAAAGTTACCACTCGATCGATCAGAATATCCTTAGAGAAAAATTTCTTCTCAATTACGCTGAATTTTCTTAGAGAAAATCTTTTTTTCATATCGAAATTTTTGGCTCAAAAAAGTTGGATTTTTTAAGAAAATTTTGCAGCTAAATTTCGCAGAGAAATTGAGCATTTTTGTATAGAAAAATTTCTGCTCAATTGCAGCTGCATTTTCTTATAGAAAATATTTAGAGAAAGTTTAACTTTTTCGTTTCGAAGGATGTCGGCCCAATTGAGCTGAATTTTCTTATTAAATATTTTCGGCTCAATAAAGATAAGCTTTTGTTTAGAAAAATATCTGCCTAAATAAGCTGAGTTTTCTTATAACAAATTTTCGGTTCAATCGAGCTGATTTTTTTATGGAAGTTTTAAGATTTATTTTTCGGCTCAAGTAAACTGCATTTTCTTACAGAAAAATTTCGGCTCAAGTGAGTTGAACTTTTTCATAGAAAATTTCGGCTCAAGTGAGTTGAACTTTTTCATAGAAAATTTCGGCTCAAGTGAGTTGAACTTTTTCATAGAAAATTTCGGCTTAAGTGAGTTGAATTTTTCCATAGAAAATTTTCAGCTTATTTGAGCTGAATTTTCTTAGAGAAAATCTTTGGCTGAAATGAACTACATTTTCTTTTAGAAAATTTTACATTTTTGTCCTTGTCCTCTGAACTTACTTCTGTGTTTTGAACCATGTGCGCTTTGTTGGTCCTTGCTGAACATCCTGTGTGATATCTTGTGCCTGGAGGTGGTTATAAAGGGATGGCTCATGCTTTACTGAAGTGGTCATGTAACCATTTTTGGTCACTACGGTCTGGATGTAGGATGTGGGCCGTGGCTCTTGTATATGACGCTGAGTTAAATTGCATTTACTATCGTTAACCAGATCTCGGTAGACCTTTGCATATGCCGAATGACGTCTTAATTGAACATCGTTCTGTTGTTCGTGCTGGTTGGCATTTGTGGTTGCTGCCTGATTTCTGGCTTTTGTTGCAGGTAAAGGTAAAGTTTTTGCTGTGGCAGCATTCTGCTGCTGCTGCTGCCTGCCACAGTTCTTCTTTTGCGGTGAAATATGAATGGGACAAGGCGATGCATTATCGATGAATGCAGTATTTAAAATGCCCCCCTCACAGTCCAAATGTATGCGAAGAGCTGGCGGCAGGTTGTGTGGGTGGGAGTGCTGGTGTGTGGTCAGGCTGGGCTCTGCTGACGAACTCGCACGTGGGTAGGATGTGGTGGCAGCCGTGGTGTTGGTGGTGCTGGACGTGCAGTTCGTATTGACTCTGGAGGCGGGTATGGCATTGTATTTGGCCTGGGCCGTTTTGCAAGCGTTGTCCACCAAGTGGGCATTGCTATCAGCACTGTTGCAGCGGGATAGGGACAATTGCGATTTATCCTGATTGCTGGACTCCTGGGACTCTTCCGAAGAGTTCTTTTGTATGGTGGACATTGTTTTTTTTAGCTTCTGTTTCTCACAAAGTTAACAACGTTTTATGTTCTTTTTAGTTTACATGTTCTTTGGAATTTTTCACTTTATTTAAGATGTTTTGCTGTTAGGTTGTTTTAGATCGATCCACTTTAAGTTTTGTTTAAATTTACGCGCTTTTCTCGGTTGTTCCTTCATTGACTTCAATGCTATGAATGTCGTTTGTGATGATTTGTTTCAAAGGCACTTGCCAGGCGAACGAGCTCAGAAACTTAGTTTTTGGAGAGGGGTTGGTTGGCTGGTTCGTTCGTTCGTTTTAGTCTTATCAGTTCAAATCGTCATTCATGGCAAAAAGTTTAACGTCACTGGTGATTTGAGTTTTTATTGCTTTTAGTTTCGTTTGAGACACAATACACTGCTTCTACGATTTATGTTAGCTTTCTCACTTCATCATCAACATCATCATTGTAGTGATCATGATGACATTTGGGTACAATTCAATTCCGAGGAATTTCAAATGATTTCTGATGCCTGATTTTAACGATTCCCCCGCTGCTAGGCCCGCCAACAGTTCCGAGATCTGTGTTTGTATTGTTCATTGACATTCATCAGTAGCGAATAATTTAATTATAACTATTTTTATTTAAAAATAATATTTATTCTAGCTGTTGCTGTGGTTCAGGGTAATTCTAAAAAAACGTATTCCGCGTTTTTAACAGATGTTTAACTTTAAATTGCTGTCGCTGTTTGAGTGAACGTAACAATTTAAGTCAAAGTTCCACCGGTTGTCGCTGGTCTTTTCGCAAGTGCTGCTTAACTTGTGACCATAACTAAAAACAGATGCTTAGTTTTGTTTGTAATTATTTTATGGCAATTTAGGCAATGTGGTTTTTAAAGTAATTATTAACTTTAAACAATTAAAATTGTTTATCCGTAATAGAATCTTAACAAACAAAAAAATAAAGCAACACGTTTTGCTAAGATTTGCGAAGTACAAAAATGGATTTGGGGTTTCCCTGTCTGACTAAATTCGAGATTGAGAATTAATTTCAATATAATTGTGGATATAATAAAAAGGTCCTATACGGAGAAAACAATATGTTACAAATATGTTTGCGTGCAATCATATTTTGCACTAAACATATAATTTTTTGGTGCATGCTCCAAACACATTAAAGTTTGGATGTTACTAAACATTAATATGTTTGCAGTAATGTTCCTAAGCTTTCAAAATATAGTAGTTTGCACCCAAATATTAAAATGTTTGCAATTATGTTCCCAAACATTCATATGGTTGTGTGCAAGGATATATATTTGCAAATATTCAATCAGGCATAAATACGTAACCACTTGTTGAAATTACAGACATTACAAAGGTTGCTATATATATTTCTGGCCTAGGCAATACTAAGTATTGCCTGGCGCCATCTGACATTTCCTTTGGAAAGTTTGACATTTTTTTTACCATAAACGTGCTCAGAACGTTTTGACGTACGACCATCATTTGTGTTGTTTACGGTGACTTGAAAAAATCAATTTGTCAAAAAAAATAGAATTAACTCGTGAACATTTTCGTGCGATCATTTTGCACAACTTTCGACGTGGATTATCACCAGAGTCGATCGATGAACTTTACTCTTTGTTAGCGATGAAGCACCGTCCTACAGCACTGTGAAATACTGGTTAAATTAATTCTATCGTGGCCGACGCTCGCTCAAAAATGAAGGTCGTCCAAAAACGGCTGTTGTGTCAGAGAACATTGATGCCGTGCGTGAACTAATAATGCAAAATCGTAATGTAACATACCGTGAGATAGAGGCATCCTTGGGCATTTCTTCCACCAGCATACATTCGATATTGCATGAACACCTGGCCGTAAAAAAGATTTGTTCTCGTTGGATCCCGCACAATTTGACAATCTCTCAAAAAAAGGCTCGTGTCGATTGGTGCAAAGAAATTTTGAAAAAATACTATCACGATGCTTCAAAAGACGTTTATATGATCGTCACAGCTGGCGAATCATGCATCTAAGCGTATGAGCCTGAAACAAATCAGCAATCGACCGTGTGGGTCTTCGAAGACGAGCCAAATCCAACGAAAGTTGTTCGTGGAAGAAGCAATTCGAAACAAATGGTCGCCTGTTTCTTCGGCAAAACTGGTCCTGTGGCGACTGATTCGCCCGAGCAACGTAGGACTGTCAATTCTGAGTGGTACACAATCTGTTTGCCTGAAGTCTTCGGTGAAATTCGAAAAACGAACAAGAGAAGACGAATCATTGTGCACTATGACAATGCGAGCTCTCACACATCGTCTCAAACCAGCGCCTTTTTGACCGTCCAAAACGTCGTACTTACGACTTCTTTTTATTCCTGCACATCAAGAAAAAATTGCGTGGTCAACGATTTTCGTCGCCCGAAGATGCTGTTGAAGCGTATAAAAACCATGTTTTGAAGGTGTCTCAATCGGAGTGGAAAAAGTGCTTTGGCAATTGGTTTGAGCTCATGCAAAAGTATATAAATCATGCTGGAGAATACTTTGGAAAACAATAAAACCATTTTTGATCATTTTCATTATTAGGTCAGAAATATATATAGCAGCCTTCGTATTCCAATGTATAACGAACATACAACAATATTTTTTTAAAACATTGTTTTTTTAATAATGCAACTTAATTTGACATTTCTTTGTTTCAGTATTTGACAACTTTAAGCATAGAGAGGTACACAAACGAGCTGCGCGTTAAGATGGTTGAATCTTTTAACGAAAATGAGCGTCCAAATTAAAATGCACTTCGTAATTTTTTTGGTCAGCATAATTGGCGAAATGTGTCTACAGTGGATTCCTTAATATTTGTCGTATTTATGCAAACGCATTCACAATAGTGACTGTTTTGTGCGGTTTATGGGATGGCGGCGTCATCGGGTCTTACTTCTTTGAAAATAAGGTCGGCCAAGCAGTTACCGTGTTCGCTATCGAAATATAATAGCGAGCCCTTCGGGGAGTATCGTGGTGGCTGTGGTTTATACCCAAATCGCGGGGAGAACTTCGGTTCGGTGTGGAGTTGCATTGCGACCGGGTGCTGTGACCCATAGAACAGCAGAGGTTTAGATAGTCCTCGACCCCTAACCAAGAGGGAAGCCATGACCCATAACTGTTATGCTTCGAATTGGTACCGGCGGAATCAATCCAATGGGGCGTTGGCCGTCGCATCGTTACGGCCCCAGTGTGATGGCACACCGTGGTCCAGGCGGTCGTGGCGATAATCACGTAAAACTCGGCGACTCTGTGACCCGAAACTGAGCATAAGGACCTGCACGATATGTGCTTTTTAAAGGACGGTGCCACTTGCCTCGCAGCTAACGAAACAATGGCTATTTTGCCCATCAAATTCAATGGCCTATTATCTCACGTCGGCGGCGATGTTAATTGGCCGCCAAGATCATGTGATTTGACACCGCTGGACTTCTTTCTTTGGGGTTATTTAAAAGAAAAGGTGTACTTCGATAAGCCAGCAACAATTCAAGAGCTAAAGCATGAGATAATTCGGCACATTAACGGCATAGAACCTCAATTATGTCTCAGCGTCATCGAAAATTTGGACCATCGGATGGAGGTGTGACGCCGAGGTCGCGGCGGCCATTTGGCAGATATTTTATTCCATACATAATTGAATTATATCAATATTTTCAGAATAAAAAGAAATTACAATAATTTTCTAAATAATTTGTGTTTTATTCAAATCAATCCTTAAAATTTAACCACCCGTTATATATTCTTGATCGTAAATTTCTAAGAAGATCTAGCCATGTCTGTCTGTGTGTCGGTTAAAATCGCGATTGCGAACAAACGAATCAACCTGAAATTTTGCATGATAATTATAGTCATAAGCAGTTTGGGATTGTAAGTATAAAGGGAATCCGCCCAGCTTCTCTTTAAGAGACTAAAGTTAACGCGTTAAAAAGAAAACTTTTTTGAGTGCTTGTTAAGCAAATAATATTTTTTTGTGGACAGACAATAGTTTAGATGGGTACTGTAAGTTGGGACGCACTAAAAACCTCAAAAACTGACTCTTTGGCTCATGTGGCCCAAATATGGTAAGAACGTTTGAGTCAATATGGATAAAAGTGTAATCAAATTAAAACAAATTCTGCTTGGAATCCAAATATAGGGCAATTTTGACGTTTTAGCTGATATTATGGAAAGACGTATGGTGCGAAGGGGCCCAAAAAAACGTATCTCTTTTTTGGTTAAGTTGTATAGAGACGGTTGAGGGCATGTTAGGTACCGCGTGGCTGAACTAAACGACGTTTATATTTGTTTTTCGCAAATGCCTTCTGTTTCCACTATGCCTTTTCAATTGAATCATTGCAAGCATGTAATTAAAGCA